>JAWWTY010000001.1:86926293-87073181 GCA_035222235.1 Margarornis squamiger
CTGTCCTGGGGGGCATCAGGCAAAGCATCGCCAGCCAGTCAAGGGAGGGGATTGTCCTGCTCTGCTCTGCACTGGGGCTGCCTCACCTTGAATATTGTGTGCAGTTTTGGGCGCCACAGTATGAGAAAGATATAGAACTATTACACAATGTCCAAAGGAGGGCAGTGAAGATGGCAAAGGGTCTTGAGGGGAAGCTGTATGAGGAGCAGCTGAGGTCACTTGGTCTGTTCAACCTGGAGGAGACTGAGGGGAGACCTCATTGCAGTTACAACTTCCTTGTGAGGGCAAGAGGAGGGACAGGCACTGATCTTTTCTCTGTGGTGACCAATGACAGGACCTGAGGGAATGGCCTGAAGTTGTGTCAGGGGAGGTTTAGGTTGGGTAATAGAAAAAGGTTCTTACCCCAGAGGGTGGCTGGGCACTGACCAGGCTCCCCAGGGAAGTGGTCATGGCCCCAGCTCTGCCAGAGTTAAAGAAGCACTTGGACAATGCTCTCAAGCACATAGTGTGATTCTTGAGGTGCCCTGTGCAGGGCCAGGAGTTGGACTGATGATCTCTGTGGCTCTGTGGCAAAAATAGAAAAGCCCTTGATGTAAAAAAGCAGATCTGCTGTCCAACACAGGGATTCTCAAGGACGGATTGGCCCACAAAACATACTCTTGAACCAAAAGGAAAGAGCTCACTCTCTACAAGTGAAGAAGATGCTGACACACCAGCTAAATAATAAAATAACCAACCAGACCACTACACAGCAACTAGAACGACTAAAATTTAGCTCTTTCCTCAAACATGAAGGAGCTCATTCTGGTTAGTCTTCAAGACAAGAGGAGGAAATAATTTGTTTATGGGTATGAGCTGATCAGTTGCGAGAAGAGCTTGGGTGTGAGAAGACTCTTTCCAGAACAGAGACAGATGTGTATTACAGTTATGACAAACTCACCACAGAAGTGGGCAAAATATTGTGACAGTAATTACCCATTGAAAAAAAAACCAAACAAACAACTAACAAAAATAAACAACAACAACAAAATACAGACCATGTATTTAAAACTTGAATTGTTGAACTGAGACCAGATATCTTTTCAAAATTATTTGGCTTAGTTAAGGTGGGTGAGAAGTTTTAAGTAAAAGTCTATGCATTCACAATGTTCTTTCTGGATTTAAAATCTATAAATTTATATTAGGACCATTGGTTTTCACAGGCTGCTGACTTTATTATAAACCCTCTGCTGAGCCTCAAATTCTTCATCTTTGGTCTCAGAGGACAACACTATCTATATATTAATTTTGAAAGAAAACTTTCAGCTGACTAGAAATTGAAGGAATAAAAAATTATTTCAGCTTTAAAAAAAAAACAAACAACAAAACAAAAACACCACACACAAAAAACAGTAATTCAGTTTCCTCTATTGAGACCATTTGCTCAGCAAAAAGACACTGAACAAAAAATGGCTAATTCATGTAGCAGAGACTATGTCACCACAGAGAGTTGGACTATTCCTTTCTGGAAGAGAAGATACCTCAAGCAAGGAAGTTAGGTAAGAATTGCTAAGCAGGCACCCAGGGTATATCCAGAGTATCCTGGTGCAGGTCCACTACACAGGGTGTCCTGGGATCCCACCTCCCCAGTTCTCGTCCTGATTTTCACACACTTGCATCAGTTCCAGCCCTTGACCACAAACACAAGGTCACCAGTGATGTTATCCACCATCATTTCCTAGTGTACAGAGACAAACCAGAAACCAGACCTCTGAGATGGCTGTGTCCCAGTCTCATGATGGTTGCCAGAATGGACCAGCTGGTCCCAGCAGGAATAGACCCCCGAGAAAGGGGGATGCTGATGCCAGAGAGAAAACCTGGCAATACTGCAGCACTTTGGCCATAACAGAGCTATGAGAGATCTGAGATGCTGAAGTATGACCAGATTTGTGATCAGACTGCACCTATGTCAGGTAGTTCCTCTGTGGTGAACAGTGAACACCACCCATCCTTCCCTTCAGACGCATTGCAGCAGTTGAAACACAAAAACGCATTAGTTACTGAAACCTTATCCATTGCTAAAATAGTAATGCCAAACAGTGCAGCAGAGCCTGCTTTAACCTTCTCTTCTCAAATGTTCTTCATTTATTAGGTCTTTGCTTTTTCATTTTCATGAGAAATATCCCCATCTGTTTGGTGGCAATAATTCTAGGTTTCAGTGTTTCGCTCCAAGGTGGAGGAAAAAAGCAAACTATTATTCTGTTCACTGAAGACTAGAAAAATAGCAAATCTTATAAGAGACTCTAAAATTGAGATGGGACAAAATCAGCTTCCCTCTGCATAGAACATCAATTGGAGAAATAATCTCCTTAAAAGACCACGTCTGGCACTTGCTTTTTTTCATTTTCTGCAATTCTCTTCAGAGACTTAGTGGGACTGTGGTTGCTTAAGGTTCAAGGACAGTGTCATTTGCCAGAGCGTAGCAACCCCTTTTATTCTGTAGAGCAAATTCAGTCTGTGTAAATGTATATATCTCCTTTTTTCTTATCTTGCTAGTTTTTCCTGCTGCCAACATGCCTGCTTACTGCAGTATTGCACTTGACTCTTTGTCTTTATGAGGCCACTTCTTGACTCATTGCCTAGTAATTAATGTACACATTAAAAAAGCCATTTCATTTTATATGGGTTATCTGGGAATGTCCAGATGGGAACTGAACTCCTCCTTAGCCATCACCTGCTGGCAGCTTCTATTTTTTTATTTTCTCCCAATCCAGTTGCCCACTACATTTAACATCAAAGATGACTGCCCATTTCACCAAGCACTATACAAATACATAGAAAGTTCTTATGCCCACAATTCCTCCAGGATTTATAAAGCTAAGAAGATGCACAGGGAGGTGAAGAGGTTTCTCCAGCCCAACATAGCCAGAAAATGCATGAAGTGATCCATCTCCCTAGCCTTCTCCCTTGTCCTCTAGCTCCATGGACAAAATTAACTTTGGAGTGCTTCAGTCTCTTGGTTAGGTTCTTCAAGACCTGACTGCAATGGGAGATTGATTTTTGTCATGTGATTTTTTTCATGTGATCTTCATGGGGAAGATTTATTCAGGATTGCTATAGAGTTGTCTCCCAGTTGTTCAGGATTAGAGATTTAGAGATGGGGTTTCTTTACCCCAAACGTCTGGGAAAATTTATGTATTTGTTGGAAGTCTTTAATGGAAATTTGAGCCCAGTGTTCCAGGAGTAGGCTGATCCTGATAGACAGAGCCTGAGAAATTGCATTGTAGCAATTGTCTTGTTGTCCATCATGTTGGGTTTCCATCACCTATAATTTGTAGAAATAAATATAAGGAAGATGCACACATTTTATAAATAATACCAGCAGTTCTCCTGAAGCCAAACAGGTGCAGATAATTCTTCATGACCCAGGAAAAAGAATATGAGAGGCAATCAGTATCAATAATAAAATGCCAGGGCAGGAGCACATGTGCTGTATCTCACAACAGTATATATTTAAACACTAAATATAGTTTGGGGCAAAGTGTTGGGGTTTTTTAAGACAGAAGACTCTCCTTTCCAAAATCTAGGAAAGAGCAACAACTTGAAATTAAAGTTACCAATATGGTATCTCGAAACTTTTCTGAAAAGGAAAAAAGAAAGAGATTTACTGGTGTAAGGGATTGTTCTTATTTCTATATTTCTTCTGATGAGTGCAATATTAGCATTTACATATTTGCAGTGTATAAAAAATAAAAAAGAATGTTTCTGTATACTGTTCCTTTTGTTCTAGTCCAGTCAGCAATCATCCTTTTTTTCCTTTAATTTCTTTACATAGATTTTCTCAAAGTGGCATCTGTTTTGCCTTTTAAAAATTAACTGTGTAAGCACAACAAAATCTGAGAGATGTCAAAGCTGTGGAATTTTCCCTTGCAACCACACAAAGCCAAGTTTTGGATGACTCTGTTGCGAGACGATGAATCATCTCAAGTTATGGGATTTGGGTTCAGGTTCACTAAGGTAGCTATTATGAAGCTCAGCAAATCTATATCCACCTCTGATCTGTTGTTATTGTGCTTTTTGGGTTTTGTAGAGGGAGGGGTGTATGGGAACTTCTAATATCATTATCCAAACTTAAACTTTGCCAGTTACATATTTTGAAGCATTTCTTAAAAGAACCAGAAGTCCTGCCCTAAACTTTTGATCAACAAATCTGATCAACAAATCCAAACACAACAAACCAAATAATTTAGGGGAAAAATGTTCTCGAAGATGATTGCAGTCAGCAAAAGGGCTCTTAGATACAGTTCTCTGAGTAAATCCTGGCAGATGAGCTTAATTAAGAGAAAAAAACAATTAAATAGCAATGTGTGACAAAAATTGGCTAAACTAAAATTCTCTGTGAAATCTCCTTATTAGGAAACAAGAGAATTATGATTCTGCTGTTTTCCACAGAAGGAAGGATGGCCTCTTTCTCTCTGCACTCATGGGGCAATGTCAGCCTCTATTCACAGCGGTCCAGCTGGCAGCCCGCAGGTATGGGATACTCCCATGTGGCCCCAGCTTTCCCCCAAGAGCCTGACTACTGTGTTCAAGAGGAAAAAATGCTTCATCAGCCAACACCTTAGCCTGCACATGCAGTGCCAGGAATGGAGCTGGCCAGGAGCTATTGCCCTGGCTCCTGCAGGAAAAGGGGTGCAGGACTCCTGTGTGCTCCCATATGCTCGTGGCTCAGCACAGAGCTGCCTTTGTCAAATCTGAGCATGGGAAAAGGGTATCTCAAAAGCAACTCCAGCCACCACATTCTGTCAGATTTTGACCAGCTCATGACTCACTGACTGACAGGCAGATGTGTAGCAGGAAGCAAAACCCCAATTTAATCCACTCCATTTTTGTCCAGCATGTCTGCACCAGAGAAATCAAGAAATATACATCTGTTCTGATCCACATCATGCAATGATTCCTGGCTTTCATTTTGGAAAGGATGCTGCCTTTCAAAGCTAAATGAGATGGAAGAGTCCTCCAGAAAGCTTCAGGTACGAGTGTTTTGGAGAATTTTTAGGTTTAAGGCAGTCCTGAGCCTTGCCCTCCTCAGAGAGCTGGTGTTCAAGTAACCATGCTGGGAAGAATCCCTGTAGGAAACCCCTCAGTTATGAGTGGTTGAAGATTAGATAAAATGTCCAATATATCCTGGTCCTCCTTCCAAGTCGTCCAAGATTAGCACTGTTGGGAGTAACTGCTGTTGATGAAAGTCTAACACAACATGGTCGTTTTTCTAATGTTCATAAAGCAATAAATGATCAATGGTCACTGAAATGGCTTACTTAAATGGCCAATAAAATTTAAAAATTCAGATAGACCTCTGTGAATGTAGTGTGGTCTTATGATTCCTTGCAGTTATCATTCCAGTTTTATTGAGATACAAAACGATTTTTAAAAATCAGGAAATTTAAAATTTCCAGAAATAGAAGTTAGAAGTATACTTGAAAAAATAAACTCTTTTTTTTTTTAAATTTCATTGCAGTTGTTGTCATTATTTTTAAATCTGGCAGGGAACTCAAGACTTAGTGTCTAATACACTGATTCAGAGTGAAGATTTTCAGAATCTGCAAGAATATGAAAACTTTGAGGTGTTAATGTTTAAAAGAAGATAAGAAATACTCTGACTCTCTCCATGTGCTCTCCCCTACTCCCCCTCAAAAAATATGTTAATTTATAGCAAGTGCCAAGTAATCTTTTTGGCTCTCAAATCTTCCATGTAGCATGTATAATAGGATTAACTTTAATTGCTTCCATCCTATATCTACCGATGAAGACCAGGATACCAGCTGGTTGGAATAGAGCTACCTCACCAGTCATTATCTATTAAAAAAATGTCTGGCTCACACACCAATGGCACATAAATAGGGTACTTCTTGAGGTCAACATTTTTACCTCATCAGCTGTCCTAGACATAGCAGTTCATAGCATTTCATAGACCTCTGTTATACCCAGAAGATGTGCTCAGGTTATTTCTTCGTCTTGTTTGGGATTCTGTCCTCCAGGATCTGGAGTGATTTGCTCTTGCATTGTGCCTTAGGAAGTGCTTGACAATACAAACATAGTTAGATCTGCAGTTTTCAAACTGGGGGCCACGGTGGATTGGTGCCAGACTGCTAAGCATCTCTCAGAACTGAGCTTTTTGTTGAATCTCTGCCACTTTTTCACTGAATTATCTCTTCCTCCACAAAGGAGACTATTTGTTTCAGCTGGGCTGCTTTTGTTGTTAAATACTGCTCAGATTTAGCAGATAGCAAAACTACACTTTTGCCTATATATAGTGGGCTAACCAAAGAGAAAAGTAAATCTAGTGAATGAGTTCTCTTAGCCTGAAACCACTCTCTTTGCTAGAAAATATTTAAAGGAAATAAAAACTGTGGAATGTAAATGGGTAACATTTTCTACTGCTGAATATGACCTTATAAAAGGTCCTTTTTTTCTCCTGGATGAACACCAACCTTACATATGCAATAGAATATTCATCCTTCTTGGAGTAATTTCTTTCTCAAAGAAATGTATCTTTTATTATTGCACTAGAGATTCCTTTTCAGTAATAAGATTGCTGGATTTTTTTCTGAAACTAGCCAAGGGTTGTAATCCATTCTCCAGCTTTTATTTTTTTCCTTTTCTCCAAATGTTCTTAAAAAAAATAAATAAAAGAAAACCCAAACCAAGACAACAAACAAGTACTTAGAAACATGGGAAATATCAGTGTGCAGTCCACTGAGCTACCGCAGAGATATATAAGCAGAGCCTTTCTAGGCATGAGCAATGATCTTTGCTCAGTTGGCACAGCAGCAGTGGATACTGCCTTCTGCTCTCTGCAGCTCTGGAAGATGAAAATTGTTGCCTCACATTAGAATGATGGTTCTACGGCCCTCTGCATCACTCAGGCATCTCATAGCAGGATGAAACAACTCAGCTTCCCATTTGCAGCTGGAGCCCTCATGCAGAGCAGCTGGTGGGGAAAGAAACATTTTAGGACTTGCAGGGATCCTCAGGGATCTCCAGGATCCCCACCTGCAAAGCAGCTATTTGGGAGTGAGCAAATTCACACACCACAATGGGATCACAGTCTGGCTCCAGAATTTCTGCAGGAGGGAATAAATTCCTATGGGTCTGTATCATGAGCTTGTCCCAAGCAGCTCTCACCTCAAAACAACATCGAAGTAAAACCAACTGATTTCTGCTGTCTGGAACACAGTTCACCTCTAGGACCTGGGTAAATGATGTAGTGATGCAAGATAAAAGTTGAGGCCATGCTAAGGGAATTTGGCAATGCTATTATGCAAGTAATATATCTATCAGTACTGAGCATTGCAGATATATTTGAAATTCTAGCAAGGTTCAAGAAAATGGGATTCTCAGCTTGGATGGGAACACTAATGGCACACACAGACCTCTCTCAAGCTCTCTCGCAGGTGCCAATAGATGAGCTCTCCACAAGAATGCTCTTCTTGCATTCTGCAGTGCTCACTTGAGACTGGTCTCATGCAGAATGTGAATTTGAAATACAGCATCTTCTCCAAAAACTACATTCTTTGTTGTAATCTTCCTGTTTAACCTGAGGATGGGAGGATGCTTAACTAGCACCTAACCAGGTTTCAGCTGGACACCATGAAAACATGGAGACAGAAGAAAAGAAGAAATATAAGTCAGCCAGCCCTAAGCAAATACAAAGGTTTCACTCACAAGGCACAGGAGGTGTTATGATGTCCTACCCATTCCCTGGCAGTAGAGGGAAGAAACATCTGTCAGATGATGGGGAGATATAGGAAGAGAGCATTGAGGGATTGCTCCTGAAACACTTTACAAGTAAATATATTGTAAATCAAGGCAAAGGAGTGACCAGACCACAAACTGCATATGTGAAAAAGCTGAAGCAAAGCTTATATATTCAGAGGCTAAGAGCTCTTGTGGTCTGGATGGATTCTAGGGCAAAAGGGGAGAGAGGTGTGTAGATATCTCTGCCCAATTTAGTATTCCCAGCTGCCTCAAGAGAGAGAGGGAAAAAAAAAAAAGGAAAGAAAAAGAACAGCTCTAGGGTGTGATTCATTTTATCCTAAAGCAGATGTTATGATATGTCAGATGAGTCACAGCCTAAAATTGCCTATTGCATTCCATTGATTATAAAAGGGAGTCCAGAGTGATTAGTTCAGATGAACACACCTACAATTATGAATCTGTTAGATGAGCTGAATCTCCCCAGAAAAGTTCTCAGTAAGGGTGCAGTCATGGACACAGGCTTTGCTAGACAGCAGCAGTGATGAAATATCCTCAGGAGGCTTTATCCTGAGAGCCATTGCAGCTGGTTCAGTCATGAAAAGCAGAATTTGTACTTGTCCTTATCATCTCCTCATTTAAACACTGAATCCTAAATCAATCTTATCAGTTACTCAGAGCTCTTATCTCTGAGAGAAAATATGTAATTTTTGAGTAAAAAATGTACCTGACATTAGTCATGTAGGCTTACGGATCACACGTTCCACTTAAGGCTTTGTGGGGTCTACTAGTTGAACATCCAAGTCTGTATTTGGACACACAAACTGGATTTCTACTGTGAACTGAGTTCATGCAGAAGTAGGAGTGTTATGTCTTTCTATCACACAGATATTTGAAATTTGGCCTATTGCTACTAATACAACAGAGTTTGTGAGAATAGGAATGATCCAACTGGTCTTCTCTAGTGGAATTTGCTTAGTGGAAAACTAAGGAAAAGCTATAGCCTGGCAGAGGATCAGAGGGAAGACAGGGCACTAGGACAAGCAGTAGTCTTATCTCTTCAGAGAAAAAGTGGGCTCTGTGTCTATACCAGGACCTCCTCTGATGTGAGCTGCCCTTTCAGACCGCTGCAGACAGGGTGTGTTGGGAAAAACTGCTTCCATAATTTTTCCTTCAGGCCAGCTTTGGGAGAAGGGAGAAATCACAGGAGAACAGGCACCCTGCCAGTGGGACCAAAGCCCTGTAAGCAAAATTTTCAATTTTTTTTTTTTTTTTATTACAAAACATTATTTGTACAGATAGGTTTTGCTTATACACAGATAGCTTATCTGGCTTACAAAGAGGCAACACCAAAGGGGAGAAATACCCATTCTGGTCTCCTCAACATGTCTGGCAACACACACTCATTTTTATGCTGTACTTGTCCAAAAATATTTCCATGAGCTTCATGAACTTGGTGCAGAAACCCCCAATCAGCACTGAAGGAATAGCTAAGGGCCAGTAGTATCATCCTGGAAGTAAATTGCTAGTTCCTGACCCATCACCCCCCATGGTGATGAGCTGACTGCAAGGACAGAAAGCTGCCTACAGCACCGATGCAATGCAAGTCTATGGCAGATTTATTTGCATACTCCAAAGGAGTGCTTTATGCAGAGGGGGTCCAGCCCTCGGGTCCTTGCAAAGTTACAGATCTGCTTTCAGGACCTTGTGCCTCGTTATGCCCAGCTGCTCAAATGGGAAGAGCTGGAGCCAGCAAAGAAAGGTGATTAAAAGTATGAAAGTACTTTAGCAAGAATTTCTTCTCACATTTTCAGCTAATTGGAGATAATCATGAAAGCTTCCCCCACCCCCCATTTAACAGACTGGCAGCATTTGCATGTCTGGCTCATAGCAGCCTTATGGGGCTTGACATCTGTGCATGGCAAAAGCATCTCAGCTTCAGAGCTACGTTCCCAGAGAGTGCTATCAGTGTGCAACAAATTCTGTTCACTTAATAAATGAGCTCTGTAGTCTTGGGGGCTCTATAATAATTGAAAAAGAGGGGGAGCAAGGCTACTCTGAGAAATATCAGAAGAGCAGTCAAAATGGGACTTGGCACAGATGGCTCCTACAACTGTGAACCACACGTTGGTTAATATCAAACAGCTGTGCAGATGCTCTTCTGAGCAGATGAAATAAAAACATTAGGCCAACAAGCCACGGGCCTGAGACACAGAGATGGCCAAGACACTCTGCAGTGTGAGGAGCTCGGCAGCACAACTCACTGAAGGAAGGCAGCAGCTCAACAGAAGATGTTAATGTGCACTTCTCAGCACTCTGCTGCAAGAGACAGGTTTATTCTCCCACAGGCAGGCTGTTCCTTCTGCACCATGCCCTTCAGTAGGGCAACGCTGAAGCGTGTTAGCTGGCTTGGTTTGGGATATGACCCTTCCTTCTGGTAGGATTTCAGCTGTCTCATGCTCTGGGGTATGAAACTGCCTTTGTTTGGGGGTGGGCATAACCCAGGATTTTATTTTTCTCAGTGAAAATGTAGCTCAGAAGTAGTATCCAATAGCAAAGGAATATCTTCCTTTGGTCTTTCATCTGTTTCCTCTGTGGCTTATTTGTAAGAAGTAGTTGGAACAGAAAGAGAGACCAGGAAGTGTTTAATAACCTCCTTGTTATTTAATCTGTAAATATCAAGCTTTGAGGGGACTTTGATGTGAAAGTACATCAAAAGATAGGGTTAGAATTCAAAATTATCTCAACAAACAGGAGATGTAGGCTGAAAAACAGCCCAAAACTCAGTGACATAAATGCAAGTTAGTTCAGGTATACAACATTCAATTGGGGACCTAGTGGGTTGGGAAAAACTCAGTAAGAGTTGTACAGGAAAGGATGTAGGGGTTGTGCTGCATCCATCACAGGCTGAACATGAGGCAGAACTGTTATGTGAAGATAATACTGAGGTGTATGAACAGGATTACAAACATCCAAAATAACTTTCGTTCAAAGCCATGCTGTAGTTCAATGTCTGTATAACACTGTGTTTCAGGAAAGATGAAAACTGTCTGGGAAGAAACACCTGCAGAAAAAGATAGATTAAGTGGGAAATTTAGCTTAAAGGAGATTTGTAGGGGTCATCTGGTTCAAACTGATGCTCCAAACAAGGCTAACTTCAAAACATTGTTTCAGGTCTTGTCCAGATCAGTTTTGAAAATTTCCAATACTACTGCCTCTCTGGAACATGAGAAAGCCTCACTAAATGGGATTTTATCTCTGAAGGACTCAAGTTCAGTGGGATTCATATGTGATTTGTAGGATTTAGATTAAATCTTAGGAAAAACTTGGATCTTCAGTGAAAGCAGGCTAACATTCCTATGATCTTCAGACATTTACATTTCCTCACTCCATAAAAAACATGTAGGATGGAAGTCCCTTCTGTCTCCACATTAGGAGTAGTTAATATGCTATGGTGTCCAGTCCATGCCATTGGAAAGTTTGGAAGCAGCCTGGTCCTGACTTGCTCAAGAATTTAGTTCTAAAGATATATTTGCTAGAATCAATAAGAGAAAAATGTTTGTGAATACTTGTGGTTTTACTTATCATAATATTTAAGCATATTTAAAATACAAGATAACCAGAAATCATAAGAATCACTTACAGGGGCAAAAGGATTATTTTAGAATCCTTTTCCACCTTTACCCTGATCATATGTCTTCACTGCAGATTCAGCCTGGATGACCACGACAAGCCTTGCCAGAGTCTGGGTTTTTCCATTGCAAATACTGTGTCTTTACTTTAGCCATGAATCTAGCCATGTGTATTTGGGGTCCTTCTGCAAGGAACTTTACCCTTTCCTGGACAGAGCTAACATTCCTCACCTGCCCAGGAGGAATGGTGGTCAGAATCCAAAAGACCATCAATGTTTGACTGGGCTTTTAGTGCCTCCTCAACGATTTGTAGAACAGAGGGTTTCCACTTCAGATTGGAAAAGAGTCAAAGTAGTAGACTGAAGATATACTCTCTTTTGGTGGCTAGTACATGCTAATGCCCTGCACACACCCATAAACACACCCACACCTCTTTTTGTTTTGAAGTGATGAATTCACCACCATATGGCAATTATCCAATTCCAAAATGAGTCATATTAACTACCAGAAAAGTGAAATCTGTCCATGCACTAACTTCTGGCATTATAAATCTCTTTCAAGAATTTCCTATTGGACTGGTTTTTTCTGCCTTTTAGGGGAACGTGGAGTGGCTGGGTTAGTTCAGCAACACAGAAGTTAGCCATGCAAGGACAGGCAATCCAGAGAGAACCCAATTCAAGCGAGGTCTGAAAACCTGCTAACGCAAATTTCAGCTCAGTGGTGGAATCCAGTGGAACCTTCAAACTCATTGTTATTCATTAAGCAGATTGAAGGAGTGAAATGAAATTCAGCAATTTGTCCGCCCCTGCAGAGTACAATATGTTCGTTTTGAAGGGAAACTGGTGTGTGGATGGGAGGTGAAGCGTAAGCTACTCTTAACTCGGGGGGAGGAGTGGGGGCTCAAATGTTTTTTAAAAACCCACATCCTTCTCTCAATGCACTTGCACATCCCTCACTGGGCTGTTGGCCCCTTCAACATGCCCTGGTGAGAAAGTTCAGTTGTCCGTCCTCGCCTGCTGCATGGGCTGATGCCAAAGGTTCACAAGTGGCAGCCCCACCGAGCCCCACCCAAACTCTTGACTGATCCTTTATTAAGACTAACCTCTGTTTCAGCCCTGTTCCTGTGGTATTTCGTGGGAGCTAATTCACAGCTGTTGTGGCCTGCTTGATTAAAACACAGAACTAAAGATGAGTAGGGAAGACCCTTCAGCCATTGAGTATATTACTTTCTTCTTGCCATTCAATGGATTGATTTTGTTATAATTACACAAACAGAGCAGTTTATTACTTGCTCTGTGACAGTCTCCATGAGACAACAGAATAATTTTTTTGTGGAGACCCACAGAACGAAACTAGACAGGACCAACACAGCAGGAAAAGAACCAGGAATTTTTCTCCTGTGCTGTGGGGAAGCTGGGATAACTTGCTCAGGTAGTCAGAGCTCAGCACCTTCTGTCCTCACTTACTCCACTTACTTTACCTCATGCTATGCTACCACAAGCATTCAAGCACAACCTTTCAAGGAAACATGGTGAGAATGGCTGGGCTTCAGCCTCACCTGACTGTCTGCCACGCTGCTTCTCTGCTGATCTGGAGGGTGAGATCTGTCTTTCATTTCTAAGATTAAAAATGTCACATACCTAAGCTCAGAAATGCCCAGCAGACTGTCCCCATCCCCAGCTGCAGCACCAGTTTCACCGGGGAAACACGGAGGGGAACAGGCACTTGTCAGATTTGTCAGATCAGGGTTAGATATCTGCCTCGAGATGAGTGGAAAGACTATGTCTCTCCACTGACTAGAAAAGGAACACAGAAAAAGTAGCTGAAATGAACATTCTGGGTGAGATGTAGACACTGACATTAAATGGCATGGCTCTCACTTAAGGTAATTGGAGGCTATCAGAGTTAGGAGTATGTAGTTTAAAGCAGAAGATTTTTCCATCATCCATTTTTTATTTTCTGAAGTAGAAATTGTAAGAAAACCAGTTTTTCAAGGTCCTAGAGGCTAAAGATTGTAGTATGCTGTTTCAGAGCTTCCTTGATTGGTATTTAATCCAGTTAGTCATTTCTCCTAATGAAATGTCTCGCCTATAACATTGCTCTGAGCTTTGGGGCTTATTTTCCATAGGAAATTACCTTTTATCAAGAATAACAATTCGAGCAACTGAAGTTCCTTTCTTGCAGTGAGTGCACAGCACTCTGCATTTGTTAGCTGCACCTCTCACCACATTATAACCCTCTCTCAGTGCCAAAAGTACACTGGTAAACAGGGATTTCTCTCGAGGCCAAGTCTCTCTTACTGTAGGCAATGCGTGGCAGGATGGGGCACCAATCAGTGATTAAGATCAATCTGTCATATCCTTGTATGTGGTACTCTTATAACAAAGCAGCAGTTGAGCCAAGAAAGAGCTCTGGGTGCTCGTTACACCACACACGCTCTCTAGCTTGTTAATTGTGTTTGAACAATGGAAAGCCATTCTGGAATTAAATTTGATGTTGAAGTTGTCAGCCAAAATGTGCATTTGCTTGGGACATTTGCGAAATGGGGGTAGGTTGCCTAATGGCCCCTGTGCACTTTGGAGGAGATTTGGACCACCGACAAGGGTACCTTGTGAATATTTAGGCACCAGTTAAGGAATTCAGGGAAATGATGAGTGCTTTAAAAAGCCTACAGCTGCCTATCCGTGACCCATATGTCTAGTCACAGGAGAGGACAGGCTGCAAAGCGAGGCAGCCCCACTACAGACAAGGCATCAGGGCAGCCTGGGCTGGCAGGACCCCAAAGACATGTTCAGGTCCCACAGACCTGCACACACAGAACCTTGGGCAAGCATCCCAAACACAACCCACTGACAAGAAGATTCCCAGCCAGCATCATTTGGTCAATGGAAGCTCATTCCAAAATCGTAAAAAAAGTTAAATTACCAATCTTTTGGATGGGGAAACAGTGAGGTAAAGTCCTGAGCCACCTGGCAGCCCCCAGCTGAGCCCCCTGTCTGCTGTGTTTGTTCTGTACGTGCTCCTGGGGTTTGCTGCTCTGATGTAAGTGTGAAGTTCAATTGCCATAGCAACAGCATCTGGCAGGTGCAAAACACTGTATTCTCTCTGCTAGATGGAAGGGAAAAACCTTTGTGCTCTAGGGGAGGGAACTGTCAGTTGTAATGAAGATTGTCCTCTCTTCTCTTACCTGGAAATATAGCAAGGAAAAGTCTTTATTGATTTTTCGTGAGAGGACTAGGGCTCCAGCATTAATCATCTTCCACTGTTTTTCTTTGCTACACAATAGGTTTCCATAGAGGTAGAGGCAGTAAGTGTTTGGGCTATATATAACACCATCTACAAAGCAGCCAAGGGAATTTCTCTCCACAGCAGACAATGAGAAGGAGGTGAAGTTGCGCAGAAAATGTTGCTGCTTTTCCCAGTATCCCCACGACTGTCCTACCTGGCCAGAGCACAGATCATCTCTGACAAGACAGAGGTGGCCCAGAGAACTTCCTCCCTCCTTTTCAAGGTTGCTGGGGGCTGGTACATGGCCCAGATGTTTAGGACATGCCTTCCTGTTTGACAGAGACCCACTTTTCCTCTGCTGTGCCCCAGGAGCAGTTTTTTCACACAGAGATGATGTTGAGGTACACCCAGGCCTCGAGGCTGGGCCAGGAGGAGGTGGCATTGCATCCACTGAGACATTCTCCATCACCTTGCACACCTTGGGAAAGCTGTGAAAGAGAGAGGTGCCCAAAAGCACATGTGTTTTCACTGCACCTGGAACATTGATGATGGGGTCACTCAGCACAGGGGGACTGTGCCCTAAAGAGGAAGAGAGGGAGGTGTTTGGCCACTTGTATCCATATAATCATCAGCTATTTTTTCATTCATTGCTCAGTTTAACTATTTGAGAGCTGTCCCTCATTATTTTGAAGTGGCATCTATTGTACAAAAATGCTCTATTTTACTACTGAAAATATCAGAACTAAATAACACTGGGACAGAGGTCAGAGAAAAGTTAATTAAGTTAAAGGGCCAAATCCCACAGCATCCTAAGTTTCTGAATAATTTTGTGCCCTTTACTTTAGGTTTTGTCACAGTTTTTGTCCTGTTGTTTTTCCTGGTAGTTTGAAATAAATTCCTCCTAGATCCCATTAACTTTGCAGCCACAAATTACACTATTAGAGGGGACCCTTGAATGCAGACATCATCCCTCTCAAAGTGACAGCCTCAGTGGCCAAGAGCCTCTCCCCTACCCAAAACACCTCCTAACCTACAGTGACAGATACAGCCAACTGGTGGCATTTGTGTAGGAAATTAGGGGCATGCTTTTACAGCCAGGAGAACAGGGGAGGCTATGGTGTGCAGGTACCCAGTGGTACCAGTGGTATCAGTGGTCTGTCCCACCCGGTTGCAGAAGAATATTGAACAAACAGGTCCCCTATAATAGCTTCTCAATTCTTTCCCCTTCTTTTTTTTCCCTGAACAAACATAACTCACAGTTAATTGTGATTTGGAGAATGAGGTCCAGGAATGAGCTGGCATCACTGCTTTACAGGCACATTTTGTAGATTATCGCTCAAGTAAGATAACCTCGTGGTACAGGTTAACCATGAGGCATGAGCAGAGTCAGCGTGCATTCTGACAAAGGATGGCTCTGTGATGCTGCATAATAAGTACTAATTTTCAAACATGTATTTCCATGTAACACAGTATTTCCTTCTGGTTTTTTTCAGATACAGACTAATCATTTTGTTTGTTTAGCAGTGTTATAAACAATATTGAATATATTACAGATCAAAAGTGGCCAAACCCAAGAGTATTTCAGTGACAAAGATAATGTTCATTGTCAAGGGAGTCCATAAAGGACAACAGAAGAGCAGCAAGGCCATCTCCTTCAAAGGCACTGAAGGCTGCTGTTATCTGTACTCTGAAACATAAAAGCACAAATTGAAAGTAACACGTGCTAACACCCTTCTCTGTTGCAACCTTCTAGCTAGAAACAATACATCTAAAAATACATCTGCTGATGAGGTCAGTAGGTTTATCCCTGGCGAGAGTCGGAAGGGCAGGAACTAAATAATAATGCAAAATCAGGAAAAAAAGGAGTTCCAGCAGTGGGAAAAGTTCAAGCTCTTTGTTTGTAGTTTCCTAATCAGCTCCAGTATGGGATCTCTTTTATGCTGTTGAAACTTCAAGTTCAAATTATCATTGCCCACAGTGCAGCACAATTATTAAAATAGTGTTGAAAACTGACACAAACAGCTACTAAATAAAAAACTGTTTTGTGATAGAAGATTCCTCCCTCTCCCTCCATTCCACAATCCTGAGTAAAGACACAGATTTAGTGTCTTTATGGCTGACAGTGACTAATTTACTCACCACTAGACAACAATGTCCACTAGATTCAGTGTGTATCGGTGAGGATTCGATGGCCAAACTGTACTCATAGAATCTTCTTCCCCTGCAGTTATGTGTTTCCTGAAAGCCCAGTTCCTGCATGGCACATAAGATATTTCCCTGCTCCCACACAGAACTAGTGTGGAGAAGAAAATGTGGTGGCTTTTAGTCCTGTGAGCATGCTCTTCAAGCCAGCACCACAACCGAGCTGCCAGAAACTTCCAGATATAGCAAGAGGTGGCAGAGATTTAGGGTAGTCAAGAATTTTTCTAATGAGAAAAAAGTTAAAATCTGCAATTGTTTTGAGGAGAAACAAAAGAGTTTCATGTGGAGCTTGATAGAGGATTGCCAGGGCCACTGCAAAACAGTAAGCAGAGGTGGAAAAAAGCCTCAGCCAGCCCAGTAGCTACAGAAAGAAGTGCAAACAAGTTTGGGCTTAAAAGCAGTAGCCTGTTTTAAAAGACTCACATCAAGAAGAAAGAAACAAAATAAAAGGAAAAAAAAATAAAAATTTAAACCTTGGCTTTATATTTGTGCCACCCACTCTTAGCTCGCTGCTAAGGCACAACCTGAAGATGTGTGCCAGGCTTGCAAATCATACTAAAGCATCAGTGCCTGGGGACTAGTCCTGCTCCTAAGTCAGCGTTTTCTCACCAGATGTCCCAGAACTACAAGAGTTGACCTTACTGACACTGCTGCTCTAAAAGAAATAGAAGGGATCATTTGCATCACTAAGGCAACTCCACGGAGGCAAAAGCACCACGGCAGCCAAGGCAAGCCCTGCTGAACTGCGAGGTCCCCAAACAGAACTCTCTGCAAGTCTGCATCTGCTCCCATCACAGCGAGTGCCAAAAATGCCCTTGACTTCAGCTGGAGCAGGATCAGATGCTCTCTCATGCGAAAGGCAGAGCCATTCTAAGAGCAAAAATCAGAGCCTATCAAATAAGATAATTACAGAAATTGTAAAGGAATTTTTCAGGGGGATTTTGTTTGTGGGGAAAACTCCCATGTACTTCCATTATTGCTACTGGAATCCCTTGATGAGGCAGTGGTGGCTGTGAAATTTCCAGTTAGACAAACAGAGCTGACAGGTTAAGACACAGTTACTTTGTTGCCTGAGTGGTTGTTCTGGTTTTTAAGGTCCCTGAATCCCTTTGGATAGCTGAGGAAAACTGACAAGGTTAATAAAACCCAGGCAGTTAAGGGGCAGCTGTGACATTGCTATATGAGGGGAATCAAACCAAGAGGGCAAGCACATTGACTTTAGCTATGTTACACTTTGGATAAAAGGGACCCATGAGGGTTTTGCCCCATTCACAACTTCACAACACGGTGTTTAAAAGTTCAGGGTCTCTTAGCCCTGGGACAGTCCCCTGCTGAGCACACTCCTGCACTGCTTTTATCGCAGCACCTGTGCTTTGAGGAGCAGCAGCCTCCAGGGACTGCTCCAGCCTTGTTTCTCCAGGCTCGCCTGGGAGTGCACTGGGCTGTGCTATACCCCAGCACAGCCTTCACACTCCAGCAGTGCTGACCATGTCACAGGCACTGCCCTGACAACTTCCACCACACCTCAGGACCATCTTTTGCTGTAACACAGCCCTCATGGGGCTGGCTGAGAGGTTCATGGCTTATCCCTCCTGGTACCTTGTACTTGCAGCCCATATTGCCCATAACACACAACTCCTGCTACAGTGGGGCTTTTAGTTTTTTTGGTTTTTTGTTTTTTAAAGTCATTTCCTTTAGACCACACAAGAAATGCACAGATCCAATGCAAAGAAGAAATCATCTGTATGCTGTCCCATCCTTGCTTTGCCTCACCACCCTAAATTGTTTTTCGAAATTGAGGGAAATTGACCTTAGGTGAGAAGCGCCTTTTTGCTCTCCAGACATCAGGAGCACAGCTGCCCTTTGGAGGATGGAGGCTCACTGATTTTGCAGTCTCTGTCTTTCAAATGGGCCCATGAGACAGCTATGCTCTTTTTTTTTTTTTTTCTACCATGAGGTAACTCCATGCCTGCTTTTGTCAGGTGATCAAGTTCCCTCACAGCACAAGCTGATTCTTAGGGAACAAAATGCCTTTTCCAAATAATCGCATACGACATCAACAAAATAAAGCTTATTTAAAGCACACGCTAGCAAATTGCTATTTACCCTTGGAATTGTTTTCACAGACAGAAAGTAAATTTTATTTGAAGCAATCATTATTATAGATAAGGGGTACAAGGCTGTATTTGTTTGGGAAAAAATCTCACTATGGAGCTATAAACACTAAAATGGGGTTAAAAATGCAGAGGAAATTTCTTGATTGATAAAAGAAAAATTAAATAAGAAGTTTTAAAATATTTTTGGTATATGCCTTATTCTAATCTGAAGATTTTGACATGAGTAATATATGCAGTGTTCCAGTTTAAGCCTAGGTATTATCAGCTGTTTAAAAGAAACTGCAAAGTTCACCTCTCAAAGATAGACCACCCTATCCAAGACCAAGTAGAGAAAAGAGGAACTGTGTACCAGGTTCTACAAATTCCTCATCCTCTGCTTATCATTAGACACAAAAACACTCATCAAGTGCACAGCACTAATCATACATGTAAGTATTTGCAGAACAGAGACACCATTTGCTCCAGCTGCACTGCTAAAGATAGCCAGGAAACAAATCACAAAGTCAGGGCATCCTCTTTCAGCTCAATAAAAAATTCTGCTTGTAAATGGCTGGAGTCCTGCCTAACTAAGCAGACTGGGCTAGACATGACATCCAATGAGTCTTTTCAGGGAAACTGGATCTGGGGAGGAATTTTGATTATATGTTTCTGACACTGGCTGCTGCTGGAGGGAGAACACCAGATGAGATGTACTGCTCCAGCAAGTGCTAAGTTCTTAATTTAGGCATCTTATGGAAATTGTTGAAAAACATTCTAATTGAAAGGAACTTCTGCTTCTCCAGCATATAATTTCCCCAATTTTTTAGCACTGAGGCATTTGCATGAAAACAAGCTCTTTGTTTTTGAAATTCCACTGTGCTTGTTGTTTATTCCCCGCTGGAATTCATAATTCTGTGTTTGCACAAAAGCACTATAATTGGTTGCTGTGGAAGTGTTTCTATCAAAAGGAAATGATTATTAATAATCAAGAATGAACAGTTGCATAATAGAGGTTAGTAAAATAAGCGCCATTCTAATAATAATGCTATTCTCCATGAAACCAATCTCTTCAATTGCTTTGAAATAAACATATCCCAGTGATAAAAATCATCTTTAAACATGAAAAGTGGTAAGAATTGCAGGAGCAAGTATGGGTGGACGTTGACTGTATTAACAGAGAGGTGCATTGAGCAGCTGACAAGTTCAAAATTCTGCCATGAGCTGTATTGGGTTTGCTTGGCCAGGTTCTCATAGCGGGAGGTGGGGGGCTACAGGAGTGACTTCTGTGAGAAGTTGCCAGAAGCTTCCCCCATGTCCAGTAAAGCCTATGCCAGCTGGCTCCAGGACGGACTTGCCGCTGGCCGAGGCCAATCCAGTCAGGAATGATAGGAATGCCTCTGTGATAACATATTTAAGAAGGAGGAAAAAAGTTATCGCGCAGATGAAAATTGCAGCCAGAGAAGAGCAGAGTGAGAACACGTGAACAGCTCTGCAGACACCAAGGTCAGTAAAGGTGGAGGGGGATGACGTGCTCCAGGTGCTGGAGCTGAGGTTCTCCTGCAGCCTGTGGTGAGGCAGCTGTGCCCCAGCAGCCCATGGACATCCACAGAGGTTCAGAGATCCACCTGCAGCCTGTGGAGGACACCTAAGCTGGAGCAGGTGGATGCCTGAAAGGAGTCTGTGAACTCGTGGGAAGCCTGCATTGGGTCCTGGCATGCACCTGCTGACCCATAGACAGAGGAGCTCACACTGGAGCAGGTTTACTGGTAGGACTTGTGGCCCTGTGAGGAACCCACACTGGAGCAGTCCATGCCTGAAGGACTGCACCCCATGGAAGAGTGACCCACACTGGAACAGTTCATGGAGAACTGCTGTCCATGGGAAGGACTCATGTTTGAGAAGTCTGTAGAGGACTGTTTCCCTTAGGAGGGACCCCACGCTGGAGCAGGGGAAGGATCCTTGTCCCTCAGAAGCAGTAGGAACAACATGTGATGAACTGACCACAGCCCTCATTCCCTATCTCCCTGCAATGCTGGAGAGGGGAGGGGAAGAAGTAGAGCCTGGGAAGAATGGAGAGATGGGAGGATGGTGTTTATAAGATTTATTTTACCTTTCATTATCCTGCTCTGCTTTTGGTAATACATTCAGTTAATATCCCCAAGATGAGTCTGTTTAGTCTATGATGGTATTCAGTGGGTGATCTCTCCCTGTCCTTACCTCTCATGAACCTTTCATTATATTTTCTCCCCCTTGCTCAGTTGTAGAAGTGAATGATAGAGCAGCTTTGGTGAATGCCTGTTGTCTAGCCAGGGTCAACCTATATGGTGTCCCAGACTAAAATATTTAAGTCTCAACAGGCAATTAATGACTTCATATAAGCAATTCCTGTTGGCCCAAAATACATGTAATAATGAACTAACACAAAGGGCAAGTTTCTCCATGTCATCTACTTCTAAAACTCTTGAGAGAAGGAGAGGTTTTGCTGGTAGTTTACATTATTTCTGACAGGCTTACTGCAGACATGGAAAGGTTTTTTTCTTGTTCCTGAGACTCAGAAATCTAGCAAGGCTATTCTGTTTTCTAAATATCCGGGGAATCAATAAGGGGAATCCTCCAAAGGGCTCTTGACCAGATCACAATCTTGAGGTGGGTTTTCATGTCCATGAGAGTCTGCTGCTACATTACTAACTCCCTGCAGAGCTTCAGGGCTGAAGCACCTTCCTCCTTAGCAAAGAACTTCCTAGTTTTCACTTTTAAGGCACACTTCTTCTTTTCCGCCCCACTGATTTCATCTTTTAACCCAGACCCATGCTACTTCAATGGCAGTAGGAGCAACTCTTGTTTTGGAGCAACACACAGAGACCTGGATGTTTAGTCAGGACACCTGGTCCCTGGGTTTGCCTGCACCAGACCTCCAGAGGAGTGATCTGCTGCTAAACAAGCCACTCAGAGTCAGGTTTAACACAAATCAGGATTAAGAATAAAATGTTTACTTTAAGACATTGATAGGCAATCATGGAAGTACATTATAAAAAGGTAAAATAAATTGCCTTAACAAGAGCATGTGTAACAACATAGGTCCTCCTCCATAGCACCTGGTGTCTCCCTTTTATTTATTCTAGGTTAAACAATAATATCTCTGAAATAATCAAGTTCTTCTTTCTTTTGAGATTGTTTCTGATTCCTCTTGCATCTTTTCCTCGATCACCCCACCTGCCCTGTCCCTGGGAAGCAGTGAATGGAGAGGCATAGGAGAGTAATCAGATCATTCCTTCACCTAGCCACAGCCAAGACATTCAAAGCTTGCTTGTTACTCCCCTACAAAACCTCCCTCCTTGTTGCCTGTGCCTGAGCATTAGACACCACTTAGTGTGCCATGTCCAGTAAGGAGATTAAAAAGTCATTTTTTTCCTTTCCTTTTCTTGTACAGGTGGTTTTCAGCTTCAGGCTGCCTCTCTGTTACAACATCCTGAGGAAACACTGATAAATCTTACGCATGACATTATGATAAGTATTAACATTTTATCTCCTTTTTATATTCATAACTAGCTTTATTATGTGAGTCTCATGTAATTTTAAACATATTACTTCAAAGACCACAAGGCGGAACGTCTGCTTTAGCACATGCAGCCCTCTAACATACAGCCTCAGTTAACAAGAGCCCTTGTGTGGAACACTAAGAAAGCAAACTGACAGCCTGAACACCTGCTCCACGATTGCAATGGAAAATGGGGTACAGAGTAACAAGGGAATGTCACCTCTTCACTGGACCCAGAGGTGATTTTCTCAGTGAATTATACTTTTGCACAATAGGAAAAACAGAGAATCAATGGACAAGTGAGAAGCCTTTACAATAGTCTTCCTGTCTGGCTCTTGACAGACCACGGGTTATTTGAGTTTTATATGTGTGACACAGAGGTATTTTCAAAGCAAACATCATTCTGACACATGAAGATGAAAATATAGTCCTTACTATAGACTCTAAATTACTCTATGCATGCATGACAAAGATGAAACTGAAATATTTATATAATCAGCTTTTGTTACAAGGTTTGCCAAAGCCTGCAATCTGCTCTTTTACTAAGTGAAATGACTGTGTTTTCTCTGTTCATAATGGCATCTTTGGCATGGGCTGAGATGATTTTTTCTCTGTTTTGACAGAAAGAGAGTTCAAAGTCCAGGTACCAGTTCTTCAGGTGCAGCCTTTGTCACTAAGTGAATTGCTTAGTGATAATGCAACACAGGAGGGTTTGGAAATGTCCTTTGCCCTTCTCTCTTCATCAAACTACTTCCCTGATAAAAAACACATTATAAGACAATGAAAGAGAAGTATCTCTCTTCCTCAGCCAAATAAACTGTAATGATGTAATTAGATAAATTCAAAGCCAACTGATGTGAGTTAACTTAAACTTACTCAGTAAACTGACACATAGCTGTAGTTACTCTTTGCCAATGATCTTCTCTGGCATTTATACATGAGTAATGGCCCTCAAACCCTACACAGGCACGCAGGAAAATCCTTCTAGAGTTCACATAAGATGAGAAATATTCTGTTCAAACCAAAGGAATGAGACATTAGTATGCAAGCAAAGGGATGGTATCTTGGAGGTGTACATGTTTGAATTTTCAAAAGGCTTTGAACAAGCCTCTCGCCAAAGACTGTTAAGCATCAGGATATATGTGAGAATACACTCCTCTGAATTAGTGACTAGTGAGAAGCTGTGACACAAAGGACATGGATATGGTCCAAGTTCACAGTGAAGTGAATTTCACAGCAGGATCCAGTGAGGATTTGAGAGACCTGTATTAAATAGCATATCTGTGTATGACCTGGAAAGGAAAAAGGGGATAACTGAAGCGACAAGTTCATAGGGGATGCAGAGCAATTCAGTGCAGACAGGTCCGACTGCAGGGAAAAGCTGGAGGCAGAACTGCAGAGGGATTACACAACATGGAGATAACTGCAGGAAGATTTCAGTGTCAGTAACAGCAAAGTAATTCACATGGGGAAAAACCCCACAACCTTAAAGTATATCCGATGGAGTCTGAAGACAGCATAATCAGTCAGGGAAGAAATCTTGGAATCATGTGTTACTTCTCTGGAAGTAGCTCCATGTGCAGCAGTGGTTAAAGAGACATTTCAGGAATTGCTAGCAAAAGAATAGAGAAAAACCCCAGACAATACTATTCTGCTGTTGTATAAATCCCCAGAGTATATATTCACTGAACATTGAGTACTACTCTGGTCATGCTGTCTCAAAAGGTATGCAATACAGTTGGGCACAGTGCTGGTGGGACAGCAGGATGCTACGACTTCTGAATGAGGCAATGACTAAAGAGACCAGGAATTCACTTTGGAAATAGTATGATTGAAGGTATATAACACAGAGCTCCACAACCAACACTGTTGATGAAACAAATGGGAAAAATCTGTTCCCTACTTCTTGTTTTTCTGGGAAGAGTGACATGGTCTGGTAGCAGGTGTAAAACAAAGAATAGAAAGAACTTTTTCACCCAGCACATAATTGTATCACTGCACTCAGTGACACAGGATAATGTGAAGAAATAGTAATCATTTCTAAGGGGGATTAGATCAGTTTATGAAACATCATCAAAGGCTATTCAACATCATGATGTGTCTGCAGCTACTTAGAGAGTGAAGCTCTAAAAGTATGCCAGGTAATACCACATTGTGCTGGTTTAAAGGTAAACTGGCAAGAGAAATGAACCCAGCTCAAAAGAGTATAAATCAGAGTTACAATTTGCTAAAAAGATTACAGTAAATACAATGATGCAGTGGAAAAATTGGGTTTAACCCACAAAAGAACAGATGTATAACCCAGCACCCTGGGGCATGAACAGAATATGTTCATTAGCCCCTGTGTTGAGTGCCACGTGGTCCCCCTGAGTACAAAGGAAAAGGAAAGGAAAAACCTGTTGGTGAGGGTGATGGTCACAGTCTGGTCAAGAGTGGCAGTCACAGTCCTTTTGAGGTTCTGGTCCTCCTCTGGATCCAACAAGTGGCACCAGAAGTCCCAAAATCTGAAGATTATATATGCTCAGGTTCAGATGGGAAGGCCCAGTACTTTGTGAGTCATGGGACATTTTTGGAATCCTTGACAGCCCAGTAGCTGACATGACCCTTCAGGCTGGGTGTGAAGGTGTTAATGACTCTCCAGAGGGGAGTTATCATACCTAAGTCATTGGTGTGAAGACAGGAAAACTTACCTATCTCACAGAGTTCTTTAACACCCAGCTTGTAGCCTGAGGGGTCAGGTGTGCCCTGGGCAGCTGCTGAAAATCGTCCATTATTAATAGTTCATCAGAAATTACATAGAGGGTGTAGAATACCCAGTTTTGGTTACACCCACACAGTGGTAAACTGGTCGTGCCCACTGTAACTAGGACACACATGTATCCTCTCTACCTGGCCTTGGCACTGGTCACTGCCTGCTGGAAATGCAGCACAGGGCACTTTGTCTAACCTATTGCAGTAACTCTCACCCTAATGTATTTACTATGATTACAGTTCCCATACTAGCAGTTTGGGGTCCAGTTCACAGCTTGAGTTAGAAATTCAGCTTTCTGATGTTCAGCTACAGTAAATTCAGTGAATGTGAGCCTTTCAAATCATTATGAATAAGTTCATTTCACTTGTGCCAGAAAAAGAGGCAAATGAACAAACATTGTTGTGTTCCCAGGATTTCCTTTTGAGTCAAGTGATTATTTTCTCCTGAAAGAAAGCCACAGTAACTTCATAGGTTTGCTGCACCCCAGATTTTGCTGAAAAAAGACAGAAAGGACAAAGCAATCCCAGGCCTGTTTCTCTCCAGCCCATATAGCCCTCTTGCACTATCCCAGCTGCCTTTGTGCCTGCAAGTCTAGTGCTGTTCCCTAGAGCCTGCAACACAGGCACCAATTTCACACCCTAAAAGCCGAGAAACTGTAAAAATGAGAGGGACACCCACACACAAGCACAGCCACAGGAGTGCCCCAAGTGGCTCAAGGAAAACCCAGGGCCAAATAGTATATAATGAGAACAGAAGCAGCTTGCTCTAACAGAGGGGATCAGCACTGAGCAGGGCTGGCACACACTGTTTTTGCACCACTGGCAAATTGATCCCAAGGTCTCTCAGTTGAAAGCTGGAGAATCCAAGGGGACAAAATGAAAGAGTGTATGATGAAAAGGGTGCTGAGAAACAGAGAGCGGGACCACTTAAGGTGATAGCTTTAGGCCATCCTGTGGGTTGCTTTGCCTGTGAGAAGTTTAGTGAAAGACTGTGAAACTTCAGAAAAGCACCAGGGAGCTCTGGGGCCTGAGAAATCACTACCAGCAACTACTCTTGCCAGAATTTTCCCTGCAAACACTTCCACGTTTCTGATCGACAAATGAAGATTTCTGCTTTGCTGCTTCAGCTTATCTGGGAGTCCTTATCCCAGCCAATGCACTTACATTATTTTTAGCATACACAGTAAAATTCCATTTTGTTTCTGAAACATCCAGTTCTCCCAGACTTCACTACTGTGCTTTTGCTGAGGCCACACTGTTTTACAGGTTTATAACCTCCACAGTTTAGCAGAGTCAGATTTATCAGATACCATGGTCGGTAAAACTGCAGAGTCCAAAGGAAATTATGAAAATCTCAGTCAAAATAAGATACTGCAGTTAACTTAGGAATTTTTTTTTTCCCAGCTTAAGCAACCCAGATAAGCATCTGAGCATTTAGGCTTTAGAGGAGGCAGAAGCCAGGTTTTCCACTAATTGTGGCAGTACATCATCAAAGAAAGAGGGCAGAATTAGTTTAGATATTAGGATAGAAGTTCTTCCCTACAAGGGTGGCGAGGCACTGGAACAGGTTGCCCAGAGAAGCTGTGGATGTCCCATCCCTGGAAGTGTTCAAGGCCAGGCTGGATGGAGCTCTGAGCAACCTGGTCTACTGGAAGGTGACCCTGTCCATGGCAGAGGGGTTGGAATGAGGTGGTCTTTAAGGTCCCTTCCAACCAAACCATTCTATGATTCTATGATCATTATGACTATGGTAGTAATTGAGTTACTACAAATCATACCTTCTACTTATGTGACATTTCATATATCATCTGATACATAAGAAATTTTCAGTAGAAATCATAGGATTGTTTGGCTAATAAACCCTAGGACGAGAACACAGAGTTTTATTTTTATTAGTCTTAAAAGCCTGAAAAAATCACAGAACTTCATGCATGTTAAATTAATGAAGCACTGAAGTATCAAAATAGTTACCAGGGCAATATATATATGTATAATTGTAAGCCATTAAAAACCTTGGTTATTCAACATATCATGTGGAAAAAACCCACACAAAAGACAATAAAGTGCTGACACTGCACACTTCTGTCAATAGAATGATGTAAGACAAATATAAACTCCACTGAAAACTGGTACTTTCTTGGCAAAAAAAAAATCCTCCAAGGGTAGTCTAAGATAGCAGCTAGCATGTACCATCTAAGATCAGCTTTATGGAGGTGAGAGTTAATCAGACCTATAACTTCTGTAGCTTCATAGTTTTATACAACTCTTTTTCAGTGGTCAAATGTTCTTAAAATTCAAATTGTACTTTATAAGCCTGAGAATTTGTTCTGATTTTCTTTCTTTGTTTTATTATCACAGTTTTTAAACTGGAAGCATTTTCTGTAGCTAAATAAATGAATGCAAAACTTAGCTTCAAAAGTTGTACCAATATTGCTAATTTATTGCCTTTACATTAGTGCCTCACCTAAGGGATGGGTACCAGGTTATTTTCCCTCCTTTGGAAAACCACCCCATCTCTCATCTCCTAATCCCTCTGGGAAGTTCCCTCTTGAAAAGTGGTGCCATGGAAGAGTCTCCTCACCACACCCTCTGCTTTGCCTAACAAAGATTCATCAGGAAGAGAGATGACAGGGGAGGGTTTGACTTCATGTCCTAGCAGCTAGCTGTTTATCTTGAACATGAAAGTCATAAGCCTGGTCCAGAAACAAGTAGGTGATAAAGAAAGATTAGATAGATAGATAGATAGATAGATAGATAGATAGATAGATAGATAGATTGATCCATAGATCCATAGATCCATAGGTCCATAGATCCATAGATCCATAGACACATAGACACATAGATACATAGATAGACAGATAGATCCATGCTCCAGAACTATATGTATATGCTCCAGAAGGAAATGTATTTTTTTATACTATCATTGCTTAAAAAGCTTGAAATGCATAAAATCCATTAAAATAAAGGGACCAGAAGTGCCTTCCCTTGCTTTATTTTGCACTGAATCCCTTGCCCCAGGCCGTGAAGCCAGACTAGGTTTACAGTGTGTGTCTGAGGCAGTAGGACCCCCAAAACTATAACACTCAAAAAAGGACATAGCAAAGCAGAGGTCCCCGTGCTAAGGGCATGGCCACCAACCAGCACTTCTCTCAGCTCAGTCAAGTGCCTGGATGTGTAGCTTCTGCCTGCAATGCTGAAGAACTTCACATCCCAGCCCGGCGCTACTCTCAGCTCAGTAGCAATGCTTATCAGCTCCTCTGGCTCCCCTAGAGTGAGACCCTCCTGCAGGATCCACTCCTGCAGCCCCTTGCAGCAGTGGTCTGGATACAGGGCATCTGACCTCGTCCTGTTCAGGAATTTTGATAAACCCCCAAAGGCACCTGGTGACAGGTTTGATGCTTAAACAGCCTTATTAATCAGATCTATGAATAAGGACAGCTTGCTGTCTCTACAAGTAACATAAAGGAATGGTGTTAAGCATTACTGAGTGTTCCTTGTCCTAATATCTGAAGTGCCCAATAAGAAAACCTGGTGGGCACAGGTTCACCCACCTAATTCCAGCTACCTCTGTCCTTGTCCTGGAAAGGGACAAGGAAAAGACCACTTTTCTGATATCAAACACAAGTGATGTTGGAGGAGGAAAATTTTCAGGTGAGTCACTTGAGATTCTGTGAAAACTAAGAAAGGAAAAAAATATAACAGCAAATCCCTGCAAGAGTAGGTTTAATGTTCTTGTTTCTCAGCCTATTCATAGACTGTGTCATTAAAAACCCCAGCTTGAGGCCTTGTTGCCCCAGCCCTCTCCTGGAAGATCTCCTCTGCTTTCTGATTTCTGTGTAAGGAGTATATATTTTGGTCAGGGATAGTGCTGGCACCTACCAGCTGTCCAAATGCTGGCATGGGCAGCTGGGTAAGCCAAGAGCCCTAGAGCTGTGCATCTTCATCTGGGGGTCTGGCACGGGTGGAGATGCAGAGTAACTAACATTGGTTTAAAGGAGAAAAAGTTATTTTTAATTGATTCCCTGTTGGTTTTAAACACAAACAGCATTTGCTTTTGCTTTTGCTTTTGCTTTCTCTGCCTTATGCCATTTTAAGGCTCATCCTATTATTACTGTCGTCATGGCCCCCACTGAGGCTCAGCACAGTTCACAGTAAAATTTAACCTTTCAATTCATCACTGGCAATACAGTGGTTAAAATCTCAAACACCCAACTGAGAAGTCACACAAAGGCTGGAAGCTGTTGAAGTTGTTGGCAGAACACTGTGCTGGTAAGATGTGGTGGGTTCACCTTGGCCAGCTGCCAGACACCCACCCAGATGCTCTCTCACTCCCCCTCCTCATCAAAACAGGGGAAGAAAATAAGACAGAGAAGCTCATGGGTTGAGTAAGAAAACCAAAAGCTGAGCGTGGAAGCAAAAAAGATAATTTTGTTCACTACTTCCCAACAGCAGGCAGACGTCCAGGCACTCCCGAGGAAGCAGGGCTTCAGTACATATGGCAATTTCTTAGGAATAAAAACCATCATAACCATGATGTCTCCTCATTCTGCCCCTTTACCTCAACTTTCATCACTGAGCACAGTGTCATATGGTATGGAATATCCCTTTAGTCACTTGTCTCTCTCAGCTCCTTGCCCACTCCCAGCCTAGCCTATTTTGGGATGAGAGGATTGAAAAGACAGCCTTGATGCTGTACAGTCACTGCTCAGCAGTAGCCAAAACACTGGTGCCTTCTATGTACCATTCCAGCCACAAATGCAAAGCCCAGCACCATACAGGTTGGTGTGAAGAAAGCTAACTTCATCACAGGCAGATCCAATAAGAGTTGAAAGAATCTAATTGTCCATATTAGGAAAGAAAAACAAAACAAAAACCAACCAACCAAAAAACCCCAAATCCTGCCTGTTCTATAAACAAGCCTACTACAGACAACTATAGTTCGACAACTAATCCAACTTCATAAGTGGCTACAGTTCCAGCACCAATTAGTTCACTTGCAATAGAGAAGAACAAGTTCCATAGCTGGGATTTATACATCTTCTGTCATGGACACTTGAAAGCTCAAAAAGATCTTCTATTTGTCTATAGGATTATGGTTCTTGGCTTATGTAGTATACTCAAAAAATAGGTGGATTATTTTCCTGTCATTTCTTTATGCAACAAGAATTAAAAGCTGATAATACTTTCATTTTGGAAAGGATGTTCAGTTGGAGAAATTATATGGAAGGGCTTAAACCCTTCAGACTGCCTCTGGTTCCTTTTTCACTCTGGAAGCACGAGTACCTGCAGAGCTGCATGAGCTGTAAAGATGATCAGATGTGCATTGACTGTAGTCAGCTTGCCAGATGAGACCTCCGGAGCACTACTTTTGTACTGCATGCTCAGATGGGATTTTTGCACTGGGAAGCTACAGATAGGAAAAAAATCCAGCACCTCTCCCTGGAAAGGACCAAAAAAGATCTCTCAGATGTAGTAAGCACTAAGGACTTTGGTCTTAGTTAAAATTTATCAAAGATTGGCTCTATTTTCTAAATAGCAAAGCTTAGCTGAGGTTGGGTGGAGTACCAACAATAAGGAAAAAATGCTGAAGAGGGAACAGGTCTGCAAACCACAGTGAGCAAGGCATGGCTTGACCTCACATAACACCATCACGCTGGAAACACAGCATGTCCAGGTCCCACTGCAGCCACCAGAGAGGCACTTCTGAAAGTTGTTCAGGTATCACCTTGGCTGATTTCCCCTTGTGTTTGCCTATCACTCTCCATCGATGAGGAAAATGGCTTAGCAGGCAGCAACACTGCCCATGGAGTCTGTCTCGCTTTCATACCTAATTTTAGGGCGTGCAGAGCCAGATCCAGTCCTCTGACCAGTTTTTTTTTTCTCATGCTTAATTTTATCTTGATGACTAACAAGTGAAAGCATAAGAGTCTGAAATTATAGCTACGCTCTTTTGAACTTCGCTAATACTGGATTCTGCATTGGAGCAAAGAAATTACATGTGAATGGACAGAGGCAAAGCCGCAGCTCAAACTGAGGGCACTGCACTGAGGGCATTGCTACAACATTCGCACGCTAGAAGCTAATAATTAAAATTAATCTTAATCATGTATCTTTTGTGGTCCTCTCAAAGCTGAATAATGTTCATTCACTGTCTAGTAATAGCTGACAAAGTCCTGAATACTGGAACAAAGCATTCAGCCCTATTTAGTCATATTCTTGAAAGTCATTTATGTCGTCTTTTTTTTTTTTTTTTAATTATTATTAACACTGTGCCATTAAGAATCATGATCATCACTTGCAAACTACAGAAGTGGTAAATGTGTCTGGGTGCAAAATTTATTAGTGAGAAGCTATTGCCTGATGTGAGAGTGCTGTAATTCCCAATTTTTCACACAAAACCTTGGTTCCAACAGGGAATTGTTGAAAATGTTGATAAATCATTGCTATGGTATATTTAAAGGCTGCTGGTGAACACTGCAAGACATGAATCACAGAAGGTGGCATTTTAAACTAGTAAATAAAAAGTAAATGAAAATATCATCACATAGATTTAGAGGGTGTTTGACAACAAGGACCTCTGAATGATTTTTTTTTTATTATTTTTTTTTTTTTTTTTGTAGGAGCTTTAAATGGGAAGCAGCAAATACTGGGAGTCTACATTATGACCCTGCATTTCTAAGGCAATACCCTGTCACCAAAACTTGAATTATGACCATCTTCAGCTGAAAAGAATGACAGAATCTGGCCCACAGCATGTATCAGCATCCACTATGCTCAATTGCAAAAGAATCTGGAGGGCAAAGCACAAAGCGATTTGGAGGGATGGGATCAAACAGACCCATTCATAGAGCTTAGAGTTTGTCCTAAGCAAAGGAGAAATCATACAGTTGTGTGGAAAAAATAAAACAAAGCAGATGAAAACAAAACTGAGGATATGCTGGCTGGAAAGTGCCAGGCTCAAGCTGCAAACAGAAATAATAAGAAGCTGTAATTTGCCACTATCATTGAGTAGTGCATATATTATTTTTGGATGTGCAGAGTGAGAGTTATCTAATTTGGGATTTCCCCTCCTACCAGTAAGATGAAGAGAACAGTCCACATATATGACCCTCAGAACAAGCTGGGCGTTTTTTGCACGTGTTGCCAGTTGGGAAATAACAGCACAGGGACAAGGTGCCCAGAGGTGACTTCTCATTCTTTTCTGTTATTGGTGTTCAGTGCTGGAGGGACTCCACTCTGAAGCCCCTCTCTGCCACAGCTCCTTCCAAGGCACAGGACAGCTGGAAGAGGAAGAAACAGGACGATGTCCTCCCACCATCACCCGGTCTGCACACATTGCCATGGGAGGTGTGGTTACAGTCAGTGCAGTCAACACCTATCAAGGAAGACAGTAATTTTTACTCTTTAAAGAGATGCAGGTCAGCTGTTTTGGACCATGTGCAACTAGATTTACAGTTTCCTACAGATCATAGACTTCTGCTGGAATGTATCCAAGATACAGAGGTCATTTCGTAAGTATCTTTACCATATGGACTATATAAGATGTTTAGAAACTAGTTTGAAATATTAAGCATTTCTATTTTAAAGTTTGTTCTCAGGTGTGGTGCTTTCTCACTAGGAGGACCATCAGTAAGCCTCTTCTGGAAGAGGAATTACCTGGAACAGCTTAGCCTTTTGGTTCAGTAGTCCCATAAGCGTTAGACTAGGATTAGGTTTTCTGCCACATTCTTATCTGAGACATTTGTGTATCATGATGTATATATTACATTCTAGAGCCTTCAGTGAAAAGCAAAGTTTGTCCTGCTCTGTGGAAAAAGGTGGATTCCAGGCAAATTTCACATTGTTACAATTGTGAAGGGGTAATTTCCCTCGCTATTTCTACTGCCATGCATTCAATTAAACAGCTTTTGTGTTTCAAAATCAAATTCTTCACTTGGAGTGGTGATGAACTGTATGAGTGTGGATTCCCCTGGATGGAAGAACTAACAAATCCCACATTTTCAGTAAATCAGTCAGATTTTTACTGCACAGTCCTTCAACAGCATCAAGGAAGGATACAAGGCAGTAGGGCTCTGTCTTTATTTTCTTCATTTGGTTTAAATGGTGTTACCAACATTTTTCTTTTTTTTTTTCTTAAATAAACGCAGAAAGGCTTTTTTATTAGCACCAAGTTTCTAGCTGAGGGAAAGGATGAGGGAAAGTTAAATTGAGTTTGCTTCATTAGAACATTAGTTGCATAATTGCTGAGATTATGCAGCTGTTACTATCTGCAGGTGTTAAGTGCTGGGCAAGACTATTGTGTTACTACTATAAAAATTTTAAAAGGCAAATTTTTAGTAACAAAACTGTGCATTTTTAAGTATTTTAGGTAAGTTTAGGTTTCTGATTATTTTGGTCCACTTACAGCTTCACATGTTTGCAAAACTGAGTATGGTACACCAAAATACTTCTAGTAGTGTGAATGCCACAGTCACAGCAGGAGAGCAAGAGACATTAACTCCCTCAGTCTGTCCTGAACAATGCATGACCTTCCTCTGCCTCTCCACATCCTTTGCAAAAAAGACTTCTAAACTGTCACCTTGAGAGGCTGTGACCTGGTTTGACTTCTTAACATACACAACACAAGTTGTGGTCTGTCCAAGTCCAGTGGGAAGCTCAGCAGGCCCATCTATTCACATCAGCATTATAGGTTTGCTATTAGCCTGTGCACTGAAGGAAACAAACCTAATGCGATCAGACGGTTTTCCTGTATGTCCATTTTTTCTCAGCAACTTGTGCACATGTTGGCCAGTTTCCTCTGGACTGAGGCAGCAGTAGTCTCTGCTGTGCTTCATAGATATTTCATCAAGATGGACGGCAAAGGAAAGGAGAGAACTCTATTAATGATCTCACAGAGGAATGACCAAAGAGTACAGCTGGTTTTTGTTCACCCGATAGCTTTGCTTTGATTTTTCTCAGTCTCTTTCACATTGACAGCTTTTTAAAAACAAACAAAAAAAAGCATATTCTTGCAGAAAGTTGCCATCTGAACCCTGTAATTCACTCTTCCAAGCCTCTCAAAAGCCCGTTTCTCCCCCCACTAGTTCATTTTACCACTTCTTACAGCCACCTATCAAAAGATGTTATTTTGCCTGCCTGCAAAGTCAACTTCTATGCTTCGCCCTCTGCCTGTAACTCCAGGTTTGATGGTGATGACCAGTGCTATCTGAAACACACTGCTGCTCCTGCCTTCTGCCTTGCTGAACACCAGCTGGAGTCCTTGCCTCTCCCAGGATGGTCGTCCCTAAGGTTGGCCACAAAACAAACTGTTTTCTCAATCAAAGTGTAAATAAATGAAAACATTTTATGGATATTTCCATAAAAATGTTCAGGCAAAATATAAGCTTTCCTTTGGAAGTTTGGCTGTGAGTATTGCTGTGTTTCACAACAGCACTGATTCAGGAGCCTCCTTTTTCTGCTGCTGCTACCGTGTGAGCAGCTAGCTAAGATGATCCACCCCACAAGATAACCCACCATCCCACATGAAGAAATCCTTGCACCCTGGCTTATCCTCATTTTCTATAACCTGCTTCTTGACAACTAAAATCTGCATTTTACTGTGAGGAGGTGGTAACTTTCATGAAATGGTATAATTTAGCAAAGCACAAGCTTTCAATCCAAAACAGATACATTTTTTCACATCAGTTTGCTAGTCCGAAACCTTTCCCATGGGTCAGCCTCAGGATGCACAGGAGCCCTGGGCATGCACTAAGAGACTTCTTAACCCACCAACAGAGCCTGCAGCACTTCAGGATGGTTCAACCTCCACAACTTGCTTTAATTGAGTAGGTATACACAAGGGGGCTTTTGAAGATGCAGCAGTGGCCTTGTTTCACTGTATTTTGGCTACAATGTGGGTGAGATTCCTCCATCCAGGCACCTCAGTGTGACATAAGGTGGGGTTAGTGCCACTGCCAGCCAGGGCCACTTGAGACACCTTCAGCTGTTACTCCAGAAGGACCTGGGTATCCCACTGCTCCTGATATCTGTACTGACAGGCCTGAATTAAGCCCTTGAACTCCACTGAGGAGGGCTTGGACACTCAGTTCATAGCTGGGTGTCCACACTCACACATCTAACTACAAATTGCTGAACCTTGGAGCTGAGGCCCCTATTATGTCTTAAGTCTGATGTTATTTAGACCTGATCTGATGGCACTGCCAATGCCCATGGTTGCAGTGCTCTATTTGGGGTGATGCTGCGCCCAATAACACATCCTCTTTGGGGAGCCAAACTCTTCCTGGAGCTGCAAGCAGACCACACAAAGCACCAGCACGATGTGCAGACGATGAGCTTCCCCTCTTCACTGAACTCCACGTCTGCACTGCATTTAATTTACACCTCCGACACTGATAAATTCCTCTCCCAAACAAGGTGCTCTCCAAGGGCTGATCTATTCGCTGCACTGTATTTTAGTCACAGCAAAACCCAAGGAACAGAATATGTCTTCTCTAACTCTGCCAGACAAGCATTTTGCATTTGATGAGGGGCAATTTATAATGGTTCTTGGCTGAGCAGAGAGCCAGCAAGTGTGGCAATCTGATTTAAGGCAGGGTAAGACTCAGGCGATGAGGAAGTGCCTTGTCACTCCACAGCCTTAGCAAAATACTCTGCCACTTTCTGAGAAAAAGAGCTTTGAAGTGTTTCACCCACTACTCAGAGGGGCACTTGGAGGAGGGGAGTTACCCTGGACCCTGAGAGTGCCTGAAGCATTGCCCTGCTCCTCCTTCCACCACCTTGGACAGACCCGGCTCTGTCCTCCTTTCCTTTTTTGAGTATCTCACAAGCATCTTCTCCCCGCCCCCAAAGTGATCTGCCTCCAATGTTTTCTGTAACAAACTCTTCCAGCTCCTGCCAAAGTTGATGGAAACCCCTTATGAGTTAGAGGGAAGGTCAGAGCCAATGGCAGGAACCCAGCCTCATGGGTTACACGGTTTGGGTACTCAACAACTCTTTTGCTTAAACCAATTGTTTTTATATTGAGGCTTCATGAGCAACAAAAAAAATAGCAATGGTTAAGCCCACCCATGGTATGCTTTGCATATCTCATCTTCCACACAGTCACCCTCATTGGTGTTTCATAATGTTGGAAATAGAGTGTCAGGACATGCCAAATCGATGAAGCACAGTGTGGAGGGGAGACTGAAACAACTCCATAAGGAGAGTTCTTGAGCTAAGCAGAAATTCACCAGTGCAGTTCCTCAAGGAAATCGTGTTTCGGGGCAATCTCAGGGAGTGTCTTAGCAATGGTTTTAAATCTGAAAACAAATATTTGCTTTCAGACATCATCAACAGCTCAAACTTTTCCATCTTGAGCTCTTTAGAGGAATAAAAAATGGCTGGTAAAACAAGTGTACAGGGTGCAGGTGAGCCTCATCCAGCACAGCATTCCACTTCTGCTCATCCCCCTCACAAGGAGGAACATGAAATGCCCAGATCCCATGTATGCCTACTAGCAGGGCCTGTGCTGTGGAGCCAGTCCAACAAGCAGAGACCCAGAGAGCCCAGGGCTGTGGAGGAGAGGCACAGGAGGATGTGCTTGCTTTCCTAGAAATGCCTGATGGAGGGCAGGGGAGCTCCTCACCTGAAAAGACAATGCTGGCACACGTTTAAAGGACTATGAATATTTCAGTCTGGAAACTCAGATAAGAGGAGGGATTCAGCATCAAATTTTGTGTAGGACAGTGTGGGGAAAGAGTCTAAACTTCTTCTGGGCTAGACTATGAAAGCACAGGTGTCAGTGGGGTGAGCAGACAAGGGAGTTTAGGCTGGCAGGAAAGGCCAGGACTTTGGAATGGAAAAAAGTGAATATGTTTTCAGATCCCTTCTTCAAGGTATTTGGTGATGTCAGGGGTGCTCTGCACACAGACGGGCTGAGATAAGCAGTGTATCACACAGCTTTGCCCTTTGCTGGTCTCTGCTGCGTGCCCCTACAAGTGTCAGCATGTTCCAGGCTAACGATATCCCAGCAGCAGGATGATTGCTTTTCTCTTGATGCACGCCTTCTCGACTGTTTTAAAATGCAAAGTCACTAAGGATGAAATTTGTAACCATACAATTGCAGACACTTCTGATGTCCGATGTCGAACACGCCCATTATCCCATTTACAGCCCCGTCATTAGGCCAGCAAGATCCCAGCTACCCATTGTCTCTTGTGTGCAGTGCAGCATTTCTGCTCGTCTATCACTCGGGTGTCTGAGCTTCTTTATCGGTGTATCTGCATATCTCTGCAGTGATACTTTGCTTGTGTGCCAGGCACGGCTCTGTCACACCGCATGGAAAACAAAGCTCTCCTATATGCCTTTCTCCTGAAGAGTACCCCTGGAAACCCTTAAAAGAGAATGAGAATGTAAGTTGCTTCTAGTAGAAATTGCCTAGTTTCAAATTTCTCATGGCTAATTTATGTACTGAGAGAAAGTGAGTTCAGGTCCTCCAATACTGAATGTGAGTTTTCTACCTATATAATATCATAAGAACCTATATATTGAATAAATAAAACATAGGAAAGGCTAGTCAGTATTTAATGTCACAAAACTATGCCAGGATTAAATCACTAAATTATTAGCCATGATTAAATCCTACTAAACCCTGCAGTGCAGGAACATTAGTGAGATCAGCCAAAGCTTTCCTCCTCCACCCCCCATCGCCGACCCTAAAGCTGCATGCTACGGCAGTGCAGGACCAGGGGGCTGCTGCAGACACAGCTTCCCCAGTAATGCTCTCCTCCAGGTTTACAGCAAATTTCTATCCCATGCCACCTTTATAAAAATAAACTGCTCTCACTCTTATCCCCAAGTGGAAATGTTCTTCTCGGCAGCGTATTTCATTTTTAAGTAATAGCCTGCGGTGGCTTTTTCCAAAGGCCCTTTACTGCCTGGGAGTGGTTTTATTTGATGGGTAAACAGTGACATCTGCTGGGAAAAATCCCCGGGAGGCAGCCTGAGCTCTCGGGGTGCCCAGCAACCCTGCACACCTCCATCCCCTGCACCCCCTTCATCCCTCCCTCCACTCCTCCCCATGTCAGTGAGGGCAGACAGGGCTCTTCCACTGCCCACGGGACTCATTAGCTGCACAGCAGTCATTCCAGTTTGGAACAAATAAGCCTATACAATAATTACCTGTCTGACTGTGTTAAGAAGCGATTGATAAAATTCACTAGGTTTGTATCTATTTTCTTATTGCTTTTTCAAGTGCTAAAGGCTGCATGTGTGTGTGGGGCATGGGCTCATGGCCACACACTGGCTGAGGGATCAGAGGTTTTGTCCACGTCTCTCTGAGCATTGTGGTCCTTCATGTCTCTCCCACCCTGCACTATGATTTCCCCACTGCTTCCCCTTTTGTTATATTATATTTATAAGAGGACTTATGTAAAAGTGAAAATCCTTGGCAGAATTGCCAGCAGTAACTGACGGCAAGGACCGTGTTACCACAGGCACCAGGGTGTCTCTTCAGCCAGAGTGCAGACCATCTCTGATGTCCCATATAAATGATGCAATATTACACTCCCTCTAAAATTCCATCCCCTCAAAAAAAAAGACAAAACAACAAAAAACCCCCAAAACAAACAAACCAAACCCAAATCAAAACAAACAAAAAAATTCTTTACATTAGGAAAAATACAATCTGCCACTCCAAGTGAAACACTGGACCTGCCATGTAGCAAGCTGTTCACTTTCTCAGCTTGTTTGAGGCATTAGCAACACACCTCTCAAAAATACTATTCTGACATTAAAATGCATAAATGCAGGATCCAGGTGCCATATAGGACCTTTGTTGTGGTCAACAACCCTCTGATTGTATGGTGGTGGTTACGGGATATTGCAAGAACTCTGTCTCCCAGTTTCCCTGGGAGAGGTGTGTGGCTACAAGCCCAGCAGCAGGCACCAGAGGTATGTCTTAAACATATCATTTAACTATTCTGACATAGTTTTCCCATGCTATTGAACACAAGAGTTATTGCAGTTTAAGAGTATCATCTCATGCTTATCATTATGTAACTGTAAAAAAGAAAATAATTTACATCTTGACCCTAAGGCACATCCTGCTGCAGGGAAACTGGGCTGCTCACCAAACTGGGATGCTGCTTCTGGTCTAGAAATACAGTGGTGCAAGAGGTGCTCGCCTTCAGCTGAAGGAAGAGAAAAATGCAGTACCTAAGCCCAAATTTGCCTTCAGCTTAAGCTGTCTTTCTTCCACCACAGAGCCCTCATTATCCATTCTTTCCTTTGTGAAGGTCCCCACACTTTCTGTTCTCCCACCCCAATGCTCAGCTACCCCCATCACAACCCCATCAAGGATTTCTGCTCTGAAGGTCCCATACCTCAGCCTCTCCTCCCTGAGAGCCCTGCTAATGCAACCACATTAAAATATTTCCAGGAATCATGTTTCTTTTCTTCTTCTCCATGTGCCTGCTGTCCAAGGAAACATCGTCTAAAATAAATATGCTGTTCAAAGATAAAAGAAGGTCTTACCAAGTGCATAACTCAGCCAGTAATCTATATACTTCCCTCTGCAAAACTGAATAATGCCATACAAAACTCAGGGCATGAAGCTTGAGCCTCTCATTGGTTCATAAATCATTAGAACAGAAGAGGAAATGACGGCAAACTGTATGAATGTGCTACACAGGCAATTGCCACCCAGCAGCTTCCTCTTGCATGTGAACACACTTGCCCTCAGCATCCCCAGCCGAGAATGGATGGCATGCTCTGGCCCTTGGGGGCTGAAGCAAGTGCCAGATGCTCCCTGATGCCAAGGAGCAAGAAAAAGGCAATCCCCATGGACTGCCTGGCAGAGGACTCAGGCAGCGTGCCATTGCCAGCCCAGGAGGAATACAGCCTTACCCAGCACAAATATGCTTTATCCAGGTATGTATGTAGGTAATGCATCCAGAATGATGTTCTATCCCCGTGCTGCTGTATACCTCCTTCCCAAGCTGATTGGGTTCGTGGTGCAGGGTGTTGCTTGTGAGGCTCTGGTTTTACAGAGGATACAGGCAAAGCACAAGTTTTGAATAGGAGTTTTCGGGGGAAGGTAGCTCCGAATGACTCTGCTTAGTGTAGCCCCAAAAGACGAGAAGTAGCATCCTCAGAGAAGCTACTGAGAAAGGTCTGCAATGAGGTAGACACTTCAAGGTGGGGTGAAATGTTTAGAGGTGGGAAGAAGCAAGTGGAGACTTCTGGAGACTCTCTCCCAGATTTGTGGGAGACAGAGAGGAAGGGGAGAGGAAGACCTTGGAGATGCTGGGGAAAAGAGAGACTGAAGAAAAGAAATACTGAAATAGGGGCTAGCCTAAAAGCTCTTTTCTATTGTCTTAACTTGGCGGGGGGGGGGTTAATCTGAAATTACACATGAAATTGTAGTTTTTAAGCTAGTAAAAAAATAATAATCTGACTTTCTGTTTGTGATCTGGAGAAGGAAATAAAAGATTTTCAAAGAAATGAAAGTAAAACCTTGCAAAAGATTCTTTGGGGAAAAAAACTACCTTCATTTTCATATTACTGATCTGTGACTCTTCCCACATAGCTGAGCATATTCATATGAATCACCAGTTTACTCAGAAGAGTCAACACCCAGCTCACAGCACTGAGAAGGAAAGCTGGGAGAGCCAGAGCCACAGCCTTGCTTGGTTTAGACCAGAGAGCTGGAGATGACACAGCGGGTGTCAGGAAGCCCTTTTGCACTTGCACACTGATACAGGGGGTCATCTGATGAGGACTCACAAGGAAAAGATAACTGAATTAAGCATTTAAGAAAGCCCCAGAAAAACACTTGGTTTTCACAGTCAGGACTAACTTTTCTTGGTGTGAAGCAATCACCATGCATGTGCTAGGCAAAAGCTGGAGTTGAAAGCAAGTAGAATGATTGCTAAACAACCCTGCACCAAGAAGGAGGGTGAGTAACTGAGCCCCAAAGAACTGTATATGTATGCATATGTTTGGGTGTGCATTCAAATTTAGCATACTGGCACTAACACTTCTGCAAAGCAGTTAAAATCTTGACTTTAGCACCAAAAGAATGAGGTTCAAAAAACAGCCTGGGAAGTCTTTCTGCTCTTTGTGCCATTACCGTATATACCTTCTACACATTTTCAAGCTTTTCCCACCAGCTAGGCAAGGTTGACTTTCTTTCTTACACTGAAACAGGAAATATTTTGGTGTTTTCTTTGATTCTAGCAGCTTTATAAAGACTGAGCACTGGAAGCAGGTGACCAGTGGGTAAGAAATGGCGGGGTTTACTCCTTTTTAATGCATGAGTAACTTCAGCAAAGGACCAGAGAGAAATAAAAGCAATAGCCTCCTCTGATCAGGAACAAGAAGAAAACCCACAGCAACATCGTGAGGAAAGTGAAGTCAAAGGGTAAAATGTTGCACTTCTGAGACATGGTGAGAAACAGGGACTAAATGTTTCTCCACTCTCTTGTCTTAATTAGCAACTTCTGAAGACAACACTCTGGCCAGCCTCACCAGGCTATGCTGTGAAAGGAGAAACCTCTAAGGATTTATGTGAGGCAACTGTGCTATCTGTGGCATCCCAATTACATCTAACTTTCAATACAGACTAGTCATGTTCTATTTGATGTTTTGCTTCAGTATGTTTGAAGTCCAGAAACTAGGAATAGAAGTATATGTGTTGGGATTGTAACAGGCTTGCTCTCTACTCAAAATTTCAGAGCTACCCTACTGCTGACAAGCACTCAGGAGAATGCCTGTTTGAAATGAAAGCTCAAAGCTTGTTTTACATTTGTGAGCACTAGCTGTACTCACTCCAAGTCTCCTTATCCATAGTTGACCGCACTAAGAACACCTTGTCCCTTGAGTATTGTCCCTAATAGTAACTTAACGCAAGTCCTGCCCGTGACACTTCATTGCTCCCAAGGGATTGCATTCTCCCAGATTGTCAAGATAAATAATGCAAAACAAGCCTTGAAAGTATTGAAAGAAAAGCTTCTCAGCATACCCAGCTAGCACAGACCAAGCACAGGCACGGTGCTTCTGCAGTCTTCACAGTTACAAGCACCTCAGCATTGCCTCTCAGTGTACTACACTTGGCACTGCAGTCTTTTGAAATGCAGGGATTTTATCCTTCTCGCAAAGAGAGGTTAGAAAATGAGCCACAGTCCTACAGTGACTTACTCCTACTGCAACCACTGCTGTTAGAAATGTTAACCCTGCCTGAGCAGACTGGAAAAAGGGAAACAAGGTAAGTAATGGTAAGCTACGGAGTCAAGCCTGGATTTTGCACTAAGTTTGTTTCTCCCTCTCCTCTCTTCTGCAGTTTCCTTTCAAAATGGAATGGTCCAACTGTGCCAGCTTTTTTTCTCTTCTTCAGTGTAAGTTATTCTGTTGTTTTCATCCAAGCTGCCTTTTCCTCCCTTAAACTATGGGGGAAACATGCAGAGGATATACTGAAGGATTGACAAACACTCTGTTTTCTTGATCTAGCTTCAGAAAAACAAGCAGGCACAAGGAGCTGCCTTGGTATCACCTGATAACCTTCGGGGAAGGAGAAGGGAAGGAGAAGGGGAAGGGGAAGGGGAAGGGGAAGGGGAAGGGGAAGGGGAAGGGGACGGGGAAGGGGAAGGCCTCATTAAGCATAATTCTACTTGAATTTGACAGGTATAGAAAAATGTCATTGATCTTTTTGCCACTATCAAACACCCACTTTTTGTCTTCAAACTCTCCCCAGTAAACAGGCAGGGCTGACTCTCTCTTAAAATGAAATAACAGATACTGAGTCATTTACTGTGATTCTAGCAACTTCTAAGAAGACCACACTTTTTTATTAAAACAACCAGGAGTAGGCAGGGTCCTGTTTTCCTTAGGAGAATGGCATGGTTCCATCAAAGGACCAGAAAGAAGGAAAAACATCAGAGTCCTCTCTGATCATGTTTCTGCATCTTATTTCTGCTGCATTCAAGCAGTTCAACTGGTGGGTTAACTTCCAGCGCTCATGAGCAGATGGCACTTAGGTGGGAAAACACTCCTGTTGTAACAGGCTATATGCTTTTCAACAGTTTTCATAATATGTGATGCAAAGTGGCACAGAGCTGCATGGGGAAAAAACCTACAAAGCTAAAGGCAAGAGCATATGTATAAGTGTGAGTTGTGGCTATCTGTGTGTAATGAAAGAACATGGGGTGTTATCCTCTCCCTTCCTCCATTCCAACTCAGGTGTCCAAGCTCAGCCATATATGATATGTCTGGATGTTCTCATGGCTTTCCAACTCTGGAGGTATCTCCAGAATCATATCTAGGTATGATTAATACATATCCTTAACACAGCTGGGACAGGAGTAAGAAACAACTGCCAGATACTCTTTAAAAATAAGAATATCTTTATTCTTTTCACACTCAAGAAATGAAATATAAACTCACAATATTTAGAAATATACATGGTAAGATCTTGCCACTTGTTAGTAATCAGTGATTACTTCTGCAGTGAAACCGAAAAAATCAAAATGCAAGAAGATTATATTTCAAGTGCACTATCAATGTGACAGAGATGGAAAATTCAGTCTATTCATTATATCATGCCTTTTGTGATTGAGGCAACTACTTCATTTTAAGTAAAGAATTTCCTATGTCTTTGACTATAGCTATTTCTGGGATAAACCCTTCTTAAAACTGTTAACCATGCACTGATAGGAGAAAAATAAATGTCAACTTCGAGTAATATTTGACTAAAATATGTCACCTGTCATTCCCATTTTCACCTGGAGTTCCATAACAGTAGTTACGTTGATATGTGTATTCCTGTTTGGATATATAACTCACTTCAAGCTCCATGATTTCTTATCACTTTCACAACTAGTGCAACTAATGTGTCTCTTTTAATGATAGTACAGACGGTTTTACTGTGTCTTTCAAAAAACATTACTTTTATGAATCACAAAAGAATATATTGTCTCTAAAACAAAACAAAACAAAAAAAACAACTTTCAAAATCTTTGAAAAATATACTGGCATTGCAATACTTATTGGTCCTTCCTTGAACAAGTATTTTTAACATCAACCAACTACTGATACCAGATTCAGCTATTCCTGCCTGATTTAAACACTAAAACTTCTTAGCTAACACATTCAACATGTTTTTAAAAACATAATTTTATCCTTATTTAGGCAATCCTGAAGAAAAAGGGTATCACTAAAGCAACAAAGAACATAGAATGTTCAGCAATGTTATTCATAATTGGTTCTGGAGTTATGCTCCCATGAGCTCCAATTCTTCAAATGTGGGAATAAAGCTAACCATGAAATAGTTCATGGGTTTAGCTCCAGTGTGACCAATAAATGTACAAGTTGCAAACTCCTTCCATGCTCAGTTGATGTGTTAGCACAGGTATAAAACAGAGGATATATACAGGATATATATACAATGGCAAGGAAAAAGCAGCTGTTGTACCCATGCTTTGTTGTTCTAAATGATAATAATATCAAAGTGATAACAGCATCCTAGGAAGCAGTGCAGCATTTTCAGGCCTGAACTCCTTTTCCACTTTAAGGCCTAGTCATTAAGCACGGCACCAACTTGAGAGTGCTGATGTGTACAACACAAGAACTGGTTTTGCCATCAATTAAAAGAAGATTAGCAAGGATATTGCACTTAAGATTCACAGTGGAAATGTATCAGTTATTTATGCTTAAGGAGAACTATTTCAGATTTAGCTTCGCAGACTCCCAGAATAGTTCTTATTCAAGATGCTTGTAATATGTTGTGAAAATTTCGTGGTTTTAATTAAAAGGAGAAATTCCACCAGGACTGTAAAACTAGTCATCCTGAAAAAACATATCTCTGAAGTTTTGGTTCACTGAATCCATATGACTGTTTTATTCCCAAACTTTGTGTCCTCATCCCTTAAAGTAAAAGAAATAATTTCTTAAATTGTCAAATTATTTGAAAACAGTTATGTTCTTTTGGGAAGAAGGAATTTCCACATGTTTCTTGCACACTGAATTAGAAGGACCTACTGTGAGCTTTCACAAATGCTGCTGGGCTGCAACTGTGCCATTTCTGACATCTCACAAGGAGAAAAATTACTCTGATACACAGCACACTCCAGTCTAGGGAAGGAAACAGAAATATCTCCTTGCTGCTGTCCCTGTTTACTGATATTCACAGTCCCACTGAAAGGCATGCCAGGGCAGCTGCCACTGTTTGAGGAAGTTTCCAGCACACCTGGGACAAATCCTGAGGACAGACAGAACAGGGATGCCCCCACTAGGGGAACAGTGGCCCATAAGAAGTTGCACAGCTGGGGTTTCATAACTGCTAGTTCAAACTGTTAGGGTATGTCTGCTCTCAAACAACATAATTCCCCATTTTGACCTGGCCTTTGATGATCTTCTACACTGGATAAAGGTCTGCTTTCAGCTTTGGGTGACAGCAGGCTCCAAGAGAAGCTCCCACCAGGCAGTTTGAAAGTGGTGACACCAGCTTTGTGTTTGACTACCTCCCCACCACCCTCCAGCATGACCCCAGCCCATTCTTGACCTCCATGTGCTCCTGCAGGCTTTGATGCTCCAACTTGTAGCACGAATCTTTCATCTGTAAGTTCCTGCCATTAAAGTGTCAGTGTGGTAGGTTAGAGCAGAGCCTTCAGATAGTTTTGAAGGTTGGAAGCTCAGAAAATCACACATCATCATCATCATCATCATCACCACAATAACAGTAATAGCAGCAGCAACAACTGTCAAAGAGGCAGAGGGCAGCACAGGATGCCCAGCTGTGCCATGGGGCAGGCTCCAGCCTTCCCTAGAGGCAGTCAGCCCTGAGCCATCTGAACAGGATTGTTTTATATGCCATTTATATTGCTATGGAAATGTTGAGGTTCAAAATATCCTGCCCTGGAGCGGCCATGGCACATTTAATCTCTTAGCAGTCACCTACTCTGGACTAGTAAAATGGGCTGTGCTCTGGCAAATGGTAGACCTCAGCTCACCCCTGCATGGCAAACACCTCTCCTTCCAAAATCAGGGTGATCACATCCAGACTGCCTGGCAGGAAGGGTCCTTGGCATATGCTGCTCTCCTCATGGTGCCCAGTATCTGTATCTGGTAGTCAGTACCAGTCAAAACCATGCCAGCAGTCAGGATAACCCAGCCAAACAGCATGGGAAACCAGAGGGCTCAAACATAGGCCCTGAGCCTTATGAACCACAGATGAAGCCCAGATGCCCAGCTAACAGACACATCCTGCAGTGCCCTCTTGCCCAATTCCTCCCAGGGAGCCTCGGACACATTTTCTGACTTAATAAGAGTATAAAACTCAAAAGGTGTCAGAAGGACAGGGCTGCCTCAGGACCACCGGCCAGAAGCCTGAGCTTGTGAGCTGATGGAAAACTAGGCATATTTCCATTGGATCTAGGCTTTCCAGCAGCTTAACCATCCAGAAATTGCAAGCACATGGCATTGCTAAAATATACATCAAAAATAGCCAGGCATTGCCTATACCTTTCCATAGAGGTGTATGTTCCTATGGAGAGAGTGCTCCAGAGGGGAATGCAACAGAAAAGGAAATAATCTGATAGCTCTGTAGGCAGAAAAACAGGTTGACCTTGAAGATCCACAGCAGTAAGGGAAACAGTGAAGAAAGTTCTCCAGATATCCTGAATCCACCAACACAAATTGTTAGAACGAAGTGCTGTGGCACTGCTCAATGTAAAATCTGGCAGCCTGTTGCCATATCAACACAGTGCAGGAGGCTCGGAGGGAACAGCTTGAGCCATCAGAAAAGGTTGAATGTGCTTTTCGTGAAAAGTGCCAGGACCAGCAGCTGCAGAAGCTAAAGGGCTTTACCTCTCTTTCCAGTACCTGGCATTAGCAACAGTGGGACACGTCCCACAGCCCACTTTAAACTCATGAAAGAAGAGAGTTCAGGGAACTGGGACCCATATACTGTGATAAGTCTCAAACCTAACAGCAATGAGGATAATAAAAATCAGAGAAAAAGGTCTGAGAGATAAAGCAATTCTTGTGGATCTTTGAAGCTGCTCATCCCAATACAGGGGAATAGTGGCACTGAACCCAAATTTTCCAAGGGCTGTGATGTCCATTCCAAGCCTTTCACAGGGCAAACTACTCTTACACATATTAACCTAGAAAATGTTATTCATGTTCTCCCAAAGGAATGCCCAAAAAGCCAAAACAAGAATTAGATCTTACTCATTTTTTCACTCGGTTATTAGGATTTTCTGATGTCTTAGATATGAGCCAACAATAAGTGACTTTTTATGATGTAGGCTACAATCCCCACTGTAATCACATACTTGGAATAGAAAGAAGTAAAGAAGTGTTTTTAAAGAAAAACAGAAAAACTTTTCATCTAAATAACTTGACAGCCATGAGGTAGAAGGGATCTGAGTCTGTCTGCCTTACTACTATCAGCCCCAGGTGTTCAGGTATTCCCCATATCCCTCCTCCATGGCCGAACTGCCATAAGCCAGGGCACCAGCAGCTGTTGTGTCCTGTAAGACAAATTCTCCTAACATCAGTCATTTCACCTCAACCAGTCACTGTTGTGAAGCCATTGAGTTTTAGCAGGTTTTTTCCCCTTAACCACAGTCAAAGAGCCTTGCAGGGTGGCTGCTTCAAAGCCTTGCTATGGCTGGGAGATTCCTCCCTGTGGATACTGAAAGATCATGAACCCTGAATTTTGTCCATGAAATATTCTGGATTCAAATAACCATTTTTATCAGTAGCATGCTTCACTGGAAAATGCCTGGCTAGCTAAAGGGAAACACATAGACTGGTGCTATCTGTTGTCCAGTCACTCTAAGCTCCTCCATTAGTCCTTCCATCTTAAAAGCCCAGATGTGCTATGTTTTTCTTTTCCCACTCTTCAGTATTATGTATGACATCACTCAAAGATACACAGATACATTAGTTTTAAAATAATGTAGTGTATCACCATCCCATTATAATTCCCTTATAACTGATACTGAATCATTGTTCCACAAACAGGTAAGCACAGGAAGGAGCAAGGGCTCAAATAGGCCCAACATTCCATGACTTTTAAATTTCCCAAAGTCTGAGCCACTCCTTGGCATACCAGAGGAGCAAAACTGGAATGTCCAAGAGATGTCTGCTTGACCTGATACACTCTTTAAGAATCTAACATCATCTTAACATAGGACTTCAGCTAGAAAGTGAGAAAAGCTGTTATTTAAATTATTTTAAATTAAAGGTTGATTTAATGATTAAAAGTTTTGTCTGGTCTCAAGAATTCTCAAGAAGTAACTTCTCCAGATGTAACCACCAAGCCTACTTCTTCTGTTGAAAGCTGGCATGTTTTGAGCACCAAACCCACCCAGCTCCTGGTTATGGTGAAGCAAACATTTGCAAATGTCCTCATGGCCTCAAGGTGGCAACTGAGTGTGGGCATCAGTTTTGTGCTAGGGGAAAGTGGTTTTACAATGTAGAAAATAGAACAGCTCCAACAGAAGGTGGTTTTTTAATTATAGCACTTTAATAGAGATGCTTTATCTTTAATAAACAAAGCATGTGCATGCAATTACATAATTTAGAACACCAACTACCTGCACAGTGCAAAAATATTGCTCTCAGTTGCTTTGTTAAAATACAACTCAGCTCCATGCATGTGGTTTTTCTCCTCTCCAGTCTGTGGAACTACTCCCTGAAAGCTGAAATAAATATGCACAGGAGACAGGACCAAATTGCCTCAGGTCTTTCACAGAGATGTACTGGCATCTCTCCAATGCTAAGTGGAGAGCATGTGGAAGTCTCTAAGAGCTTCCTGGTGAATTTGGTGAGCTTCATGTAGAGTTGCTTACCCACTCCTCTGTCAGTAACGACATCTCTAAACCAAAGACAGTAAGAGGCAGTAAGAAAACATTGCTTATCTGTCTAAAGCAGAACATCTTCAAGCTATGACAAAACATATCATTATATTTATCCATTACTGATGTTTCTATTTACCAGTGCAGAGAGGATGAGGCACAAGTTCAGTGAGTCACAGGGCTTACCTTGAGCTTAAGTTTCTAACCAATGATGTGGGCTTCAGAGGTGAGGAACATATTATACCTGAACCATAGACCAGTGCCCAAGCTAGCAGTCCAACAAGTCCAGTGTGGGCTCCACAGGGATTTGCTGGTCTCAGGGACATGGCTATGAAAACAGGGTCACTGCTCTAGGGCAGGTCCATGTACCAGAAGACTTTAGGTATAAGGGAGTCATTTTGGTTTCAAAAAACATAATTTATTTACCACACTAAAGAACCCAGGTATTGGAAGAAGTTATTACCTAAAGTCAGATAGATTTTTTTTCCCTCATAACTCAAAATCTTTTCATCTGTCTTTTGATACCAGTGCAAGCGACAATGTGTGTTATGCTACTTTCGATCTACACATGGCCAAAAAAACATATGTATTTTGAGCAGTCACCTGACACCTACAAGCATGGGTAATAGTTCATTTCTCTCCTGTATTCTTTTTGGATTTTTTTTCCCTGCCCAACCACCAAACAACAGATTGATTGACAAACAAAATATTTCACCAAGCTCTGTGTAGTTTAAAATTTCAAAGACAGCATGGGGCTGCCATGCTAAACTTTCAGCATATCTGACAGTCAGGGCCAATCATAGACCAAAATTACAGAAAAGAACAGTAATTTCAGAAATTAGCAAGCAAAAAGCTGCCCTGGACACCCAAAAGGAAATACCAATTAGACACAGGCTGCTGGATCCTTACCCCCAAAAGCATTTGAACCTCTCAGTCTGATCAGTATTCCCGGCAAAGATATTTCTGCTGGAGTTATGCTTATAACCCAGGTCAGCCTTTTCCCATGAAAAAAAAATGGGGAGGAAAAAGGACTTTTTAAAATTCTATTTAGCAAATACACAAGTGGCTTTTCTTCTAATCTATTTAGTTTTGAGTCTCTCTCTTACTAACATAACACAAAGGATGAAATCTTCATTGGAAGGAAGGTTCAAAACTGGTTGGCACAGGCCTGAGGTTTGCACTGCAAGCCAAAGGCAGAGGCAGACTCACCTCTCTTTGCTCACCTCCCTCTCTCCCTTCCTCCTTCATCCGGGAGCACAACTGAGGCAGAATTTATCCCATGTTAATCTGCTGGTTCTCACCAAAAGAATCAGTAGGCACAAGGATTTCGAATTAAGCAAATGAAGCAGAACACAGATTTTAAAACAAAGAAGTGCCCTGACTGCTCATGGGTACAAAAGGGTACTTGGGTAAATCAGGTCTTGCCCTTTCATGGCTCCTTTTCTCTGCGTGAGAACTGCTGTGGCAGAAGTTGTGGGAAGATCCAGAAGCTGGAGTGACTTGGTTTGCAGGAATGTCTACTCAGAGAATCCCCTGGGAGCTGGGAGAGGAGTGAGAGCCTGATTAGCTCAGCAGGCTTCCCGAAGTAGCTCCAGGCAATCCCGGGATATTACAAGCAGGTACAGACAAACCTGGACTTGTTTCACCTGCCGAGATGCTGGGACGGGAAGGACAGGATCATGGTGTGGATGGGAGCTGGCTCAGAGATGCCAGATCACTGCATTAACCCAGGGTTGAACCCTAGCTCTGCTCCAAAAATACTTGGCTTTACTCGGTACTAACGCAGGTTTACGGCTTCCAGTGCTAAGCCTGTAAATCCATATGGAGAGGGACACTTTGCAGATTGACAAACTCGGGTAGCTTGCAGTTTGGAAATCCCTTTGCTATTGTCTGTCTCACACTGCAGGTGCCTAGAAATTGAGACAAGGTTTCAAGCAGTGCCTAAATTGTGACGGTAGCCCCAGAAAATTACGGGCTGAGTAACAACTATGAAGCACAACCAGCATTTCAGAGGAGAGTATGTAGGGAACAGAGGTTTTAAGGGAAGTCCAAGAGAACAGCTGTTTTCATCCTGTTACTGCTCAATTCTGGGGCTGCTGAGCATTTTCTATAACATTATCTGAGCAGAGGCCAGGATCCAGCAAGATTAATATAGCTTGTTTCTTGGCTTTTCCGAGCCACGGCTTAATGAAATAAATTGGAATAGATCGGACAGAGTTGGCTAAGCACCCAACACAAGCCTTGTCGTCACTTGGGGAAGAGTAGCGGGCATCAGTATAAGAGGCTACAGGCTTTTGCTGCCAAGGGTTTTATTATACCGTTCCTGATTTATGGGGTCAGGTTTGGTAGGTAGCCTGACTCTGCAGCTCCATCTCTTGGCAAACACCAGGTACCAAACATACTGCAGAGCTCTGTGTGCTCCAGGCAGAGATGTGTGATAATACTTTTCAAAATACTACTCATTTCCTTAGCAATAATGGAGGGACATAACTCTCACTTAAAATAGAAGAGGGAATTCTCTCTTGTATTTCCTTCAGTGTTTGTTATGTTATCAACTGTTGCCTGGAAACAGTCCCCAATTCAGAAACCAGCTTATGAGAAAAAAGAAACTGGAGTCAGGGTGGGGGGAAATTATGTATTTTTTTAAAATACATAATTACATATTTTGAACTGCTACTATTTTTCAGTCATGAGAAAAGATTTAGCAACTCCTGAATAAGCACTTTTATTTAAAAAAAAAGTTTGTCATCTTCTTTTCTGATCAGCCAATTTGCCCCTACGATGCCTGATGTAACCATGATATACCCAGCTAACACTATTCTCCTTGTTTGTAGGTCAGTCTGTCTCGTAAAAAAAAAGGCCATAAATTTGCAAACAATTATTGTTATTTGCTGCACCGTGGTCTTCTGCAGCCTGTATGAGTGATGATCTGATCAGCACCTGTGCTTCCAAGTGAACCTTAGCAATTTATCCTAGTTGATGGAGTAGTTTTTACATAAGCACAGACTAGCCAAGACTAGTCAGACTTTTTCAGACCTGCTGATAAATCATGGTAATGCCTTGATCTGACCTGGATTAAAAGTATTTTTAAAATTAACAATATGAAAAAGTACAAGATTACTCACATTATCTTGTAACAAGTATAAATAAACTCAGGCTCTGGGAATGGAGAGGAATAAAATGCAGATACAAAACAGTCTTGGACAGTCAAGTGACAAAAAAACTTTTTTTTCCTGAGAAAGTTAGAACATGAACAAAGAAATGGGAGAGTGAAAATCATGGATGGCAAAAAAAAATTAAGTAAATCAAGAGAGGAGCTTGGATGAGATACCAGCAAAGCAAGATTCAATCACAGCTGAATGTAGCATTTTCAAACAGAAGATGGTGCTTTCTGAGAGGAAGAATATGAAGTACATCTTCTGTACATCTTCTGGCTTCTAAATTGAACTGTGAAGAGTCAGAAAAACACTTGGGTGTCACTGTAGGCATTTTGTCAGAGATGTCTTGTAGTGCTAAAAAGAGGAGCAGTTAGGAAGGAAAAAGAATGAAACAGTGAAGCAATACTGAAAAAACTTTTTATTACCCAGAGTGTATTGTGATCATTTCTGGACACCTTGAGAGGGACAAAGCAGACATGAAATGAGTTCAGAAATGACAATGAAAATAATTAGAGGCATGAAAAGCTTCCAGATGAATAGTAAAATCAAACCTGTTCACTTCAGAGAAGGGAAAAGATAAAGGTGTTCAAAATAATGAACAGCACCAGAGAAAGTGGGTCCTGTTCATCATTTCCCATCATAAAGGAGCAGGAGGGCATCTGCTGAAAAAGAAAGACAAAAGGTGAAGAGCAATACTTTCCCTCAGCATATGACTGCCTGGTGCAGTTCCTTCCCACCGGGGACAACTGAGACCAGGAGTTTTGTGAATTAAAAGGGAATGGAAATATTCCTGGAAAAAAAGAGAATATGTCAAGTAGTGAAAATAAAGATGTGATTTGGTTTTAATGGAGGCTATCTTCCAGTGCAGGCTGCAGGACATAAAGTGGTCTTTGAGGGCAGGCAAGAGCAAACTTTTTCCTCTCCAAGGAGGTTCTTTTTATCTACATGCTCCAGCATTTCTCAGACCTTTCACTGCCAGACTTGGCACTTTCCACTATCCCAGAGATGATGCTGGAGGAGATGCAGAAGTGTCTGGTTATGAAGAAGCAGGTCCTGTTCTACTGCACCAGCAAATAGGAAAAAGCTAAGAGAAGCTAAATGTGACCACACAGCAGAATTTGCAAGAGTGCAAAAATGAAAATGAGACCCACAGTTTAGCTCAGCTCCCAAACAACCAGACTTTGAGAGAGTGATGTTCCCACTTGGAAACCAGCAGAGGAAAACACACAGAAGCTCTGGGCACACTGCTCTTCAGAAAAGATTAATAAAGTGGCACAAGTCACTGAAAGAAAATTTCACTGTCTTGCAAGAGAGAAAAGCCATGAGCAACCCAGGAAGTACCAAGGGCAGCAGGAGATGGCAGTTGTCTGAGTGAAGACAGGAAACAGTGTCTTTGGTCCAGAGAGGAACAAAGACACCCCATGTTTCCCTAACCGGTCTTACTTTCATCCCTTCATGCTCAAACATGGTAACTCCTATTCAGTTTATTGCCTTTATTGACAGCCTTCCTGTGTTGTTGCCAGAGCTGAAACACTGTAAGGACCGACACATTAATCTCATTTTTTTCTTAGTGGCTTGGCTAAAACTTAACCTTTTTTTGGCTTTTTTTGAAGATATGAAATAGAAAAATAGGACCAATTTTGGCATATCTGCCATATTCCACTTCTTTCAGCATACTCTGTGTTAAAATTTTCAGTAAGGCCCACTGTGTTGCTCTCAGGGATTTCATGAGCAAGCAGGGATGTTTCCAGTTTTGGAGATTCCAGCCAGGAGTCCCTCTCCTTCCATTGCCTATTCAGGGACTCAAGGTGGGCCAAACACCTAACCTATGAACAAAGGTTGGAGAAGGAAAAGAGATGGCACATACTTGTATGTATGGCACATACAAGCACTTTCAGTATTTCAGAAATCCTCATTTCAGCATGGTTTCAAAGAAGTTTTGCCTCTTCAAAAGTAGCAAAGGTTCTGAAGTCTGCTATGACTTGAATCTGAAATGCAACAGCTTTGTGTGTGTGGATGGCAGTTTCTAGCATCAGTTCTTCTCCAAGGTTCTTATTGTTATGCTATTTTAGCTCCACTTCTCTCAGCTGATCTTGTAACTCGGCATCCTCCCCAGATAGCGTGGTTAATTACACAGCCACTCTGCTTGCAGAGTTAAGTATATCAGCTTTTTACACAACCAATTTTTTTCTTGGGTAGCATTTTCCAAGAGTCTTGATGAAAAGATTCTCTTGGTGCCTCTATCAAGGCATTATGTGTGTTCCTTTTTGCTTACTGATTTAAAATTCCACTTGCATATAAAATCATTCATTTAAAATGTTCCTTTCCCTTAAAGATAGATCAAATATTTCTTGCTAGTTATTTCTTCTATAAAGGACAAGCTGCTTTTTTTGAGGGCCATGTACTTCCTCTGAGATTTTACCCATTTCTGCACAAGAGTTCATCCTCTGAGCACAGCCAAAGGTGAAAGCCAGGCAGAGCAACATTGAAAAACAGCCAAGTACAGCCTAGGAAGGATTTCACACACCTCCTTCCTTCAGTTCCTCAGCACACACTGACAGAAAGAAATATGGCTGAGAACATCATCAACCTGATCTGCTCTTTGATTTTTAATTTTTATATAGAGGAGCTGTTCCAGTGCACAGACAATGGTCAGGAAGTTGATGAGGTCTCACAATAATCAATGTAAGTTTTGAACCAGTGCTTAGAATGGTTGGCATTTTAATACATGCAGAGATAATTTGCTGTCCAGCACCAGGCAGGGAATATTAACCAGCTGAAACACTTATTCACAGACTCTTCACAATACAGTTCTCAGTCTGCATAAGACTTCAAGCCAAAGATAGGTACAAGGATTTCAGTGAAAAAAAATGTAAATTCAAAAGTCTTTAAGCAGCTTAGAGTGTATAAAACTTTTTGGACAGAAGATGAACTTCAATGAAATAGAAAGGACAAGCTTGTCTAGCTGATCATCTAGAGCTCAAGCTTCTCTGGTTACACCAGGGTGATAAAGTATAAATATAACACCAGAAAAATGAAATAAGATGAATATGACATTTTCAGCCTCTGCACTGGCATCATCTGGAACTGAACAGGTGCTCTCATATCACTTGGTTCTGCATCTCTTCTCCTTGTAAAACTGACGATGTGCTTTCCTGGGTTTTTTGAAGTTCAGTTGCAACAGGCAGCTTGAGTTAAAAACTTAAGCCAGGGAAGGCCAAAGTGATTGCAGCAGAGTGTGAGCATGTGTGTGAAACCTGAAAAAAAAAAGCAGAGGTAAGATCCCTGCCATCACTGCTCATCCTTAGGCTTGCCCTGCAGGCACCCCACCCAAAGACTTGGCCTTCACCTTGGCCTTCGATATACAGGTAACACAGGGTGGGGCAGGGGGAACAGCTTTCTTTCCTACTCATGCCTTTACAAGTAGCAACTCCTCCAGCTGGACAACTTTGCATCTGCATCAATTAATGCAGCTCACCAGTTAGGGAACTTTGCTTCTCATGAACTAACACTTCAGGGAAACCCCTCTTATCTGAAGGAAAATGTTTATTTAGCCAAGCCGACTTGACTTATCTAAAATAGAAAAATAAACCAGCTAAGCCAAAACGTAGATTTGCAAAGTGATTTGGAGAAAATAAAAAGTACTTTTGAAAATCAGAAGGAAAATCAGAAGAGGGAAAATTGTAATGCACCAATTAGAGCAGAATGTGAGCCATTCATGCTAACGCAGGACTCTTTTTAATTTGTTTTCCAGGAGAGTCTTCAAAAATATTGACATTTAGCATCAGCACATCAGACTGGCAGCAAGAATGACAACAATAATAATAAGCCACCATATTTCAAATAGTCAAGAGAAAAGCTAGGTCTTTTAGGCTTTTGTTCACTGTCTTAATAGCTTGTACCCATTAAAATTCATAGACATTTCAATAGGATCAGAGCTTCATTGCATTTTTGAAAATTAACAACCAGTAGAGTCCTGTGACAGTGTTTTAGGCTCATAAAAAAGTCTGACAAAAGTAAAAAAAAAAAAGCTTGCATTTTTTCAGTGTTAGTTGCCATCGATTCTACTTCTGAATCCAAACAAGCAGATGTGCACTATCAGTAAACACTGAATTGGTTCACCCCTGATGGTAAGGTCCATTATAACCCCGTGGCCCCTCACCTGCTCATGTACCTCGCTGCACCTTCAGACCCGCTGCAGCAAGCCGGTCTCCAGCAAAAGTTCAAGACCTTATCACCTCCCTGCACCAGGCAAATCTGCAGCCCCATGGCTTTGAGGGAGTGGGGGCAGCCAGGGCAAATGGAGGGAACAGGGGAAAAACCGCTGCATCACTGTGGAATGCTTGGCACCCCATTGCAAGGAGTGAGACAGCAAAATCAGCTGCAGTCAAGCCTAATACTCACTGGCAAGGGGGAGAGCAGCAAAGAGAAAGCTGAGGAGGAAACAGTGGGGATTTTTCCTCAGCAACAGTGATACTTGAAAACATAAAGATACAAATTATTTTGGGGCTGTCTGGACACTTAGCCAGGGATTATTTGTGTGGAGGAGTTAAGAAGGGGCTGTAAGCACTTTGGGAGGATCCTAAACTGAGTGTAAACTGAGTAAATCTCTGGTCAGCTGTGAGAGGGAAGCCGCAGTGATTTATCTTAGCTGCAAAGGGTTTTTACAAACTTACAGATTTCTTAGGACCTCTGCTTACCCCAGTGACCACCTTTGCAGCAGAGTTCAAGGCACCTGCTGTCTTCACCTCCTGCTTCTCTCCACGAAGGGTATGACACAGGCACTTTTATTTTCAATGCTCATGATTATTTTGCCTGTGAAACTCAGTGCAAGGGTACTTAAATCCTTCTTTGTGAGCCTCTCAGCTCAAAAGAAACACAAATAATAGCAAAATCCCCCAATGGAAGTATCAGAAAGGCCTCTATCATTCCTACCTGCATTTTCTGGGGGTCCAAGGCACATTGGCTCAAATCTTCATGTCATTTGGTGGAACAGCCCAGCCCCAAAGTCAGCACGCAGCTGGTGACCATCAACAACATCAACAAGGGAAACAGAAATGACAGGCTCTAAGAGAGGAATCTAGAGCAGGGGCACCAAAACATCTACATATCACGTATTACACTGCAACGATGACCAGCAGAGGCCACCAGCAGGAACTCTGCCCAGATGTGTTAAGTAACTCCCTACTGATATGGATTGCATCAGCTTTCCAGATACAGTTAAATCAAGCCAGTGATTTTTTGCTGTCCTTGAAACGCTTTAAAATACACAGTAAAAGTGCCTTTCTTTTTATTTTTTAACCATTTTTAAAAATCAGATTGCCCCATAGGTCTTATATTTTCAGTTCATTTGCTGGGATGGAGAATACCTCTGGGCAAAGTCTTTGTTTCTTTAAACTTAACTCAGCTTTACTACCCATACAGATAACAGTTTTTGGAAATAAGGTACAGATAAGTCCAGCAGTAAGTAGAGACTAGAGTTCCTTTGTCATGTAGATGGTGTCTCTCCTTTTGTGGTTTTTCAGTTTCAGTGTGCTTTGTCCTCAGTTTATGCACCATTACCCCATTTCTTAAGCCTTCCTTGAACAAGCTCAAAATCTGGGTTAGGCAGCAGCTAAGCTGGAAGACTGCTCTGACCACCCCTGCCTGCACACGTTGCTGCAAATAATCTCCTGTGTTGAAAAATATCTCTCTTGTTGGAGGGAGGCTTCTGTCCAGCAGCAGTTCATACAAAGGGATTTTGTAAAGGGTCAGAGCATCCTTTGCTCGTCCCTACAAAATTCTAGCTAGGTCATGCAACTGTGCATCAAAAAAAAAAAATAAAAAGAGAGCAGGGTCAAAACAGCACCTGCCTCACACTGCCATTGCACATGGAGAGAGGAGATAGCTCTGTGTGTGGAGGGTGCTGGTGGGAGAGAGTGAAGGAGGCAGGTGCCGCTGGATGTGTCAGCAAGCATGCCAAGGGTTTTGGCCACGAACAGCTGCCTCCCTTTACGTTAACTTTTGCTCCCTCAGAGGGGATGGAAAAAGCAAACCCCAGAGAGGAGCTGGCAATAACAAAGTTGTCTAAAAGGCCACCTTGAAGAAATGGGGCAATCTCCACCTCAGCTCCCTGTCTGCCATCCTCGCTCCCTCCCCACTACCCTCTGCCCCCCACATCCTCCCCAGGGCTGCCAAAGGATCCTGATTTACACATTTTGTTTGTTCATGAGCAGCCTTACTGATGTCCACAGCCACTCCGTCCTCAGAAAGGTCTCCTCAAAGTGACTGACAGTGTTGTCACATGCTGGATCTGCTCCCTTTTGCCTGGAGTTGCACTTCCATGGCTCTGGGATGCTTCAGCCTGAGCAGTGGCTGAAAGCGAAGAGCAATATGCCTTCTAAGCACCATAAAAAAGACATCTGATTCAGACGTGGAGTGGATGGGGATCATCAGTCTGAAGGGTTTGGGAGAGGCAGGGGGCAGATGAGGACCAACAGCTGGAGCAGGAAAAGGCAAAGAAGATCAGAAGGGTGAAATGGGGGACACAGGTTTGGAGGCTGGCAAGATAATGAGGAAAACAACATTCAGGGGGAGTAGAATTGGAAAACTGGGACTGGCTGAGTAGTGAGAGCATGAAAGAGCGAAGCAGGGGCTGGTGTTCAGCAAAGCAGTAGGAAGAGCAATGTATAAATAAAACATGTTACAAGAAGCACAGAAGCCTGGGGAGAACCAGGAATACAGAGAAAGGCAAGTACACAGCGTCAGGAGAGAGCGAGAAGTGCAAAGTAGCATGCAAAGAAAAAGAAAGATTAAAGCAGAAGTTTCGGGACTTGAGAGGCATTGCGGCTCTCCCTTTTTTGTTTTTGTTTTTTTTTTTCTCAATTTTCTGTCCAGAAATGCCTGTGAAAGCTTCTGCCAAAGCATCCCAGATGTCCCAAAAGCCACGCCACAAAGGGCAGCTGGCAGCTGCTCTCTGCCACCTCTTCTCTGTATACCCCACATCAGTTCTGCAGTGAAATTCACATTTTTGTCCTGGCTCTTAGCATGTCCACAGATATCAACAGAATTATAAATCCATGTGTTTTCCTTACTTTTTAGAAACCTCATCTCCCAGTCTTGATTCCATCTGCCACAGTATCATGTAACCCCCGTAGAGAGAATATGCATTAGGAGACACAATCAGCAAAGGACTCTGCTCCACTGACTGAGTTCACTTCTTTTTAGGAGAAGAGATTCCAAATTAAATATTTGAGCCAGTGCAAAAAAAAAAACAAAAACCAAATGTGTTCCTCTTAAATTCAAGCAAGTGGAAGGAAAATATTTTGATTTCATTCTTCTGAAGGAGAAAACAAAAGCATCACACTTCCAAAGTGACACGATCACACTTCCCAGAGGGGTTTCCAGCTAAAAACCAAACCCATCAATGGACACTTTAATTTTCTTGAAACAGCATTTTCCCTCAATAAATGAATAAACTTACTTCATTTTTTACCTCAAACTTTCTATTGTTAATCTGAAGCACAGTAATGCTACCCATTCATCTTTTTGAGATGTTATGAAAATAAATCCATGGGAAGCACTCAGTTGCTATAGTAATTAGCATCATAGGAAAAGGCCAATGAGGAAACAAAGGACTGTCTCCAGAACAGGGTTTAAATCAAGCATGAACTGTATGTTAACCTTAAAACCCACATAAAATGATGATGAGGAAAAAACACACTGAGGCAAAAATCCTGCAAGAATAAATATGCCATGTGTTGGCATAATAAGCTCACACATATACTTCCTTTCTGACATTTCCTGAGAGATTTTTAGGTGACTTGGCAACCAGAAGAATGTTTTTATTAGTTAATGGTTTGTGTGTCAAACCCTATTTGATTTGCTTTATGTGAGTAATTTAGTGTCTTGCCTGGATACTTGAGGAAATTACGAAATTGCAAGTTCTTTTTCCACTAGACTAGGTACCTCATAAATATATGTAAACCACACTATATACATATATTTTAAAACACTTAGGATAAACCCCTTGCATTTTAACCTTTCTTCACAATCTATTTCTTTTGCTCTGAAAGTCTCTCTTTTTATCACTATTTTGTTCCACTCTGTCTTCAATAAAAAAGAAATGCTTCCTAATCACAAGACATGATGGGGCTTGCTACATTTTGAAACTGCCGTATGCTTGGGTGCTTAAGAGCATTTGGCTTTGTGCTTTCATCTAACTAACAGCGCACCCAGGTGAGCTGCTATTGGACAGGGAGCTAATCCCTGTCATGTTTAATCACTACATTAAAAGATTTAAAGACTAATGTTAAAGGCCATTCAGTTTGGGCACCATAGACCTATAGGACACAGCCAGGAAAAGCCACTTGGTTTATCCTGGCAAAATCTATTATAAATCTTTGAGAACAAAAGCCAGAAGAGCTGAGACGGAAACTCCTTTTCTGTGACACCCCCTCCCTGTGCCTCAGACATCCACCCAGGTGCCCTGGGACTTCCTGCAAGTTTCGCACATGAGGTGTTACCTGCACCATTTACTTAAATAGCTGCACTAAATGGTTAGCTCTGGCCCACTTCTTTTCTACATAACACCAATAAGAAAGTTATTAGGTCAGTACTGAAAAATCCCATCCCTGCTCAGTGTGTAACTCTCTTCAGTGAGGATGACTTACCTGTTCCCTAGTGCAGAAAACATGAGGGGACCATTTAACATTCCCTCTAGAATTTGACTCCCAAATGTAAAATCCCCTGCTTGCATCCCACATTGTTGCAATGTGATTGCTTGCAGTAGTAGCTGGGGATGTTTCTGTCTGTCCAGTTGGCTAAGGAATTAGAAACTCCTCTTGGAGGTGTGGACTTTGCTACAATTCCCCAAGTGCTGTTACTCTGGGCAACTCAGATCTCAGGCAGCTGCACATCCAGGTTTATCCCCTGAGGCCACACAACTACGATGTTGCATAAACTCCATCGGCTTCCAAATTCAGTTCTCTGGTCCAAATCCAGTACTAGGCATTTTTGGCCTAGTAATTCATCAGCTCAAGGACTCTGATGCTACGCATGAACTATGGGGCAAATGCAATGGCTTCTGCACTGTGCCCCAAAGTCTGGGTCCCTCAATGTCCAGATGAGGGGGCTGATGGAGGCCACGTGGATTCTTCTCGAGTTTCTTACAGGTTTTCTTCTGGTGGAAAACAGGACAGGCAGCGTGGGAGGAGTGATGCATGCTGGCCCTCTCCCTAATGTGCAGTCAGGGTGCAGGTACCACAGTTCAGACCCATCCTCACGGTCACCCAGATAGATGCCTCATGTCTCACAGGATATACCATTCAAACTCAGTTCTCCTCTCAAAGACCAAGTCTAAACAACTTCAGAGGATGCTCTGAGGATAATTAGTTGTTTAACTACAGAATTTCCAGAGTGCTATTGAGAAGATCAGAGAGCTTGAAGGGTATTTTGGTCCTTTAGCTCATACTTGCTTACATATGCTACTTAACTTTGCTACTCCTTTTATATCTGTGCTAAGTGTATCTGGAGGTGTTCTGTAGATGCATCAAGTAAAAAAAAATGCAAAGTAATAAAGATAATTATCATATTGATTTAAACCACATTCCTACAAGATAAATGGAAGCTGAAATTCCAGCTGAAATTGAGTAGGGAGAAAACATAACATTACAAGACCATTGTAAAAAACACTACTGAAAGGACAAGATCTTTTTAATTGTGTTAATTAATTTATATATGAAAAGTCAGGTTTCAGAACTCAAATAACAAGATGGTTGAAACAGAATTTGAGTCTACAGAAAGGTTTCCCTGCATTACAATCCCTATTCTTGCAAAGAAGAGTACAAAGGACTGAACCTGCAAAACTTGCCTTGTGGGACCTTCTCTGGGAAAAACAGAGGCTGTTAAAAGCCTCTCACTTTATTTTCCCAAGAGGGTAAGAAATTAGTATTGTGATGGCAGTGCATACAGTACCTTTATAACTGCTTTACCTACAGATAAAATCTAGTTCTTCACAGATACCACAACCATCACTCTCTGCAGCTACTAGAACATGGCACAAACTTCCAGGGAGCAACTCTGTTTTAATAATCCTCTGCCAGCACGCGTGGCGCAAGGACATCTCTCCCTGATGCTTTCCCTGCAGCCCTTTTATCTATGCTGCCTTGACTGAAAACATTTTCACAGCCACAAAGCTAACAATATCACACATCTTTTCAAACATGTAGTCTTCCTCAAATGGTAAAAAAAAGAAATTGTAACACAGCACATTACAGAGTGATAACCATTGATGGAGAATCTACAGCCTATAAGGGTCTAATCAGTATTGTAATTCCTTATGAACACCCATTTAGATTTACAATGCATCTATATAAACAATTAGCAATTTATTCTAGTTATCCCCATTTTACTTTAAGAGTATATGGATTCATTCAAATCCTGTAATTTCTTTTTTTTCCAATTAAAAATAAGTCACTTGTTTTCCTACCAATTCATCACCAGGATAATAAACATTGTCTATGTGAAGGTGTATGATATCCTGATACAGGTATGTTTTAATAATCCAAAACAACCTTTTCATATTCTAGCCTTTATCCAATGTTTGCCTTGTTTTTCCCTGTATCAGTGTGCACACTCACATACACATAAATACAACCCAAATAGCTAAAGAAAACAAAATGCCTTCTAGATCAACCACAGCTAGCAACAGACACTTAAAAATGAGACAAATCATGATCTCTATATACAAGAGAATTATTTGCTCAGGTAGGTCAGAAAAGACTTCATTTAGGATGTTGCTTAATGTAAATGTAATGTAAAAAATCCCACAGTTCAAATATTTCATCATTCACGTGACTTTCACGTAGTCTGCAGCATAAACAACATGGAAAATGGGCTTCTCTTGTGCTAGATATATATTTATTTTTTTATAATGTAAGAGTGTTGAAACTAAAATATGAGTACAAAGGAATCATCAAGGGGAGTCAGTCTGTGAGATGGCCTCTCCACTTCTCACTCACCATGAACATGTGTCTGTGCAAGGAGGATAAAGGTCCCATGCCCTCTGTGTCTGTGATGACATCTTATGATGTCCTCTGTGGGACAGCATCAGAGGTGTTTTCTTCTAAGGTGTCATGGTTCAACCCTAGCCAGCAGCCGAGTCCCACACAGTCACTTGCTTTCTCCCTCACCAGCAGAATCAGGGAGAGAATTGGAAAGGTAGACGCTAGAAAACTCATGGGTTGATATAAAGACCATTTAATAGGGAAAGCAAAAGCTGTACAGGCAAGCAAAACACAACAAAGAATGAATTCACTGCTTCCCAGGGACAGGCAGGTGTTCAGCCAACTCCAGGGGAGCAGGGTCACATCAAATCTAACAGTGACTTGGGAAGACAAACATCATCACTCCAAACGTCTCCCCCTTTCTCCTTCTTCCCTCCACTTTATATACTGAGAATGATGCCATGTGGTATGGAATATCCCTTTGGTCAATTATGGTCAGCTGCCTTGGCTGTCTCCTCCCAGGTTCCCGTGCCCCCCCCAGGTTCCTTGCCTGTGTGGCAGCACAGAAAGCTGGAAAGGCCTTGGCTCTGTGTAAGCCCTGCAATAACAAAAACATCTCTATATTACCATCACTGTGTTCAGCACACATCCAAAACACAGTTCCATGCTAGCCAGCATGAAGAAAATTAACTCTACTCCAGTGAAAAGCAGCACATAAGGAAAGTTCAGCATGAAGTATAGAGGTGTTGATCCTTATGTATTCCTTACCCACATTTGCATATTTTTAGAGTAAGACTGAGGATCAGAACTTCACTGAGTGTTAAATTTCAGAGCTTGTATCTAGCCCTGACTGTTTTGACACTAACTTTGATATTATGGTCAACTACTTTCAGTTCACAGCTTTGGCATCATTTTCTGGAAGAAAAAAAAAAAAATTATTTAGGCATGATAGCTAGTGTTTTAGCAAGCTATGTCTTAATTAGTAATTAAGTGTATGACACACTGTATGAAAATACTATTTACAGGATTACAAGCATTATAATATTAGAAACAACTCTACAATTCTAATCCCAGTTCATAAATTATTGCAAGCACTTACTACGCTATACAACTCTTAGATGAGGTTCCTACATTCTTATAACTAAGTTTTGAGAAACCTGGAGCCTTGGCAGAGAAATCAAACCACAGTATTTACTCTACGGACAAAGATTTTTTTACGTAAATCTTGCTTTCAGGTTCAGTAGGAGTGTTTTTATGGAGAAGGAAAAAAAAAAAACAACAAAAAAGAGGGAGCTCATTTGTCTAGCTGAAGAGTGGAGAGCATAACAGTATCTGTACACATGGAATTGACCAAAAGTATAAAATGGAAACTGAATGAGATTCCTTCTGGAGTGTAACATGCCAGTCTTAGTAACATCAGTGCAGGTACTTTAACAGGAGATAACCTTCTCATCCTACACAATGCACCTTACTATATTTGCCCCCATTCTGAGGGACAGATTCTTCAGCTATTTCCAGCTGATCACTTCACCTGGAGAAGGTAATCTTCCTTGAAGGAAAATTTTCCAGTCTAACAGAGAAGTTCACAATTGAGTCTCAAAGATGCAATTCTTATGATTTTGGCTTCAACAGCACACCAATTTAAAATTAACTGTACCTTTTCAACTCCTTTATGGTCATTACAGATGAGATGTCCTAAATAACAACCAACCATCCAATCTTGTTCATACAGTAAGTAGAAGAAACTGAAAGCCAGCAAATGAAATTATGATATCCACTGTTATAGAATCTACATTGTATAAGGGTCTTACTTCCCTTGCGAGTACTCATTCAACTTTACACCTTTAAGTCTGCAGTGACATCAACTCTGATCAATTTACAAGCATGATATTGTATTCATTTTCAATATTCTCTCTAGAATGGTGAGGATACCAGATGAAGTACCTCTTAAATCAGATGTCACTTATGGAAAAGCATAGAAGCACTCACCCGTGGCCTCCTTCTGTAAAAGCAGTGTCAGTTCACCCTGTCAGGGTTACAGAATAATCCCTGGGGACAGAATCACATCTGATCTGTGATTTTTTTCTAAATATTTTTTTCCACAATTGCAAGGCTGTCAGGGAATTTTTAGGCTTACAAAGGAAAATCTGAAAAGAAGTCACAATTAACATTATTGTATCTGTTTGAATCTGATGTGCATTAAGAGCTCTGTATTTCTTCTTCAATGTCCCTAAATAATGTGAAATAGCTGGTTTGGGGTTCTTTTTCAGGTACTTACAATAAATGAGTACCGTAGGTTAGTAAAGGAACTTGTTCAAAGAAGCTTATCAGATCTTTAGCAACACAATCATTCAGTCACAAGCTTGACCTTTTCCATACAAGTAAAATCAGCATTTCACAGTTTATACAGATTAAACACCAGGCTAAAAAATCAGCACCAAAAGCAATACTTTATTTCAAACCTGAGCAGACTTTCGGAGAGATCAGAGAATGAAGATCCTGGTTTAAAAGATACGCATTTTTTAGTTCAAATGAGTTCTGCATCCAGACAGCTTCAGTCATCATATTTGAAAGAGAAAAGCAACGGGAACAAGGATCTCTGAAGTACCTTGGTAAAACTCCAAGGTCTATTTCCACCCCAAGGGCCAAACATTTCAGTGCTTATTCAGGAAAAAGTCCCACATATTTCAATTGGATTTTCCTCTGCCACAAAGGAGTTCACATTCTCAGTGAAAATAGTTGCATTTCTCCAGCATGCCGGGCAGAAAGTGTTATGTTCTATTATTACAAAATGTAAAATTAAGAAAGGAAAACTGAAAGCGAAAGTACAAATGGAAAGAAGATCCCTTACCATGGATCTATGTTTCAGCAGTGATGGATTGACATGAATGGGATAGATGTTCAATGCTTTTCCAGTCCAAACACTTACTGAATGTAATTTCTGGGTATATAACAAGCTGAGTGATCTCTTCTGCAATATGGGTATTACCAGTCCAAAGTATATTTCAGTTCTGGGGTCAAGAACTGTGGCATGGCCACATGCCAACATCACATGGGGCTGACACAGGGATTATATGGTAGTTTCCATAGAAAGGCAATTCAGGTACATGGGTCAGATTCCAAGGCGCTCTAGCAGGACCCCAAGCATAAAACTTTATCTGTATGGCATCTCTCAATCCTACACTTTTGTGGTGAGCTCAGCATTGTTGATAGTGCTTGTCTCAGAGGCAAACAAACTACAGTATTTTTAACCTCTGGATTCACCCCCACTTTGGTAACAAATTAACATTCTCGTCTCCTTCTTCCCAGCTACCTTCTTCTCCGATGACCAATGCCTCCTACTTCCTTCTCCTTCTTCCCCCTCCTTTGATGTTTCTTTTAAGTAAGGCAGGGAGTAAGACACAAAACACAGCAATTAAATTTCCACCTAATACTAAAACCAGGCAATTCACTGTGACAAAGCATGTGAAGCAGTTTCAACTCTCCATCTTCTCCCCATCTCTTGGCTGGGGCAGCCAGCCAAGCATATGGTATTTATACACTAATGAAGAAGTGTTGTAAGTTGTATATTCTACCTTTTGAGGAAGGTCATACTGCAGGGTAGGTCCTAATAGCTACAGAAGGTCTCTGCAGCAGCAACATTTACAGTAAGAGTGCTGTTGCTGAGGAAAGGAGCAGAGATGGACTTCTCTTCTAACATCTTCTCACACCCAAGACAAGAAACGTTGGAGCTGTGGCTGATACTTTTTCTTCTCAAGCTAAATAAGGTCTCATTTTCATGCACACACCACTCGGGAGTGCCCTCCTTTTCAAACTAAAACCTTTCCAGATAATAGTATTAGTAAAGCAGTATAAAATGCTGGATGTGGAAAGCTGCATATTGATGCTAATTATATGAGCCTTCAACTTTTCAATTATGTCATGATGACCTTTTAAAAATCATTTATTGACTGGAAAAATTATGGAGAGCTAGTTGAACCTGATTTCACCAAGGTGCCACTGCAGTGCTAATAACCAAACCATATTCTGTATTCAAGGAATGAGCTGTTTAAATAGGAAAGTAATTATGACATTAAAATGCCAAAGAAGAAAAAAAGTCATAAATTGAATTTGTCACTGTGTAGGATAACCCAAGGATAAAGTGAGTTTCTGGCATAACACAAGTTTCTCTTGGAAATATAAAGTATTTAATCTCAAAAGCAACATTATAACTGGGCACTGTGTGGTCCCTTTTTTAGAAAAACGTGCAGCGTTTGTGCTGGGATTGCTTGTCAGATGTTTATTTTTTTTGGCTGTGGCAGGTTGATAAATGCAGATGCCTGCCCCCTTCCAAGCATTATTAAGCATGTCACATTAATTGCACAAAGCCATTTTGCTCTGCTCAGCAAGTCAGACTTCTATATATATATCTAGGAAAAATAATGTAGGCATGTGGTCAGAAAAACAGCTGTCCTTCAGCTCCTTGTCTACCACCAAAACAACGGCTAACCCAAACCTGCACAGCTATGTAAAGTACGGCAGTTTCAGCTGTGCTGTGAGCTGCAGAACATACCAACATGTCCCCATGAAATCTCTGAGTAAACAAAAGCATTGCTCCTAAGCATCTTTCACAGATACAGCAACTGCTCAAGACTTCTTTCTGAAACCAGACACGTCAGGAACCAGAGCCAGGCTGTGAATGTAGAAAAGTGCATTGATACAGCACAGCAGAAAGCAGGAAGGTGGGAAAAAAAATGGGTTGAAAATCCCTGCAGTGCCACCATCCTCAAGGCACAGAACCGGAAAGAATGCATAACGGCCTAAAAAAGAGAGCATTTCCAGTTTATCTGCACAGGTGAGCACAGGAAATATAATGAAGACCTGAAGCAAACCATGAACCCCCCTACTCCACAGGAAAGAACAAAAATATCTACATTCTGCTCCTTCAAGAAGTCTGGAGGAGGTAAGTGCAAGGCTAGCAGAACCACAGTACACAAGACTTGGAGACGAAGGGGTGCACGTGAGCTGCTTCTCCTTTCACCCTATTTCCTTCCAGAGGTCACTGGGCTCGGCAAAGCAGTCAGGGAAACAAGACTCTACCCGACAATCTTCTTTCAGCTAAACGCATGGTGAAACCTCCTTCAGCTCACAGGGAGGAACTGAAACAACCTCACTCGACTAAGATAAGTCTTCAGGCCAGAAATGGGAGCTGCTTCAAGACAACATGAACCTCCACATTACAGCTTACCCAAGAGACCAGTTCAGCTCTTCATGTGGAGAAAGGGGAGAACAAGTATGCTTTTCAGGACTCACAAGTATGCATAGCCCTTCACAAATGCCCACAGAAAGGGACTATTTTATCTCCCAGTTGCCAAAGCAAAGCTCTAACTCAGAACTTCAGTATTTCATTCTACTGCTGATGAACTTTTAGCCTTCCTTATCTTTTTACCTGCAAAGGGATGCATATAGGCTTCAGCTATCAGCAAGGTGAAGCATTTGGCTTGGCTCATAAAGGCTCAGAACACTTCAGTGTACCTTTATCATCTAAGGGATTACACTTACAGAACTTCATTATTTAATTTTCACTCACACAGTTATTTGAAAGCAACACACACAAAAAAAGTATTATCAGGTCATTTGTATTGGGGTTTTCAAACTACATGAGAACAGGACACACACAGTGCTTTGTGTGTACTTACAAAGACTTCTACAGAGGAAATTATTTGCCACAAATCTCTGAAGTGAACATCAATATTACCTAAATTAATATGCAGCAGACTTGGTTCACAATGGCATTTCTCCAGCAAATGGCGAACAAGGTTGGGATTCTATTTTTAATGTCCTTTTCCTCCCACTGGAAAACACTGCCTATTCCATGGAACTTGTGTATCAGGAAGTTGCATTTGTTCCATCATCAGTTAAAAAAAACCTCATTTGTGTTCCAATGTTATGATGCTGAGACTAGATTTTCTGCAGGACTTCTACTTAATGGTGAGATTATTAGCTACAGTTGTTGATTTTTACTTTTTTAACAATCATTACTTCACTCATGTAATTGGAGCATCTCACCACATCTGCTCTCTTGAGGGGATCTCTGCAAAACACAGTCAAACCATTTGTTCTCCTCAGCTGCAGTCCATTCCCAGGCCCTAAAGCTGCAGGAATTAGTGGGGAAGCAGGGAGGGAGTGGTAGCTTTTCCATAGGGAATTCCAATCAGATTTCTCCAAATTCAGAGCCTGCTCAGCTGGGCAGATCCAGTTGCTTTCCAGCAGCTGGCTATACTAGTGCAAAGGAGCTGAAAGCACTCATGGCAGCAAAAGCATTTCTGTACCCCAATATCTAAGCACTTCAGAATATGTAACATACTTAAATGAGGCAGAAAAGTACAATTATCCCCATTGGAAGAAAAGCAACTTGGGCCCATCAAGGGGCACAGTTATGGCTAGTCAAGCTATCTCAAAGTAAAAAAACAGTTGCAAGCACATACAATAAAACCTGAAAGTGGTTTAGTATTTCCCCCAAAACAGGAACTCATCTCTAGCAGAATCAAAGTGAAATCTATCATGCAGTTTGGTAATCCGTGCAACACTGCTATAGTGCAATTTGTTCTGGGGATATTCCTTAATGTATCATTCTTTGCATGTCCACTGCCAATGTGATTTGTCTCATGTGTTCTTAAAACAGAAGGAAGGCTGAGTCTTTTCATACCTGTGTCCTAGTCAGAGAAGTTTCCTTCCCATACCTCTGCATCCAGCCAGTGCAAAAAATAAATCCCAGCATACACATCAACATAATCCATCCTGCACATCTCCTCCATCTGCTACCATCTGCCTCTTCCTCACAACTGCATTGGTTTGTTCAGAGGAAAACCTGTGGCACAGAAGTCCCTGGGTTGTGGAGATCAAGGAGGATATGATTGAGCAGCTTCACCTGAAACTCTGGAAGATTATTTCCAGACTCAGCAAGAGCAAGAAGGTGACTGGGAACAGCCAGCATGGCTATTCCAAAAGCAAATAATGCCTGACCAGTCTGAGCTGTGATGAAAAGACTGGCTGTGTAGGTAAGAGGAGACCAGATGATGTTGTTTACTTGGACTTAGATTGTGACATGCTTCCCTGTAGCATCGTTATAGTCAAGCAGGAGATAAGGACTGGGTGTGTGGGATCTACAACAGAGCAAGGAAAAAGCAGGAAGACAGTACATCTTCCAGACCCAGTTTTCTCAATATTACTATTTCTGAGGTAACAGGAAACCTTATGGCACAATAAACTTTGTCCTGAATCTGCAGTTTCAATACATGAAAGCTGGCAGTTTTTGCTACACTTTGGGAGAGAGCTTCCAGATGCAGAAGGCTGTGCTCATTCCAGTGATTATTTTTAGATGATTACCAATGTCCATCTGAGCACAGCAATGTACCCTGCTTTCAGACCACACTGAGGGACAAGAATACTTCATTCAGTCCTAATATTTCAATTATACATCTGCCAACCATGTTCTGACTACCAGGACTCTCAACACTGATTTGTAATGATGTTGTTTAAGTCCACTGGTCTTATCAGCTATTACCCTGCAACATATATATTAGGTCTTCCATAATTGTGCTAAAAACTGTAATGCATGCATGTCTTCTTAAACATATATTTCCTGGCCCAGAACTTAGCTTCAGTACTACATTTTTGAGAGTTTATGTTTATGGTTTTAGCAGCTTATTCTAACATTTGAGAACTTCTCATATTTCTAGTTTATACTTGTAAAAAGAAAAAAAAACCAACAAAAACAAACAAAAAACCCCCCAACCAAACAAAACAAAAAAAACACAAAAAAAACCCCCACACTCTCTGCCACAATAGAATCACTTCTATATAATTCTCTTTATTAGGGGATAGTGTAAAAACCATTCAGATCTGTTTTCTAATTTCTACTTACTCCTTCTCCCCTTCTATGCTTGAAGCTTCACGTAGTTAAAGCTTAAAAATTCAGTATTCAAAAAAAGTCAAGTTTTGCATGCATTGACCCATTTTGAAATTAATTGATCAACCTGCTTTCAGCACTGACCTGCCAAAATGCAACTTCTACTTGTGTTTTTAAAATCCCACAAAAAGTGTACTCACAACGCATGGGCCTGGCTGTAGGTAGGGGAGGGAAAGGAATGTTCCAGGAGGCAATGGAAAAATTATTCACAAGGGCAAAGGAGTGAACCAGGTGTCAGGCAGGGCTGCACACGATGGAGGGTTTCATGCCCACCCTTCAGGTTGCATCCCTGGGCCTTGCTCCCTAATCTTCCCTGCCCGGTTTGCCAGCTTTGCCCTTTGTGCACCCCACGGTGTTGGGTGTGAATAACAGCAGGCCTTTGGTGACTCAAATTTACACTGTGGTGGCCCCCTGCCCACCAGCCTGCCACTGCAGGGTGGGGCAGCAAGGCTTGTTCCCATGTCAAGGAAACTTTCCAGCTCTTGGTCTCCCTGTCCTCTCTTCCCTTGCCTGCCAAGGGGCCGGACAGGACAGGATAGGTCAGGCCTGGCATTGCCTGTCCTCTTGTGCTTTGGCCAGCACGTGTGGGCTCTCCTCCAGAGGTCACCAGCCATTCCCCTTCCAGCACTCCTCCCCGATGGCCGGCCCTGGCTCCCTGCCCAGATTAAACCCAATAAAACCCGGGCGGGCTGCCATGGGGCCCGCCAGTCCCTGGGCTGTGCAGTGGCCTCCATGGCTGCTGGGTGTGTGTGTATGTGTGTGTGTGTGTGTAAGGGTCTGTACATACGTGCTATGCATCCATGTGTGGCTGCACACCCACCGTGTATCAGCATGCGTGCACATGTATGTGCCTGTGTATAAGGTGTGCATTTCCATGCACGTATGCAAGGGCACCTGTGTACGCACACAGGCATGTGCAACCCTGCACATGTGCCTTCTACACACGTGTGCTTCTCTGTATGTCCCAGGGTATGCACGCCTACGTGTGTGTGCATATGTATGTGTGCCTGTCAACCCCCAAATATGCATGTGCATCTGCATGTAGGTGTGTGGGTATGTGTGTGTCTGTATATTTGTGCATATGTCTATATGTTCATGTGTGTGCATATGTACATATGTGCACCTGTCACCCCGCAAATGTACATGTGCATCTGTGTCTGTGTATGTATGTGTATGTGTGCATATGCCTGTGTGTTTGTGTGCATATGCACCTATGTGTGCCTGTCAACCTGCACATGTAAGTGCACATCTGTGTGTATGTATATGTGTGTCTGTATATGTGTGCATATGTCTGTATGTGCATTTATGTGTGCCTGTCGATCTACACATGCATGTACGTGCCTGTGCGGGTGTGTGCGTGTGTATATGTCTGCATATGCCTCTATGTGTGTGTAGTGTGTATATACATGTGTGTGTGTGTCTGTATACCTACGTGTGTGCATACTCGTCTGTGTGCACACACGCATGTGTGTGTACGTATGCGTGTATGTGTGTGCGTGTATGTATGTGTGCATATGTATGTGTGCGTATGTGTGCATGTATATGTGTGTATATGTGTATATGTGTGTATATGTATGTGTATATTATGTGTATGTATGTGTGTATATGTATGTGTATATTATGTGTATGCATGTGTGTATATGTACGTGTATATGTGTGTATATGTGTGTATATGTGTGTATGTGTGTGTGTATGTGTGTGTGTGTCTGTGTGTGTGTGTATGTGTGTGTGTATATGTATGCGTGTATGTATATGTGTGTGCATATATGTGTGTGCGTGTGTGCGTGCGCGTATCTGCGCATGCCCGTGCCCGCGTGCCCCTCTGCGCGCCCCCGCCGCCCCTCCACGCCCCGCCCCCGGCGCGCGGGTCGCGCCCGCGGGTGCCCTGTGAGCGCATGCGCGGTTCCGCGCGCCGTGCTGGCCGCCGCGCCACAGGCGGGCGAGGGGGCAGGGAAAGGCCCGGCCCTCTTCCAACATGGCGGCCTCCGCCTCGCGCGCGCGGGTGCGCAGGCGCGGTCTCTGCTCTCTCCCCCCGCCCTTTCCGCCGGGCGCCGCCGCAAGCGCAGAGGGCCGGAAGGCGCGGGCCCGGCCGCTCTCTATGGTTCCCCGCGGTGGGTAGCGCGCCGCCAGCTCACCGCGCCTCGCGCCCTCCCGCGCTGCACGCCGGGACGCGGCCGGTCCTCCCGGCCTCCCTGCCTGCCCGCGCGCCCCCCCGCGTGCCCCGAGCCTGCGCCGCGCCGACATCCGCGTTGTCCCAAGATGGAGGCGCGGGGATCGCGCTGAGCGCGACCCGGCCCGGCACGGCATCGGCACCGCCACCACCGCCACCGCCAGGGCGCGACGCACCCGCCCGGCCCGGCACGGCACGGCCCGGCCCGCCCGCCTCTCCCTCCCGGCCAGGCCGCGGCTCCGGCAGCAGCAGCAGCGGCGACGGCGGCGCCTCCTCGCCCGCGGCCCGGCCCCGAGCGCGGCGCGGCCCCCGCATGAGCCCGGGCGGCGGCGGCGGCGGGAGCGCCCCGGAGCAGCAGCCGCGGCGGCCAGGTGGGTGCGGGGCCGGGAGCGGGGCCGGGAGCGGGGTGGTGCTCGGCTCACGCCGGCCCTGGAGGGGAGGGAGCCGCGAGGGGGGCGGCCCTGCCCGCTCGCCGCCGCCGGGGTGGGGAAGGCGGCCGGGAGGCGGCGGCCGCGGGGTCCTGTCCCTGTCCCCGTCCCTGTCCCTGTGGGGCACAGGCGTGCGGGGCCGCTCCCGGAGCGGGAAGGCCGGGCGAGCGGGTGGCTCCGGCTTCTCCCGCCCCCAGAGCGACCGGGCTCGCCGGGCGACCTTGGGTGAACCCGGCGTGCCGTGCCTCGGTTCCCCGGGCCGGGGGCTGCTCGGCGGGGCTGGCGCGGCCGGGGCAGCGCGGTGCCTTCGGCGCGGCAGGCTGCGGGAGCGGGGAGCGCTGCGAGGGTCTCTGCGCCGTGTGCGAGGCCTGCCCCGCAGAGTGGGGCCGTGCCCTCGCTCGTGGCACCCCCTGCCCACGGTGAAGAGCTGGGTCTGCTCACCTGTGAGCAGCCAGCCGCGCTGGTGCGTGTGATCGGTCGCTCCTGACTGCGGGGCTTCCTGGGCTTCAGTTTTTAAACACGATTTCTTCTAAAGAATGTTATGGGTGACTGTTGATTCGTAAATCAGATGTCTAAGACGATGTGTTTGTGGTCCCTCAGAAGTTACTACTGCTTAGGAAACAAAACATGTTCCACAACTCTCCTTTAAGTGGCAGGAACCTGTAATCTGTGGATTTGCAGTTACTCCTTTTTTTTTTTCTTCAGTTAATGGAAATAGTAGTTTATGTTTCCTTCTTGTACCGTGTCTGATGTTCTAACTCTGAGACAAAGCATGTGTTTTACACATCAGTTCAGGGATGGTCCCTCTGTCTGTATGGAAACTTACCTGCCTCAGTAGGAATCTGCAAACCGGAGACCCTGTGAGAAATTGGCTTCTCAGATTGGATTTACCGTGCCTCTTGCATGTCTAGCAAAAAGTTTCTCAGTGGAAAACTGTACCTGATTTTAGCTTCGATTTCGTAAGGAAATAAGATCTACGTGATTGTATTGTCAGTTTCTTTCTTTTTTTTCCTTTTTTTTTCTTTTTTTTTTTTTTTTTTGACTGGTTTGAAAGGGAGAGGTCTAAAAGATAAGATTAAGTTCCTAATTCATGCAAATAGCATCCACTTAGAGAGTGTAGCTTCTCCCTTAGCAGGGAATCTCTAAGTTGTGCTCTCTAAGTTGTTAGACATCTGTGACTGGGGGGGAAAACAATGGAGGTGGCAAGAGGTACTTCTTGATAAGAATGAAAACTGCTGGAAAATGGGCGTTACAGTTTTCACAAACTGCATGGTTTGGATGGTGGCACTGAATACTCTGTGCCCTTCCATGTGAAAACGGTTTCAGTAGTTTTGAGAAGTTTGAAAACATGGTAAAACTCAGTTTAATGAGTGTGTTGAATTGAAAATAAGAAATGTGCCTTGTTAAATTGCTATGGATATGTGAAGAAACTATGACTTATGTTTGTCTTTTAAAACAGGTGCAGTTTGCTGTGCTTATGACTTGTTTTCCTAACAGTAATATTCTGTTAACTCAATACAGAAAAACATTCAAAGAAAACCTAGTCCACTGCTTAGGTTTACAAAACTGAAAAATATCTTTAATTGAAATTATTTCCATGCAATATTACAGATGCTTCTTCTCTTTTTTACAAATACCTTCCATTCCACTCTAAATGTTTGCTATTTAATGTAGCATCTTTCCTACTGGAATTAATAAGTTCATTTTGTTTATCAGAGTTGTATGCTATTACTCCTCACTGGAGTGTCCTGAGTATCTCTCAAGAATTTAGTAATAAAAGCACCAAGCTAGATAGCAAAATCAGTGGTTGATTTGGGTTCATTTTGGGGTATCGTTCTGTGACTGTGTAAAAAAGTCAGGCTTGAAAAAGCAGAGACTTTTTCACAGCAGTGTGTTTCAGACCCTAGACTTAGCTCAGGTCCTCTTCAGAACTCTAAAATTGTGTGAAGTTGATCCTTTTTTTCAATAGCAAACAAAACTTTTGGTCTTTTTTCTTTTAATTGCTGCTGTTGCTTAAAAACATGCAAACAATGATTTTTTTGTGAACGGAAATTAAAATTGTGTGTCTGTGTTAAATACATGCAGGGATGTTCTCAGTCTTTTAGAGCACCTTGAGATTGTTCCTGTTCTGATTGACTTGAGAAAATAAAACAGGTCCTTTTTCATTTAACTTCTCTTTCAAAAGTATGAAATGACATATGTACCACAGTATAAAATCATGCGTTTTTCTTTATGATTATGTCCCTTTTTGACATGTTCTTCACTAGTTCTCTGAATTCACAGATTCTACTTAACCAAATAAATAATGGGGGTAGAAATATCTTTGAGTTGAGTTTTAAGTAATAAACATGTTTAATTGTGAGCATGTTTAAACATAAAACATTTTTAAAAACAATAATTACCCTAATACATGATATGACACATGATGGAATTAATTTAATTATTTACATTTTTGTAAATATGCATCATCCTAATTTTTGCTATGCAGGAATGAATTTTTTTTCCCTCTGCTACTTTTAGTTTCAGTTTACTTAGTGATTGTCCAGAGAGAATTCATCCTTTTTAAGCACAGGAAATGTGTTTCTCCCTCCCTACACCAGTGTATTCATATACCTGAAGATAAAAGCCACTAATTTTTAAAAATAGAACGTGCAATTGAGGGAAAAGGGGACAGAATCCATAAAGTATCTAGGCATATATCTCATTTCCAGCCTCAGTCTTCATTTCTGGTACTGTGGGCCAAGTCTTCACTCTGATTAATGAGTTGATATTGATTTTTAAACAATGGAGGTGTGTTTTACAATTTTTTTGAAGTATCCAGTATGTTTAAGGTAGTTTTATAGTTCTATAGAGAAGCAGTGTTGAAAAGTTTTCTGTCATTAAACAAATCCTGATTTGTATGTGGAAGGAGAGGGTTAATACATGTGCTATCAGAGTCCGTAACGAAAAAAATCTAGAGTATGTTTGCTTTAAAAAAAAAACAAAACAATTACTCCTTTCCCCCCTCCCAGTAGTTTGCTGTAAGCTTTGCTAAATAGTTGATTCCCAGAGACAACAGCAGTGAGCAAATCTCATGTTTGAAGTTAATTTTGTCACCTTAAATACTTTGACCTCAAAGTTTACTGCATTAACTTCTTGTATTTGCAGGCAGTGCATAAGGCTGTGTTGCCCATGAATAAAAGTTTGGAAAAAAGCTCGTTTGTATGAGTAGTGATGTGTGTAACATATCTGGCTGGTTAGCAGAAAGTCAGAAAATACAGTCTGAAGGTAACATTTTGTAACGAAGCAACACTTCAGTAGCTACACCAGCTGGTGACACATTTCTTCAGGAAAATAATCTCATAGAGGAAATATGAAAAAGAAAATCAAATAATGTTGAGATCTAGGTTTGGCAATATAACATGTGACTAAATAGCACTTTAAATTGCTATTTTTGAATAGTTCCACCTTCTTGTGGTTAGGAGTGACAGAACTTTTTGACAAAATAACTTACTGGGTGCAAGATTACATTTATAAAGTAAATATTACCATGGTGTTCTGTCTCAGAAATACTCGTATGAATGAATCTCTTAAAGGAAGTATTAACTACTTCTTACTTAAATAGGTTGAGCCTGCTTTGCTGTATTATGCAAACTGATGAATGGAGAAAGGGCGTAAAAGTCAGTCCTTACCAATACTCTTTCCGTGACCATCCTGCGTGGCTCTTTACCCATGTTTTACAGAGTGGTGAAGAATTAGGAGAAGCTGCAATTGTTCAGCTGAGTGGATCTAAATGGGTGGCTTCCCTCTGGACCCTCATTTCACTGTCTTAGGTAAGAGGGGTGATCTGCTTCATTTGAAGCAACTTGCGTTTCCTCGCAACAGAAGTATATGTGTTTTAACAGAAACTTCTGGTTAGCAAAGCAGAGGTTTGAACTTTTTTTTTTTCAGTCTGGTGGCTTAAAAAGTATATTCACAGTATGTAGCTGTCCCAATACTTTTTATTGAAAAGTCTTGCTGTTTGCATCCATTCAAATAACTTTAGAAACACTCCATATACTAATGTGATTTACTTCTGAGAATCATGCTTATCTTATGTAGTATGTCAAAAGTGGGACTGTCACCCACAGGTGGATTACAGCAGTGATGATTTAGGACAAACTTCAACTGATGTACCTGTTGACTGCTTGATATGAAGTGCGCTACTTTTTTTTTTTTTCCCATAGTCTTGGAATAGTTTGAGTTGGAAGGGACCTTTAGATGTCATCTAGTCCAACCCCCCCTGCAATAAAGCAGGGGCATTTTCAACTAGATCAGGTTGCTCAGAGCCCTGTCCAGCTTGACCTTGAATGTTTTCGGGGATGGGGCATCTCCCATCTCTCTGAGCAACCTGTTCCAGTGTTTTACCACCCTCATTGTAAAAAATTCCTTTCTTATATCTAGTCCTCATCTACTGTCTTTCAGTTAAAAACCATTACTTCTTGTCTTGTAAAACGTTTGTCCTCATCTTTCTTGTGAGCTCCCCGTAAGTGTTGAATGGTTGCAGTCAGGTCGCTCCAGATCCTTCTCTTCTCCAGGTTAAACAACCCCAACTCTCTCAGCCTTTCCTCATAGAAGAGGTACTCCAGCACTGTGATCATTTTTGTGGCCCTCTAGACTTGCTTCAACAGGTCCACACCTTTCCTGTTCTGAGAACTCCAGAACTGGGTGCAATACCCCAGGTGGGGTCTCAGAAGAGTGGACAAGAAGGGCAGACTCAGCTCCTTAGACCTGCTGGTCCTGCTGCTTTTGATACAGTCTAGGATACGCTCAGGTCTGCAAGCGCACATTGCCAAGTCATGTCCAGCCTTTCACCTACCAGTATCTCCAAGTCCTTCTCTGCAGAGCTGTCAAATCTCTCATCCCCTAATCTCTGTTAATACCAGGGGTGGTCCTGACCCAGGTTCAGGACCTTGTACTTGGCCTTGTCGAATGAGGGTTTCATGGACCCACTTCTAGAGCTTGTCCAGGTCCCTCTGGATGGCATTCCATTCATTAGGCGTGTCAGCCTCTCCACAGAGCTTGGTGTTGTCTGCAGGTTTGCTGAGGGTGCACTTAATCCCACTGTCTGTCAGTGAAGATACTAAACAGCGCTGTCTCAGTATGGACCCCTGAGGGACACCACCTGTTACCGATGTCCATCTGAACATTCAGCCATTGCCCACTACCCTCTGCATGCAACTGTCCAATCAATTCCTCATCCACCAAGGAGTCCAATCATTAAATCCACATGTCTCCAATTTAGGATGAAGGGTGTTGTGGGGGGCATGTGAAAGTCCTTACACAAGTCCAGATAGATGACATCAATAGCCCTTTCCTTGTCCACTGATGCAGTCACTATCATAGAAGACCACTAGCTTGGTCAGGCAAGACTTACCCTTGGTGAAACCATGCTGGCTGTCTCAAATCACCTCCCTGTCCTCCATATGCCTTCATATGCAATCCTTGTGTGACAAAATGTCAAAGCTGTGACCTAAATAACTGAAGACAAAATTTAAGTGTATCAAAAACTATAGGGTAGTTTGAAATACAAACAGAGTTCGATCTTGGTGAGCTGTGCATCATCCAGTAGGATCACAAGCAGAAAATCATGGAACCTGATTTGGATTTTATAGTTGTTGCGTAACTATCTGGCAACAATTATTCCACATAGTTTGCTTTTCATTGTGGTATCGTGTGAGAACTGTGACAGGACTTCTGTCTTGAACTAGCTTCACCCCTAGAACTCTACCTCAGTCATCTTCACGGAGAAGACCATGTTCTTTGCTTCCTTTGGCAGACCCCTATTAGGACTTGTTAGTTCTTCCTTGGTAATCATTACACCAAAGAAATCGATGAAATGAGGAGATTAGGATGCCAAACACTCCTCTCCCTTACCTTTAGGAGCTGTGTGCAGAGGAGGCACGAGAGCGATCAATATCGTGTTGCCAAGATTGCACAGTGCCGAGAGACGCCAGGCTTGTCCAGGCAGCCAGGCTCTGGCACTGCTTGTGTGCTCCTGTTCTGGTATGCTCTGTGGGACCCAGGTTGGAGCAGCTGCAGTTCAGCAGGCTTTGGGTGTTAGAAGGTGGTAGAGTGGCTCTTAAAGGAGCTGAACTTCTAAAATGGGATGTAGGTCAAAATACTTCAAGAAAGACTATCATAGTTGTAGATGGGTTTTTCTTTTGCATTATGGTTACTCGTGGTTTAGCTCACTACTTTAATCCTTTAAATATTTTTATTTTACAGTGTGGTATTTTTCATTTTCTTAAAAGGAATCAAAAACTCTTGCTAAGCTAAATAATACTGAAGAGGTCTATCACTGCCTCAGAATTTCTGTTTCCAATACATTTTTTCATCTTTCTCATTTGTAAAGCCATATTCAAATAATGATTGCTTTTACTTTTCATAGTGAAATCTCATGTCCAAAGTCTTGGTGATGAATATTATGGTTTACTATGTGTATACACCCTATTTTATTTTTAGAAAGTCCAAAGTGTACTAGTGTACACTGGCTGAGTAGCAACACCTAGGCATGTTTCAGCTGTTATAGCAAAACTTCCTTATTGTATGCAATATAAATACATACTTAAGAGTCCACACAACCTGCAAATCCCATGAGAATTCAAGGACAAGGGAATTCCTGAGACAGTGTATCACTTCTGTGAAACACTGGTGTTTCTTGATTGCAAAGGTTGAGCCCTTTACATAGTAAAGTTGTGATAGATACTGCACTTGTGTGATTCCTATAACCTGAATACCTTATTGAAAGAGGGATGTTTGTGAATACTTGTTTTTTATTTGGCTAATGTGATATTGGTTAAATTTTATTTTGGTTAATGTTAAGAATGTCAGTTGTGGAAGAAAATTATTCTTGATTGAACTTAAATATTTGAAATGGTGTTAGAAAATCTATAACGCTAGGTGCAATACCTATCATTTTCTTTAGGGCAGTGCTCTCAGAATGTTTTGTCTCTGTTCCTGTTCTATGACAGTTATTGAAAAAAACAGACAAATACAATGACCCAAAAGCACAAGTGGAAAATACCATTTAACACCTGATAGAGGTTATTTTGTGATGTCTTTTAGCAAGCCAGACATGAGAGTTGCAAAGTATTTTTTGTAATTTATAATTAATTTTTTTAATATTTTGCAATTCTCTATAGTACAGTGTGGTTAATTCAGTAGCTTACAGTCTGTGTTAATATAATCCAATGTGCCTTGAAGTTTCTTTTTCTTACTGAAAATCTATGACATAGTTGTAAACAGGCAATTCTTTTTGCTTTGGTCATGTGACAGATCAAGATTTTTTTTTACTGTTGAGTGGAAGCAATAGTATTGGCCAAGCTTTTAGTCACATTGGCCATTTGCATTTCTTTTTAGGCAGGTGTGGCTTAGTGCTAATTAAGAAGTATTCTGAAGGTGAATGTGAAAGTGTATCTGACTTCCTGAAATCACTTTCATTCCTTTTAGACAAGCAATAGAGATCCTTATTTCATTTGGTTGTTGGGCATGTAACCTTTGAGCAAGTGTTTTTAGTAGACTGCTGGGGTCTGTTCTGCCTTCATGGTAAATGGTGGGAAGGGGCTGAAGAAGGACAACTGGAAGTCCAGGAACTTCAGTTTTGTGTTGCTGGAATTTGTTCTTCTGCTAACAGCAAGTTATTATGCAAATCCCTTGTCTACACCTCCTCCTTTGTGGTCTTGTTTGCTCTATCAATTGTACTGTCCTGTACTACTCCATAACTTCAGTTATGTTGGGAACCATTGTTTTCTTTTCTCCTATTGCTGGGCAATATTCATAAGATCCCTGGTAGATGTATTTGTGATACTTTTTCATGCTGTACTTGGTGCTCTCCTCCTACTCTGTGCACAAGGAAAATTGGTTCTTTTGTACCTTAAAGGAAAATGAGTAACTTTTGTACAGATGACACTGCTCGATGTCTGTACAAGAACAAATACATACATTGTAGTTTAAGATGGAAGTCCTGCTATGCAAGGTATGAAAATATTGGTCACATTTGTCAGAATACTTTTACCTGAATTTGTCTAGTGGAGTCACTGTAAATGAAGAATTGTTCTTCAGTAGAATATAAGGTTTTCTGGATTTCTGCTGTTGATGTGGAATGGAAGTGCCACCTCTGAACAGGAAAATGATCAGTTACTGTTTCATATTGTTCAGATGAATTTTTCCTTTTTTTCTTCTGCATGGCAGTAAAGTTTTAGTGATACAGTTGTGTATCATTAACTTGTTAATCCTAACTCTGCAGAAAGCTACATAATTATTAGAATTGTTTGTCAAAATAGCAGTCTTGTTTCATGAAACAGGTAGGGTGCCCTGTATAATTTTTTTTAAAATACAAAAAATTGGGGACAAACTCTTAGTGCTTAGAGCTTTACTGGCAAGACTGTTGGTCCAGGATCACCCGATTTTACTTCCCTGATAAAGATTTGGGCCCTTGGCACTAGATGAGTGCAGTGTGGTTTGATGTATTTTAAAATAAACCTGAATCTACTCTTAAAATAACCAGATGAGGGTTTCCTTCATAGGAACTCTGGTCTGTGTTGGAGATCAATCTAAATCAGCTGCATTGGATTTGTTTGTTCTTAATAGAGTTTTTAAACCAAGAAATTATGTATTAAAACTTCATAGCATTGAAAATGTGATACTCTGTGCCAAACGACTAACTTTTTGGAAAGTAATTGCTGGATTTCATAGAATCAGGGAATTGTTTGGGTTGGAAGGGACCTCAAAGATCCTCTCATTCCAAACCCCCCTCCCTGCCATGGGCAGGAACACCTTCTACCAGATCAGGTTACAGAGAGACCCATCCAGCCTGGTCTTCAGCACCTTCAGGGATGGGGAGTCCATGACTTCTTTAGTTATATGCCTATATGCCTGTTTCTGTCGCTCTTTCCGCTGGTATTGATTGTGCTTTTAGGTGTTTGTTGAAAATGTTTGGAATAGGTTTTAGTCATGTGTCCCTGGTTAATTATGATTTCCCTGAAAGTGAAGAATTTATAAAAAAGCTTATTGAACTCTGGCAGTTTTATGTACCCAGAACAAAGATTTAGTTCTATCTGTGACTTCTTTTGAGGTTTTTTTTGTTTGTTGGTTGGTTTTTTAATTGTAAATGGCAGTTGTTAGGAAAAAAAAAAGGGGGTGGCAAGGAGAAAGGAAATGGATATTTCTAATGAGCTGAATGAATGGAATTGTAAAACTATTGTATCACTCCAGGGGAAAGAATAGGGAACACTGTGTGTATGAACTTTCTGCTTTTGTAGTTTCTGTAACATAATAACTGTTTTCTGTTGTGGTTTTTTTTTATAGGAAGCATGATTTTAGTTTGGAAAGTTATATAGTTTAGTTTTAGGTAGTCCTGTGAGTAGCAGGCAGTTGGTGCAGTGATCCTTCTAGATCCCTTTCAACTTGATATATTCTATGATTCTTTGTTTCCTTTAGTTGCAGACTTGTGACTAATCAAATAGCCATTCTTGAATGTATTGTCTTGTACTGAACTTCAGACTGATATGGAGCATGGTGCAAAAACTGAATTGTAATATTTTGCATTATAGGTGCAAGAACTGTAGGAGTCCATTTTAGAATTTGAAAGAGCAAGATTCTGCAGCTCTTGAAAGATATGGTATGTTTTATATATTCACTTATGTTCTTTGTATTCTAGTAATTGTAAAAGCAAATAGTTTTACTGTTTCCTGATTTAAAAAAAAAAAAAGCTGAAAATAAATTCGGGAAGAAACATGCATTCATTTTCCCCATATTTTTTGATGAAGATAACTATTACTTAGGCATAATTCTCTAGAAAACTGAGTTAGTTGAGTTTTCTTGGCGGAAATAAATACTCGTGACGTAACATTGAAGAATTCCCTTGTTATTTAACATGCTCAGGATCATGCTGCTACCATCCATTTATTTCTCCATGGATTGGATGAGAATTGGTGTGTTTCTGAAAGCTGTGTGGGTTGTTTTTATTTGCATATTTATAGTGAGGCTTGTACACCCTTTAGGTATGACTTAAATAGTAAGTTCAGAACTAGCACAATCCTCACTGTAAGTCAAATTTACAGATAGGAATTCTGTGAAATACAGAAATATAATCTTTATTAGCAGTGTTAACATAAACCCATGGCACATGGCATCGCTTTTTGTCTAGGCTCTTAAATGTCCAGCCAGCTTAAAAGTATGTACATGTATTGCAGCAAGGTTGGAACTTGAACTTGTAGTTATTTTAATTTTCAATTCCTTGTTTTCTTCTGGTGTAATTCAGTGGAGATACCTGGTATTCCTGTGTACCTGGAGATGCACCACTTTGCAGTGTCTTTTAAGTCTTGTAGGTCTGCAACTTGGTACATAGAGAATTTTTGAAACGTTTTGCATCACTGCATTCAGAAAAACAGATGTTGTTTAAGTGAATTTTTCTATCATATTGAATAGGTCTGTTAATGTGTACGTAAGATTGTATGTAGTTACTTAAACAATAAGCTATATGTGTACTTTGTCTTTTAACCACTTAAAATGTGGGGAAGAGTTCAGTAACTGCAGAAACGAGTTTTCTGTGCCATGGGTTTATGTCTGGATTTTTCTTTTTAAGATAATTAATGTAGAAATGTACTTAAAGTTTTGAAATCTCAAATTTTCAGAAAAGATGTTAGGTGTCTTTTTAAGTCGTGCTTTGTAGGAAGCTGTAGACAGGTTCTAATAAAATGATTAATTCTAAGCTGCAACTTTAGCTGTAGTGTGTACTAATTAAAAATTGTAAATCTCTCAAAAAACTACAATGTTACATTATCACAATCCAGATGTTCCTGAGAGAATTGTGTAGATTGGTCCTTTACTCTAGCAGGCATCTGGCAGGTAGTGTATATTCATTTTTGCACCCACAGCACCACTGGGACCACCCACCTGCTTCTTGCTCTCCAGTTTCAATATAAGTTGTGTGTATGATGGCTTTTCTTCAAACCTAAGCTGTTATTTCTTTATTGCCATTATTCCTGCTGGCTGGTTTTTTTCTGGATGTTTAACTGCTTGCCACTGTATGTATGCGTAGAGTCTTTGTAATGATATGTGCTTCATAAATTGATGAAGAATTCCCCTCTAATCCCCTACAAATGGTGAGTAATGAGTACTACTGGAACATCAGAAAAGCTGAATGGCATGCTGTAGAATTGCATGCTTGCTTGGTCATAATATAAACAAACATGCTGGTGAACAGAAAGGTGCTTTACATGGAAGGCAGCATGAAAGATGGGTGGCAAAAGAAACCAAAGTAACAGAGCATAAGCAAAAGGACAGACAGAAGCTGAAGCAAAGCTGTAAAACTGATTGGAAGATAACTGAATTGATACCTAGAGGTGCTAAAAGAAATTTAAATAGATGATTGGATTTCACCTATTGATACAGGAGGGGCTTTCTGTTCATAACGGTATATCATTTTGGAGGGACCCTGAAGTGACAGGTATAAATGAAATAGAAACAAAGGGTTCTGCTGCAAAAAAATTAGGAGTGTGTGTAGTGGAAGAAAAATCAACTGTGATCTAAGTGAAAATGCAGAAGCTGAAGATAATTTTGTGTCTTTCCTTCTTTTACAAAGGTGAATAAAATACATATATGTTCTTACTGAAATATCAAACCAAAAACAAATGTTGAAGGGAAAATCTAGGGTCCAGAGTTGCAGGGGCAGCTGTAGGAAATGGGAATAACACATAGGCCTTTAACTTTGTTTTGAGGGGAGGGAACGGGAGCAAACATCAGATATTTTTCTGTTGCTCTGTGGTTTGTGGATATCCTGATTTAACAACTAAACACTGCACAGCCACTCTCAACCTCCAGAAGTGGGATGTAAAAGAGAATGGGAAGAGTAAAAGAGAGAACTTGTGGGTTTAGATAAAGACCATTTAGTAGGTAAAGAAAAACAAGGAGTTTGTTCACCACTTCCTATGGACAGGTAGGCATTCTGTCACCTCCAGGAAAACAGGGCCCCATCACATGTAACAGTGACTTGGGAAGACAAATGCAATCACTGAACATTATTCCCCTTCCTTCTCCTTCCCCCAGCTTTATATGCTGAGGATGACACCATATGAGAGGGAATCTCTCTTTGGTTAGTTGGGCTTAGCTGTCATGGCTGTGTTCCCTTCCAACTCCTTTTGCACCCCTAGCCTGCTTGTGGGTAGGGTGAAGAGCAGAAAAGGACTCAACTCTGTGCAAGCACTGCTCAGCAATTACAAAAACATCCCTGTGTTACCTGTGCTGTTCTCAGCACCAATCCAAAACACAGCCCCCCGCTTGTTACTGTGAAGAAAATTAACTACCCCAGCCAAAACCAGCACAGTGGAGTATTGAGATCGGGGCAGAATAAGTATACAGATGTTATAGGATGGAGCTTTTATATAAATCTGTGTTTGATCTCTTTGTATTGAGGTGCACAAAATTCTGCCTTTATTAAACTCAGCAACTTGTGTTTTTACTGAAGTGTAAATTCCAGAATGGTGCCAACTTTAATTTGAAGATAGTAGCAAATTCAGATCCAGACCCCAAATAATTTCTTCAAGTGTTAATTGTCCTCATTATCCTGCATGCTTGTGTTCTTACTGTAATTTGAATTTGTCAGCCGTCAGTTCCTAGTCATGGGGGGTTTATATGTTTTCTTTTAATTGAAAGATTTTTATGTATTCTTTCTGTGCTATGAGAAGACTTAGTTTCTTCCAGTATCCATATTGATTAGCTTGATTAACTTTGAACTCTTTTCACTGTCTAATTGCAAGGCATTTTATTCTTTGTGCTGTCTTTGTGGCTCTTTTCTACTACTTCTGAAACTCTTTTGAAGAATATTAAATAATTGGAGAACTGGGTTCAAGTTTTGAAGATGTCTGAAAGTACTTTGTGCAGATGAGCAGAGACTTTTCCATGAACCCTTCATGAGTCATATCAGTCATTCTTCTTACAATATTTGGAGCACGTGTATGTTTGCTCGTCAGTTGTGACTGCCTTAGTTGCTTCACGTTGGCATTTTCCAGGATAGAACCCAATTCCTTTGGTCTTCTAACTCTAATGTGATTTTGCATTTGTTGTTATTAGTTGAATTGTTTGGTTTACCAGCAAGTGGAGGAAAAAAAATCATATAGATGCCTTATTACTGTTTGGTTGGGGTTTTTTGTGGCTCCATTAGGATTTATATGATCATTTTATTTTACTGTAGGATCGTTAATAATTTGACCTACTAATTAGATGCATGAAGAAAACTTCTGGAATGTTATGTCATTTTATGGTTTGTGTGTTGAAAGCAGCATGCAGTCAACAAAAATACTTTGTTTCCAACCGTATCAAGAAATTAAGGCTTAAACCTTCCTATTACATTATTTATTTTTTTTTCTCTGCAGATGACAATAAGATTGAACTTAGGTATTGGGTAAATATTCTCCAGGACACTTGAATCAATCTCAAGTTATAAAAGGTCAGCTTTCCTATTAGTGGTCAGTTCCTTACTGTATAGATGATGACTGTTTTATTGTGGCACTCAGTCATTCAGGGAACGTATAAAACTCATTCTTGGGGGATTCAGAGAGACTCCTCAGAAAACATATAAATGCAATCTTTAGTGGTATCTTCTTGAGAGAGGTGGTTATATTTAATTAAGCAACTCAAATTCTCATGCTGGAAGATAAGGTAGATCATGGCCCTTCTTTGTACAGGTGAATCATGCCCATTTTCAACATAGATCAAAAAGAGAATAATAGAAAATATTTTGGATCAAAGATTATTTGGATAGCTACTTAAAAGTCTTTTGTAAAGGAAACCTAAATTCTTACCAGTGCCACCTCCCAGGGTCCCCATCTTTTAATAAGGTCAATAAGAAGTTATAGTATAGAAAAGTGTTCCTTCTCTAAGGGATCTTCCTAGACCTCAGATACTGTGTGTCAGCTGCCAGACTGCTGTGCTCTCACAGAACATGAACATCAAATAACCCAGGGAAAGTAATAGGTTTAGAAAATCCATGTAAGTAACAATTTTCAACGTAGTGATTTGTACCTGGAAGTTATTTGTCTTTGGTTTTGGTTACTGACAAATAAGAACTTAAAATCTTCATGGTGTGGCTTCAGGTTCTGTATGTTGCAGCTAGGGACCTCCTCTTGGCTCATGTTAGTGATTGCACACTTTCAAGATTAAAGGAAATATGCAACAAAGTTTCTTTTAGCACTTTTTGATGCATCTGAACTTGCTTCCTGACATCTTGTTCTTTTACATGTTTGTTATTTATTTCCTCCCTCTTCTTTAGTTGATAGGAACATTCTTTTCAGAATATACTCACCTATGCTACCTTGGAGAAATAGGTCTTGTTCCAGATCACTGCATAGACATTATTTATCCTGGTCCCTCTCAATGAGAGTTAGTCCAAGAGATACGAGCTTCTTCAGATATGTGGTTTGGAGATCTGGGTCTTGTGTATTGTCTTCCTAATTGCAGTAGAGGTGGTTGCAGTCCTAGTTGATTCTACCCCTCATAAACAGTCACTAGGCAGATATAGCCTGCCCAGTCCCAAAGAGCCTAGTAGCCGTCTTGGGTTTCTTGGACATACTCCACAGGCACAAACTTAGTTTGATACCTACAGCTGCTCTGTGTGTCTGTGAATGCCTAAGCTGTAAGCCATGCTGATCATGGCAGTGAAGACCAGTGAAATTCATTTGAGTAATTAGAACAACTACCTGCTCTGGGGCTACCTTCTACCTTCTAAAAGGTAAGTTAAAAAACACGAGGGTTTTTATAAGGGAGTTGCTGTGACAAAAAAGCAGTTGGTTTAGGTCAGTTTCCTGTTCTTCATAATACTCTTATCCAAGATGTTAGTGTATTCATCAGTGTGGTTTCCCTTTCCTGATCAAGTAGTGTCCTTTGACTCTCTTACCAGTTGGAGTTTTTTTTCTGCCTTGTTTATGTCAGGCAGTCAAAATGTCCTTTGTTCAAACTAGTTTCAGAATAAGGCATCTTTGATGGTAGTCTCCTTCACCACCCACCCCATGTTTCAGCATGCTGGTCTCTTTGCCAGCAGAAACTACTCTGCTGATGCATGAATGAGGAAGGTTTTAGAAAAATTAATTCTTTTTTCTGTGCTAGGGAATCCTTGCCATTCATTTTCTGTCCTACAGGAGTAGCAGGAAGGATAGGTGGGGAAAGTAGGATGCGAAGGAGGTAGAAGGGAAAAATGATTCATTTAGATTTTTGCATCTAGATTGTTGAAAAGGGAGTAGCATGACATTTTTGGACCCCAATACAGGAGATCTAGCTTTAAGGTATCATGCAGCAAATCAGAAATGCTGAAACTACCTTAATCAAAGCTCTGTCCCATGAGAAACTCAATTGTAGATACAAATGTCACAACAAAACTTAGATGAGTTAACTTCAGCTCAGTTGGATTTGTGACAGTTCAGATTCTGCCTCTCTTCACAGAACTGCTGTAGATACTGTGTTCAGTGGTGTGGTAAATCTGACTAACAGAGTTGGATCTCTGTCAGGCCTTGGCACAAACTTGTCTTGGCTATGATCGTGGAGCTGCCACCTTAATGGATATTTTTTAACATTCCAAAATCTGGTGGTGTTTCAATCCAGCACCAACATTTCATGTGCTCCTTCACTGTTGCCAGTCATGTTCATGACTTCTCCCATACGAAACAGCCTCAGGAAACCCTCGTTTTACTAAGGTTGCTGTCAGCCTGTTGTTCCAACATGCTTCTTTTTGAATGGAAGATTGCTGTAATAAGCTTTTACCCATAGTCTCTGTGATACAGGACAGAATCTAGGTAGGGAGCAATAGATCAGGCACTCTCCAGAACATGAGTCTGTACTTCCAGAGGTTAGTCAGCCCCAGCCAATGAGGCTTTAGAGATTATACCTCTGTCCTCTAACCAGCATACTAAAAGTTACTTGGGCAGAGTGCTAGAAGCAGTGTTAGAATAGGCATCTCTTTCTTTAAAGCCTGAAGGTGGATATTCACAGGTCTTAAAAAATCAGAATGCCATAAGCAGTGTTTTAGAGCTTCTTAGTTTTGCATCAGCATCTTGTTTTTTGCTTTTCTGTACAGCTGATGGTCAGCAAACACTAATTTGAAAATATTTACCCTGTTTGTCCTTTAATGTTGATACATGTGGAACCTTTCCAACTGACTTTTATTTGTTGTACTGTGTTCCTGGCATTGACTCAGTTAAACTTTGACAATTTACACCTGTAAAACGTAGGTACTAAAGAACCTCTGTTTTGTTTTGGAGATTTTTGGTAGCCAGCTTCTTTTTTACTTTCCTTACATCAACTGCAGTTGTGTTAAGATAAGAACACTCAAATATTACTGATACTAAAACCATTAAATGTCACTTTTTCTATCTCAAGGAGTGTACATGATAAAACTAATATAAGCATCATTCTGAAACCAACACAAATTTCATTCCGTGAAGAGTTTGTAGCAGAATGGCAAATTGTAGAATGACAAAACTCAGCAGCTCTTCTGACAAACTTTAGAAAATCATGACCCTTGCTTACTGGTTGGTGATTTCATATCTCTGACAAGTCAATAGATACAAATTAGCATTGAGAATGCTTGATTGCTCATCAAATCTAAGATCTTGCTGAAAAACTTTTAACAGGTTGGACTAAAGCACAAAAGAAGGTGCAGTAAAGAAACAAATGGTTTTTACTGAGATATTTAAAGCTATCTGATGTGCTCGCTTAGTATTTGCACCAGATTGTTTTGACTGTGGGTGTTCCAGAGAGCTGCGGGTGTGCCCTCAATAGCTTTGTGCACCTTGGTTCTGTATGAGGCTTTTGCTGCATGGCAACTGGCAAATGTGGGGTTTTCACCTGGGTTACCACAGGAATGAGCTTTTCAGAATACCATAGAGGTCTGTCTTCATAGCTGCTAATGTTTAGAGAAAGTAAGATAACTTTTTATTTACTAAATACAATAATAACTGCAATTTTATCAAAACTTTATATTAGCGGAAAGTGAATAATGCTGTTTGTCATCTGACTTCCCATCAGAGGTCTTTACAGGCTTTGTCCAGTGCACTTAGGAGTTTGGGTGGGAGAGAAAAGGGGATGAACTGAGTGTTAAGGATTATGTTTGGAAATATTTTATCAGTTAACTTTAGGTTAGAGTAGATAATAGCAGTAGGTAAGAGACTAACTGGTTCCTTTTCAGCCATGGAAGTAATCATCTGGGGTGGTCCCAGGGCGCTCTGGGCACGAGTATTGCTGAGTGATCATTGGCTGCCACCTGCATGACAAAGTAAAGGACCAACCCTTCAATTTATACCAGTGGAGCCTGATCACGGGAAACAATTGACAGGTAAAATACACTTCTGAAAATTTAAGGGAGAGGAGAGAGGACACGTGCTAGAAGCAAAGAACCTAAAAGATTTGTCACAGATAGCAAAGGTTGCTCCTATGAAACTTTTACATAGCTGTAGCTTACTTCATTTTCGAGAGAGGCACACAGCAAAGTGCAGGTTACTTGTTGCTCCCCTGGAACAGCGCCTTACTAAGAAACAATGTTAATTGAGTGGTGTCAGGGAAAGATGTAAAGGAATTTTATTGTAGTTAGAAAATACAGTTCATATTTACACACGTTTTTCCAGATCTTTGCTTGTCTTAAAGTTGGGTGCTTTCCACTGATTCAAGAGATGGGTTTGGATTTTGATTTTTCAGAAAGACTAAGAATAAGTTACTGAATTTTCAAGTTCACCAGTTGATTGTACTGTAGTGAATTACTCTAGAAGTAATGCCTTCAAATTAATTCAAATTCAAAAAAAAGTGAATGCCTTCAAAAAATGATTGTAAGTAGGTCTTACTCTTGCTGATAAAACAATGCTTAGCACCAGTATTTTTCTTTTGTTCTATGTTGTTTTATTCAGAGGACTGGCTGAAAATAATTTTTAAGGACTTTTTAACTACATTATTTTTACTTATTTAGAGTTGTTAAGCTTATGCTTAGCCCAACGTGATACAGCACTGGTGTGACAACTCAGTTTTGATCAGTGACTCAAAATTGTGATCACCCTGATGTCACCGAATGGCCACAGCTTGTAAAAGGTAAGCACAGAGCATATTGTGTTGTTTCTCAGGATTTTTTTAATATAATGTTTATTTTAAAGTACTTAATTTGTATGGCTTGAAGTTAGTTTTATAAATAATATTGTAACATTGTTTGTTTAAGGTAAGTTAGCTGGCAGAATTGAGTTATGCTGTTTCTAACAGTGATTTCAAAGCTCACTTAGTTTGTCCCTGCCTGCTTTTTAAAATATTAGCACTGTGGTGCTCCATGATATCCCTCTTAAGAACAATCACTTAAAAGTCTCTGGTAGTTTTTACTGTCATACTGAATTCCTGTATAAATGGTCTAGCATAATTATCTAAGCAGTTTGTTCTTTTTCGTTCTTCCTTTTTTTTATGATTTGTGCAGGAGGCTTGATGATGTTAAAAATGTGTAAGCTTGCATACATTACTTTTCTCTCCTAAAGAGGTACAATGGAGGTAAACGGCTTGGCTTGTAGAACGGAGAAGTTGCTCCCTGTGTTATTGGAAATGAGCCACCATTTGAATTTGCTAGCTCATACTGCAGTATTCAGATTAGTTGGTGTCTTGTGATCAGTATCTACAATCTAATTCAAAGCTGAAATTTTTAAGAGCATTTGCTCTGAGATTTTCTCTGAACAGAACTCTTGTTTCAGATTTTAAACATGATGAAAGAACGTCTTGCTGTACTATATAGTTGTTTTTCAGTACTATTGCCTGCTCAGAGGAAATAACAAGGTATCTTGTTTATAAACAATTGGGTATTGCAGAATAAATAGGTTCTCAGCAAACAAGTACAACTCCTGTAATTAGATTGATCTTCTGCTTCGTTTTAATGAGTACTGAAAGCTGATTTTATTTGGTGCTTACACTGTCATTTGAAACCTTTTAAAATTGAGTTAATATGTGCATTAATAGTTCTGCAAATCATAATTGTGGTAGGTCTGCTCATGTTTTAGAAAACAGTAAGCTGAAGGAATTTGACACCTGTTTTCTGTAGAACCGCTTACATCAGAGGTCCAAACCTTTTTTGACACAGCTATGTTGTGTTTTTTCTGAACTTTGCTGAAACGTTTTCATGTTTTTATTGTTTTGATTTTGTTTTTTTAAAATAGTTTCTCTTATAAACCTTTTTTTTTTCACAATAACTGAACTGTACTGTCTGTTTACAGCCCAGATAAAATTCTCACAAATGATGAGAACAGGAGAAGAGTTTGGATATACTGATAGCTGTGTTTACATGGCTGTACTGCAAATCACCAGGCTACCTTTTTCACATGCAGAGTTTAGATACCGGTCTGCTCTTTTTTCCTAATTCTTCATACTGCTCTTTATTTTAAAGGCTCAAAGTGATTAATACTCTTGATGTTTTTCTTTTAATGCCACTATTTCACTTGTATTTTCATAGCAACTGAAAGCACTACTCTTTCCCAAAGCTTCAGTGTGTCGTATTCCCTAATACTGAAATAAAGGTAGCAACACCTCAGACTTCCAGACTTTTTGCTATCATTTTTTGAAGTCCTGGAAGTAAATAGGAGCTAGCCAGTATGAACATAAACGTGCTCCTCAGATTGTATAGCTTCTAACACTTACGTGCTTAGGTGAACAACTGGGAAAAAAAATTTGAGGTTGTTTTTGTGAAGTACTTAGTGACTTGTTTTGGTCACTGGAGTTTAAGGGAAATGACATTTTTGTTTTATCAACAACTATTTGTCAGTCCTGAACTTAATGAGTAAGGGAAATGTAATTTGGAGGGAATAAATAGAAGTCAAATTTTGAGATTGGGCAATTTTTACATTATTTTCCAGTTAGAAGTATTTGCATTTTAAACATGAGTATAAAATTAGTTGAACAGAAAGTTCCGAATTCTGTCCTTATGTCAGTTAAATTTTAAAATTAATGAAATAAAAACAAGTAATTTCCTGTGATCTGCTTTGTCTGTCACCACATACTATCCAGGTAGCCTAGGAATTGTAAGTTGTCTGCCAGAAATGCTTTCTGGGCACTGGGTCTGTTTCTAAAATTTAGAAACATGTTAAGATACAGTATTTCAATAAAGGAACCAAATTTTAGTAGAGAATTCAGAGAACTGTCCGGTCTTTAATAGGAGGGTCATTCCAGTGAGATAGCACAGTGAAACAGAATAAAGGAATGTATCAGATGAAGATTCCCAATAGCATTTAGAATAGTACAGATAGTCGTATAGTAAATATTAGAATTTCCATTCTTCTAAACAGAGTTTTTTTTCCTGGAAAAGCTACAGGAAAGCCTGCTTAGCTGTCCTAAGTGAAGTCCCCCAGCAGACTCTGGTGAACCCTACAAAGTGAGTTCTATTTGCAGATTTTAGCTCACTTCTTTTTTGAGAGCTGTCATGAAAGACATTTTTGTTCATATGAGCTACAGAGTTTTACTGTGGTGGCTGTGCTCTGTTTCCACTCCTTGCACAGTATTTCCAGCGTGGCAGTTCTGGTCATCTGTACTGAAATCCATACCCAAAGGAAGGTTCGATAAGGTCCTTTAAGATTTCAAGGCATTTTAAGGCAATGACAATCAAAGCTGCAACATTTTTACTGTTTTGTCTTCTGGCTTGTCGGACTATAAACTCACTGGCTAGGGGAAAGTCACTAAGGGAGGAAAAAAATACTGTCTTAAGAAGTTAACTTTTTCAATCAGTTCTGCCTTAAGGAAGAAGATGGGAGTAAGGAGGAGATAAATAGCTATAATTTAGCCTACTTAAATTAATATGGAGCTATACTTAAATTATTCTGCATATTAAGTCAAGGGGGTTGCCACGCTAAACACAGGTGCTGTTTGCATGTTCAAAAATGCCAAACAATAGCACTTAATTCTGTATATTGTTGCCTGATCTCTTGGCTGGAATGAAGAAACAGAAAACTGTCTATGACATTCAGGTGGAGAGAGATGGGAAATTTGTTTTGAGATTCTGTTGGAACCTGCTTCTGAGCTGCTACTTTTTAGAGTCCAGCTGCGAAGAGAATCTGTTTGTTGCAGTTGATCACTGATAAACTTTGAGTATATTTGGTTACAGAAGTGGCTATGAAGAATTAGCCTGGAACTGGTGCACTATGCAGCCTGAATACAGAAGTATTGCCAGCAGATCTCTAGTGACTGCTGTTGCATAAGCAGTAGGGGGAAAATGCTGTCTTCCTTAGAGGTATTTGACTTAATTATACTATCAGGTTTTGTGTTATAAAGTGTACTCTAGAGTTTGGTAAAACACATTAAATCTGCAAGTGTCAAAAAGTTGATGCTTTTAGTGGCAATAATAGACTATCATCCCTTTCCACCTTTCATAAGATTTCATATTGTAATAACTTAAAGGAACAAAAGATTAAGGTTTTCTATCTGGTTTTGCAGATCACCAGGAGAACCTCACTCTGAGACCATTGAAACTAGCCGAATGTAAGTAAATGAGTGGATGAGTTTGGTGTATCTTGTTTAAAAGTCTTTTGAAAATATGTCACAGTTACTGTTGCATCTGCTTAATAAAAAGAAGACCAAAGCTGAGTAGAACTGTGAAATTACCTTAGAAAATGTCAAGTTAATATTTTGCTATGGAAAATAATTTCAAGCCTCTGTAGAAACTGTGATGATTTTTTAGGGTGAGTTGAAGGGAAGGTTCAGAGGTTTAATTTAACATGAACCAGTAGATGGTAGCATAATACAGTGTCGGAAATCTTAATGCCTATATTCAGACTTGACAGCAGGGGTGTAATTTCTACCTGCTGCTCACTAACATCTTGCATGGGTTTGAAGACACTTGAATACTAATAAGGCACTATACCTGCTGATATCTGTTGTGGCAGATGGATTGTTGAACTAAGAAAAAAAGAAAAGTCTGACAATTCAGTGAATTTGTATACTAGTTACTTCTAGAAACAGAAAACTAGCTCTCTTGCACTATACAGTGAATCTTTTCTATCACCTTGCTGACAGTTCTGAGTGGATTTTTTTTCTCTGTCTTCATTAGCCTAAAAGCCAAGATTAACTAGAAGCAAGATTGTGATAGGCTGAAACATTCATTTCAATTTAAAATTCAAAAAGGTTGCAGGAATGAGAAGACCATTTTTTTAAAAAATAGTTATTTGACACTTTATTCTTTCGTGAGTTAGCAAACAAAAGATTCTTTCCTAGCTATTCAGACTGTCTTGTCATAGAACTCAAATATGGAAACCACAAACTCTGCTTTTCTGGCTTGCAGCACGAGTTCTGAAATAATAGAGGGAGTGTAGCCCAATGGTTAGGGTACTGTCTGAGGCTTCAAAGGATCTGGGTTCATTTCTGCCACAGACGTCCTCTCTGACCTTAAACTGTCTCCTCCATGCCTTCCCCCCAAGTGATCTAGTATTTTATGCACTGTGGGCTGGATGCCAGTTTCTGGATGTTTTGTAGGCTAGGGACATAGTGTGAATTGCTCAAGGACTTCTCTGCTGTAGCTGCCCAACTTGGGGAAGAGCAAAACTGAGATAGGCCCCCACACACATTGAACTGCATACCTAACCTTAAAAGTGATGAGAAGGAAAGGAGAATGCTTTTCTGATGTGTTTTTAGGAATTCAGTGCAGTGAAGCCTTTTCTTGCATGAGAAGGAGTGTTTCTCCTGGGGTGACATTTCTTTTCCCTCTCTCATGCCATCTGCTGCAGAAGTGCTGTCTAGCTGCTTACTTAGGAGTACAGGTTGCAGGGGTCAGGACCTGAGGGATGACTGGCTGTCACTATGTGGACATGTGTTAGAGGCTGCAGGGCAAAAGCCCTGCCATAGTCTCTTATTTCTGCCTTAGTAGTGGCATGTGCTGCATTGTGTTTTATTGTTCCTGCAGCAAGTTGAGTTGTATTCTTTTGTTTCCCTGGCCTAGCCAAACGGGAAATCAGACTGCAAGACTGGCTGTGGTTCAGTCTGGATATTGTCAGTCAAACTACTCTTTATACGTTGTAAGGAAAGATGTATCAGAAACAGCCATCTAGACTGGTGTGAAACAAGGCTCTGTAAGGACCTGTGATAAATCAGAAGGAAAAGGCAGTAAAACTTTCTTCCCTTCTAGAAGTTTGACAATTCTTTTGTATGTGTCATTTATCCTCCTTAAAACTGAATCTGAAAAAATAATCTACAGTAGTAAGCTTTTCTGTGTGATAGCGGAGTACTTTTTTTTTTGGTACAGAACAATGATCAGAGTTGCCCTGACTTTATAGATTTCAAGTATCTGTCTAAAATAGATGTAAGCTACTCAGACTGTAGGAATTCACATATTTGAGTAATAGTTATACAGTATACTTGCAAAATTAAATTGTTCAAGTCTTTATCACAGTGTGATGTGTACAGCACCTGTTACAGAGAATTTTTGTGATCCTGCTCCATAGCTCTTGCTACAAAAGGTGGAATGGCATGTTGGTTGATACACTTGTGACCTGCAAGGCTCCTGTGTAGCTAAAATACTTACTATGTTATTTACATGCCTATGATTCATTAGTAAATGCAGGGACTTAGGCAAGTGTTTTGCTATTTGCACAATGAATGATTAAGTTGTTTTTGCTCTGGTTGGCTGATATAATTGCTTTATTTATTTCTGTGTTTTGCATTGCAAAGCTTTATACCAAGAGCATAGTCACACGTTTCACATCTGAGAATGAAAATAAATAAAAAAAAAATTCTCTTGGATTGTCACACAGCAAAATCTTCCATGAGTAAGTCTTGCTTATCACAGGCTTTTTAAATTCTGGCTCTGCATGTGGTGAGCATTGTGGGGCAAGCTCAGAGTTAGGAGTCTTTTTACCTTAGCCTTTTACCTTAGCATTCGTTCAGATCTTTGAATTTTTAAGATCAGTATCTTCTCTTTGCTTCTCTCAATGTTTCCATTGATGAGTATAATTTTCTTTAAACCTCTTTAGTACTAAATTATGTAATGCAATTGTTTTCCAGTAACTTCTTACCTGTTCGTGTGTTTTTTCTCTCTATTGTATGTTGTCATATATGAAGGCAAAGGTCTGGGTATCTTGATATGGCTTTCTGTGCATTCATCCTTCCTCACTCTGCTTTTGAGGATGGGATGCTGTGCAATTTAGAAACTTCTCTCTACTTTTCTAATAGGGCTGTAGTAATTTTTCTGAGAGACAAGATTACAAGATAGATGTTGACTGTGTTCTTCACCCCCCTCTCTCCAGCAGTCCTCCTGCATTGTTCCATGTAGCCAGGACAGATCTGTTCTCAGGTTCACCCTTCCTGAGCAGGTGCCATGCCTGACTTTGTCAGCACATGATGTGTTCCTAGAGACACAGTGGATCTAGAATACATAGTGGGGTGGGAAGTCCCTTGGGTAAAGCCAGTATGGGCCAAGAGGGTTCATGATCTGCGCCCCAGCCATTGGGATCCACCACACTGGAAAGAGCAAGGTTTGGAAAATCTGAGTTCCCTGCATGTGCACATTTGCAGATGCACATTTGCTGTAGTGCCAGTGGCTGAGGCAGGAAAAAGGTGTAACAGAGGGCTCTGCTCCAGCTCTAGGTGGAGTGTTTGGCAGTTTGGTGTGCAGGGCACTTCAAAAGGGTCTGTGTGGGCAGTGCTGTTACTGGAAGCTTGTCTTCTCCAGCACTGCTGCTCTTTGACTAAACAGAGGCAGGAAACCAACATGCAAGGTTGGAAACTGAAACTCTCACAAAGCAGTATTTGACTTCACAGAGGTGTCCCTCCACAACCCACATTGTTTTTAACAGTTTTTGATCTGTTGGTCATCTAGTTTCCAAAATGTAGTATGACTGCTACAGATGTGTAAGTCTCTTTATGCCTGTCTGTTAACACATATACTAAAAGTTGTGTTGTTAGTACTAAAAAAACCTGTTCTCTGGGTTTTTTTCTTGTCCAAAAGGCAGACATAAATTTTCTTCTGGTTTCTGTGCATATTAATAGTTCTATTGGTTTGGGGGTTTTTTAGTTAAAAAATAGCTTATGAAAATTTTGGCATTTCGGAATTCCTAATGGCCATTGTAAAACCATCTGTTATAAATTCCCACTTAACTAAAATTAGCTATCTTGGAGCAATCATAGAATCCTCAAGGCTGGAAAAGAACTCCAAGATCATTGAGTCCAACCCTTGACCAGTCACCTCATCAACTAGACCATAGCACCAAGTGCCATGTCGAGTCATTTCTTGAACACTTCCAGGGATGATCACTCCACCACCTTCATGGGCAGCCAATTCCAAAGCTTGACAGCCCTCTCTCAGTGAAGAAATGTTTTGTGATGTTTGACCTGAACCTCCCCTGGTGCAGCTTGAGGCTATGTCCTCTTGTCCTGTTGCTGATTGCCTGGGAGAAGAGACCAACCGCCACTTGGCTACAGCCTCCTGTCAGATGGTTGTAGAGAACAATGAGATTGCCCCTGAGTCTCCTCTAGGCTAAACAACCCCATCTCTCTCAGCTGCTTCTCATAGGACTGAGTCTTTAGATCCTTCAGCAGGCTTGTTGCCCTTCTCTGGGCACACTCCAGAGCCTCAATGTCTTTCTTGTAGTGAGGAGCCCAGAACTGGACACAGCACTTGAGGCATCACCAATGCCAAATACAGGGGAATGATCACTGCCCTATTCCTGCTGACCACACTATTTCTGATGCAGGCCAGGATGCCATTGGCCTTCTTGGCCACCTGGGCACACTGTTGGCTCATGTTCAGTGGCTGTCAACCAGCACCTCCAGGTTTTTTTCCACTGGACCATTTTCCAGCCACCATGCCCCAGCCTGTAGATCGGCTTGGGGTCATTGTGACTGAAGTGCAGGACCTGACAATTGACTTTATCAAACCTCATCCTATTGGCCTGGGCCCAGTTGATCCAGCCTGTCTAAATCCCTCCACAGAGCCTTCCTGCCCTCCAGCAGTTCAACATTCCCACCCAATATAAGATTTCCATGGAAAAATAATACAAAAAATTATTGTGTCCCAAGCAGAAATCAGTTGGAAGTATGTAATTTCATGCTGGTATTTCCAGACAAGTTTGAAACATGCATATTTTTAAAATTTAGGTAAATTTAAAACCAGAAAATGATGCATTTATGCAATAGTTTAAAATTTTGGTATGTTTTGAAATTTGAATGAAAATGCTTGTAGGTGATTTTTAAATTCTTATATGCTTCACATTTTTCTAAAATTCCTTACATGTTTAAACTTTTGATTTTCTCTGTTGAACAAGTTTCCTTTACGTGGTATTTCTCTGTATTTAGTCTAAGGTATTTGAGAAATGCAAATTAGATTCTGTTTCGTAGGAACTTTTGAAACAGTACACTCAATTTGTTGTTTCCTATAGGTTTCAGACATTCAAAAATTACTACCCAAAATGCAGCCCAATTCACCTTTGCCAAAGTATCTACAAACACAGAGGCTCAGTGGTGTATGTTTCTAGTGATACTCCACAGTTTTGGAAGCACTGAAATTACAAATGCAAAGCACTTATTATCTGGCTTTATACTAGCTAAAGAACAAATGAAAAACCTAAAGGCATTCTTTTAAGTACTACAAAAGTAAGTTAGTAAATACTAATTTCATTCTTGATGGAAAAATGTGCTTATGAAATTGTTGAACATTGGGGAAGGAAGTTGATGTCTATTTTAGGTGCCTCTCCTCCTCACTGAAGGTGTGTGTATTGCTTGAGGAGGTTGTACCAGTCCTACTGTGTGGGCAGTTACCCTTAAGGCATAAGGATATGCCTGTGATATGTCTGTGAAGTGTTTACAACTGCAGCTACACCAGTGCAGTTTCATACTTGTATGTATGACTTGTGCAACATATGCAATATGAGTATTTGGAAATGTATATGCAAATCAGTCACTACAGTCTTAGCTAAGTTAGCTGTGTGCTAATGTACAGTGAACTATTCCTTGAGTTTGTAAGGGACCAGTTAGATCCCTTTATAGAAACTTAAAGGGAGCTGCGATCTTCACAGATGTAGCATGAGCTAAGAATAGAAAGTGGTTTTATGTTACCTTGCTTGATCAACCAGTTTTAATGCCAGGTCAAGAATTTAGGTTTTCTGCATGCTAAATAGCAAGGGAATGTAGAAAGTGATCAGGTTTTCACTTCTAGAGAACACAGAAGGTATGCTATGGAGTGTTTTGCTGAGTAAAGTGGAAATAGGAAATGTGGGCTTTTGGCAATTAACAGTGATAATAATTCCTGAAGTACCACAGTGGGAATGTGGTATGGAGTATCTTACTGTTGTGTAAAATCACACGTTGACTTATTGGGAACTCCATTCTCTCTAAGTACTTTCATCAATGGACCTCAGTAAGGATAGCTCATGTAGAAATCGTGGTAAACTCCATTCTTTCTTAGGGTCTGTATCCTCTCTTTGTCTCTACCATTTTTTTTTTTTACTTAAATAATTTCTCTGAGATCGTGTCCAAAGTCTCTGGAATAGTTGCCAGGGGAGAGGTGGGGGGATCCAGATGAATCCCTTTAAGTTTATGGGGCCTTATGGAACTCATCCAAGAAAACTCAAAGATGTCTTGCTGATGTTATCGCAAGGCCTCTCTCAATGTTTTTTGAATTATCCTGGGAATCTAGAGAGGTCCAGTAAACTGGAAGCTGGCAAACGTTCGCCCAGTATTCCAGAAGGGCAGGAAGGATGGCCCTGGAAACTAAAGGACTGTCAGTCTCGCTTCAGTGCCCAGTAAAATTATGGAGAAGATTATCCTGGGAGTTGCTGAAGACACCTGAAAGACAGCACAGTCATCAGTCACAACCAGGACAGCTTCTTGAGGGGGAAGTCCTACTTGTCGAACTTAATTTCTTTTTACGACAAGGTAACCCACCTAGTTGATCGAGGGAAGCCAGTTGATGTAATCTTTTTGGATTTCAGTAAAGCCTTCGATACTGTCTTCTGCAGTATCCTTCTGGACCAAATGTCCAGCACAGCTGGATAAACACATCGTGTGGTGGGTGAGCAATTGGCTTGTCGGTCAAGCACAGATGGTAACAGTGAATGGGGTGACATCACACTGGTGACCTGTCACTAGTGGGGTTCCACAGGGCTCCATCTTGGACCCTGTGCTCTTCAACCTCTTCATAAATGATTTGGATGCAGGACTGGAAGGGATACTGAGCAGGTTTGCAGATGACACGAAACTGGGGGGAGCTGTTGACTCCCTCGAAGCCAGGGATGCCCTGCAAAGAGACCTTGACAACTTAGAGAGATGGGCAATCACCAACCATATGAAGTTCAACAAGGGAAAGTGCTGGATTCTGCACCTGGGATGGGGCAACCCTGGCTGTATGTACAGACTGGGGAATGAGATGCTGGAAAGCAGTGCCATGGAAAGGGACCTGGGGGTCCTGGTCGAATATGAGTCAGAAGTGCCCTGGCAGCCAGGAGGGCCAACTGTGTCCAGGGGGCATCAGGCAAAGCATCACCAGCTGGTCAAGGGAGTGGATTGTCCTACTCTGCTCTGCACTGGGGCGGCCTCACCTGGAATAGTGTGTGCAGTTTTGGGTGCCACAATAGAAGAAAGATACAAAGCTATTAGAAGAGCATACAAAGGAAGACTGAAGATGGTGAAGGGCCTTGAGGGGAAGCCATACAAGGAGTGGCTGAGTGCACTTGATTTGTTCAGCCTGGAGGAGACTGAGGGGAAACCTCATTAAAGTCTATGACTTCCTCATGAGGGGAACTAGAGGGGGCAGGCGCTGATCAAGTGACAAGTGACAGAACCCGAGGGAGCAGAATGAAGCTATGTCAGGGGAAGTTTAGATTGCATATTAGGAAGAGGTACTTCACACAGAGGGTGATTGGGCAACTGGAAAAGGGTCACGGAAAGTAGTCCCAGCACTAAGCCTGACAGAGTTCAAGAGGTGTTTGGACAATGCTCTCAGGCACATGATGTAGTTCTTGGAGTTGTTCTGTGCAGTGCTAGGAGTTGGACTTCAATGATCCTTGCAGGTCCCTTCCAACTGAGGATATTCTATGAAATTCTAATACTGCTGTATTCTAGTACTATTGTACACCATATTGTTTGCTTTCATGCTTGATTTTAAATCATGAAAGAAAATCTTACCTTCAGTCAAACCTTCTCTGTTTAACAGAGTTTCACAGAACTTTAGTTAGTCAGTCTGCGGCCACAAGTCAAAATGAAAGTGTTTGTACAAACAGGATTATTGTAGGCCTGGCAAAGTTTCAGAAGTAATTGGTAGCTAGATATTAGAAGCAAAAAAAAAACCTGAATCGCTCAGAAGTTACCTGTTAGAGACAAGTCTAAGCTTATCTTTATCTCCTGACATCTCAGATATGACCTGATTTAAAGTGGAGTGTTGTTTAATATGATAAAATGTAGTGTTAATATATTGGTGTTTATACATTGAGATAACTTTATTCAAACTAGATATGTGAGCTAAAAAGGTATACGTCTTTGTGAGACATGTAGCCGTAGCTCAGGTGTAAAAATTCAACTTTTTCTTGTGATATACTTACCTGCTTACAAATGACAATATTTCACATGCTAAGTCTAAAGGTCTGGAATGATTGAAAGTCAAGAATGATCAGAGCATGAAATCTTGGCATTCAAAAACAGACATCTGTGAAATCATGTACTAGTCTTAAGTTGTATTAAAACACTTGCTATTTGGTTTTTCCTTTTATTTTGTTTTTAGCCTCTATACTAATGGCTGAAGTATGAAAGACAACATTAAAAAAACACTTTTAGAGATACATGGAGAGAGGTAGATTTTTTTAAGTATATGTATGAAAATTTGAGAGACCAGAACGCTTTCATTAGGTTAGAATATAGCTAGTCCCTTTTTATACAGTAGTTGTTTTGATTATATTGCTCGTGCTGCTTTATTTTTTTTTTTATATGGTCTTCTACCTCCATCTTGAGATGCCAGGGAAACCTTTCCTCTCAGTTTTTTGTTTGTCTTGGAATGCACTGAGGCATTTGGAAGGTCAGGGAGACATCGAGGTAATGGTTTTCTTTGTAAGGTATGTTTTCTTCTCTAGGATCATGAGATCTTGAAGGAGCAAAGGTGTTATTGCTGAGTAATATGCACCTCAGTAGTCACTTTCAGAACATTTTCCCTTCTAAAGCAGCTGCATTGAAACTGATACTTAACCAGCCAGTATTAGCAACTATGTGCAGCAAGTGCTGAGTAGTACCAGTGGGTCTAGCACTACAGTTCTGAAGTGCTTTTCTGTGCAGAATCTGTGTGTGCATCAGCATCAGGAAAGGCAACTTTAAGTTAATATCACAATTTCTGATTAAAATCGTGCTTCCTATGTTCTAATCTTTGTAGTACTGTATCACTGAAGTTACGTAAAAGGCCTGCTTGTTACACCTAATCAAAAGGTTGAATTGTTTCACAGTTGATAGTTTTCATTAATAATTTGTTTTCTTGACTGAAGTCAGGGTTTGGGGGTTTCTTTCCAAAATGTGGTCAGTTTTGGTGCTCTTGGTACTGCATGCAGCTGCTTCTGTCCTGATTACCTGCAGCTTTCCAGTAATTTCTTTACTGTTTGCACATTTCTGTAGAAGTCTGTGACCTTATTAATAAGGCAGTTATACTGTGTGTGTGTATATATAGTACTGAGCACATAGTTGGGATGGCAATGCAGCTGTGATTTTCCAGAATGCATTCTTGCCACCTATAATGGCAGGAGAAGGGGAAGAATTTAGCAAACAGCTTTTTTTTAGAGAACCATATAATTTATTTAAGCTGAGGAGAAGTATATTCAGCCTTTAGCTCATCTGTAATTGTGGTTTTGGCATCAGTTTAATTAATCAAGGAATATTTTTCATATGGATTTAGATAGACTGTATGATAATTTTATCATCTGGAATCTTGTTAAAAATGTTTTAGTTTTAAGGGTTTATATCATATTGGTTTATTATTGATAGTATTACTAAACAAATGTCTGAATTGTTTATATTTCATGCCTCTTCCCTCTGTCAGTGGCAACCATGCCTCAGTACTGTATATTAGATTTAAAACCTCTGAGATCCAGTTCTGCTCCACTTGCAGCCTCATTTTGCATCCAAATTGCTCTTTTTCAGTGACAGTTGAGATTGTTCAGAACTGTACAAGATTGTCTCCACTGTAGCACAACAATGTAAAGTTGAAAACTATGCATAAACAGGATTTATTTTTCAGTTACATAGAACCCACAAATTAAATTGTGTGTTAAATGTATTTGCATTTGTCTAGATGAGAATCCTGCATTTAAAAGAAACGTCCTGATGTGTCCTCTCTGACAGAAATCTTGTGTTTCGGTGCCTGACTAATCTCTGCCTTGCTGATGCTATTGAATGAGCTTTGTATGTGAAAGCTCTACTAATCCTTGTACTTACTCTTTGAATGTTTGCTACAGGAAGCGAGCAGCTGCAAAGCATCTAATAGAGCGCTACTACCACCAGTTAACCGAGGGCTGTGGAAATGAAGCCTGCACGAATGAATTTTGTGCTTCCTGTCCAACTTTTCTCCGTATGGATAACAATGCAGCAGCCATTAAGGCCCTCGAGCTTTATAAGATTAATGCAAAACTCTGTGATCCTCATCCCTCCAAGAAAGGAACGAGCTCAGCTTACCTAGAAAACAATTCCAAAGGTGCCCATAACAATTCCTGCACTGACAGAAAAATGAACAAGAGAGAAATGCAAGGCCCAAGAGATGACTTTAAAGGTAAGATGTTTAGAATTTTCCTAAAATAAAACACATTTCACGTGCAAGAGAACAAGCCAACAGAATTCACTGTTTACTTAAGTAGAATACAGTATTTAGTGATTGAGTATTTTACTATGGATTCTGAAAATAGACTGGATTAATGCTGAACACTGATTCCAAATGTGGATCTTTATGACATCTCTGTTAAAATCAACATGCGTTTGTTGTCCTGTGAGAACAGTGATTTTGCAGATATGGAAAGGCATTTTTAGGTCCCACTGTACCACTTCTAGTTTTGCTAGTTTCCTAACTCTTCTGCAGTTAATGCATTATAAAAGTTATACTTTAACTAATTCCAGATTCTATGTTAAGAAACTTAACAGATCAAGAAATGATGCAGTGGATGATAGGCAATACATTTACTAAGCTAAAAAATGTTTAAGCAGAGTTATTTCTAAGTCAGTGTACAAAAATGAAATAATGTTCTGTGTATCTTTTCTAACTATTTAGCTTTTCAATTTCTCAAATAGTAAGTACATACTACTAGAATAATGTTAGTTGTTGCCAAAACCTGTGATGCAAACAGAAATCGGGCCAAATGTAATTAAAGCCATTAACCTTTAAGCAGATCTTTTTTTAAGTATTGTGGCAATAAGTGGTATAAACACAAGTTCAGATTCATTAATTTCAGCTAAAGAAGGTGAAACTGTTTATAACAACAAATTAAAAAGCCATACAGAATCAGTAGTAAAATATAGTACTGTGTTACGAGGGACCTAAGATGTTCCAGTCAATAGCAGCATCAGTTTCTTCTTTATCTGATGCAAGGATAAATTTGTCCCCAAATTATTTATGATCTGAATAAGCAGAGAGGCAAACAGTAGAAAGGAGAAAGGGGGGGGCAGTGTAGTGTTAGATGGGCAAGAGGGACATTAGGTCTGTGTTGTGATCTGTCTATTGATTGTGTGTATTTTTAATGGAGCTGTACATATACAGAATTTGCGTAATTTTCTCTAACCATCCCCTCTCCCAAAGGTAGATACCTAAGAGTCTTCTCAGCCTACTTCCAGAGACAGTCTGTTGGCTACAGCAGTCACTCAGTATCACAAGTATTGACCTCTTTTTGTAGCTTTATAGACAGAGCATTAATGCTCTCTGAGACTTGGTTACCTTTGGAATTGGATGATGTCTAGGGAGTCTAGTGCTCTGATATTTTTAAGGTCCATCTGCTGCAACAGTTACTTGGAAAGCTACCATTATGTTTCAGAAAGCCAAGGAAAATTATGTGTAACTTGGTTTTGTGCTTAACATAGGATTTAAAGTTCTAAATAAATTGAAAGAAATACCTTTCAGAAATAATTATTTAAATTACTTTTCTAAAGTGCTAAGCCCTTGGACTGTTACCTTTGGGGAAAAAGATATGTGGAGGCCATTGTCAGCATCTCAGTAATAGCTTAGATGGCAGTCCGAAAAGAAGGAAATAAAGACATCACAAATATATAAAAAACATAGGTTGCAATTGTAGTCAGAGAGAAAGAGAAAGCACTGTTTAAAAATGTGTTAAAACTACCTGGGAAACTATTTTCAATTTTCATCACCAAAATACTAAACTGGAAACAGACAAGTCAGTGGGATAGGCAGCAAGCGCACAATCATAACAGAGCTTCCATAAGAGATAAAGAAAATATAATTAATAAATTTGCTAATTAGAGAGTGTGTTGTGGACAATATTTAGATCACAGGCAGTCTTTTTCACAGTCAAGGATCACTGCTAAAGCTTGACTTCATGTACAGATTTGTCATGGAGTGTTACTGAGAGCAAAGTCTGAGAGGAGTTGCATTTACTTCACTGGATTGCTTATTTGAAATAGGTGAGAGGGGAAGGTATGTAAAAGCTCACAGATTCAGACACAAGTCAGCTAAAATTGGCTTGTTTTAGAAGGAAGCTTCACTTACATTTGTTTTCCTCCAGCTGTTCTTACTAGTGCAAAGTAAAAATGGGGCAGACCCTTATGGCAGCTCATTTACAGGATGGTACAGGATATGACTTAGAACTGCTGTGAAACTGCTGATGGTATTATTAAATATTTTAACTGGAAATAGCACATGGTTAGTTCCTGAAATAGTAAAACCTTTAAAAGAATGACTGAGGATTCTTTTTGTAAGTATGGAAGTCTGAAATGTGTTATATTGTTAAATTATCAACTTCTGCTGATAATTCTTATGCTGTGAATAACCTCTGTGGTCCAGAGTCAGTGAAATTGAGACTGTGGTCCTCATTTTGAGGAGCCGTGTCACGGAACAGCATCTGTATCAGCAGTTAAATTTCTTCTAGACAAGTTTTGTTCCTGAGCGTGCACTGAAGGAGATAAAAATAGGAGATTTTGCACTAAGCTTGAATTTTCATAATGTTTTTGCTATGACTGGTTTTTTAACAGGACAGATTTTAGTTTGACCTTTTTCATTGTCTTCATATTGGTTGGAAGTCAATCTAAGTAGCATGGCATAAGCTTAGCCTTTCCTGTGTTATATATGCTTTAAGAGTAATATGTGGGGTTCTGGAAGTCAATAGGTTGTCTGTCTTTGCATTATCTAGTTTGAATTTTTAATTTAATGACTGCCTGGAATGAATATTAGTGTAGGTAATCACATATCAAAATGCTTTAACAGTAGAACATCTGTATTTAAAATGTCTTTAGTAAAATGATAGACTTCCTTTTTTCTGCAGAGAGTGTTTAGTTATTCTAGCATGGTCAGTTCTGAAATGTGTGTTTTCTAGATTTCTAGAGATGCTATTAAACAGATTCAGTTTTAGTTCTAAATTATGTGTCAGTTCAGAAGAATCTGCTTAAACTAGAATATCTTTACAGGGTCTGATCACATGGGTAATCCTACTCCAAATCATCACCTAATATGAAAACGTCTGTGGCTTCTGTTTTGAGAAGTAACATAGAAAGCTATAAATAAGGTTTTCTCCTTTTCTAAAGAGAAAGGGAAATTTCAAATGACAAATGGACCCCCCAAATGACTTACTTTGTATCAGGACTTTGGGCAGAGGGAGCAGGTGATGTTTGCAAACCAGTTCATCTGAATAGCATGTTGATGAGTATACCCACATTGTTTGTCTCTCTGAGGCCTAATACACAAAAAAATAGCCCGTATGTCTCAGTGTGTCTGTAACTTTGAAGGCAGCATAAATTGCTGAGCATACATTTTGGTTTTTGGAGGATTTTCAGGCATCAGTTTAGTATAAAAACAGTTGGAGAAAGCAGTAAAAATAGAAATAAGAAGTCTTGTATTCCCATTAACATATAACAAAGTAAATTATTGAATCTTTTCTTCAGGATCTGTTTTAGAGTAAGAAAGAATGTGTCAGGTCCATAGCCATGTGCTGTGTTTGGAAAAACTAGACTGTGATACAGTCTAGTTTGTTTCATTTGATGATTTATGCATTAACTGTGCACATTTACTAGAACGCTGTATTGTTGCAGTCTTATTCTTCAAGTCTTTTAAGTTTAAACCTCTGACTGATTGCTCTTGTTTAGACAACACAGTACTGTTAACTATCAAATGTAGTTAATTGGCTGAAAAACAGTTTCACTGTAGTGCACATTCTGATTGACATCCATGAATAAAATATTTTACAAAATCAGTGAATGAAATTGTGATTCTTCACGCTAATCAAATTATAAATATCTATCTTGAATTTACCCAACAATGGCACTGTTTTTCCAGTGTTAATGATGATATGATACACAGATCTTTTGAGAAGAGCAAATCAGAAGTATTTTATCTTTTTAATTTTATCTTAATAAAATGAATAACTTTATCTTTTTATAGATGTGACTTTTCTAACAGAAGACAAGATCTATGAAATTCTTGAACTATGTCGAGAAAAAGAGGATTATTCCCCTTTAATCCGAGTGATTGGGAGAGTGTTTTCTAGTGCTGAAGCACTGGTACAGAGTTTCCGAAAAGCCAAGCAGCACACCAAGGAGGAGCTCAAGTCCCTTCAAGGAAAGGATGAAGACAAAGATGAAGATGAAAAGGAAAAAGCTGCCTGTTCGGCTGCTGCTATGGAAGAAGATTCAGGCGCATCGTCATCTTCATCATCAAGAATAGGTGATAACACACAGGGAGATAATAACCTCCAAAAACTAGGCCCAGATGAAGTGTCTGTAGATATTGAAGCAGTCAGACGGGTCTATGATAGGTTACTTTCTAATGAAAAAATAGAAACTGCCTTTTTAAATGCACTTGTGTATTTGTCACCTAATGTGGAATGTGACTTGACTTACCATAATGTGTACTCTCGGGATCCTAACTATCTGAATTTGTTTATTATCGTTATGGAGAATGGCAATCTTCATAGCCCAGAATATCTGGAAATGGCTCTACCGTTGTTTTGCAAAGCAATGAGCAAACTACCCCTTGCAGCTCAAGCAAAACTAGTCAGATTGTGGTCTAAGTACAGAGCAGACCAAATTCGGAGAATGATGGAAACATTTCAGCAGCTTATTACTTACAAAGTCATAAGCAACGAGTTCAATAGTCGTAACCTAGTGAATGATGATGATGCTGTTGTTGCTGCTTCAAAGTGCTTGAAAATGGTTTACTATGCAAATGTAGTAGGAGGGGATGTGGATACAGATCATAATGAAGAGGAAGATGAAGAACCCATCCCAGAATCGAGTGAACTAACTCTTCAAGAGCTGTTGGGTGAGGAAAGAAGAAATAAAAAAGGTCCTCGAGTGGACCCGCTGGAAACTGAACTTGGTGTTAAAACTATAGATTGCAGAAAACCACTTATCCCTTTTGAAGAATTTATTAATGAACCACTGAATGACGTTCTAGAAATGGACAAAGACTACACTTTCTTCAAAGTAGAAACAGAAAATAAATTCTCATTTATGACCTGTCCCTTCATATTGAATGCTGTTACCAAGAACCTGGGATTGTATTATGACAATAGAATCCGGATGTACAGTGAAAGACGCATAACTGTGCTCTACAGCTTAGTGCAAGGACAGCAGCTCAACCCATATTTGCGACTTAAAGTGAGACGTGATCACATCATCGATGATGCGCTTGTCCGGGTAAGTCATGCAGCAACATGGAACTTAAGTTTGTTGTTTCTGACTAGTGCAAACTACATGGGCTTTGACTAATTGAAAATGACTTTCTGTGAGTGCATATATACTGACTTCCTGTAAGAAAAACTCAAATACCTTTACCACATTGTTTGAGTTCTAAGTGTGACGCTGAAGATCCGTATGTTCAGCAGAACTACTATTCAGAATGATGGTAGACTTAGATGTTTTAAAGTGTCAAATAGTTTTTATTCCCCATGATCAGATTCTGCACTGTTACAGCTCTCAGTGGTGAGAGTGACCAGTTTCTGTTTCAGTACAACTTCTTTGTCCTCTGTACTGTCCTGGGTCATCTTTTGGTAATAGGGTTTTTCAGATGGAAGTTAGAATTGTGTATGTTCTTGTGGACTTTGGAACTTCTAGAAATAAAGTATTTTCACAATTTGTTTGCAAATACTCCCACGACTGAGAAAGGAGAAGACAGACAATTGAGAAATATACTGTTTTAAGATTGAAACCTACTGCCTACCCGTTTTTTAATTTAAGAATACTCTCTGTAATTTCACTACCTGTCAGTCACAGTTGTATCCATTTATGCTTTGTCACATTGATGTAATGGGAGTTTTTCCTTTACTGTTCAGCTGAGGGTTATGTAAATACTGGAAAAAAGGGAGGGACAGTACTATCTATAAAGGAGGGGATGAGCTAGAAGAGCATAAGGGCTGGTTTTAGGGTTATGTTCTTTTTAATGTCAGTTCCAGCAGAGGGAAAGCAGACCTCCCTTCTCATGATGATAATAGAAAGGAAAATCCATATATATGGGAAAAGGCATTCTTCTACATGCAGCTTGTTGTGGAAGGAAGTTGAAGTCTTTGAGGACAAAAAAAAAACATTTAGTGTTTCTTAAAAAGCTCACGAGCAGCATGAAGTTTCTGCAACAGCTATATTGCAGTTGGGCCACAACAGTCACTGCTGTGCACATTCTTGGTCTGTAGCAAATTTGGGAAATTTAAATCAGAGTCAGCTCAAACATACTGATTGTGATGCACTTGCAGCAGCCCTTGCAGCCTACCAGTCTTGAGTTACGTGCCTGGGCAGTTGCCATGGATCCTCTTATGCCTGTTTAAGCTGTCAGAACCTGCTAAATTATGGTGACCTGACTCTGTCAAAGCCCTGAGGAAAGTATGAATTTTAAACTGTTTATTCTGGGACAGAAAATAAGGGGAAAAGGTAAAATTGTTCTAAATTCAAGAAGTCTGAACTGTAGTGGTAGTCAACAAGACCAAGTACAGCCCAGGCGTTTCTAAGAAGTGAAAAATAGATTATATTCAGTAAAATGGAGATTGAACGCAGACTTGCCGTCCTGGCTGGAGGAAAGGGTTATATGTGGTTTCAAACAGATGCTACAAGCTAGCTGTTGAGGGAGGTTGTGGAATGGGGGAAAATTGTATCCATAAATGTATATAGTGGGTATAGAATCCACCTTTGAACTATTGATATGTCTTAACTGACGATACAAAGTATCAGTTCTCAAGGCGATTTTTAACTATTCCTCAGGAAGTGCTAGGAGTTAAGAACTGAGGGAATGGAACAATACAATGTAGCTGTTGGCCATAGTGTGTCTATGTCTCTTTCATTTGTTACTTCTCGTTTTAATATTAAAAAGGATGCAACTGTAATTTGGAGAGCTCAGTCTCCTCAGAGAAATTGTAAGGTCTTCTTAAGGGTAAATAAGATGATGGTGAGGAAACAAAAGAGGGACTAGAGAAGTTGAATGGGAAATCTGATTTTCTCAGCTTGGTAGCACCTAGTCTTATCAGGAATCAGGCTTAACATAAGCAACGCAATATATTTTTTCCACATATATTTTTTAAAATGGTGCATGTCTTTACCCAGAACTTGTAACTCTTCATGAAAGAAAGATCCATCAAAAGCTAATGGACATAATAGGCATTTTGATGTGACCCACACACAAACCTCAGGAAGTCCCTAAGGTGCAAGTGTGTTGGTAGCTGGGAAAGTATTGCAGGGAAAATACTGTTCCACACTGTTGTCCTGCAGTTCCTTCAGTGAGTGCCTGACCTGTTCAAGAATTGCATGCTGTTGTTACAGGTAATGTCTGCAACTGGTTGAGAAGTGATTTTTAGTAATTTTCAGTTTATTTCTGCTTTCTAATTGGTATGAAATAGGTTTGGAGGAAGTTCTTTAGTCTTACATCCTAAGCCTTAAAAGCAGCTGTCTCTATCTCTGATGATAGTCAAAAATGGGTACTGAGTGCTTCTGCAGCAGCAGTAACAGCATCAAACCTAGGGGAAAGCCACATTGTATGAGTTTGCATCAGAGATGGGTGCAGTTTTGGGTGTGCAATACTGAACTTCAGAAGGGTGTCACTGAAAACTGTCAGAAAGATCTTGCCAAGTCTCCAGTAGTGAAACCATACTCTTGGATCTGTTCACTGACAAAATATTTCTAAACATGATTAAATTACAGGTAGTTAATTATGATTACCAACATTTTTACCCTGAAATTATGTATTTTTTAACTTCAGGGTTTGAATATTTACAGATTTGTTTGAATTGTAGGTAGGTACTTATTAATGTCACTAGACTTGGGTCTTTACAGAGCAGTCAGTGCAGAGTTTTTGAGTATATATGGAATAACTGATAACTTCCTGATAAAATCATTTTCAGGAATATTGACTAAAATGGGGTTGAGATGGTCTTATTCATAGTTTCCTTATTGATGTTGGATATTTTTCAAATAAATATATCCATCAGCCTTTGTAATTTCTTGCAAATGGACTGCATACTGGCCTTTTTCTGCTAATTAGTTGAACTAAGTAAGTTACTACTAAGCAGGTTTTCTCCTATTAATCCTTAATAGTTAAGCTTTTATAATTCAGTATTTATATATTCTTGCTCCTTGGATTTCATTAAAGCAAATGTGACTACTTATAAGTGATTTTTTTTTAAGTTGCATATTAAGAGAATCTTAGTTCACCCAGGAACACATACATCAAAGGAAAAATTTTATTTAGAGATTCATTGTTCAACTTTTTTGCATGTATGAAACTTGCCTCGGAAACTTATTTTTCTTTGTTTTGTTGGAAATTATATAAAGAAACAACATGCTTTTTGTATTATATACTTAGTGTATACTTATTTGTATGTATGTTAGTCTGAAAAGTCACCTGGGGACAGGGGTGGAACGTTGGAATTTGTAAGCCAAAAGTCCCCACTTTTTTTAAGACACCCTTACATTAGGGAGCTGGTAGCTCAGTTTGCAGTTCTTGAAAGCAGTTAACATGCTTTTTTCTGTCTGACAGGTTTAATAGGTTAGCTGTACTCCTGCTGAGTCATGTTATGTACATGTGGTAGTAATGAATGGAAATAGATCCTTAAATACTCTCTTCTGCCTTTTCATCCCCCAACAGCTGTTGTCTTCATCCACTTCTTCTGAGTTTATTCTTCCTCCCCCTGCTCCACCCCCAATGGCCCAGTTTATATGTGGGTTTATTCTCAGGTAGCAGGAATTTAAAGGGTGTGAGTTATGACACACAAGTTCTGCAGGTCAAAATGGGGTGGATTCTTTCAGCACAGTCTGACTTCTACTTGCTTGAAAATTAGATACTCGCTTTAAAAAATCACACATGGAATGTAGACAGCTAGCAGGCAGCAAGCATCTCCTGCTTGTAAATGACTCTGCTGAATGTATTGATAAGCAAAAACTCTCATGTGACAACTGAAACCAGTAGGTAGATTCTCTGGTAAATTAGCAACAAAGTACTTTAGGAGCTTTGATGTTCTTTTAGGCTGTCGATGTTTTTCTGTGTCCAGGTGAAAATGTCAGCACTAGTATGTCTTGGCTGGATGTAAAGTATGTGTGACTGCTGACATGTGCAAGCTCTGAATGCATGAACTGTGAAGCTTAGCTGGAGAGAATGCTGCTTGTCACTGTAACTATTGCTTCACGTGCCGTTTTTTAGAAAAAGGTATTGGCTGACTTATGTCATGATGTGTCACCGGAACTTTCAAACTTTAATTAGCTGTGTTCCTGTCATTTTTGCCATTTAGTGTGGAAGTATTCCTACCACTGCCTCGCAGAGAACTTTTATGTTACATGAGTAGAACTTGAGGTGGTTTGTGGTTTTTAACTGAACAGATTATTCAGTTGCTATCAATTTTAAGCAGGTAGCCAAGCTCTGATGTTATTAAGCTTTCAAATGTTGTCATATTTCTGTCGTTCAGTAAAGATTCCTGTCTTTCAGGAAGACACGTTGTTGTTCTGAAAGCAGAGTAAAATCACATGGTTTCTTAATTTGTGGTACAGCATCATGTTTCAAAAAGCAAAATATAGGTGTTCTTTGTGACATGGTCTCTCAACTGTCAGCTTTTCAATTCATAGGTACTCAGTTTTTGATGCTGCTGCTTTAGACGTGCTGCACACATGCTTTTTAGGAAGTCCCCCAAAATGTAATGATGATTTCAATGACCTGGCCAGTCAAATTATCATGAAAACATAACTTCTGTAACTTCGGTAATGGACACACATAGGTTGTGTTTATCCAGCAGCATCTGTGTTGACAAGATTGAGATACCTCTGATTATTAAAAACAACAACAAAAAAAGCAAAACAAAAAAACCCAAGAACCAAACAACTATAACTGAAATTTGCAATTCTTTGCTGTGGAAACACTGCTGCAATTCTGCTAAAATCCAGTGCCTCTCTACTGCTGTGTCTAATTGCAGAATTCAATTTTTCTTGTGAAGCACCAGTGTTGACACAGATGTTTGAAGGAGCAGCTAAACCCACAACTTTCAGTTGAGCAGCTTAGCAACATTGTCCTGCTTATAGAATCTACTACAAGGAGCATCAGGCTTTGCTCAAAATACTGGCTTTTGGGTAATCCTTTATCTGACTCCCTTGCACACATGCAGCACACTTCCCATCTGCCAGCCAGTGTTGCTCAACTAGGAGTGTTTCCTTCTCCTTTTTTTTAATGCTGTTTTCCTCAGCAAAAAAAAAATCACTTTAACATTTCTTTAATTGCTCTGTATGTATAAATATTAACCCTTTTCTTAGTATAGGTGCATTTTCGTGACACAAGGGAGTCTTCACACTATGACAAAGGATTGCTGTCCCAAAAGAAATGCAGAGGCAACACTTTCTTTCTCGGAACTGATCAAAATTCATAAAACTTGCAATATATTAAATTTCTGGTGGTACATAATACAAAGCCAACAGGGAAATAAAAACCCAAAGCTTTATTAGTGCCAATTTTAAGTGGAAGGAATCCAGACAGGAAAATTTCTGTCTCTCCAGCTTCAACATATAACCTGTATTTCTTTTTAAAATAAATGCTAGTTCTTTGCTTTTAAAAAGTTGCAGTTGTACTTGGAACATGGCTTAAGCTCCACTGTTGTCCTAGTCAAGAAATAAAAAATTTTTACACCTCCGTAAGATGCATAATTTTAAGATTCACATACAAGGCAAGGTACTAAACTGCATTGCTATGAAAAGCATGGGATGAGAATGTCAGTGGCAGGGAACTGCAACATGCGTTTGCTGCAGAAGAATTGATAAAATACAGTGAATTTCAAAGAATAAATGTTATTTGGTCTCCTTAAGGGGAAAAATAGTTCATTGCAAATGATATACAACAGAATGTACCACATGTGTTAAGTAAGTAACCAAGTTTTTCAGAAAATCTGGCAGTTTACCTGATTGAGATGTAGACTAATCTCATTTGCTCTCATTATTGGGGTCTTCAAGGCTTCCCTTCATGTTTTTTAACTGAGTTGTATATGCTATGGAGTTACACTCACTCTCTTTCTGAGGCTTGTTTTCAGTACCAGGTAGTGCTATTTTTTCTTCGCATACTCCTTTTGCATGAGCTGGTTCAGAGTCTTCAGATCTATTACGATAACCACCCTGGCTCTGTCACTGTTTCACCCCTGCTGTGCTGCTTGGAACATGGATGGCTGACTTGGCAGTTATCAGGAGAAAATGTGTCTTGCTGGTGGTGTAATTTTATGAGTTAATGGTGTCGTCATTGCGACCTTTACATTCTCTGTTCTCTTCCTGATTTACTTTACACTTCTGTAGTAAAATACTGGGCTGTAAATAGTGTGTTGACATCTGTGTGCGAATAAGCTAGGGTAGCAATTGTTCAGAAATGTTCAACATGTTAAGGACACCTGGTAAGTACAATTTGCACTAACCCAAATCAGAGGCAAATCTCACCAGTAATATGGTCTTGGCAGAGAAGTGTACAGGTCCATCTGTGCCTTAATTTACTGCTGTTGAGCTTTCTTTGCCACATAGGTATGTTTAGTGTAATTGTACTGCATAACTTTAACCAGTATGTTTTGCTTTTAAGCAGCGTATTGCTTATCAGCTGCAAAATATTCTTACTTAACTTTTGATTTACTGAAAGGATACTCTTTTGTTGTAAGAAAGTGAAAGACCTGGCAATGTGCCCTCATAGCCTCTGTAACCTGGGCTGCATCAAAAGCATGATGGCCAGCAGGTCGAGGGAGGTGATTGCCCCCTTCTCTACGCCTCTCTGGTGAGACCGGCTTGGGAGTACTGCATCCAGCTCTGGGCCCTCAGCATGAGGACATGGGCCTGTTGGAGCGAGTCCAGAGGAGGGACACAAAACTTATCAGAGTGCTGAAGCACCTCACCTCATGGGCTGAGAGAGTTGTGTTTGTTCAGCCTGGAGAAGAGAAGGCTCTAGGGAGACCTTATAGCACCTTTCAGTACCTAAAGTGGGCTGAAAAGAGCTGGAGAGGAACTTTTTACTGAGGGCACGTGGTGACAGGACAAGGGGGAATGGCTTCAAACAACTGGAGGATAGATACAGACTAGAAATTCAGAAGAAATTCTTTACTCTCAGAGTGGTGAGGCACTGGAACAGGTGGCACAGAGAAGTTGTGGATGCCCCCTCCCTGGAACTGTTCTAGACCATGCTAGATGGGACCTTGAGCAAGCTGGTTTATGGGAAAATGTCCCAACTCATGGCAGGGGAGTTGGAACTAGATGATCTTTCAAGTTCCTTTCAATCCAAACCATTTTGTGATTCTGTGACCTGTAATGGCCTGTTATAGACTTGAAACCCTTATGAAATGTCAAAACTTGTACTTGGCCGTATCGGAATTTTCACTTTCATAGAAGCAATGCAGTAGATCTGTTTAAAGGCACTGAAGAAATAAGAGCAAGAGATTTTTGAGACTTGCTCATTAGTATCCAGGAGAGGAGACCAATCTGACTGTAATATTAGTGTCTTTTTTATTTCTGGGGATATTCTGTCCCAGGCTCTTTTTTTGAGAGATGCAAATGCTATTCAGAGGCTTGTTTTCTGTCTTCCTCTCTGAAAACATACCTGTAATCCCTTCAGAAAACCATTTGTTGTCAAACGTGGATCGTATTGCAGATTCTTTTAATTGTAAGATGAATTTAATTATCCCAATAATACATCTTGGTTTTGTCCTGTTTTCCGTGGATTGTGTGCAACACAATGATAACTTATAGAGAAGGCTAACAGACTGTGAGCATTAAGGAGCTAACACCTCAGATCTGTGAAAAGTTTCTTGCTGTGTTAATCCCCAGATTCTAAAACATTGTAGAGTAATTTAGTGTTACTGTTATTTTCTGTGTTGTTTTACTGTTGTGATTTATGCTTGCTTTCTTCTTAAAATTGGAAGGTAGTTTTGGCTAAACTTGTCTAGTAAACAGATTTACTAATGAAATATTTCTATCTGTTCACTCAATAGCTAGAGATGATTGCCATGGAAAATCCTGCAGACTTGAAGAAGCAATTGTATGTTGAATTTGAAGGAGAACAAGGAGTAGATGAAGGAGGTGTTTCCAAAGAATTTTTTCAACTGGTTGTGGAAGAAATCTTCAATCCAGATATTGGTATGTGTTCTACTAATTTAGTAACTTAAAAGATTGTTCTCGCAAAAGGTTGGCCTGGATGATCTTTGCAGGTCTCTTCCAGTCTGGTTGTTCTGTGTTTGTGCATTGCCTTTCTGTGTCTGCTGCTGCTTCTCTCTGAAGCTCTTCAGATTCACTAGTGATCATGAGAGTATTTGACACACATTGAGGCTCTTTGTCATCATCAGTCATTCTCCTAAGGAGGCATGATGAAAGGAGTAACTGTGTAGTTAGTGAGAGCTGTCATTGCTTGTTTAGATACAGATCAGTAGTGCAGGGTTCCTTTGTTTGTTCTCTCACCTTTCTCCTCACTTTGCTTTGTGATTAGCTTCTAGAATTAGTAATCAAACCAAAGAGGAAGAGCTTCTGCAATAAAGCAAGAGTAGGACTATGGTGAGTTTTTGAGTTATTTCATCCCCTTCCTTCAGCTTAATAAATCTGGTAGTCTCAGTTCTACAGATCCAAAGTGTGGTAGTAATGTCAAATTTGATTGTAGTTAGTTAAGAACCAAGAGTAATTTGATATATCGGAGCCAAAATTTTATAGTTGTATTTTAGCAGTCACATTTCCATCTTACTCTTTTTTCCCTTGCTTCCTGCATCACTTTTATGCCTCTGTCTTTATATATGCAAGGACATGCTGCTTTTAGTATGCAGTTTGTCTGCTACTCTGAAAATATCAAAATGTTATAAAATTATATGAATACATTGTGTTAGAATAGAAATGAGACCTGCCAGGTTACCATACTAATTTCATATTTTATGTGAAATATGATGTCACATTGTACTTTCTGTAACGGTTTTCTATAAAGAAGCTCCAAAGCCATTAGTTAATTTGGATTTACTGGTCAGTTTTAAGAAAGAAAGCTGCTGTTCTTGGTTTTGTAGCTTAGAAAATTGATGAAAATACACAGAAATCCATTTTGACTGGGTTAAAGAGGAAGTCCCCAGAGTCAGTAACAGAATATGAACCTTGGCACTTGCCCGTCACCATGTGCAAGCCAGAGCTTACAACAAGTGGTGCAGAACCATAGACAAGCCTCACTCACTCTGAAAACTGCTATTAACTTGGAGAGATTTGGAATGTGAATTAGCAAACTTACTTGGAATAAATTAAAGTATGGCAAAATAACGAAGTCTTGGTACTTTGACTGATGAAGTTGTATTTCCAGTGCAAAATAAATAATTTTTAACCTGAATTTATCTAAACAGAGTTTGTGTGGGCGCCTATATTGAAATGCTTTTTTAGCAACGCTAAAGCCTGCTTCAGCTAAGATCCAGCCAGTGAGTATATACTCACTGTGCTTATAGATTAGATACACATGCACGTTTTAAATTTTACTTCTGTATTCAAAATTAAAGTATGTACACTTCTTGTATTCATAGTAACTCGGGGGTGGGGGAAGGACATTCATTGACTTTTGGCACAGATGTGTAAAAGCAGAAAATGTAGCTTGCATTCACAGTCATCTTTTCTTTGGCATCTATTAATATGCGTTGCAGCATAACAGTTTATGTATGTACCGTATATACCAAGTGTGACTTTTGTGGACTTGTAAACACTTATTTACCTGAGAAAACAAAGGCGATCCTTTAAATGGAATTTAAAATTTCTGTCCTCTAATAGGTATGTATGCAGTGATGTATATTGTTTTAATAGTTTCTTTGACTTTTCAAGTGTTTCCATACCTTAAAGTTTTACTCAGAGGAGGCAGTAACTCAGAAAAAATATTGGACTTACAAGCAACGTCACTGTGGGAAAAGGGAAGAAGTGATAACTTCATAAAATATCCCTAGCAACACTATACAGTTGTTTTCCACTTATTGAAGATTCCAGTTTCTTCTGGTGTTTCATTATGATTTTAATGTACTGTAGTATTGATTTTGGTCAGGAAATAAAATATTTTATTTCACATTAAAAGTGTTTCCAGATGTGGATCTGAGTGAACTGTTGATCCTTCATTATTAGAGATTTGTTTGTTTTGACAGTTTAACTCTTTCATCATCTTCCAGAAAGTACAAGTTATATTTCTTTTATTTGCCAGTAATCCAGAAATTACTTCAGTCAGTTCAGAAAATGGAATACAGGATTCTGTATAATGTTTCTCCAGTTATGGCTGAGTTGCTCATCCGTTTCTGATTTTCCACTTGCCTTATCTGATGTGTCATTGTGTTATTTGTGTCTACCCTGAATAGCTGACCCCGTCCTATTACCTTGTTGAGATAAAATAATCAATTTGGGGGAATAGCCAGAGTCTCTGAATGAGCTTGCAGTTCATTTCCTTACATTGAATGAGAAATCAGTCTTGGCTGAAGGTGACATTTTCAGTCTTTAAGAGTAATTTTGTGGCTCTGTTCATGTGGCTTAGTAATCAATTTGTACATCTGCCTAGGTTATAAATAAGCATACCTTTTAAGAGCTGACAAGATAAATCCTTGTGGCGAATGTAGTTGATATTCTTGACCATATGGATCTGACTTCTGGTGTGTTAGGAATAAGGAGCTTGGGGAACTTTTGCTTAGGTTCTGCCTGGAAATCATGAGACTTAGCTGTACAAGCAACAGGTCACTGGGACTATACTTTTCCAAGTATACTTCACTTAAATCTTTGGGGTTTGCATTTATCTTGTTTCAGTATTGTAGTCAGCTAAGCAACGGATTTTATTGAGGAATTAATTTAAAGAATTTACAGCCTGTACACGAGCTCTGGTTTCATTGTGCTATCTTGCGTCTTGATACAGCCAAAAGGGTAAGGGACTCTTGGCCCATGTCTTGTCTGCATAGTCATATCCTCTCCCTGCAGCTTCTGGCATGTGCCAGTTCAGCTTTTTGTTGAAGTTTTCAGTGCTCAGCTTGTGCACTGGACAGGAATTGATCACCTGAAATAGTGAGCTGAATGAAGAGAAGGAGACAAAGCAAAATGACTCCCTTTTGACAGTAACAAGCTGTTAAAATTGCAGTCCTTCTTGTTAAACAGTCCCATGGTCCATTTTCTCCTCAAGATTTATGTGATAGCTGCAGAAACAATGGTTCTTGAAACAACCTGACAAATCTGTTGGGCATCTAACTCTGAAATCATGTGTGCTCCATCATCATAGTTTCTAATTTAGTCACAGGGCTGCATCTAGTCCTGATCCTTTGCTGGAACAGGTCTGAGAAAGTCTTTGAAGAAAGCCTGTCACTTTTTAGTAACTGGAGTCCTTCAGGAATGTTTCATCCGCATGGTTTTTGTTTGTGTTCTTTTCTTGCATTGTTGTACTTGCCAAGAGTTACAATCAATGTTGACAATGTGCTGCTGGTTCCTTAGAAATGGCAGGGGATGAAAGCTTGTGTAGGTAGAGCTTCAGTGGGTGTTGCAGATGTATCACAGGTCTCTTGTATACTTTTAGTGGTAATGTGAGTTAACAGTGTTTTGAGCAGCTCCAATTACTCTTAGGTAGGTACCTTCTCTTTGCCATTAAATTCAGTATAATGTTAAGCTAAACATGTTTTAAAGGATAATGCAAATGGGTTTATAGTGGTAAATTTTATGTGTCATTTGTATTGAATTGTAACCAAAATTGTTCAACTTCTTTTTTTTTTGTTTGTTTTGTTTTTAACAGGGATGTTCACGTATGATGAATCTACAAAACTGTTCTGGTTTAATCCGTCCTCTTTTGAAACTGAGGGTCAGTTTACCCTGATAGGCATAGTACTGGGTCTGGCTATTTACAACAACTGTATACTGGATGTACATTTTCCCATGGTTGTCTACAGGAAACTAATGGGCAAAAAAGGAACTTTCCGTGATCTGGCAGACTCTCATCCTGTAAGTTCCTTATGTTCTTTGAGTTTACTAATGCATTTTCCGTGCAATAACCTAATCTAGATTTAAATTCAACACAAGATCACTGTCAGAACTGGAAGGGAAGTAACCAGTAACTTGTGTGAAGAGTCTGTATTTGTTAAATTCATAAGCAATGAAACCTCTGGTTTGGAGGAGGCAGAATTGTAAAGTCAACAAATAGGGCTCAGTATGAGTAAAGTTTTGGTTTATTTTTTTACTGCGTGAATTGCTAAATATTAGTAAGCACTATTAAGCATACACAAGTATTAGTGGTATCTTCCCAAAGAGACTTCTAAAATTAGGCTATAGCTGTTTGTAGAATTATATTTCTACCCAAAAAAAAAGGTGAAAGTAATAGTAGGTATGCAAAGATTGATGGTCTTTCTGTTTTTCATCCAAAGCAAAAGATAGATGAGGCAGTTAATGAGTATCCCTACAGCTTGGGAGCAGTGATCAGAGTCCATTTTGCTCCACGCCTTCCCAGCCAGTGGCTGTACAAAAGCACGGAGCTGTACATGAGCTGTAGTAGGTAGAGCACACAAGCGTGTATGCAAGATGTCCTGGCTGTGCTCCACCTGCACTCAGGTCACCAGGAGCTTCCCCTTGTGTTAGCTAGTGGGAGCTGCTAGCAAGCTTCATTTAATTTCAAACAGTGGTGCATTCCCCTTTTATAAGCTGTTATGCAAAATCTTCAGCTGTTGAAAGAAGATGAGTAAAATGATACTGTTTAAAAAGGACTAGCCTTTCATTTTTTAAAATGAGGCGTATGTGATCAACAAATACATTATCTGGTCTGCTTTGAATGGCTACATACAACAGTGTGCCAGATTCGACCAGTTTCTCTGTATAATGATGTTGACAAATAGATAGTGCCCTGAGTTTCCTCGAATTTCTATTACATACTCAAAATTTTTTGTGACAGAAAAAGTGGATTTATTTCTGGAACAAGACAGTCAGGGTATTTCCTAATCTTTCTGCCCTGCTCTTACATTTCTCCTCTGACACCTACATCAACTTCTTTTAAAATAATCCTTTTTTAATTCTTTGTACTCTAACATGACTTAAACACTTCAGAGCTTTTCAAACCAAAATGAAATTCACAGTAGTCAAGCGTCCCAATGTTTTTTCTAATGCTGTAGAACATAATAGGGCATTCACCAGCCCTCACCACCAATGGTTCCAAGTCCAGTCTTTTTCAATGCAATGTATTTTTAAAGGTCCTGTGGGCAAATCAAAAAGACACAGATAGTGAGAGGTTGAGGCTTACGTGTAAACTTCCAATAATTAAAACATTGAGGGGAAATTTATTATTTCTACTTCACTATAAAAATATAGTTGCATGCAGTTGTTTTTACCTTCCCTTTGCATTCTTTAGCCCTATACCTCTGTCTCAGCTGAGTAAATGTTCCTTTTCTGCATAGCCTTTCATTTCCAAGAGAGTCTTGGGCTTTTCCTAAGGCATAGCAGGAAGGAAGGCTGGTTGCTCCTTTGATTAGAGCAAATTCTTACAGGTAATTTCAGATTCCACTTGGTAAATTCTGACCTAACTTGTGATTTATTTTTTGTTGTTCATGAATGTCTTCATACATTAAAGACTGCCTCCATCTCTGTGGTTTCAAGATTACTTCCTAGTGGCTTGGGTTTTAAATCAAGATGTAGGAGATAAAAGCCTGCTGCCTGAATTTTATCTGATATAAAAGACAGCGTTTCCTTTGATTTTAACACAAAAATATTCCACTTATTAGTGTAACATGCCAGAAGTCAATACCATTTCAAAAGAGTTAAAAAGAAGAGGAGGTAATTAATGGCTCTTAAGCTGCAGGTTTGACCATTGCATTTAGGAAGATTGCTGGGTACTGATAGGCTCTTTTAAGGGAGTTACCGCTCGTTGCCATGTTTCTTCTTTATCCTAATATCTGCTGCTGTTTGTTTTTACAAATGTGAGCTTTGTAAAAACATTGTCTGGACTGCTATGGAAGATTTTAGGTGACTTGTGTCATAGAATATAACAACCCTTCTTTGAGGCAGGTGATTTCATGTCTTCTGGTATTACTTGGTGAAATCTGTTGAAGCTTATTTTGGACAGACATGTATTTCTTATTCCGTTAGGTTCTTTACCAGAGTTTGAGAGACTTACTAGAGTATGAAGGAAGTGTGGAAGATGATATGATGATAACGTTTCAAATATCTCACACGGATCTCTTTGGCAATCCAATGATGCATGATTTAAAGGAAAACGGTGATAAAATTCCTATTACGAATGAAAACAGAAAGGTACGCTCAACTTTTGAAACAGAATCTGTAGTTCTTAGATGTACTTACTATATGTAGAGTTATGTAGTATCCTATGAAGGTTTGGTCTCATAATTTAAATTTAAAAGCCTTTTAAAATTCCTATGGCAATGGGTAATTGTAAACAGAAAAGGCTTCTCTTAAAGAAAACATCAATACATGCATGCATAGCTTCTGGGTGTGGTGTTTGGCCTGTTTGAGCAATATTTGAAAGTTTTTCCTTATTGTTGCTGAATAGCAGCTGAACCCAGATAATCCATGAAGAGTTATAGAATGACACATATTTTGGGATCTTGTATTCTTTGGGAGGTACTTCAAGTGGCATATGTTGAAACACTAAAGTTTTTTGGGATTTATTTTCTTGCAGGAATTTGTCAATCTGTATGCTGATTATATACTCAATAAATCAGTAGAAAAACAGTTCAAGGCCTTTCGGAGAGGATTCCACATGGTGACCAATGAATCTCCTTTGAAATATTTATTTAGACCAGAGGAAATTGAATTACTTATTTGTGGAAGTAGGGTAAGAATTCTGAATGTACACCAGAAAGTGGAGCTTTTTTTGATCCTAAGTATATAATTAGCAGTCATCTTTAAAAATATCATCTTCTTACAGAATTTAGATTTTCAAGCACTAGAAGAAACTACAGAATATGATGGTGGCTATACAAGAGACTCTCTTATTATTAGGTAATTTTTTCTAATTTTTTTAAGATAAAAAGCACTTTATCTGCCTGTTTCTTCATAGTGAATTTAATTTTGAAATGTTCAGTATTTTTCTAGTACTGGAGATATAAAAGCCTTATGTATAACTTCACTTTACTCAAGTATTCTCATTAGTAAAGAGGAGATGGTATAAGCATTGTTGCATCAGTATGATTCCTTAGAAAACAGGAATAATAAAGAAAGAACATCTGCAGAACACTTACCAGCCAAATTAATGTTTAAAGACACTTAAACGGCAGTGTTTGGGTAATATTCTGATTTCTACTTCTGAATCTCATTGATTGGTAAATACGTTCTGTTAGTTTTGGTTTATGAATGCAACTTGTAAACTTGATTTTAAGACTGATTAGAATTGCTACACTTTCAAAGCTCGATTACTTTTGAAAGTCCTATTTACGCCAACAAAAATTCACCGTTGACTTACTTTTTGGTTTCTTTAGGGAATTCTGGGAAATAGTCCATTCATTTACGGATGAACAGAAAAGACTATTCTTACAGTTTACAACAGGCACAGACAGAGCCCCTGTGGGAGGACTTGGAAAGTTAAAGATGATCATAGCCAAAAATGGCCCAGATACAGAGAGGTAAAGAAAAAAAAAATCTACATTTTGTGTGTTTGTTCAGCAATTGAAGTGAATTCTCTGCTTTTAAGTTATTAACCTAGTTAAATCTGAAAGTTGAATCTATAAGAAAAGTAGATTTTCTTTAAATTCATTATTTTTGGACTTAATGAAATAGTGATGTATTTCTTCTGCATGTACTGCATGTTCCCAGATCTGAACTATTTTCTTGTTTTTTTGTTTTTGTTCTGCCCCGCAGGTTACCTACATCTCACACATGCTTTAATGTACTTTTGCTTCCGGAGTACTCAAGCAAAGAAAAGCTTAAAGAAAGATTATTGAAGGCCATCACATATGCCAAAGGATTTGGCATGCTGTAATAAATATAACAAAAGGGATTAAAAAATGATGGTGATGATGTCCCTGTCCAAAAAGGCCATAAGATAGTGAGCTACAGTAGTCACCTGTGTTTGTGCCTCCCTTCTTTACTGGGGACATTGGGCTGGAACAGCAGATTTCAGCTGCTTATATGAACAAAATCTTTATTTTTTCTTTTAGCGTGAAAGTGTTACATATTCTTTCACTTGTATGTACAGAGAGGTTTTCCTGAATATTTATTTTAAGGGTTAAATCACTTTTGCTTGTGTTTATTACTGCTTGAAGTTGAGCCTTTTTGAGTATTTACAAGAAAACAAACTGTACTCTCCCAAGGAAAATATTGCCATCATTTGTAGACCATGTAACCTTCAAGTATGTGCTATATTTTTGTCCCTGTATCTAATCAAATCAAGAACTGTACTTTTTGAGGAGTTTGCTTTTGAAACTTGAAGTCTTGGAAAACAGTGTGATGCAATTACTGCTGTTCTAGCCCCCAAAGAGTTTCTGTGCAAAATCTTAAGAATCAATAAAGATGGAAGGGAGAACTTGGAATGTTAAATTGCAGCCTTGAGAACTTTACTTTAGTCACAGCACAACAATTAAAATTCATTTCACTATATGTTGTCTTCACATGTCTTGTAATGAACTGTTTTTAATTAGGAAACATTTCTTAGCATATGAAAGGGTAGAAATTTTAGTTACTTTTTTAAAAAAAGAAGTTTACTGGGGAAAGTGCATTTTCAACTGAACAGCTTTAGAGTAGGGAGTGAAGTGTCTGGAAAAAAAGATAGGAAGTTTTTGCTATATTATAAACAAAGCATGTGGAAGTGCACTTAAAATGAAGTTTTATTCTTAATTGCCTATTATGTTGACATTTCAAATAGACAATCCAAAGTCTTCCCTACATGTTATGTCATCATCATTTATTTAATGAATCGTTTTTCCTACCTATCAAGGCACATGATCAGTGTTGCACCATAATCTAAAGGGATGGCTACTGTATTTTAATCTCATCTAACAATAAGCAAAATTGAACAATATTAAACGTGAGGCCTACTTCATATTGTACACTTCCAACCATTAAATAAACTGTTAGAAAGTAAGTACTAAGGTTATGTTCATCTACTACATAAAGTATTCAGTAGGTTTTTAATTTAACTCTACAAATCATATCAGAAATAAATCCTTTACCTTTTGTAGTCTGTGTTTAATGTTAATTTCTCCTGTTGCAATATACAATGAAGGGATTATGCATTTTTAAGTGAAGATATAACTGGCATATCTCTTTTACAATACAAGCTGCAGCGGGTGTGCAGAGCTGAGCTTGTGCCTTGACAATTGCTATAACTGGCTACTACCGATCAAACCCGTGACTGTGTGGAATTGGCATTAAAAAGCATAGTTTTGAAATCATTGGAGAAAGAAAAGATGTCTTTCAGGACTATTTTAATAAATTCTTTCTAGTAATAGAAACAGACAACTGTTATGTAACTACGATGCTGAATAAAACAATGACCTTTTTTCACCATGATTCAGTGAAAAAGAAAATAAGTGACTTCCTTACTTTGATAAATTGGATATTAAATTATTTGGTTAGAAAATGTTCTGGTACGGCATAATTTGAGGGTTGCAGGTACAGAAAACTCTCCAGAAGTGAACTGTAGTGATGTGGGGTCCAGCTGTGTTCCCCTCTGAAATCCAAGCCAATGCCAGAAGACCTGGACACAGGGACTGGAACTTGCTGGGGAGGGAGAGGTGCTGGCCTTTGTTCTCAAAGTGGCCCTTAGGACACGCCTTCTTGAAGGTGGACCTTGTTGCCTGTCCCTGAAGAGGAAAACGCAACATATCCTACCTCTCAGGGCAGCTGACAACAGCGCTTGCTGAGCCCTTCAGGTTTGGAGCATCTTTTGCTGTAGGTGGTGAGAACAAGATTTGCCAAGTGCCTTGAGGTGCTTCATTACAAGTGTGAACACATCATGATACTGCTGTGTGGTAGGTACTGCCTCAACAGTCTAATACTTTAAGCTGTATCCCTACAACTTGTTTTATTCTGATGTGGTTGCACCCATCTGACAGGTGTATATGAGTCATATTGGGGTTTTCTGTGTAGGTCTAAAAGCTGTGCAGACAGCATAATTGGATAGCAACACAAAGTCCTCTACCTGATGTGTTGACATTGTAAATATGCTTTTTCTTCTTCCTCTTAGCATTAAGATTAAAATAATACAGAATTGTATTGGCCTTTAAAAGCATAGGTTGTTTGTCAAGGAATCATTTTCAGGTAAGATATAAGTACTTCATCCTTGACTGATTTCTCATTTAAATATATACTGCCTCCCCCAAAATGCCACTGTATTGAAACTTTATCTCCTTAGTGATGTTAAAAATGTGCTACTTGTCCAGCAGCAGCAGTTGATAAAGTTTAGAATAAATGACTCTTGAAGCCTTGCAGCCTCAGGCTGCATTCCTGCCCTGCAGAAGTGCTAGTCAGCCTTCTGTTGCTTGAAAGCGAACATGCCATTTTAAGGTTTTTGGGTTTTATACTGGGCTCCAGGCAGGCACACCTGAAATGTCTTTCACCCTCACTCAGTCCTTCAATAGCATTTAGCATATTTTAGGTCTACAAAACTTACCTTGGAAACTTAAATGTGCTTCCATGTCACTGAAATAACTCTGGTGAGAGAGACCGAATATTCCTCTTCCAAGGAAGGAGTCTGATTACCAGTGTGCTGGTGCTCTCTCCACATGGTGTCCTTAATACATTAACAAGAAAATATTTTGGACATCTCAGCATTGCCTCATTTGACAAGTGAAATGCCTTTTTGAGTATCTCCTTCTGCACCCTAATAGACAGCCAAGATGTTTCCAGCTGTGGTGCAAAGGGGGCGTCAGGCTTTCATCTGTGTTTTGTAGAATCACATGCCTCAAAATGGTAGTAATGCAAGATACACTGAAAAGAATTAATACAGCATTTTTTTCAGATTTCATTAGGAGCGAAGGGTGAAGAGTGAAGGAGGCAGGGTTGTTTAGCTCTGAAGGTATGTTAGCACATGACTGCAGGAACAGAGTACCACCTTTTAAAAGGCGAAAGCTTTTGCTTGCTGAAAAGATTTCAGTAACAGCTGTCAGGATTGAGCACAGTTCAGTTAACTAAGGAACAGTGGTTTATGCATTTCTGACTGCGCTTGTCTTCCATTTGGCAGGCAGCAGACTGAGATGGGACTGTGGCAGCCAAGGGGACTCCTCCAACCCTGCAGTTTGAGGAAAGCTAATGCTGGAATGAGCTGGTGATGGGCCCAGGGCTCCAAGCAACTCTGTATTTCAGCAGTCAGTCTGTGCCCCTCATTCAACAGTGGGCTTCACTGGTGAAACAGGAGCTTCATACCACATATAATACCATGCAGGGCTGAGCCTCCAGGTGGGCTGCAATGTGGCCCACCCACATGCTTGCCTGGGTTTCTGCTCTGGAGCAGGGAGCTGGACACAGGTTTCCACGCAACTGATGTTCCACAAGAGGACAAACCCCAACATCATCAGCTTTAAGGTGTTTCCCTGGCACTGTTGTAGCCAGTTACTTCCAGGTAGATTTTGAATCTCACTAGGGGATTAAAAATTTCCTGGTTGTCTGACGAATTTTCAGGGTGAAGATATTTCAGTTGAGTGGTATGTTTGAATTGTGCCTTATTTATTATGCAGGAAAACTCTAGCATTTCAGCATGTAAGATGGAGCAGGAAGTTCCTCCAAGTTTAGCTATGCAAAATCAAGCCTTTCCTGACAAGAGCTGAGTTTATTATGTTTAGTCTGAGTCACAAGGGTTTGTGATGTTACCTACAGTTCTTGTTTATACTTGAAAGTTTAATTAAAGTTGTCACCAAATTTGTAAGACCATCAAGGACCTTAATTTTATTAAAAAATTCTGGTTTATACCATATCATGGAAGGGACAGTGCTTTGGAAATAAGAGTTACTACTGGTATTTAAGACAGGGCGCTTCTTACCCAGAAAACCCATGAAATAATGTCATTGTATTTTTCTCTAGTGCTGCATCTAAAGGTGTCTCAGGCTATTGATTTTTATTACTTTTCACTAACAAAATGTGTGTGGGAAGATGGTTTTAATTGCAGTTGTGCAGCTTTCCAATGTGCAAGTGGTTTTGTTCTGGTCTGCAGTGTTTGTAGGAATCATCAAGAGAGCGATCCTGATAAATAACTGAAGTTTGCCTAGTGTGCTTGTGTTTATTGATATCTTGCTCTGTATATATCCTGCTTTGGGATTTTTGTGTGGGGAAATGTCTAAGAAACTGGATCACTGGAGATGCAAGTAGAGGGTGGGAATCATTGTTCTGTTTTAGGATAATAAAGTAGCGCTAGGAGCTGCTACGTTATCTTGCTGCAGAGTTTTGAGACAAGAGCAGAGCTGACTGAAAGTCAGACAGGGTTTGCTGGAGTTAGGATTCTGCCTTTGGAAGGACATGCAGCACAGCTCGGCTATAAACAACTGTATGCAGGGATGCTGCTGCTCCTATGGCCTTGGCTCACAGCTTGTACTGAACAATGTCAACTGAAGGTAAAACCTGCAGCAACCTGAAGATTTGTCATTGAACTATTGTCACGTGCAAAGCTGACATGAAGCCTTTCTTAATGTCACCAAAAGCTGTGGTGTATCTGCTGTGCCAGTGGGTTCAAGTACAGAGAAAATCCCTTAAGTCTATCTTCCCACTGCATCCTTCTGCTTCCAGACCTTTGTAGTACAGCAGTGTGAGCAATAATGCGCAGGAGTGACTGTCTGTAAAATGGCAACTACTTGAACTTCTCTGTTCCAAGTTTTGAGCTGCTGTACAGCATGTGCTGCTACATTTGATTTAGTTATTTCCCTTTGTAAGCACTCAGTGTTTGAGCAGCAAGGGGTTAAGAACAGGGGAGCCAATGTTACAATTATAGGGGGTTTATTTCTTAATATAATTGATTTGAACAAAAAATGGGAAACTGCACAAGAATGTTTCCTAAATGAAAAGACGTTTTCAAAAGAATAATGTCCCTTGTGCCATGCATGCTGATTGTTAATTTTCTTTAATTGCCATCTATGTGTGAGAATCCTATGAATTTTGTAGAAAGTAATCTGAAATGAGGCAGGTGACATTTTGGCCTTGCCAATACAAGTACATTCTTTTCAAAACACAGCACAGACTTACTTCTTTATAAGCATCTGATAAGGGTTGCTTTTGCACTGGGTTTTTACACCTTGAGTCTCTCTGTGGAGGGTCTTGTATTTCCCAAACTAAAATCCCCAAGAGGATATCCTTTCTAATGAAATTCCTGTCCGACTGCTTTGGAGCTGCAGCCACCAGGCTCTGCTTTCTGCCCCAGCTGGAACAGCCAGCAGCCAGCCCAGGTGAGAGCATTACTCCTGCACTACAAGTTGTTCCAGACAGCGTCCTCAGCCCTGTGAAGCAATCCTGCTCCAGAGCTGCAGCTTTTTGGACAAGCAGTTTTACTTTTATCATCCAAGGCAGTTTCCTTGCTGGCTTTGGTTTTGGAGAAGAGAGGCCTTCTCAGTGTCTCAGCCCTAGGAATGGTTTCCTGGGTTAAGGATTCTGTTTCTGGGACCACGCACTGCAGCTGTTGCCACCTTCAGAGGATGTGCTTAATCCCTTCTTTCTCTTTTGTGCTCTTGGCTTCTCATGAAGGACAGAGTGTGGCCTGAAGCCAGCAGTCTTGGCTGCCATGTCCTGCTGCAGACCAGCAGTGGCAGTGGGGGCAGCTTGGTGTCACTGAAACAGCAGCAGTGATTTGCCTGCTGCCTCCAAGCCTTGCTGCTGCAGGGCTGCGGGGGGTAAAAAGGGGCTCTTTTCAGCAGTTTCTTCATAGAATCTGCAAGGTGAGAGCCTCCAGCAGCCATACTCTGCTGTTTCTCACCTTTCTTCTAAGAATCATTCTAAGAGATGGTTGCGGCCTCTGGAGTCTCCTAGTGACTGGTGGCAACATCAGTTGAGCTCATCATCTCCTGAGTTTGTTCTGGAATATTCCCTTCCCCGTTACCCAAGTGAGAGTGAAGCTGTGTAGGACTGAAACCTGTAAGGAGTAGGCAGCTGTGCTGTGCTTCCTAACGCTGCTGTCCTTGGCGCTGGCAGTAGCTGGAGATGAGGAGCATGCTCCACTGGAGTCGTCTCTGTCACCCATCAGTCTGGCTTGGGCTCCTTTTGGCCACCAAGAAAAAAAACCAGAAGGCTGATAGAAAGGGGCTTCCCTGTCTGCTTTCTCTCTCTGTGGCTGCAGATTGCAGCATCTCTTCTGTAACAGCCTCCCTTCCCCAGTGGCAGTAAGCTGAGCTGCCTTGTTCTTCTCTGTTGCCCAGCATGTCTGTCACCCCTGCCCTTGGCTGCATTTTTGAACTGCCACCAGCTGCCCCAAGGTGCTGCATGGCTCTTTTCTTGTTCCTCCCTCATCACACTCATTCTCCTTCAGCTAACAGTGCTAGTGGTGCATTTGGGTTGTGGCAGGTGCAACAGTCAGCCTTGAAATGCTGAACTGAAAGTGTTCTGGTTGGGGCAGCTTCTCTGTCAGTCTGCCTGGTAGCCGTGAGCCTCATCTGTACTGTCAGCACTTGGGTCTGAACGATGCATGGAGGAGCCTGGCTGTGGCTGACAGGATAAATAAGCTGTGCTGACAACTGATGTGTTTGGAAAGATGCTTTCCTAGAAAAGCTCTGCACCTTTGTGTTGCTAGACATAAGCTTTTTTCTTAGCCTTCATGCAAGTGTGATCAGAGACAGCTGTGTTATTGCAAGGAGATGAGGCATTGGGTTTTCAGTAGTCAGAACTATTAAAAATTCCACCTCTGGATTATTTCCTTCAACAAGAGTGCCCAAATTGCTGCTGTAAGAGAGGCTTCCCTGTGCCAAGTATTGGACAAATACCTGTGAACAAGCAGCCCTGAGAATTTGCTTTAAACAGCCTAAATCTGCAAGTAATTTGAAAATACTGGGAATCTCACTGAAGCAAGTTGGTTTAAATATCTGTACTATTCTGCAAGTGAAAAATACTTCAGTGGGAACTGGCAACCTCTTCTCCTAAAAAGAGATCTTTACAGCACGGTTGGTTTGGATTCATCAGCCCTGGAGACAGGCTATGGCAAAATAAGATCCTTTTGTGCTTCTCTGTCTCCTTCTCTGGAAAAGCAGGTAGTGCCCAGGGGTTCTTGCTGTGCTATACACCTGGATGGGCTGCTCAGGTATTGTGGCTGCTGTGGGGTGGCTCCACTTCCAGAGCAATGGGGGGAATTAACTGTTGGCAATAAGAACAGAATGGTTTGGGGTTTTTTTCTTGCCAGGAAGCTGAAGAAATTGCATATTAAAATAGAGGGGAAAGCTGAGAAATTAATGGCTGTTCATCAAGCTGCCATCAGTTGTGCTTTCCCTATTTTCCATGCTACTGTCTTTAGTTGCCCTGTTACAGAAAGGTTGATACCAGAAAAATGGAATAGCAGTCATTAGTAGTTCCTTTCATATGTCTGCACTTCTGGTTTTACTAACCTACCCCTGATTTACCTATATAAATAAGCCAGGTCTCTGTTAAAGCTGGACAGTGTCCTCCTCAACCTCTTGGAAAGACGGCCCATGGAAGCTGAGCCATTGGCACCACAAGCTGCACTCTCCCTGCAGGAGGCCAGCAGAAGAGGTAGTGCTGATGAAGGAAATCTCTGTGTGAGAAATGTTGCTGTGTCTGGAGTAAAGTTGATGTTTGTCTTCATCCTTAAAGAATTGCTTAAATAATGCAAGTCTTTCCTCCTCACTCCACTCGTAGGGTGCAGAATGGGGAGGATTGCAAACACAGAACAGCAGAACTGTATTTTCCACAGTGAAGCTGCAAGTTGGCAGCAGCAGGCCTCAGCCTTTGATTGGTGAACTGGAAATGATTGCAAAATCTGAGAAACAAAAGGCTTGACCATCTTTAGCCCCAGAGCTTGTTCCTCAGAGCTTGTGTGGGTTTCCCTCCCCATCCACCCAGGGCAGAGCGGAAGGGAGCAAGGCTTCCCCATCCTCTCTGTAAGGACTTCCCAGGCAGCATTCTCCTCCTGCTCTGGACTGTAAATGGGGCTGGGGGTGAAAGGGGAAGTCTGGGATTGATGACTTCCCTCAGGAAAGCTGCCACAGCTGAAATCATGCGCTTTAACTTCCTGTACAGTTGCCAGATCCATTTAGTGCATAATTAGTTTTGCTCTCCGGGGATTCATAGAGGGTGTTTACAAATGCTGAATTTTATAAATAAGGATTTGATTCTTTCTGTTTGTTCCAGGTTGGAAACATTAACAGAAGAACTGGGGCACTTTGAAGCCAAGTGCAAAGGCTGTCACCTTGCAAATCTTCAGGGTGAAGAGCAGCTCTCCTGGCTGTGTTATCTCACTGAACAACGTGGCCTAGGGTTGGCCTGTGAATCTCTCTCTCATCCTTGGTGTCATCAGTGATACAGATAGGAATGTGTCTTCCAAGCCAGCAACATACGCACCAGTTCAGAGAAAGCACTGACACTTTTGTGGGGAAAAGGAAAATGAGCAGTTTGTTTCTTAATGTAAAGCAGAGCCTTGTACATTAATAAATACTTGGCAGGAATAAAACTGTAAAGCAGATGCCTTGGAGAAAAGAGTTAAAAGCAGGGTGTACTCTCCCTTGGCTGTCTCTGAAGAAAGAGCTGCACAGTCAAACTAACCTCAACACTCAGCTGTACACATACAGGACCTGTTTTGCTGTCACCACCCCTTCTGTGGTCCAGTTCATCGAGTTTTCCAGAGCAGTTTTCTACTGTAAAAAGTGTAAAGTAAATAATAGAAGGTGATGAGGGTAAAAGGATTTGAGAGTGTTTCCAAGAGCAGCAAGGCTTGAATTGTTTGCTGTCAGGACACAGGGTCCATCCGTGACTCGAGGCCTTTTCCCTGGAAGAGCTCACTTCGGACAGCAGCTGGAGCGTGGTGTGATGCTCCACAACCTTCACTCTCCTCTTGCACATGGAGCAGATGTTCAAACGTCTTCTTTGCCCATCTGGTGTTTCACTCAGCACAGGCAGTTTGGAGCAGCACTACCCACCCACGGCCACCTGCTTACACCCATGCGCAGTAAATGCTGTGGCCATTTAACCCCATTTGGAGATTTGGGCCTATGTTCAAACACTCTAAGTGCTGTCCTTGCTTTCTCGCGTGTGCAAATAGCATAATGCTGCAAACACTTATTTCTGCGAAACAAGGCGCTGTCCCTGCTGTGCCACCCTTCATGGAGCTGAGGAAGGGTAAGACAGGTGGCAGAGGCAGGAAGAGCCCGGCAGGCTCTGCGCCCCACAGGACCTGGCACTCCTTGGATAGTGGGTCAGGCTCTTGTGCCTGAATGGTATCTGCAAACACAGTGATGGTGTCAAAACTGGGCACGAGCCAAAAGCTGTGTGCCAGCTGCCCTGCAGTGAGGGAAGACCACCATTCCCACTTGGTTTTCTGTCACTTCAGATCTCTTCCAGCTAGTAATTTTCCAGGCCATGTAATGTTGAAATGATCTAAGTCTGTAATGAAATACTAAAATCTGGAGTGATATGGGTAAGAGAAAACACAGAGTTGCTTGACCATTACTCAAAATATTTTAATGTACATGCTGTAGCCACATTAAAGAAGGGGGAAAAAACATCTTACAGAGATTAAAGATGTTAAAGGATGTGATGTCATCATGCCAGAAGCTGTATGTTTCAAACTGACTGAAGCCAGTAGCATCAAAATGCTCTTTTGCTGGCATACGAAAACCAGATCAAGAGGCACAGAAAGGGAATAGCAAACATGTATTTAACTGGTAAATTATGCTGTTCTGATCCATCAGGTAAAGAAGCAGTTTTGTGGGTTTTTTAAACAGGTGTAAACTTGGTATAAATTGTACTTCAAACAGTTTTACTTGTATGTAGCTATTGGGCTGGAACAGCTGTACTATGTTGGGTAGGTATTTAAGATATTTACAGAGAATGATGACTAATGTAGAACATGTCAGTAAGTACAAAACCCCTACCAGATGTGGTGTTAGAGTAACACAGCACTTAACATCAGCCACAGGTGAGTGCAGTAGCTGCCTCTGTTAGAAGGTGAGAGTTGCAAATGCAGCAGCCTGTGACTGCCCTGCCTGTGCTTGCAGTGGTGCACTGCCATGAGCCCACACCCAGCTCACCTCAGCCCTGCCTTCCTCAGGGAGAGCGAGGGTACCAGACCCTGCCAAAAGCAGCCTCTCTACCCTCCCCCATGGGTCTCAAGCCCTTAAAGAAAATAAGGACAAGATTCAGCTGGTGGACCAATACTCCCCAATGCTACTGGCTGCATACAGGTCTCAGCTACTTTCCAAACCACTTGTTATAGTCGGTGGAAATTCTGATAATAGAGATTAAGCCCAGTCTACAGTAGATACCTAAGTGTAGTTGCCTTCTAGGCCAACAATAACAGGAGTTTAGCCATGGGCCGTGTGTGGACATCTACTATACAGTAATCCCTTTGCCAGTGTTGCTGGCAAAGATCTGTTCCTTAGTCATTGATAGATTTATCTCCCTCACCAGGCTCAAAAGCGTCAATAGAAGGGGGACAGCTGCTTGCCCAGAGATGAGTGCTTACTCTGAGCAGTTGTACTCAGTTTAGCAAAACCCTTTCTTTTCATTCCACTACCATCCAGGCAAACCAGCATCTTCTCAGTGGGTTTCTCACCAATTTTCCCACAGGCCGTCAATCTCACATGCTGTTAGGGCTCCTCAGTCAGGACTGGGGCAACTAAAAAGTCAGAGCAGTGCCCATGGTAACACCGAGTGCAACTGGAGAATCCAGCTCCCATGCCATAGATGCTGAACAGCCTCTGCTACTCCAGACTTTTGGAAAGCCAGTGAGATAAGGGAGGATAACAGCAACCCAGGGAAATTTACATGACAGAAAAGTACAGGAAAAAATGAAAGCTAGTATCTTCCCAGTGGGAAAATACTAAAAAATCCTCTCAGTGGGAGGGAGAGAGGTCTGGAAAGAAACTGGAAGCAGTGGGGTGGAGAAAGCTAAGAGGGGTGTGCAAGACACAGATCCTGAGGTTGCAATGTGACAGAGCACAGAAACCTCAGTGCCATCCCACCCTGAATATCACTACAGCCTGAGTGGACCAGATGTGTATTTTCAACTCAGAGCCAGACAACTACTCTGCAGTGGGCAGAAAATCAACCAGCACAACCAGGCTGTCAGCAGGACCTGAGCAAATGTGTCCTGCTTTCTCCCTAAATAATGGAAACATGACAGCGTGACAACTACTTGGGAGAAAGGATGGCAGTAAATAGGAAAAGGAGGCACCTGTTCTTAAAAGAAAGGAAAAAGAAGAAAACATAGGGCTAGTGACTGGAATGACTTCACAACATGGAACTTCTTCCCTGCTTTGCAGAAACCCTGGTGTGGGAAAAAGCTGGCTGGCAGGCAGGGACAGCCTGCCCTGCCAGCCCACATGGTTTCTCAGTAGCCTCCCTCCAGGACTGCCTCCTTGGTTGAGGGAATTCCCTCAGCATCCTACCTACAGGAACTGCAGGCACCAGGGCCCTCTTTTCCCAGGTTTGGTGAAACCATACTGCCCCAGCTGCCTTCCACCAGTGAGCTTTTGGGGACTCCCAAAAGTGAGGGTTTTATCAGTGGTGATGGAACTGGACTAAGAAGAACAAAAGGGGGGATCTCCCATTCTGTCTCCCTAGTGAAGCAATTGCAGAGAAGCAAAGGCTGTCACAGACCATACCAGAAAGGACATGAATGAGCACTGCTACTCTGTCAGCATGGTCCTTTGTGCAGAGCCCAGCTCAACAGCAAGAATCAGACTAAAGCATCCAGACACATGGCTATTTCATACGTGCAGGGCTGCAGTACAATGCCCAGGTACACGATGCTGCTTAGCTATCACCCAACTGTTTGCACAGGCTCTACATCATGAAAGAACAAAGATTTTGAGATTCTGTCCACACACTTAATCAGCTACTAAGGTAGCAAAGTGCAGCAGGTACCCTTGCAAATATTTTTAAGCCCTTAAAAAAGGAAAAACCCAGGCCCTTCAAGTACAATGCCTTCTTGATGCACAATGCATGGGAAGAGAAAACGTGTCAAGACCTACAAGTACCAAACAAAGACATTCTGAGCATGACTTGTAAGAAACCCACTCCCAGTACAAAAAAGTACTCAAGTGCCAGACCAAATCTCCCCCTAAGAAGAAGGTGACAATGTTCTATTTACAAGGAAATACTGTTTCAGTTAAAATTGCTAAAAACCATTCTCTTGAATTCATATAAAAATAATCATGTCTATATATGCACACACATATTTACATACATTTATGGCTTTCAGTGCTTCAACTTTCTCCAATAAATGAGGAAATATAAATATTCCATTACTGCTTTTTCTCCTCTTCAGGTTTTTCAGCCTCTCCTTCTGCAACTGATAAGCTGCCACTACCATATTTTTTCACTCGGGTTTCTACTCTGGCAAGTCTCTGCTTCACCTTTTGTTGAGATGAAGTGTATTCTGCCAGGAGCCTCGCAAACCTAGTCTGCAGCACATCCAGAGATGTTTCAAGTTTTCCTATTTTTTCTTCCAAGTCTTTTGGGTCAGCTCCTGCTTTTGCTGCCTCTTCGTCTATTAAATTGTCTTTCATCAGAATCTGACGCCCTTTCTCTTCCAGAGCCTTTTTGGCTTCTGGATACTCTGTGAGGGCTTCCATTAAATCATCTTTAGACAAGCAGAACAAATCAGAATAGCCAATACTCCTAATGTTGGCTGTCCTCCTGTTGCCAGATTTGCTACCTTTGATGTTTAGGATGCTGATTTCACCAAAGTAGCTGCCATCACTTAGGACTACAAATTGGGTTATGCCATCATCTGCCACCACAGCCAGTTTTCCCTCTTTAATAATGTACATTTCTCTTCCAATATCTCCTTTCTTGCAAATGTAGTCCCCAGGACTGAAGACTGTAGGTTTCAGTTTCAGCACCAGCTCAATGAGAAGCCCAGCTTCACAATCCTGGAATATACGCACTTTCTTCAGCGTGTCTAAATGGACGTTGATGGCAATTTCGGCCTTCAACTTGTCAGGCAGATTTTTGAGAACCTCCTTCTCATCCACTGTTTTCTTGTTGGTCCAGAGGTAATCAAACCACTTAATAACCCTGGCTTCCAAATCCTTAGTCACTTTTCGGAATTGCATGTACTGCTTAATGGAATCCACTTTGGCCTGGAACTCTGCCCTGGAAGCATTCATGTTGGAAATCATGGAGCCGACGTTACCAACAATGGTAGCAAAGATCAGCACACCCACCAGGAAGTCAATGACCACAAAGAGATACTCCTCGTCTTTCACTGGGGGAGGTGTTTCTCCAATGGTTGTCAGCGTGAGCGTTGACCAGTACAGACTGTAAATGTACTTCCTAGACAGGCGCGCGTACTCTGGAACGGACACGTTGGGATAGACCCAAGAGTCGGTTCCAAATCCAATGACCTTTGAAATTGCAAAGTATATACACGCGTTCCAGTGGATGATGATAAGGATGTATAACACAAGATTTCCGATACGAAACATGTTTGGATAGTTTGTCCTGGTCTCGGTACGGTCAAAAAACTCAAACAGCCGAGCAATCCTCAGCAAGCGGTTAAATCGTAGCTCAGGGTAGTTCAAACCAAACTTCAAATAAGCCAGGTCTGTTGGCAGAAGAGACAGCACGTCCAGTTTGAACTGCAACGTTTGGGTATAATGTTCTCGTAATTTCTTTTCATCCTTAACTAGCAAGCCTTGTTCAAGGAAGCCTTCAGAGAATAAAAATACAGATTTTACTTGTTAGAATAAAAATACCAATTTTATTTGTTAGAATAAAAATACCATCAACAGTACTGAGTGACTTACATTTCAACTAACTGATAATGTTAAAATTTGTATGGTAATGTATACAGACATTGATACATTATGAGGTCATTTAATTGCAAATTTAATATTTCAATGAAGTTTCAAAACTGATATATAATGATTAAGAACAATGACTCTATTATTACCACAGTGCTCCCTGAAGTTTTTCACTCTATTCTGGGACAGCTGCATCTTTTTCCTTTAATTATCTTTGCAAAAGGAGAGGGGAGATTCAAATGTCTCATTTTTTATGAATCATTGGCATGAGTCATAAGTAAATTTAAGCAAGTGTTAAGCAATTGTGTATAAAAACAGAGAGGAATATTTTTAAATAAATACCAAGAAGAAGCAAGTATAATGGATTGTTGGAAACATTTACCAAACAATATAGATACCCTTGAGATAAAGAAATCCAGTTCCCCCCTCCCTGAGCCATGCTTTCCCTCTTGTGTCCATTGTTAAAACTGACAGGATTTTCTTTGGTTTGCACCTTTAAATGTTTCTGGTAAGAGAGCTACTAAGCAGAATTTTGCACATCGATATTCATTCAAAATACTTTGAAAATATTAGATTTAAAAAAATTACAAGAATATATAAACTGCAGAGAGACCTTTACTGCAGACAGTACTGCCACAGTGCTCTTTAGTACCTCTGAAAGCTCAAGACATCAAAAATGTTCCTCAGGGAACAGCCTATGCACTACAAAACACTTGCTGCAATTTTAAGTGGAGATGCCCAACTGTCTGCCCACTGGGCCACTCAGGATGAAAATCAGTGGAGAAAAAACCAAAACGTTCCCTGTATATGAGGGATTATCACACTTTACTAATCCCTTAGCAATCTACAGCTTCCTCAGGGAAGCATCTGCTGAGGAAGACCAAGCTACATTACTTTGTGCCCTACACAGCACAGTTATATTTCTGGAATGTGTGGGGTATCTGTAGAGATGTCTCGTGTATATTGTGTGTATCTGGCTTTGGATACCTCTAAACTGATGACGTCCACAAATGGAAGTAGTTCCTGTGCCATGAATGTCTTACCTCCCAGAAAACTGCTGCAAAAGCAGGTCAAATATGCCCTTATTAGCAGTTATGCAACTAAACAGAAAAGCTGACCAGGCAGATGAATTTCTGACTCATAATTATGAAAAATCACTTCAAAAACACCTTCCTCCTGAAGGGAGATAAAACCCCTCAGCTCTTTTTGTCCCCTTACAGAACTGATGTCTTAAAGTAAAACCTTTTGAAAGGATCAAACATAGGGTATGCTAAACATGACCAGCTGCTGAGATGTGAATCTTCTCTGTTTCACAGCGCACAGTCACTAAATAGGTGAAGTCCAGTGAATTGGCCCTGCAGCTAGACAGAAATGCCCCACAGAAAAGCTGATGTTGATCAGAGTAGCCATGGGGCTACCTAGATCCCAGTTCAAAGCCAAGCTCTGCTCTCAGACAGCAGAAGTCACACTCTTCCTGAAAGGCTTCCAGAATCTCTGGCTGCAGGGCAGAGGGACCTTGTGGACTTACAGGAAAAGGCAGCTGGCAAAGGCAGAGCCAGCAGGTGTTGTTATGGGAGTTGACAAAGATTTCAGCACCTAAAAGAAGTGAATTCTTTATTGGAGTGCCTGAAACTGCAACTCCACTGAAGGATTCAGGAGATTGCTGCAGCAATTCTGAGGTTCCAGTCCAGGCCTGCAAATTCAACCTTCTAGCCATGCTTTAACAGTCATATAATCATTATCAGGACAGCCCATGGAAATGTATAACTTGTATTGCCTGGACATGTCCAATTTCTGCTCAGTTTTTTCCCATTACAATAACAGATACAACTGCAGAAAGAAAGTTTAGTTGGCACAGTTGGCATTTTAACTATGCAAAGAAGATGAAGGCCCGCTCTCCCTGCCCCAGATACAGCAGTGTGTGGTTTAGGCTGGTGTCTGAAACTGACTTTCCTTTTGAACAAGGTATTTGCTAAGTTTAAGAATTTGGCTTGCCATGAGTTGTGTGCTTCCCACATGGCAGCATTTTCAGACCCTGCCTTGTAATTACGTTTATAACTTGTCACAAGCCATAATTAATGTCAGGCTGTCAGCACAGTTTTAAATAAATAACTAAATAAAAATAGAGAAATAGGTAAGGTGTTAAAAATTTAAAAGGACTCTCTTTTTAATGGTCAGTGTGGTTTTTGACCCTTTCAAGGGACATTTTGAGGCTGTGGCTGTACCAGTCAATAGAACAAGACAGGAAATGTTTTCTGGCCCTAAGACCAGCTACCATGACAGCTTGTACTCACATGTAAGTTCTTCCAGGACCCTCCAAAAACAACACCATGAACAACACCCACCCCCTGCTGTCCTAGCTGTGCCCAGGCACTGCCTGAATGCTAGCTGGCATGGACTAAAGTGCGAGCATCAAAGCGCATCAAGGACTGCTCCAACAATGTAATGGTATGGATCACTGTATGTCGTTGCTTAGGCCTATACTGTGACCTCATTTAGCTAAAAACAGATATCCCTATAAGGTTAGAACCTGTATCAGATGAGCATGCTCAAATATTAAATCTTCTCAGCTTGCCAGGATTACAGAAACAGGGAAGGGAACCTGAAGACAACCACTTCACACATGACATGACACAGTCCTTGCAGATCCTTTAGGTTCACCCTTCCTTCAGGAAGGTGGGACCTAAGCAGAGGGGCCTGCGTTAACCCTATCCCAGCACCAGGCAGTGGGAGACCCATCCTGGACCTCACAGACAGCAGGTGGCAGAGGGGCCACACTGCTGGTTCCAGGCAGAAGACCACAGACTGAAGGCTGAGATTGGTGCCAGGTCTTGCACTGACCAGGATGCTGCACAACTTAGTTAAGAAAATAGCACTTGTGGGGTGCAGTTCCTTTCTTGCCCAAAGTGCCCTATTGTCCCTTCCCTGCACAGCCTGTTGCAGTGGCTATTCAGTCAGCATTTGGCATGCCTATTCAGCACTGATAGAACTGAATCTAGAGGCAAGTGAAGAGCAAGCGTTGGAGTGCCCAGCCTTAAAAAAAAATCCAAACTGATCAGACACTTCTTCTTTCCAAAGCCTCCACTGTTGGGCTCTGCCAGAGAGGATATTACACTAGTCAAACCTCACAGGGAAACTTCTGTTTCCAGCCTTTATATACATGCAGTATTTGAAAACATCATCAAATCCCAGAAAGACTGACCTGTTCTGAATCTGATGAGCATGTCAAAAACATAGATGATATCAGAGCAATAATCCAAGAACAGCCATAATGTAACATGGTCCATTTGTAGCTCATCAAAGCAGGCTCTAAAGAAACAAAGATAAAAAAAAAAATAAAATTATGCCAACTGCATAAGCAGAGTATTTGCATTATGTGTCCTAGCAGCATGTTAGTGCACACTGTTGGAACTGAAAAATTACAGGCAGCATATTTCCATGCCTACAGCCAAGTCTGAACAGACACGAGGATCTTTCAGAATTCAAAGTGGTCAGGCCAGGAATAAAACTGAAACACATACATGCCACACAAAGGCACTTATGGAGGATTAAACATATCCCTACAATTAAAAATGCATCAGATTTCATGGGCTACACTCTCCATTAAGATAATTCCCAAATACAAGATTTGTTTCTGAGTGGCAAGCTGTCCTCATCTGACACAGCCTGAGAGAACCATTTCCACAGCCCTCCACCCCTTCGACTCAAACTGATTTCCACGTTCTACAAGGGAAAATAAATGCTCGAGTTAAATCTTCCTGCCCTTCGAGTATCTATAGAGATGCATTATAACAACGTGAGACGCCCCCACGCTGCCCACTGCCCTCCCTCCAGTTCTCTCCCGTGTGATGGGAATCCCTCATCCCTGGCAGTGGCCGCCGCCACCAGGTGGCACACAAAGGCCAGCCCAGCGCTCGGGAGGACTCTCAATGCAGGTTGCAACCACCTGCTCTTGGACAAAAAGATGAACAAAGAAACACTGGCCATCAGTTCCCAGTGATGCGCCTATCGTATGTCCCTAAGGGAATATGAGCTGTAAATCTAGGTAAGCCACCCAAAAGATACCGCAGGGAGATAAGTGGGTGATTTACACAGGAAACATAATTAATGACATGTAAAATTGTTATTTACTGAAATCCATACCTGCACACTAGCATGCACCAGTTATAGAACACGGGTGCAGCAATTATGGTCAGCCAGTTGTAGTACAGATTGCTTGAAGGATCTATCACAAATACCTCTTTTTTTGGCCTGGAAAGGAAAACATGCAGGTTTAAACTGGAAATGTAAGCAAGCAACCTGCCAGATCTCCCTCTTCTGGGGGCTGCTCTTCTCACAATGAACTCACAGCTGCCTGAGAAGAGAAAGTATCCATGCCCAGAGCAGATATCAAGCATTAGCTTAATCCCATATGAAAAGATTTATTTCTTTGTTTGACCCAACTTTGGAAAAAGTAAGTAAGAGTGGGAAGAAAAACCAGACATTCAAATCACCGAGACTGAAACACTTTCAGACTTTCTGATAAGCCCCCCACTGGAAAAAAAAAGTTAATTGTTAAATGTTTCTTATTATTACTCCAGTTAGAAAGTTATGCTCCATTGCTAGAGAAATCCTTTGCAGATCTACTTTTTTATTTTTGGCAAATTCTATTATGGAAATAACCATATGAGCACACATTTAAACAAGTAAAACACATATGTATTCAAATACATGTTCGTAAGAGTAAGAATCTCGGTGTGCATATACACATACAGTGTGTGTGACCAGTGCTGAAACATTTCACACATTCACAGTCCTGGCTCCCTGGGCCTCACAACAAGGAAGTGGTGCTAAAGGAAGCACACAAATCTGGAATTTAAGGATTTAAAGAGCAGCATGGATAATGGCACATAAAGAGTGTGCTCAGAAGTGCCCCTCCCTAGCACAAGAAAGGTTGATATGGAATAGACAGCAATTAGGCATATAATTAGAGGAAATACACATTAGTGGCTTGTGAGGTCCACAGCCGTAAAAGTTACTCCAGCAGTGAAAAGTGTGATCCATGAATGTATAATATGTGGTGAATATGTGACCAGGCAATAAACTAATATGTATTTGTGTGACGTTTCCTCATTTCCAAGAATGTAAATCTATTTAAAAAAACCCCAATAATAATTTATTTCTTATTTGTGTGTATTTCTGATATTATCCTTGCTATCAGCTGAATATCCAGATGATGAGAGTAAATAATGAGTCAGCTTTAGAGTGACAAAGCAAGAGCAGGATCTATTTCTGTCAAAAGCATTCAAATGATGTTATTTTGTTGCAGAAATACATCATCCCCTAACCAACAGAAGCAAACTTTAGTGATCACTACTAATAACTGCATCATATTAAGTAACTAAATATACTAGTCGGTGAAATAACTAAACTTTCTAGCAAATATTTAATTTTCTACATATAAGACTTTTGATAAGATGAACCAGAGTTTTGGTTCTTCTGCTCTGAGTTGTTATGGACATTCTGGAACAATGAAAAGTCTGTGCAGCTCCGCAAAGCAGGCTGCTGTCCTGAAATGTCCTCATAGTCAAAAAGGGGTCTGCAAATCAAAGTGACCAGAGGTAGCTCAGTTCCCTTTTACTGATATAGGAAGCTGTCCGTGACACAGGTCTAAACACAGGTCTTCAGGATGCAACAACTTTTCCAAGCAGTTGAAACTTTTCCAAAGTGGAAAATGTATTAAAGACTTGACAGGCTAAGATTCTGCAGTCCACAGAACAATAATTGTCGAAGTGTCACAATGAAATACCATACCATGTTTTGTAGTGCAGGGGGTGTGTTACAAGCACGTATTTATTCTTTATACTTACTCTTCCTTTTTTTTATCGTCTTTTTTGTCATCTTTCTTTTCCTCTTTCTTTTCCTCTTTCTTTTCCTCTTTCTTTTCCTCTTTTTTCTCCTCTTTAACCTCTTTCTTTTCTTCCTTTTTGCTGTACAACATAATGCAAGGCTTAGCAATATTACCAATATTGAAGCAGTTAAGGGAGAGGGTGGATGTTGAGGTACAGGAAACTAGACTAGGCTCCAGACAGAGTAGGACAGGGATCCAACTAGTAAAAATGGTTTACAGGCTGAGAACTCTCACCCTGACAGCACAATACTATCACAACAGGTAACCAGCTGGCTGATTCTTTGCATTAGTCACCCACACTTTCTTGACCTTTTCCAACATCAGTGTACCAGGATGATTTTAAGTAAATGCTTTCAATTTGTTTCACTCTTTAGAACCCAGGTATTTAAAAAGAGATCTACCAAATTATGACAAAACTTGAAATGGCTTAACAAACTGGCAATGTTCTTTGCATAGCCAAAACCTCACTGTGACTGTTTGAAGCTTTAATGGTAATTAAACAAAATGGTACTGGATTTCCTCTTGTGGTTCTTTAAAACCAGCAAAGCTGTAATTAATTATTTACCTCTGGCTTCAGAAATTGGCTTGAAGAAGAATTTGAGATAATGTCTGAACAAAATCAGCAAATGTAGAGAAAAGAAGTATGTCTCATTTAACTACATAGTAGTCATTTTATAAATGCTTTACAGTCAACACAATTAAGCCAACCTATTTTAGTTGTCAATACAGAATCTTAAAGCTAAATTTTTTACATGTCTTGGTCAAAATCATCTAAGCTGAAGAACGACACTCATTTGCACAAGCAGAAAATGCTTTGCCTGAGATGTCCTTCATTTTACTTGAAATTTGTC
>JAWWTY010000001.1:87073281-87166038 GCA_035222235.1 Margarornis squamiger
TGGAAGGATGGGTCACCTGGCTCAGATCCACGTGTGTATGGTTGGTCAGAGGAGCCACGCCCAAGTTGCTCTGCCTGTGTTCCATTGCCACAGTATTCAAAGGCTGAGCATTAAGCACGAAGTTCCAACCTTTTCTAAAATCAGTGGGAATTTTGCCTAGACTTGATAGAATCATGATGGTCCCCATGTTAATTAATTGCTTTCCATTCAATAAAGTAAAACAGGGACCACTTAACATGATATATTCTAACATTCCACAGTATTGAGCACTGACTCAAGCTTCAAGATTTAATGCCAACCATGGATTTTCATACTGTCAAGAATGTACAGCCTTTAGCTCATTAGAGTGTGATAAGCCAGATATAAAGATGGATCTGACTTGCCCCATTCTTAGGTTTGTCTGAACAGAAAAGTCGAAGAGCCTTGAATTACGTTCACTTACACAGATAGACCCACAAATCCTTTTCAAAACTACAGAAAGGTAACATCTTTCTTAAGATTCTGTCAATACAGAATCTTAAAGCTAAATTTTTTACATGTCTTGGTCAAAATCATCTCAGCTGAAGAACGACACTCATTTGCACAAGCAGAAAATGCTTTGCCTGAGATGTCCTTCATTTTACTTGAAATTTGTCTAGTCCTTGAAGAAGAAACTGTCCCCATTAGACAGAAGAGCCTAAAACTGCTCGTGATACTACATTGAATGTGAATGCTGCATATATAAACACAACTCCACACACATAATGTCTGGTTTGGATGAAAGCTGCGGACTCTTGCTCCCATGGGACCTTCATGCTCTCCTCTGAACTGCCAAGACAGGGTCTGAGTCTCCCTTTGCACTGGTGTCAAGAAAGGAGAAATTAGTTCAATGACAGCCACATCCCACAGCAAATCCAGGAAAACACCTACCAAGGTGACCAACACCCCTGAAACTTTCAAAATTATACACTACAAGGGAGTATGACTGGAGGAGAAAAGAAGCTTTTTCTTGACTGATCTTCTACTTATACATGCATCTCAAATCATAGAAAAAGCTTTCCATTTACTAAGGCTGATTCCTACACAGCAGTGGGAACTGCTGCTCAAGTGTCTATTTCTCTGCTACTGACCATCCTGGACTTTATGCCTTCATTTTCAAATCTGACCCTAAAACTCCCTCCTATTTAAAAAACCTGCCAGGATTTCGCTGCAGATCTCTATGCATGGTGTCAGCATTAATGCAGCTCCTCAATACTTCAAACGTCTGTCATTCTTACTAAAGAAGAAAAGTTATGAGTAAACAGACTTTTCAAAGGGTAGGGTTATACATTTTTGGATCTTGTTATGCAGGGAAAAGTGTGTCAAGATAGAGAATCAATCAAAAAGTCTTGGTGATAGTGAATTTCGGAGGGAATATTTTTGGCCATTCCAACTCCCTCCTATGTTTATGTTTCATTTTAAAAATGCAAAAAAACATTATTTTACACAGCATCTAATGCCAATAATTATTTTTCTCTGTCCTGAGATCTCCTGCAAGCTCATCTGTCAACTATAGGTATCTTCCATAAGTGAATTTCTTCAATTTATGTGGCCTCTGTGAATCTTTCTATTGTGACAACTCCCACCTTACCACACTCGCACCTATTTGCAGTCTGGCCACGGAAGACACTCAGAGGAAAAGGTTTGCCCTAATCAAAGATTCAAAAGAATCACTAAGAGCTCCTCAAGACCTGGCACACTTAGGTCTTTAACATAATTAAAAACCCAAAGGTTAAAAAAGATATGCATTTCTGTTGGTTTTTTTTTAACCAGTGCCACTGAGCAGACCAGAATGCAGTAACTAATAAAACAGTTGTTTGTGTCTGCCCTTTTTGACTCCAACACAGCAGCAGCCATTCTGTGTTTCCAGCGCATTAAAAGGAGCATGCAGCTTCAGACTTAAAAAGCGTCTTCATCAACCCCTATAAAAACACTGTCAGCCTTTGAATGAGTCAAATATTTGTGTTTCTCATCTGTCAAGTGCTTTGCAAATCAAATGTGTTTCAGACTGTCAGGCAGGTAGACAGACAGGTGTTGTCTTCATTTAAAAATAATGAAACATTGGAAGGATGAAAGTTTTGCCCAAGGTACATGAGTCATTGTTAGAAACAGAGTAAAACAGAAGTATTTCCATTCTAATCAGTCCTTTGGGCCCCGTCTAGCAGGCCAGGCTGCAGGGTTATAGCTCTTCTTTTATACCAGTCTAAATAAAAATCTCTGTGTTTCTGTCACTGTTCACTGCACACAGATTTTCCTTTTCGATAAAAGTTATGCAAACTAAACCAAAAAATTGCTTTAGGAGCAGGAAGACCTCTTGTTCAGGTATGTGCACAGAGGTTTTTTCAGCATCATTTAAAATGTACAGTTTGAACCTGCCCGTGACAGAATTATCTGGAGAGAAAAAAAACCATAAGGGTTTTCTAAAAGTATTTCTGACACAATCAGAAGCTGTCTTGATTACTTTACAATGAAAAAAAACTTACTAATATCATGTGTGAGAACAGATCTGCTACTGGATACTAAAGAGCAGGTATGTCCTCAGATAGCTGCGGTCTAAAACAAGCAACAAACAAAGGTGTTGGGTGAATTTAAATTACAGGAGCTCCTCACATTGTTCAATAAATTTCTCTTTGATGTAACACTATGAAATAGCTTGTCAATTTTATAAAATAGACTCGAAAAGACTGGCTTCTGTCAGAGATTCTTTGCAATATCAGCCTTAATATGGTGCCTGTCACTCTCTCCAAAACAACATCTGCTGAACTGAAACACACATGTTAAAAGGATGCACACATACGTGTTTTCTTGGTACCCTGACCAGTATCCACTTCTCATTTGACAACCTGACATTTTTGGGACACTTGATTTGCAAAAAGAGACCAGTAGGTTAAAAGATGAAAATCACTATTAGAAAATTAACACATGAATCTCAATTAAAAACTGAAGAATTAACAAATCAATTGGTGATGCAGTAAAATCAGCCAGCTGAACTACAGGAGGTAGAGACTAAATGCTTGATCAAATCCACTCTTGAGAGGAAAGGGTAACTTCAGACAAAAAGAAGTTCACAGGGAGCACAAAGAATGCTTTTCATACTGAGTAAACTAGACCTTTCTCTATAATAAAACTATATTCTTAGGAAAGGCTTAGGAAGAGCTAAGGAGTTTACACTACTAATGTTACTAGGCTGGAAAGGGAAAAAGGGAAGGTGCTAGGAGTATAGAAAGATGTTGGAAGTTATCGGTACTTACTCTTCATTGGTGTTGTTGCTATAGTTGACATTAAACCTGGCCAAGGGCCAGTGACTGCAAACAATTTAAGTAAAACACATTAAAGAGTGTAAAGACTGTGGGTATTTTATGCATGTGTTTACAGTCATGACAGACTGACTTACTCACTTCTCACATATGCCCTGATAAGCTTAGGGAGGTCGACTTTGACTGCTGTGATAAGCCTCTTTGCATAACTGCTTCAAGGCACCAGTTTCTTTTTACCATGTGCTTGGCATACACATTTGTGACCACATCTGATGCCTGGAGCTTGTTCTTAGGCGTATTAGTGCATGGCAATATGCACCTCACTATTTTTAGCCCTGTACTCAGGGGGCCACTATTCTAAGCTTTCTTCAATCCTTTCAACTCTTCTTCACAGATGTAGTGTCAGGGCTTGTGGATAAGTAATGAGCATACCTACCATTGCTGCAGAATTAAGCCTTCAGGATATAACAACTGGGAGTTACTGCAAAGCAGCAACAGTGTAAAACTCAGAAGGCAATGATGGATACTCTCAAATTCACTTTGAATAGCCTTACATAGAAGCTTGTTGGCCAAGGATCAATGTCGTCCTCTCCAATTACATCAAATCTGCTCTTTCTACTGATCCAGACAACTGAGAAATCAGACAACAGTCTGGGTAATTCAACAACATGTGCTTTTGAGCTGAATTTCCAAGGAGTAGATCAAGTGAAGAAAATAAGGCTGTGCTGAACCACAATAAATCAAGGTAACCTGAATCATGCACAGCCTGACAAAGGTTTTTGCTTTAATCTGAATTACCAACTGAGATTTTGAAACACATCAACTTATTACTTGCTTACCTACCAACCTTGAACTACTAAAAAAAACCCAAAAGGGAATCTGTGCTTCAAAGCATAATGCCAAACAGAAAATCAGCTTTTGTCTTGGGACTTCATTTTTGCCTCTTTTAGCTGGAGTTAAATTTAAAACACTGTATCATACCTCTATAAAGCAATAACAATCCATCAAGTCAAAAAAATGTAAACACATATAGGTTTCTCTTGCTAGCCTCTGCTCTACAGGAAAAAAAATTAAGATAAGACTGATCCCACCTTCCATACCAAAGACTGATTATATAGTAATAAGTGAGGTCGACAGTCAAAAGATTTTGTCATTTCTGCATCGGAAGCTTTCTGTAATGTTAGCAGATGAACTCCTGAGTAGGTATAACAAAGCAATGACACATTTGCACAACTGCTTATTTGAAGTTTCCTAATACTTGCAGTTAATGTGCATTAACATTAATGTCATGAACAGCCACAGCTAGCAACATTCTAGATTCTTGAAACAGAAATCACATTCATCCTCAGTAGAGAGGAGTTTAGCAACATCAAGTTGCACAGCTTGCACATATGATAAAACTCCAGTTCTAAGAAATCATTCTGCCTGAAGCAATATGATCAAAATCCTTTCCTTCAAGATCTTGGCTGCAGTGTAGCTGAGGGAGAAAGTCTGCTGAAAGCTGTAGTACTTCAGTTATGTGAACATTCCTGGGCAGCATTAGATACTCTGTTCATTTCCCATGCTAAGCTCCTTACCCTCTTCTTAAAATAAAACTTAGATCCTAATTACCAAGAAAAGGCCATAACTGCAGTCATCTTCATTCGAAGTACAGACAAGTCTCCTTACCTGTTTACTGCCCCAGGCTGCCCACGGACGCTCAGAAGGGAGCGGATGTTACTTTGCCTAGTGGACACCTCCACGAGCTCTGGCCCCCTGATACGCTCTAGGAAAGAGTCAGGCCTTTGGTCTTCATGGTGCAAATGTCTTGTGGCCCATGACCTTATAGATAAGACAAATTGTGACAGCCTGCATGAAACAGACATACGAAATTGACTGAACCAGACAAGAACGTAACACACCTTAAAACACCCAAACAAACAGCAGCCCAGGAGGACTTTTCTCCACTTCTCCACCTGCCATGAAATTGAACTTGATGGACTAACTGTGTGAACCCAGGCACTTCACACAATTTCATAGATCACCTTTTGCAGGGATCAGGAAAATACCTCACACATTTGTTCCTAGTCCACTGTATCAGCACTGCAGGAGCAAGAGAATTTTCTTGTCAAGTGAGGGCCTTTACATCTCAAAATGAGATACTCAGTGCAGATGTAGTTGGTTTAGGTACTTGAGAATTTGCATTCAAGAGTGATGTTATGTTACAATGATATTTGAATTGTTAAACATTTATGTTTTCATCAGAAGCTTCCTCATATATTCAGAGCATATGTAACTGTAGCTAGACACACATGTAATTCAAACTATCCTGAAAAAGGGTAAAGAACAATATAAATTAAAATTAAAAAGGAAGTTCTCATTATGAGTTTATATATTCATGTGCTTTAAGTTTGCACAAAACACGCACCTTATAAACACTTTTCAACTAAACCAAACTTCTTTGCAGACTTTGTAATCTACACGTGGTGGTGTAACTATCTGACAGCCAAACAGGGAAATACAAGTTTATTTTCCACCATCCAAAAGGCTTAAATGTAAACAACACTCTTTAAAAGACCCTAGTTTTATAATATTTTTTATTTTGCTCTGTGAAATACATATTATGCTTAAACTGAGTATGGTCTGTGTTGTGTGTAATCATGGGATCTGAAGGCAGCCTCAGATAGAAATTTTTAAAGCAGACAAAATAAGTTTTTGAAGCTTCAGGTTTATGTTTCAGTCCTGGTAATATAAAGAACTTAAGCCAATGGTTGACTTAATTTGGCTGACTAAGGTTCCAAATCCATTAAAAACATAACTGAATTTTAAAACACAGAGAGAAACTCTTGCACTCACAACACATTCCTTGCCAGAGCCATCCACCAAAGGGGAACAATCATGTTTTATTTGATAAGAAACTAACATTGCATCAGCCATCAGCCAGAATCAAACACTTACCCATTTACTTTACATTTTGGACTCACTTCGTGCATTTCCCCCACATTCAATATATTTTCAGATCCAATTATGTAAAAATAATTATTTTTTTATATATTTGACAAATTTGTGCGGGTTTATTCAGCACCTCTCAGATTCGAAGACTTTTATTAGCAGTAAGTGATGAATTCAGAAACAAGGTCAAATGCAATCTCTGTTGTGTCTTTATAGACTTTTTTCCACTGGACTCCATCCACTTTCTTTGGAAAGCGATGTCTCTTCCTTCTTTGCCTCCAGATTGTGAGTGGTCTCTTTCAACAAACTGAATACTGGAAGTTCTATTAGTTAGCATGTTACCTTGCCATTGCTCCCCTGCCTGTGAATGAGCTCGTCTGGGATTCAGATACGTGTCTTCCCTCCACAGAAATGACTCCCTGCAGTTCTGAAGATGCATCCTCACACAGTGAATGGGTTCTGCAAAAGCAATTTTAGTTTTTAAGAATTCCACACAGCCTTCAGCAGATTTCCCCCCATCTGGTTCTTTCTACCGCAACATCAGGAACCAGGACAGCAAATTGTCTTCTTCCTAGTAAGATAGCCTATGTTTGATAACCACAGAGCTAAGCCTATGTTCCTACTTTTCTGGAGCCATCCAATGTGAATTAAAGTCAGTGGAAGCTCTGCCATACACTCCAGCAAGCTCAGAAACTAAAAACATCAGCATTTAAAACATCAGCATCTGAGAAGAAGAGATAAATATCTAACCTCCTCTTTCAGTAATGGAGTTTTAAAATTCACTTCACTGGAACCTCTACTTTATGAGGGTTCACTCTGATTTTTTTATAGTACTCCTAGGGTTTTTTCTGTGTTTTTCAGACTTTAGTATTCACTTTTACAAGACTTTGTCACATCCAGTCAGGATCACTTTTTCCTCTCTTTGTAAGACAAACAAGAACTATCACATCGGTCTGTTAATCTGCACTGCCAGGAAAACACTGACTATAATGACACTTGCAGCACCTTCCTAAGAACTGGCAACAGCATTTCAATGCCCACAAAAGGATAATTTGCAGCTCCATTTTGTGGGATGCACTCACAGCTGAGAAACTGACAGAGAATTAAAAGTTTGTTATTTCTACACAAAGAACAAAGCTAAAATAGATCCTGGAAGTCCCGGGATTCTCAATTTGTTAACTGTTTTCTACTTCATTTTTAATTACAAAACACCAGTAGACACTGCTTAGTATAGAAAAATTTTTATAACCTAGTTTATATTGTTGGTGTTGAGAACATTATGGATGCCAAAGTTAACATGGCTTCTTGGGGACAATGAATGAACTCATGGAACAGAAATTCATTATGGAATACCAGATACACAGAGCCTGCATTCCTCTCAAGAAGTCTCCTGAGCTGGATGTTGGGAGAGCAGTAGTTTGCCCACCTCTTTTGCTATTGCCTACAGCAGCTGCCTACAGACCTGCTGGAGAAAGGATACTGGACTAGTCAGTCTTTCAGACTGCAGTACCATGGCTGTTTTTAAGTACTTTCATTCCTCTTTGCAGACAAATACACGTTTTGTGTGATCTTGGCAGTAAATTCTAATATGGGTGCTGGCCTAATAAGTATCTAAGTTCCCATTATAGTCAATGGCCATCTTAGGGCTTGATTCAGCTGCCTCAACACAGGAGTCTAGTACCACTTGGAATACCTCAAAATACTTTTTCAGACCTCTCCAGAGCACACAGGTCACTCCTCACATCCACTACCACCAGCTAAACACTTCAAATACCCTATGGTATCTCAAATAGCATTAGATGCCTATTTTAGGAAACTAAATTCCTCTCTCTTAATCAATAGAGCCAAACGAGCCTGAAGAGTTACTCAGCTTCAGGGCAAGATGAACAGTTCCCAGGTGCTGCTGTGAGTACTGACTACATCTTCACTCATGGCAGCAGGAACACAGAGACCTACTCACACAGACACCCAAATCCAGAGGTCTCCAGGGTGCAGCTGAATCCTACTTGCAACTTTCAGACAGCCAACTTGTGTCTATAATCTATGTGCTGCCTCTGCTCTTTGAGCTGTTTCCCTGCAGGGGCTGGATTTTAAAAAATGAAGATTCTTTTGTTACTTTTTGTTCTAACAAAAGGAACCAACCTCATAACACACTACAGAGTAAGAATATGGGCCCACGAATGGCTTCAGCATAAAGGAGAACGACAGCTTAAAGATCAGTAGCAGCTTTCTGTTAACTGCTGCAGTGAACGCTTTTTCTTGATAATACCTTATTTCAAAGCAGAAAAGCACTTAAGCACATCCTTAGCATTAAGCATAAATTTAACACCCGCTGGCTTTAATGAGAACCAAGCAATGTGTTTAATTGCTTTGTTGAACTATAGCCAACAGGAGCTGGAGGAAGACAAAAGCAAAGAAGAAATGCTGCTACTCTACAAAACTTGGTGTTTTTTTCCCAATGTCTATAGTAGTATATTTTGTTACAAAATATTTCTCTAAAATTCTCGATGGGACCTACTTTTTGGTACAGACACATTATAAAACAAAGCTGAACTAAAAACAATGTGTATCAAGATTCTTTGAGTGGTATTGCAAAGGTATGGTATATACTTACTAGCAATCACTTCTGCAATCCCAAACCCCCAAATATGAGATCTCTTTTAAAGAGTAATATTGTATCTTTTTATCTCTTCTCTTTTTTATTTTGTTGTATTTTATTTTTATATCTTTATATTTTTTTATCTTTTTATATCTTTATCTTTTAAAAATATTTTTATCTTTGATCATATATGAACTCCTGTAATTAATACTGATAGCAGAAGACTTCTTTTAAATAAATGCTCCTCCAAGACCATCATGATGATGATACAAGTGCAGTTCTTATTTCAATCCCTCTGTCCAAAGCAAGACATTGCCTTTGAAACTGCAGATGACCAAAGAGATTTAATTCTACACTTAAACCTTTATAACCCAACTCTCACATCCCCACCAGTAATTCCATTCTGTGAGCTGCCAGTCACTGGTATCCTCTGAAAATAGGATATTTAGAAAAAGGGAAGGAAGAAGATAATTTCCATCTGTGTTTTCCCAGTTTTTGAGATATCACTGTAAGCAGACACAAAGGGACATGGCTCTTCCAACTCTCCCTATGGAGACCATGGGGTACTATAACTAAGTCAAGCAAGCCTTACTGTGCAGAATAGAAGCAGCTCTGTTTTCACTAGGGGAGGTACACCTACATGACAGAAAACATCACGTAAGCAAAGCAAAAAGCAAAAAAGGACCAATTCAAACAGGTCAGCAATCACATCCATACTCGACGCTAGGGGCATGCAATTCAAAAACCCTCATAAAGCAGGCAGTCCTATCAGCCCAGCAGGAGTTTGAGTGCTCTAGTCTGGGTACACCTTTGAACAGCAAGAAACAGTCTGACAAGGTCCACACAGAGGAGTTGGCTGAGCATAAAAAGCCAAAAAGCAGAACATTTTTTCCAGCCTGGACAGATGCTGTGAATCATCAGACACCTTCCTGCAGGCCCAGCAGGGTTTGCCCAGTCTAGAGAAATGGCTGGTGCTGTGCAAAATGTAAATGCAAGCTCACTGGCACATTTTAAACAGCCACTTTAAAACTATTAAAACAGGGAAAGGCAACTGTAGAGAAACTATTAGATTTCCTTTGTACAGTGAGGGACTCTGAAAATTCAGTACAAAAATGTTGATATTCTTTAAACGCTACAAATGTTCCCTATGACAGGAATTAGGCAATTTGCAGAGGGTACTTTAAAAAAAAAAATTTCCCAAGACTTTTCACTGGTGCTGAAAGGATTTTTTTTTCACCAAATCCCACACAGTCTGCTGGAAGCACAGACTGCTATCTGTGTCGTGACTTGAGAAAGAGGTTTCTCCTTAATGAGTTGGTGTAATTCCCACTGATGTGAAAATGGGCTTTATTCCTGAGCCACAACAACCTCCCCATGTCTGTCTCTTCTGTACTTTGGATACACATTGTGAAGTCAGTTAAGTGCACTGGGCCAACAATATCATGACATAACATTCCTGTAACTCTACCTCCTATTCCTGGTGCTACAGGAGTTCCACAAATTACACAGCAGTCTGTCCTCTTGACTGATGAAAGGAATATGTTACCTGATACAGCCATTTTCAATCCTTTCTATATCTTCATCAGTAGGTCTGACAGACAGTCTGTGCATACCAGGGTAGGAGTGCTGGGTGTTGATTTTTGCCATTTTGCTTTACATATCAACATCTAAATGACAGCTGAAATGGGAAAAAGAATTATGAAGACTGCAAAAGAAATGTGCTCAGTACTTAAAAAGAGAGCAAAAAGAAATTTCAACCATTTGAATAATAGCAAATGATATTTGCCCAAACATAGGACATGCTTCTTGATTTATTTGCACTAGACAGAGAAAAAAGTGATAGTAAAAGTGTAACAAAGAAGATTCATCATGACCAAATAAAAGATTTACATGACACCATATTCTTTTTAGACTCTGGGCTTTATGGATACCTACACTGTCATACCAATTACCCGTAGTAAAATTGCATATAAAATCTCAGTAAGAGAAGGTTACAGTTAGAAAGTCAACCAAAAATAGCTAGGCAATACATGTGCTAGGACAACCCATTCCACTTTACATTGATTCCCTTGTGCTAATTTTATCTATTTTACTATTAAACTGTTTATTCCAAAAATGCATATTAACCGAGCAGATAATTAATGAAATTTATGCCTCAACTTAATATGTGCCATGCAATAATTCTATAGTATTAAAACTCTGCACTAAACAGCTTCTCAGGTTTTTTTATTATACTGATTCAAGAAATCTCTGTTAAGGTATTTAGCAGCTCATCTCCTACAAGTGTTAGGAAATTGATCTGAATTCCTTTCCAGATTTGACCTTCTAACCTTTCCAAATTCATATCAGATCTATCACTTGCAAAACAAGATTTAAGACTCAAGACAAGTGTCTTACAAATGAGGGAATAAAAGGCTTTCAGTGAAGCTCTGAATTTTTAAAAAAGTAAAATTTAAGTTTTGAAACTCCCTTCAGGAACCCTTTTTGTTTGAGATACGACTAGAATGAAATCCTCTCAGGATCAATCAACTCCCTCAGACCATCTACTTTTCACCTATAATCCTCTGTCTCACTGACTACACAACACTCACCTTTAAAAACAAATGAAACACAGATCTTTCAGAAACTAACTTTTTGTCCTGAATGATTCAAGAAGCAAAGCTCATAACCCACGATTAGAATTATGTTATGTATCCCCTCTCTTAAAAACCAGATATCCAACTTACTCTCCATCAACTCCCAGACAACTAAAGGAAATCATATACATCTTTTATTAAAATTATTAAATATATTCCAAAATACAAAATAGGTTATTTTTTTCATCCAGAAGTAATAAAGTTAGTCTAGAAATAGCCCTTGGGTATCATTTAACACCTGAAATTTTGATCAGTATTTCCCATTATTAATTTTGCCTCAGTGTAAGTCAGTTAATGTCAAACTGTGTCTCACCTTAAACTGAGCCCTTTTCACACTGGTTAACTGAAGCTTTACCGGGGGAAAATGGGCATTTTTATAGCACATTGATATTTTAAAAAAATTAGTTCTTTCAACCCATTCTCAGATTGGAATCTTCACTCAAAAGAATTAATTTCTAAAGTGCATAGGATTTATGCTAAAAACATAAGTCGAGGTTTTAAAAGCTTGATGGTGGGAAAAGAAGAATGATTCGTAAGATACGTAACAAAGCATTAAATTTTTTTCTAAAGATGTATTTTCAGCACAAAGTTAGTACTGAGTTAAGATCTTGCTTAGTTCTGCCACCTAACACAACAGTAACACTCATCAGTTCTGGTGATTCACAATCAGATCAATGTCCACTTCTGGCAGCTTAAACAAGGCTCACCTGGTTAATAATATCCAACAAAATAAATAACTCTCTTCAAACAATAAAACTGTTGAAACAATAAAAGCATAAACTAATAAAACCCTTCTGAAGTCTTGGGATCATGTAGATAATTTGCTACTAACATGTATTCTCTCACTGAGAAGACACGTTGCTTCTGAATCTGGAGATTAGTGACCAATGCCCTTCTGTATCTCAAATGCTGTAGGTGTGACATATGGATTTCCAGACCTGGAATTTGTGCATCAGTTTCTGAAAGTTTGATTAAAAGACACTAAGTATAGTATTTCTTTAAACTTAAAACCAAAATGGCTTCTCCAGATGTTACTAATCTCCTGAAATTAGATATTACTAGTCTGGAATTAAACACTATTAATAGATCCTGGAATTAGATATTCCAAATCTCCTTGAAAGGCTTGAGTATGCCAATGGAGCAATGAATAGAGGAAGCAGTTGTATACCTTATTCAGACTTCCAAAAACCGTGCCACTAAAGAAACCTAATAGGTCATAGAATATGAAGCCAAACACTATTTTGAATTAAAAATGAGAAGACAAAAAGAAAGAAAGAACAGGATTAAACAGTCGCCTTCATGACTGCAAAAGTTTAAGAAGGTATTCCTCAGGGCTCCACAGGAAAACCTGTCATTGAGGATACTAATGAAAAGGAGTGATACAAGATCTCAGGATGGCAAAAAAAATACTATAAGCAGGAGAAACAAAAGGAGTGCAAAGAACTTCAGGGTGACCCACATCAACTACATCAATTTCTCAATTTGATGACAAGTGATGTGCCCCACAGGCAAATGGGAATCAATGAATACAGGTGAAAAGCATGAAAACTTGAAAACTACTGCCTTACATACTTCCAAATGAGCCATAGGCTCTCAGGAAGGGAACCTGAAAGGAGAGTAGATTTAGATTAAATATTAGGAAGAAATGATGGTGGTGAAACACTGGAACAGGCTGCCCAGAGAAGCTGTGGGTGCCACATCCCTAGAAGTGTTCAAGGCCAGGTTGGATGGTGCTTGGAGCAACCTGGTCTAGTGGAAGATTCCTGCCCACAGCAGCAAAGTTGGAACTACATGGTCCGTAAGGTCCCTTCCACTCCAAACCATCCTATGAACATTAGACATATGCACAGCTCAGTGACACCCTGCGCACTGCAGGGCAGGCTTGCTGACACAATATATACATGGAAAGTGTAAATGACACAAAGAACACTAAAACTGTTCCACAAAAAAAATGTGAAGACTTATCTGGAACACTATTAGTCCTTCTCTTAAACAAAAAGATAAAGCAGAATAAAAGCGTGGCAAGAATGATTAAGAATATAGAGAAGGGAAAGAAAGAAAAATGGTATTGCTCACCTTAGAAAGCTGAAGAATAAAATAAAAATATGTAGGTAAAATTGGAGTTCATTTCAGATCCATTACAATAATTCCAGCTGTAAAATTGTGACCTGAACTCTTATTCTCCACTATACCAGAGGAAAGGAGGGGGGAAACATTTCACAGAAATACAACTCTACTATTAAGTAATAAAATACACTAATGTAATTTTGGAAGGAGGTAGGGACAGTGGATGAAGGTGTGTTACGTGAGCCCAACTGCAGTAGAGAGAGACCAAACACAGGACTGAGAGAAAGAAATAAATAAGACAGCAGTTTAGGCACACTGCAAGTGGTGAGACCTCCTGAAGCAAAATGGTTAGGCACTGCATAAAGCCCATAAAATTCTGACAAATTACTGGCTAGCTGATAAAGGAGAAAGACTTGTTCCTTCTATGCCTCCAAGAATCCTAGTGACAAATGTGTTCAGTAGCCTAGGGAGGAGACCAGCATTTCAACATTGGATCCAAAATCTGGCAAGCAACTTACTAGGGAGCAGCTTAACATGAGCTATCAGGAGGAGCCAGCAGGAAAGTCCTGAAGAGCCTTTTGCAGAGACAGCTCCCACTGTCTGGGGTCTGCAATCCCAAAACTGACACTAAACCCTGGTTCTTACAAGGCAGCTTTAAGGAGTGAGCAGAGCCCAGCTTTGTATTTAAAAACACAGTTGTTACAGTAGTGTGGTGGGCTGGCTTTGTCTGGCTGCCAAATGCCCACCCAGCTGTTCTCTCACTCCCTCTTCTCAGTGGTCCAGCAGGAGAAAGTAAGATGAGAAAGCTCATGGGTTGAGAAAAAGGACAGGAAGATCACTTACCAACTATCAGCACAGGCGAAACAGGCTCAAACGGAGGAAAATTCAACTCAGTTATTGCAAATTAAAATAGAGTTGGATGGTGGGAAACAAAAACACCTCTTCCCCTCATTTTTTCCACAGATTCAACTTCACCCCGACATTCCCAACTCCTCCACCTTCTCCACGCTCCCCAGCAGCACAGTGGATGGGGAATGGGGGACTGAAACCAGTCCATAATGGTTCCTCACTGCTGCTCCTTCCTCCTCACACCACCCCTGCTCCACCATGGGTGCAGTCCTTCACAAACTGCTCCAGTGTGGGTCCACTCCACGAGCTGCACTGCTGCAGGATAAACCTGCTGCAGTGTGGGTCCCCCATGGGCTGCAGCTCCTGGCAGGAGAACCTGTTCACCCATGGGCTCCTCTTCACTGGCTGCACTTTCCTTCAGAAAATAGCTACTGGCTCCTCCATAGGGTCATCCACAGTGGATGTCTGCTCCAGCATGGCCCCCTCCATGGGCTGCAGGGGACTCTCTGCTCCAGTGCCTACAACACCACTGCTCCTTCTTCTCTCATCTTGGTGTCTGCAGTGCTGTTTTTCATCCTTTCTTCCCTCCCCCTCATTCCCCACACAGTGCCTTTGTGGGGTTATACTCGTTCTTGAGTGTTTTTTCCCCAAAGTGCCACCAGCATGGCTGCAGGGGATCAGCTGGAGCCATCGGTGCCCAGCACAGGCACCCCCTGGGGGCCTGCACCCACCACACATTGCTATCTGCCTTTTGTAAAATCTGTTTTCTGGGAACTACACTCTCTACTCTGAATATTTAAAGCTAGTATTTACACTGAGAGTAAAACTTGATTACCTAAAGGCTGACAAGTCTGATAAATCCACATTAGGCACTTAGAACAGGTATTTAGCTCACAAGCGATTTAACAAGAGAAACAGACAGACAGACAGTTCTCTGAGCCTCAATCTAGCCACCCAGCAAAATAAAACTTACCTGAAAGCCTCCTAGCTCTTGAAAGATTGACATCTGTACCAAAGCCTTCAGCCAAATTTTAACATGCTTTCTCACTTAGTCTTTCCTTCCTTACTACCAATTGTACTAACCTGAAAGATATGAGTAAGAAATAATTCCACACTCAAGAATACTGCTTTTCAGTGCATAAATCCCTGAGACTGAAACTAGAGCTAAATGATAAAGATGCATTATCCTACTAAAAAATACAACAAATTAGGCATTAATAATAGCACTGCCTACTCCAAATGCAAACAGTTCATGTACTCTTTTATCCTCTTCATTTTGGATTCAGTAGCAACTGATATTTTGTGTCAAATTATTTTATATGCACTGCCTGGTATAAAAGACCTGTTTTATCAAGACACAGAGATGTTTGACAACAAATATGAGTTCAAGTAACATACGAAAACTTCAGATTCATATATGCATTTATCAATTTTGAAAATCAGGTTCTACTTATCTCTTTAGAACTACATCTTTAGACTTACAACTGGAGGTACGAAGGCTGCAGTACCTAAATTTCTGGAGCTGTGCCATCCAGTGGATTTCTCAAAGCAGGCACACAGAAATTCAGGTACCCAGAAATAAGGCACTAGGAAGGGAGTGACATATGTCAGTCAGTAAGAAAAGACTGAAGCTAAAACCGGAGACTGAAAATAACTGGGCATCTACCTCCAGGCCAAAAAAGAGGTGGCACTCAATCAACACACCTAATTCCCCTCTTTCTCAAGTCTATTTCACCCATGTGCAGCAAAATGCATAGGGCTGAGCAGCTGCACCTCAAAAATGAGAAGCTTTTCAAGTCTCCTTCAAATTAAGGAAGCCAAAACCAGTTTTACTCCTTTCTTCAGAGCCTTAGCCTTCTACCAGTAGGTTATGGGATACACTCACACATACCTTTCTCATGGGTTTTCAGTGCTCTGAGGACATATACTGGAGCAGCAGCAGGAATGCCTGTTTTCGGCACCCATTGCTGTTGGACACAGTCAAGGCCCTTGAGCAGCTTTTTGGCCTAGGTTTCAGCCAATTTTGCACATACTCAGTAAGAATAAAAACCCAGGCACACAGAGGCATATTATAAATTATATAAAATTTAGGAAGTTGATGGCCATCAGCTAAGCTACCAAAATGATCTGTGCAGCTTGTTAAACATCCATGAAAGAATTTTGAATTACTACAGTCTCCTTCTCAAGAGCATTGGGAGTCCACATTTGGGCTACTCTACCACTTCCTCTTTGGGGAAGAATATATTAACTCAACCTAACTTAAATCAAAGTTGTTAACCAACCAAGAATTAATACATCTGATACAAAGTAAAAATAGTTGTTTATCAAGCAGTGATGGCAGATCAAGCTATTTCTACCACCATTTAATATTCTTAAAGCTTATTTATTTAGACTAAAAGGACTATAGAGGGAAAATATAGAAGAATTCAAAAAACAGCTTTTCAAGATGAAATATGTATCAACACCACAAAGTAAAAGATGGCTTTATATACAATTTTATAATGGGTTGTGTTTGTGTGGTTGGTAAAATAATGTTGTTGTTGAGGCTCTCAACATCTCATTTATTGCTGTAGAAGCTGCATAGGCTCACTTACATCATTTTAGTTAAGACACGTTCTAAATCCTCACACAGCCTCTCAGGTTCAACCCTGCTAAGACTCCGGGATTTATTTTGGGATTTGACCTCCACCTACATGATCCTTGTTATATCACTTGGTAATAGTGGTAGCTCAGCTGTACATTATGTACCTTGTGTGTGTTATGTGTGACAGCCTGCAGCTCCAATGATCTGACCAGTACAGGCAACAAATGGACATCAAAGACTGGACACTGCGTCTTGAAGTAACTATACCATGTGAAGACAAGGCCCAACTTTTTTCTTCAACGATTTGGAGGTTTGTAAATTAATCTGCAGCCTGGATTCTGGCATATTCTCATGGGAATCAACTTTGTATAAAGGCTATTAGAACAAGCCCAAGGGCTTGGAAAAATAATCAGCAACCTGCACCACCTTACCCTCATGAACCATTATGCAGAAGAGTTTGAATCAACAATTCTTAAATTCTAAGACCTTTTTTAAAAACATACTTTTCAAATTTTATTACTCTCTGCTACATCATATTGCATTTTCCAGTCTGTGGGCACTGACATCTCCTTCAAATGAATATAATTTATATGCATAGCTTAGTAGCCTCGGTACCAAAGATCTATCAAGTGCCTTTCACAGGTACTCTAGGATGTGCACATACTCCACCAGCACTGCTTATACTTGCATGTATGATTTATAGTTTTAGAATGAAATGCACATGATTACCCTTAATTTCTTTGATGGCTGAGTCCCTGCCACCCTGTAGCACCAAAATAACCTTTTAAATAAATGGAATTATTTGGACTGAGTTTCCCTTCTTTATCTATGAATAGTTCAATTTCCTAAGATTTGCTAAAGTATTTTACAGACTATTTTCTAGGAATATATTATTTTTTTATACCGGAATATAATGGAAATCACTTAAGAGAAACTAGCCATGAATATTGAACATAATGTTGTACATTAAAACACAGTAAACTACAAGTTACAGCTGACAGGACAACCAGGTTACATCATGTTGTTTCTGTTGCTGGTATGGGCTAACATGATGCAGGTATTCGGTATCCATGTCTCTATACAGCAAAGAAGCTCTGTGCCAGGCTCCTGTAGCCACTGTCTGAAATTCACCAGTTCTGCCAACATCTCTGTCAGTGCATTCATTTGCCAAGATAACTCTTAAAAGGGAACAAAACAGGTGCATGAATACAGCTAAAACACAGTAGGTTTGCACTTCTGAATGTGTGTTTATAAAATAAATACGTGTGCATGTGCATATATGCGAATGTTACCCATTCAAATTCGCTCCCTGCCCACGTTACGTAACCTGTCCAAGCTATCTCACTTGGCTAGAGAAGGAAAGCGTGAGAGGTAAATTGTGTCACGTTTCACAAGCAGTAACAAGATGTTCGACAGAAGGGGATTTAAGAGATGCTAATGAAAAGAGATGGCAACACTGGAGAAGGCTGCAGGACAACGTGCTGAAACAGAACGACTGAGCTCAGGTACGAACTGGATGACAAAGGCTGGGATACACAGAAGGTAAAGCTGAGAGGTGCGATATGGAAGGATGATGCATGATTTTTTTAAGCTGATGTGCTCTTCCATCAAGTTGTTCACCACATTTACTGTGATTACCCTTGCTGATTAGACATCCTGACAGTCCCAGTATCATCTGCAGCAAGTATTTGTCTAATCAGATGGTTATAGCATGCATACTCAAAGGAAACAACACAAAAAATACTAGAGGAAAAAAACCAAAACCAAAGCCTGTGCTGACTGAAGGCAAAGTTACGCTATTTCAAAAATTGTAACATATAAAACTACACTTTACTCAGTTGCAACAATGAAAAATACAGATTTTAAATTGAACACACCTCTAACCCCTTGCTTTGAATGCAACAACTATGAATCTGGAAAACAAAATATAGTTAAAGTGTCTGTGATCAACAGGTACCAACACTTACATTTAACATCATTTCTTCAGAGATCTAAAGTAACATTCAGGTAATTTTTTCTTATCTTCTTTTGACTTTTTCCTCTAAGAGAGTGGACCTTGCATTAGAGAAAGACACTGATTATAGTTATTATTGTATCTTGCACCTTCTTAGGCACACTACGGCCCGGATTACACTACAGGAGTTTTGCAAAGGATGCCATGTTATTAGAACCAAGGTCAATTTATTGGGAGTACCAGGAATCACTGGAAAATTATTCCCTTTCACTGCTTGCAGTACTTGCTAGCATGTCCTTTATATAGGGTTTGACAAGGTCATGTTTATACCACAGACACCAGACAGCAGAGAAGTTATGAGACACACGGATTAAACTGAGGAAATTAAGCATCAGTCAACAGGAGCAGTGGAAGTCCCCCCTTGGCCTCACTTCTGTATGGATTTGTGTCCTGAATCCAATTTGATTTGGAGTATGCAGATCTCTGTGTCAATTAACTTTAAAAAAAAAGAAAACAAACAAAAACAACAAGCAAAAAAAACCAAAAACCAACCAACAAAAAAAAACAAAACAACAAAACAACAAAAACAACCTTTTCTTTGAAACTAACTAACTAACCAACTATCTAACTAACTAAATAAATAAAGATTGTAAGTTACGTTTCCATTTCAAGCTTCTGAGTCAAGGTTTGGAATCGAAGTCCCATGCAGGACATGATCCCACTCTCACGGGCATTACCGAGAGGAAGGCTTCCTGCCTGCTCTTTCAGACTCACCTGCCCACTCCCTCCTTCGCAGCATCCGGACTCTGGAGCTCCGTCCGTCCGTCCGTCCGTCCGACTGTCCGCCTGCCTGTCGGATGCGGGCGCGGCGGGGCCGCGATCCCCGAGCGGGGCCGGCGGTCAGCGCTGCCCTTCCCGGCGCGGCCCCAGCACCCCCGACAGCCCCGGTATCCCCTGCACCCCCGGTACCCCCGACAGCCCGGCACCCTGGTACCCCGATATCCCCGACAGCCCTGGCACACCCGGCAGTCCCGGTACCCTGGGCAGCCCCGCTATCCCCGGTACCCTGGGCAGCCCCGCTATCCCCAGCAGCCCCGGTACCCTGGGCAGCCCCGGCAGTCCCGGTACCCTCGGTATCCCCGGCAGCCCCGCTATCCCCGGCAGCCCCGCTATCCCCGGCAGCCCCGGTACCCTGGGCAGCCCCGCTATCCCCGGCAGCCCCGCTATCCCCGGCAGCCCCGGCAGCGCAGCCCGGCGGGCCGGGCGGGGGCGGCGGGGCAGGGCAGGGCCCGCCGCGGCCGCCCCTCCGCTGGGCGCGGGTGGATTACGGCCGGAGCCCGAGCGCCTAAGCCCGGCTCACCGGGAAAAGCCGCTCGGAGGGCTTTGCGATCCTGTTAAGTTCTCGGAGAGGATCAAGACGTCAAAGCGGCTCTGCGGCGCCCCGGCACATTTCGTGCCACGCCGAGGAAAGTTGGGAGCCCGGCGCGGCAGGGCAGGGCAGGGCAGGGCCGGCCCGGGGCCGCTGGCGGAGCGAGGGACCCGCAGCCCCGGGCGGCGACACGAGAAGCGACGGGGCGGTGCGGGGCGGCAGCGGCACACAGCGCGGTGCCCGCAGCACTCGCTGCCCGCGGGGCGGAGCCGCGTCCGGGCGGGCGCTCATCCCGCCCCGCACAGGTGGGGGCCAAGCATCGCTGCCTGTGGGCCGGGCAGGGGCAGGCAGGGGCAGGCAGGGCCCGCCGCCGCCTCCATCCGCCTGCCGGCCGCGCCGGGGATGCTCGGCGGCGTCCGCAGGGCCGCGCTCGGGAGGAGATCCCCGGGCCGGCACCGCGGCCGCCTCCCCGCCGCCCTCCCCTGCACACGCCGCCCCCGGAGCCGTCATCTCGGCCGGCGGGAGCGGGATGGGCAGGAAGGCGGGGGAGGACGTGCCGCTGCCCGCTGGAGGCGAGTGCCCCTGCCCTGGGCAGCCGTCGCGGAGCGGATTCCCCTCTCTCCGCCCGGCCGTCCCTGCGCGTCCTGCCCCAGGCGCACCCCGAGGGGACGGCACCCACAGCAGCTCCCACTGCCGGGGCCCGCACCCTCTCCCTCATGGAAGGCGCTTCTCCGCGGTGTGCCGCTGAATAGGTTTCTTCTTCAGTGCTCTGGCCCTCGCTCCCTGACCGCCTGGAGGGGGCCGACCTTCATCTTCCCGTGCTGAAGCTCCCTCAAGGCTTCTGCACTCCCCCGAACTTCACCTGCTCAGCTCTGATTCTGCTTTTCACAGGGTTCAGAAAAGCTGAAAACGAAGAGTGCGTGTGAGACATAAAATGATTCTTCAGCTGGAAAATGTCTGCAGAAGCCATGTCATTCCTAAGTGAAAGGCTGCTGCAGTTTGCTGCATGTCAATTCCACAACACCACATTAGAAATGCATATGAAGTGCCTGGGTTTGTGGAGTTACTCACTGCTCTCCCCTCGCTGAGAATCATTTTACATAGGAAAGATGAACCACATCACACAACAAGGACTGAGGAGAGGAAAAGATCATGGCTAAAACTCTTAAAACCCCATCACAAACTCGAGCTGCCTGTCTCATGTAGTTATCACATCAGTCTTCAGAATAACAAGGTTTTTGAGGATCAGAACAGAAATCCTGGGAAGGCAGAAAGCATTGGAAGAGCATCCTTTTTCATTTCCTTTCCTGCTGAACTGACCCCTCTGGAGTACTCGACGCAGTGCTTTGGAAGCACTGGGAGGGGAGCTAGCTGACCAGGCATGTACCAAGTGCCAGGGTGCTGTTGTCCCTTGGAAGGCTCAAGCACTGGTTGCACTTCCTAGATGTTATATGTAGATACACACAGTTTGCAGACCCTGGCTTCCTACTACGACAAGATGTAGTTGTACATCTTGCCCTCATGTTCTGGTTGCTACATGAAGGAAGCCTGTGAAAGGAACCTAGAAAAAAGCTGCAGAGACTTCCAAAAGGTCTGGACATTAAGGGGTTCGGGCTGAATCAACAAAAATGAATGTCCACATGGAGAATGCATCACTTTCCAAAGTCTGTCATAATATTCAGTAGTATTGGTGTAAGAAATTTTGGAGAAAATACTATGTTAAACTTGTTATACCTCTTCACAGTGCCTCAGTAGGAGTTACCTAGAAATTGAAGAAGACACAAATAAAAGAAATACTTTTTTCTTTTTCCATTTTGTGAATTGCTTTAAGTTTAAAAATGTTTATTCAGAGAACAAATTTTGCTTCTTTCCCACATTTTCCTAATTTCCATGGATTTTTATCTCCTAGTTTAGTTCTTGCTTCATTTGTACAATCATTAAACCAGTCCCCTGAGAGCCACCAACAAGCAGGTTCAACCTGCTGACAGCTGCAAGATATCATCCATCAAAATAGTTATATTCAGCAAGACACTATTGATGATTTATCTCAGTGACCTAAAATTATTGGTCTCAGATAGATACTCTTGAAAGCACAGCCATGAATTACCACGTCTAATATCAACAAAAGCATTTTGTAGTTTTCTACGCAAATTAAATGTCAATTCTGTTCCACTCTGTCTGCAGTTAAGCAAAGAATCCATTATAGTTTTCAGCTGGAAATTATAATTAATAAGAAAAGGGAAATCTGGAGTTCCAGCACCTCAAATTAGAAAAGAGAAGGGGAAAAATAAAAAGAAAGAAAAAGCCACATAGCTTGCTTTCTCAGTTCATTCTTTTCCAGCTAATTTACAGCTTGTAAGTGAAATTCCTCAGCTAACAGTCCACTCTACAAATTCTTCCTCTTGTCTTTCACCTTTCTTGTCATGAACTTCTCACACTTACTCTCAAGGCCCTGTTTCACTGTGCCTGTCTAATTCTACCTCAGGTTTTCATGTTTTGTTATTGCGCCAATAATTCTGTTTTCTAGATTTTTAATCTGAATTCACTGTATAGCTACTTTGCCATCACTTCAATAACATTAGAACACAGCTGGCAATACCCACTTTTAGACTTTCATACTTTATTTTGAAGTCCAGGAAAATACTAAAATCTAACTAATGTATAATCAGTGCCTTTCTGCCTAGAAACTAATTTTATTAGACACTAGGCCTCTGCAGCCGTGTGAGTTAACTGAGGCTGGACACCAGGTACCCACCTGCGTGGCACAGGGGCACAGAGACTGGGGTTATGATCAGTTTATCACATGTTGTCTCTTGCTGCACCTTCTTCCTTGATGTCCACCCCTGTTCTGGCATGGGGTCCCTCCCATGGGAGACAGTCCTCCCCAAAATTCTCCAACCTGAGTCCTTCCCATGGGCTGCAGTTGTCCATGAACTGCTCCAGCGTGGGTCCCTTTCCACAGGGTGCAGTCCTTCAGGATCACGCTGCTCCAGCATAGGTCCCCCATGAGGTCGTAAGTACTGTCACCAAACCTGCTCCAGTGTGGGCTCCTCTCTCCACAGGGCCACAGGTCCTGCCAGGAGCGTGCTCCAGTGCAGGCTTTCCAGGGGGCCACATCCTCCTTCAGGCGTCCCTCTGCTCCAGCATGGGGCCCTCCACAAGCTGCAGGGGGATCTCTTTTCCACCATGGACTTCCATGGGCTGCAGAGGGACAGCTGCCTCACTGTGGTTGCACCATGGGCTGCAGGGAAAATTAATTCCATCTCAGCCAGACCCAAGACACAACCTCTGGTCAAAAAGACCTTGACAAGATGAAATGTTTTTATCCTCTTATCAATCAGCAAAGCAGGTACTACAGGAACATTCTACAACAAGTTGAGGGGTATGAAGGGTCTGCATTCCTTTGGCTTCCCTTGGAAAGTTGTGCTTCTTAGAGCTTTCCTATTCTATTGTTGCAGTATCACTTTCTTCCTTCAGAGCATAACACACAAGGCACAGTCTCTCTAACACAAATTCATAGCGAGTATCTGTATTTTAGAAATCTTACAGCTGAGACAAAATTACTTGTGAGCTGAGATGACATCTCTCAAAATACTTTCTATCAACTTTTTTTTCCAAACAATACACTTAGGAAACCTTTGCCCTCAGTAGTTTAGTTGTAGTGCACGGCTTAAACTGTTTTTAGGAGACAGAATGGTCAAACAGCCTGCCCCTTCTCCTTTTTCTGTGTTTTGTGATGCTGCCTGTCTTATTATTTGCCTTTACTTGCAAATAATGAAATAGCCTCTCATATCATGCTGGGGTCTTTAAATAGGTCCTTTTTACCGTATTCATTAGATTCCTGTGACCTGAAGAAATACTGACAATAATACAATGGCTAAGTGATCATAAAATTTATACATAATCTTGAGCTGTATTCTTTGAAATTGAAAAAAAAAGAAACAAAACTGGTAAAAAAATTCAGACATTGAGTCCATGATTTGCACTTTTTATAATATGTACTTTGACAGCCTTCTGAGAAAGAAATTATTTTGCACAGGTATCTTTCTCTGACTGCTTTTCCATTCTTCAGAGTTGTCTGTCAAGCTGAGGCTCCCTTTAACTCCAGAACCAGATGGCTTGTGAGTTTCCAGGTTAGGTATCAGTAGCCTCTGAGGAAAAGAGGAGGGAGGAAAAGGATAGATGACACATCAGTAACTTCTCCAAAATGCACCAGGAAAACAGGAGTTCATTGCAACAGGAGTTTTCAGAGCCTTGACTTAGTCCATCTAGAATGAAATCCTGAACCCATAATAGACTGGAAACATTCAAACTCATCAGTTGCTGGAAAGTACACTGCAGTGTCCTCCTGCATCCAGCAGCAGGACAGCATTTTGAAGAATGCCTAATCTGTGAGGCAAAAACTAAATGTGAAAAGAGGATAAAGCCAGCTAGACTGTGACCTGTGTTCTGTAAATCTGCCCTGTTCTCTGCTGGCTTGATGCATAGTTCAGTTTCACTGATTTCACTGAGCTGAGTCAGGCCCTGAGCTGGAGGCAGGCACTGTGTTGGAGCTGTCCTTTCACATCTTGAGGCCAATTACTGTCATTAATCATCTGAATGTAAACCCCAGTAATTCAGTACACCTCACAGACCGAAATACAGAGAGCATCAGGCCCTGTGGGGGAGATGGTCAATAGCCAAAGTAGAAGTTCTATACACAGTCAACCTTTGTTGTCAAAAAGGAGTAAGTATTTGGTGTCACTGCTAGAAGTCTCCTTCTGAATCTCTTAGGTGGTTAATGATAACATATGCTATCATTAAGCATGTGTTTCAGCCTGGAGAAGAGGAAATGGAGGGGAGACCTCATTGCAGTCTGCAGCTTGCTCCTGAGGGGAAGAGGAGGGGCAGGTGACCACTGTAACTTCTCTGTGGTGACCACTGACAGGACCCGAGGGAATGGCATGAAGCTGTGTCAGGGGAGGTTTAGATTAGATACTGGGAAAAAGTTCTGTGTCCAGAGGGTGGCTGGGCACTGAACAGGCTCCCCAGGGCAGTGGTCACAGCACCAAGCCTGACAGAGTTCAAGAAGCGTTTGGACAATGCTCTCAGGCACACGGTGTGACTCTTGGGATTGTCCTGTGCTGGGTGAGGAGTTGGACTTTGGTGGTCCTTGTGGGTGCCTTCCAGCTCAGGATATTCTGTATTTCTGTGTAATGATGCTATCCAAGGAGCAAAATCTCATTCTTTCACTGCAGTAAACTACAGGTTCTTGGCTGCTCTACTTTTACAGTACCTGTGGCTTTGGCTACGCAGTTCTGTTGTGAGGGGCACTGACATTATTCTAACAGTTCTCTCACGGCTGCTGTGCTCTGCAACAAAGCACTACCAGGATGGATGAGAAAAGAATGAGGCTTCACAAACAAATAAAAGAACGTGCTCTAAAATCTCATTTTCCTCAGAATGAGAAATCGTAATTTCCTGTTTGCATTGTAGCGCCAACCCGTTTCTTCTGATTGTTCCACTTCAGAGGAATTAAATGAACAAAGATCTGTGAAATAATTGGACTGAATTGCCAACCTACGGAAAGCTCATTTGGTTTCCTTCCCAAGAGGAGCACTGATTTGATCTGCCTTAAAAAGCCATTCTCATTTGAACAGCGTGAGTTATGATTTGGAGAGGATCTGTGGGATGGGAGCTCTGCGGAACAAAACCGTGCAGTTCACACATGCAAATACAAGACAAAGGCATTCGAAAGGCAGAATAAACCGAAACAAGGAATAGAAACATCCAAATAGTGCTTATGAAATCCACATTACAGGTATTTCAGCAGTTCTGAATCAGCCTGATCCTGCGAGGAACTGACTACTGTAGAAAACGGAGCTCGGCCAAGTTGTGTTCATAAACTAGACCCACTAGAGCCAGAGATGTGCTGACGAACAAAACAAAAGGGAATGCATACCTGTTTAGTGTTCTACCCTGTAATCTCCACGTTGTCCTAATTATGAGTGAATGAGCTCTATTTATTTACCTTAATCTCTACCACTAGGCAGGTGATACAGTAATGGGAAAGGATAGGACTCTGCAACTCTGTTTTTAACCAAAAAATAATGAGCTTTTCCTTGGCTTGAATAAAAATAAATGCTGAGTGCACAGCAGCTGTTGAGTCCCTTTGAAATCAATGAGAAGCATCCCACACATTTTGGTGTAACAGGAATGGATCCTTGATACCTACACGACAGCTCCAGCATTCTCCTAAAGCCAGTCGTTTTTCCAAATAAAAATCACAATACGAGCCACTACAGGCTAAACTTCCCAAAGAATGAACTGAAAGCCTCTAATACTGTTTGGTGTTGGTGACACGGCAAATAGAGGCGTTTGCATCAGGGCAGACCAGGGCGCAGACAGACGAGGAACTCTCCTGGCTGCTGCTCCGGCGGGCACTCAGGTCTGCCCCTTACGTGGCACCGCAGCTTGCGGAGCCTCTCACAGGGTACCTGCCCTGTTCTCTGTCTCTTCTGAGTGCCCTGAGGGATGGCGAGCACACGGCCACCCACCAGCAGGGACACTGGCTGCTGGACCAGGAGAGCTGTGGAAATTCCTGCAGGCCTGCCTGGGAGTTCACTTACCTTCTTGTGTGAGTCAGACTGCCTGAAGACACAGGCTCAGTGAGTCGTGCAGAAGCACTGCAGATGCTCAGGGAGCTGTGGAGGTTTTCCTGTGAATTTTCATGCTGCTCTATTTAAACAAACACGATTGCAAATGGAGCCTTGTTAATGTTTCCCAGGTGGCTAGCTTGGGATAATAAGCATACACAAGAGCAGTTATTTTTTTATGTTGGTTCTCAGGACAATCCTATCTCTTAGTGAAAATAAAACCATCCCGCTGTCTCTAGGGGAATTTCAGCTAATGCTAGTCAAGCCTGAGGCACTGATAGGGATACAGCCCGGCTCCTCCAAACAGAATAAACTGACATTTCCAGTTACATAATGGTGGTCCATTAGCAGCAAGCACAGGAAAGAGAGACACTTGTGTTAGGTATAAATTGGGGCTTAAAAGCCTTTCTCGTTGTGCTTTATGATGGCAATTGCTGTCGTTGCTGGGCCTCACTAATGAGTCTGAAGAACCCCGGCTGACAGGCTGCAGCCAAATGTTGGTAATCAGAGGTTAAAGATGCCTCTTTCATGAACTCAGAGATAGCTTTACTTGGATCTAACAACAACCTGCTCAGACTCTGGGACTCCTGAGATACAGGAGACAAATGATGAGTAGTAAGTCTCTAATTGCTGTCTGTAAGCACTGTGTCGAGTTATAAACCTAAAACTAAAGAAATTAAAGAACTAAAGAAAGTGCGTAGGATGGCTAGTGGGAGCCAACAGCTCCAAGTGCTCATATTCTGCCCCTCATTTCAACAGCACTTTGAGCAGTCAGATGCCTCTTAGCAAAAAACAGTGACTTAGCTCAAACACTGGGCAAAAAGCAGAAGAAAAAATCCCATCCTCTTCATTTTGGAACTAGATGATCTGTTAAGGTCCCTTCCAACAGAAACCATTCTATGATTCTGTGATTTTGCCTTGGAGTTATTTTAGCCAACACCATTTATTTCCATTTACTGTCTGCAAGGCTCAAGGTGTAAAATATGTCTCACTAATACTAGTGCCATAATAGCCATAAAAAGCCAGCATTTGAAAATGTGACAGAAAGTTCAATATTTCAGCAGAGCACTGGGTCCTGCTGAGTCTTCATTTATCTGGCACTGTTAAATGCCTTTATTTTTTCACACAGGTTAGATAAGGCAAAGGTGAAATGCTGAAATAAGTATGCTTTTAAGGAACAAACATCACTGGTTGGGGCAGGTGGGAACTCTTAGGATATCAATATGACCACAGACAACAAAGGCAAAGACATGGGAAATCTTTGCCAATGAGAAAGTTCTGTACACAAGCTTTGCTTAAACAAACCAGCTGTCTGAGAGCTGGGGTCAGTGACTAATGTGCTCCCACTGATGTACCTGAACTGAGCAAGTTACTGGCTCTCACTGCACTCTTGGTGTGAGAGATAGGTCCTTCTCAGATGACTCCTGTCTGTCTTTGCAGGAGATACCTTCTTTTGTAGTGTGAGCACTGGGCCACCTGTGCCCTAACTCCTTCTAACTCACACACACAGAGAGTTAAGGCATGATAACTCACCATGCACTGGCATAGCCCATCATAGCTTACCAGAATGCATATATTCCTCAAGACAGTAAAATCATCCTAGTACTCCCTAGTACAATCATTCAGCTTGTCCTAATTCCATACCAATGAGAGTTTTATTTCATCAAACCACATACTTAAAAGTCTAATACAATAGTCAAAGGTATTCCATAGCAGTAAGTGTGAGCAAAACCTAAGTTTCAACGTTGATGCTGCCAATGCATGAGGAATGAGGAGCAGCTGAGGGAATTGGGGCTGTTGAGTCTGGAGAAGAGGAGGCTCAGGGAAAATCTTCTCTCTCTCTACAATTGCCTGAAAGAAGGTGATAGCCAGGTGGGAGGTCACACTCTTCTCCCAGGTAACAAGTGATAAGACAGCCTGAAGTTGCGCCTCTTGCCCTGAGTGGAGTTGCCTCGGGGGCGTTACAGCTATTTCAGTGGGGCTCAAGGCAGTGGTATCAATATGTCTTTGCTGATACTTTTGTAGCACCTATGAACACTATTCTGTTTATTGTCAGCTTAATGTCATATTGTGCATGATGTGCTAGGTGTTTTTATGCAGAAATAGGGAGACTAAAACTGAGCCTCAGTCACTTGTGCCATGCTACTGAGAGACTGGAAAGGAGAGCTCAGCAGTTTCTTCTGTCTCTTCCACTGCCATGTAGCTGTCTTTTCTAGAGGAGAACTAAGAGTCCTTTTGGCTTTAACACTCTTCTTCTAGTGACAAATAATATTTCATTCTAGGGCTATTTCATTTGTCTTGTCCTTATCCTCAAAACATGGACTGATCACTACATAAAGAGCTGGTGAATGGCGTGTGCCTGTAATTTAGAGGTAGGCAAGACAGGTGTCTGGTTTGCATGGCAATTCTGAGTCTGATAACTCATCCACATGGACTCTTTAAACACAGAAGAGAAGAGGAATGTCTTCTCCAAAATCCAAACTTTGAAATGTGGGCAATCATCATTCACAAGGAAACTCCATTCACCTTTCATAACTATGTCAAATAAAAATACAGCATGAAAAATCAACTTCACAATCTTCTGATTGTTGAGGTAAAGCCCCAATATTCAACAACATCAAAGTGTGATCAGGCCACTCTTGGCACAGCAGGAATCATGGATATTTTCAAAAATAAATCCCAAAGATGAATACTACATCAAAACTATTAAAAAGTGACATTGCTGCATGTTGCTTTTTCTGAAAGATGTACAGGGTAGGTCAGGTGACTACATTACCACTGTACTCATTTCAAAGAATAGCAAAACTAAAATTAGGACAATACTCTAGAAGTTGCTGTACCACACAGAAGTCAGTAGTCACTTTAATCATGGCTACATTTGGATTGTGCATAATATGCAGGAGTGAACAGTAGAGGGTGTTAGCTTAAAGGAAAATTTGAGTTCACTATATGGAATAAGTCCTGTTTGCTACAAATCACAACAAAAAAGTCAGGTGCTGGGGAGTACAGGTGTGTCTCGGTGTAAATGGCACTAAGGAACTTGCCCATTGCCTCACCTTCAAGAATAAAGAAAAAAAAAGTTGCAAACAAACCCCTCTTAGAATCATAGAAGCTTAGAATTGTTTAGGTTGGAAAAGATCTTTAAGAGCATCAAGTCCAACCATTAACCTAATGCTGCCAAGTTCACCACTAAACCATGTCCTCAAATGTCACATCTACACATCTTTTAAATACCTCCAGGGGTGGCAACTGCACCACTTTGCAGGGCAGCCTGTTTCAGTGCTTGACAACCCTTTCAGTGAAGGAATTTTTCCCAATATCTTAATCTGAAGATCTCCTGGCACAACTTGAGGCCATTTCCTCTCATGCTGTCATTTGTTACCTGGGAGAAGAGACTGACCCCCCTTATTGTTATGTCATTTATTACTGATTTGTAGTACTATAAACAATTTTTAATGTACCTTGCAGACTGGATAATTGTTCTCTTGATGACTTTCTGAGTAGCAGCTCAGAAAATATTTTTAATTAGAGGCTGGGGTTTTTTTATGGCATGCCTTGGTATCACTAGATTTGCCTTTCTTTTCTGCAGTTTTCTAATGGCAAAATGATTTCTTCCCCCCTTCACATAATTAAGCAGATAAAACTGGTAGTGGATATAAATGGACAAACTTAAGCCTTCACTGGCAAGGCTCAGTGCTATTTTAGGTGCTGTGGATTATCTCACCCAGCATCTAGGAGCAAGACCAAATGAGACTTTCATAAGTCTTATGTCATATATGACACTCTGAACCAGATGTCTTGTAAACCCCTAGGCATTTCAGGTAGCATTGGACTGATGTGCCTAAGCAACTGGACTTCATCCTGTTTGTTTCAATTCTGTGTGTCTGAAGAGAAAACAAAATAGAGATTTTTAAAGTTCCTTAATTTATTTAGACTTCCTCAGGAAGCAAGTTTGTGCCTGCAGCATTCATAAGCATCACATCTATGTCCTGAATCATGGGATTTTCCTCCCTCTCCATTCAGTTAAACGCTGAATCTGTATCGTGGACACACACACGCTCCTCAGCAAAGAGTTTGCACTTAGATTTCAGCTCTCAGAAGAAAGCTGTCAAGTGCTGATTTTATCACAGATTTGGCTAACTTTCTTTGTACATTTTAGTTCATAAAACCCCACAAAGGTCACAAATGAGACCCATTTTTAAAGTGTTATATAATTGTAAGTACCAGATGAATATTATGGGAATTAACTGAAGTCACATACATGGGTGTCTGGAGTGCCTGTAACAACAACCACTAAGAGTTACCTGGGGCTGCTGCTGAAAAGATCAAAACAGCAGTGCCAGATCAAAGCAGTGAGAAACGCATAGCTAATAAGAAGACCCAGGCCCTTGTAGAAGTGTTTGTGCCTAATTCCGGGGGAAAAAAGCAGAACAGCAACAGATATGCATGTAGGTACAGTGCATAATAAAACTTCCTTTATTATGACCTACTTCACAGGAGCAAATGCATTCTGAGATCAGCCAGATTCTGTGGAGGAGTGGACTTGACCTCTCAGCTTCTCCCTGACTTCTCTGAAGTTAAAAAGTGCTTGCCAAAGCACCTATAAACCACATACACACAAGGACACATATAGACAGGAACAAAAGTTTCAGTGGGAGACACAGTCACTGGTGGGAGGTGAGGAATACTGTGTTCAGTGCTTTGGCACACTGTGAACTACAAGCCCTTTGCAGCCAAATTTTACAGGTAATGGTCAAACTGGTCAGACCAGTGATTTGTATGCACTGATCTCTTTTTAAGCAATGCAAGGTGGATAGACTTGGAAAAGGGAGAAGAAAGGACCATAAGTTACTAGTCAGCCATCTATTTGTCACTAGGAAAGTTCCTCTTGGTGGACCAGATTCCACCCTGCACAAAATGTCAGACACTTATGGGAGAAAGGATTTCCAAAATTCCCACCAACTATGGAAAATGATGGGGCTTTGCTGTTTTGTGCCACTTTAAAACACACCCTCTTAAGCTTTTCAGTGTAACCCATTTCTCTGTGGAGTTAAAATCTGCAATTTCCCGCTGCTCTTACAGCCAGAATTAAGTTAGACATTCCATGATAAGAAAATGAGAAAGAAGAGGCAAAGCAAATTAATTTTTGTCCTGGAGGACATGAAGGAAGTCTGTGTAGCTTGTGTGCTCAGGATGACAGCACACAGTTGACAGCATGGAGCTGCTCCCTGACCACGAGGGCTGGCAGAGCTGAAAGGACCAGCAAGCACAGCATCACTTGTGCCAGCCAACACTAACATGGCTGAATGCATTTAGCCATATATTTAATTAAGGGAACAAACAGGCCAACACTCAGCTGCCAGCACTGCAGGCATACTGACAATGTAATTGTCTGGAAACATATTTTCACATTCATGTGCAAAAAATATTTAAGCACTCAATACCAAGCTGTTAGGCTGCAGTGCTGCCTCTTGTTTGCCAAGGAAGGGTCTGAGTTTCCTTCATCTTCATAAAGCAACTGCATAAAAGAAAGGCTGATGGTAAAGCTTGGCAGGAATTTTCTTGTGGAAGACTTTTTCTTCTCTACTTTCTGTACCTCTTACTACAATTTATCCATAGACAAATTATATACTGACCCCATGTCACCCATTAGGATGGAAATTAAAAAATGGTCCTTTTTCTATTCAGGAAGAAGTGGACCAAGATAACTACTGAAAAGTACAACATACCCTGCCTTCGTGTCTTGTCTGCCACCATTCTATGAGTTATGTTTTAAATCCAAGGGCACCATGCCTTTTTATGGACAGTTCAGATTCAGTATCCATGACTTCCTATAACAGCATTCATTACAAAAACTTGCCTGGTCCCTGTATTTTGTAAGCTTATATTTATATTTTTAATAATTTGCATGCCTGGCAAGGGCAAAGCTCTTTCAGTTCAAGGTGACTTTCATGTTAGATCAATGAAAACAGCAGAAAAGAATAAACAGGTAGCATCTGTGGGTGGTAAATGAATGCAATATGTGTGAAAAGACTCTCAGAACAAAGCCAGGTTCTGCCGACAGGCAGAGAAGGTGAAAAATGTGAAGTATGGTAGAAAGAAAACAAAAAATTTTCCACTATATTCCCCATCTGTATTTACTGTGTTGCCTGAATTCACTCCCCACACACATTTCTTGGTATCTTGGGTTTCCATTTCAGCTGTGAAAACTGAGTAGTTTCACAGTACCTTGTATCAGAAACAGCATGAGGAGATGGTAATTCTGTGAATTGCTGGCACACAAGGAGACTATCTTTCCCCCCAAAATCCCCATTCCTAGCAAACACAGTCCCACTACACCTCAGCCATCAGGGAAGCCAATGCTCCAAGGCCTGAAGGGTCTCTTAACTGCAGTGCCAGACCCACAGGACAGGACCCAGAGCACAGGAGAGGCACTGGCACTGTGGACTATGTATTGCATCAGCTGTGGCTTCGGGTAGGTGCTAATAAGACAATCCAAGGAGGATGTAATCTAAGTGATTTAATCTGAGAAGGATGCTGAGCTTGAAAAGTCATCCTCACCAAATATTTATTGTTTACTGTTGTCCCAGATTTTGTTTACAAGCCCCCAAGCTCTGCTTTAACTCTGAGCCCACTAGCAGCTGTGTAGCTGTAGCACTGCAGGGTGGCTTTTAAACCGAGGCTGGCTGCTTCTCACAGGGGCTGATTAATGCAGGGTCGGTGCTGTAATAGCCACCATCACGTGGCTTCTGGTTGACTAAGGGGACTGACAAAGCTGTTTGGAAAAAAAAAACAAAAAAAAAAACCAAACAAACAAACAAACCAACAAAACAAAAAAAAAAAAAAAACAAAAAACTCCCCCCCCCCCAGAAAAAAAAAACCACACAGAAAAAAGAAGGATAAAAAAAGGATAAGCAGGAGAGGAGGCAAAAGTATGGTAACCTATATGTGAACTCAAAACACATTCCAGGATTAGGAGAGCTTGGCTGGAACTTGTGAAGTCCTGTGAACAAAGCTTGCTTCAGGTTTGAATAAGTTTGTTCTGTCTCTTTACAGCAAAACCAGAGAAGATCTGCCAGACCATTCAGGTTAGTCTTCAGTTTTTGTGCTCAGCTGAGCCTGAAACTTGTAAGTTATCTCAGGGGAACTAAAGGTGCTGAAATTAGCCACAGTCCTAAAATCAAAGGCCTTCCACCTAATCCTGCCTTTACCATTCTTGTCAAATTCAATTACAGTAATTATTTTTTTTAAAACTACTGAAACCGAGGACAATAGTCCTAACACAATGTCACAGAAGAACCACTCATGTTCTGGGGAATAAGTGTATCAATGAGATCAAAGGCCAGCTCTAGGTAGAAATAAAAAAGAGCACCTTGGCAAATGAGGGCCTGTAATAGATCACCATCCTCCTTTTTATGCTGAACCATACAATGGTTGCCTGGAAAATCTTGTATACCTGTCCATAATCATCCTTCCAGATGAAAGGCTATTTTCAGAGGATATAAGCAGCCTGAAAAACAGTTTTAAAATCTCCCTCTCTCATCAGTTTCCCTGAAAACTCTGGCATCTCCTGTCTTAAATCTCATCCCTCTTTGAACTTTCCTCTCTGCTGGAAACACACAACATAAAACAAAGACAAGGTGTGAAGGGATTTCCAGTCTCCTCATCACTGTCTGACATAGCCAAAACTCAGCTTACAGTCACAAATCTGAGCTCAAGATCAGTGCATGCAGGTAGCTGTGACTACATGTTGAAGCCTGCATCCCAAATTTCCCAGCATCCTTTCCTCAAAAGCCTCAGATAGCTAAAGATCCTAATGCTCAGCTCTGAGTTATCTGTGTCTGGAGCAGGGAATGCCACTGGAGGTGGACAATTACGTCTTCTAAGCCTGTTAAGGACTGGGATATGGGGCAACTCTCAGAGGAAGGAGTGACACTGCCAGTGCTGAGGCCCCAGCCTTAAGAGCTGGTTGGAGTGGAAGAAATGGGCAAAAAGAACTGGTGTTCAGTTTATGCCACAGATGTGTTTGTATTTCTTTGCTTCTGAATTTTTGAATTTTCTGAATGTGTTGAAATCATCCCTCACTCAGATTTGCCCTTCAGTATGTTTTCTATTAAATTGGAACCTGGGCACTACTGAGTCAGGTTGAGGTGTGTCTGTGCAGAAGGAGCAAGGCTTCACCAGCAAACCTCATCTTATGACTTGGGTAGGGACAGTACTTGTTTAGTGCTGCTGGCCTGGCTCCAGGGCCAGTGTGGGAAGGACTGGCATCCCTAACTACTCAGTTTTCAAGAGCACTCAGCATAAGCCTGCAGCCTTTTGTGCCAAGCACTCCCTCCTCCCAGGAGAAGCACCTCACAGCTGGGGGAAAACCTCAGCTTTGATGCCAACACCCTCATTTTATCAAGGGGGGAGGGTTGGCCCCAGATCCAGTCAGAGCCATGTGGATGTGTGATTAAGAAGAGCTATGGGATCTCTCACAGCATTGTTTATCAAAGGACTGAGCCTTGGGAGCTCAGTTGTATTTATGCAGCAGCCAAGAGAAGCAGTGCTGTCACTAGGCAAGCAAGGAAACAGTCATGAAGGAAAAGTCCTTTGCACACTTGTGCAGATCGAGTCCAAGTTTGTTATATGAACTTCCATGAAGCTTCCCTCTTTTCCTGGAAGACAGGACACTGCTCTGATTTCATGGTTTCACAACTGAGTAGGAGGTTACTGATAACTTTCTAAAGGAATTCATTCCCAAACACTTTTCTGCTTCTCCAGTTCTAACAGCTTGTCTCATAAAAGCCTTTACTCTCATTTCCCCTTTTTATCCCTACTTCCCTTGGACCTTGAGAGTTTCATGGCCACACTACCAGTAGGTGATCTCTCCCTCTGCCTGTCACGCAGTGCTGAATACAAGAGGCTGAGTCCCAACCACTGGGTTTTGATCCAGAATGGGGGTGAATATTCTTTTCTGTTTCTTTGTTTGCAGGGTTTTGTTTGCTTGTTGTTGCTGTGTAGGCTATCTTTCTATAGCAAACAGGAAAAGTGCCATCTTCATAGTTGGAAAAGAATCACAGAGAAGTCTGAGCAAAGTCTTGGCAACCCAAACCCCACCACTGCCATCTTTGTATGAGGCAGTGTGATGAAGCAGCAACCTGCATTTTTGATGACCTGGTTGTGCTCTACTGACAGGATCTGAAATTAGACCTTCCTGGTCAAGCTCAGCCATCTGGCAAATCTAATTGGAAAATTCATCTTGTTGACAGATCATCATAATACTACCTGTCTCTTTAAAACAGATGGAGGAGTGAAACAAGTATATGAAAACATAACCTCCAGTACAACTGCACCAGGATGTGGAAGCCAGGACAGAGCCCACTTTGTGCAAATGGACCAACAGGAATGTTTGAATGAAGAGAATAAATTATTCTGACAATTCCCAGGCTTAATACAAGGCAATGCAACAAAACATTTAACGAAACTCAGGCAAGAAAAAAAGTCTTGCAGTTCACAGTAGGGAAAAATAATAAGTGTTGCCCCATGAGAGGTGCTTTTTGAGGTCAGACAGCACACCCAGAAAGGAACAGTAAAATGGATTCCTAATAACAAGAGAAAAGGAAACTCATCCATCACCATCCATATTTCTGTAATAAATCAGTTTTTAAACAGAACTTGTCTAAATAACCAACAGTGATTGATGACCACCCTTTATGCAGATGAAGAATTAACCATTTAGACTACCTGTGCTGACAGTTTTGATCCTGCTCTTGGTTAACATTTCTCTTTGTATTTCTGACAGACTTGTATCACATCCAGTGGGCTACCAAGGTTAAGTTTCTTTGGCCATTTTTTTCAAGGGGATCCCAGTCTTTGTCACTGTGGGGCGGCATACAATCCATCTGCATACACCTAAGAGTATGTACACATAAAATTGGCCCACACTCCATTTTGTTCATGTCATTGGAGTTGCACATGCTCAGCCTCAAATACATTGACCTGCAGACCAGAAGGTAACATGAACTATCCAAATTGGAACTTCCAGGATAGACTATGTTGGAATTACAGTTTTTCTTGGGTTTGAGTCTTCCCTGAATCAGGCCTGGTAGAAAATTCAACACTCTCACATCCCCACTGAAGTATCTTGGCTTCAAGGTCATTTTGGCTACACAAACTCTATAATTTTCCTTTGCTAAATAAAAAAATTGGGGTTTTTTGTTTGGTTGTTGTTCTTGTGTTTGTTTGTGGGTTTGGTTTTTTTTGTGTGTGTGATTCGAACTGCAACAGAAACAGTTACCAAAATGTCAAAATTTTCCCAAAACTGATAGTTCAGTGTTCTTCTGGAAAATACCTGCACAGTGCGTGGGATTTTCCTGGCCAACTGGACACCTGAACTAGCTACCTAGAGTAGCAAATTGAAACACACCTAAAGGAAGCACTTTAGAGACATGTAAACTTATCCTCAAAGACTCTGTTTACCTCCATTGACTATAGAAATATAATTTTTCTATACTCTCCCTTAAATTATGTCATCAGGCTATTCTCATTTTCTATTAATGGCTGTTAAAAATGTGAAGCACAGACAGAGTGGGGTTTGAGATTTTCAGTGTGTTTGTGTATAGAAGCACAGCCAATAAATCAAGCTCAAGAGAAGCAGGGTATTTAGTATGGCACTTTTAGTTCTCCTACAGCAGGGTACACACATTCATCTGAAAATAATGTGACACCTTCTCCTTCTCTGAGTGGCTCCTTGAGATTCTGTAATAAGCACCACAAGCAGCTCCAGGTATTGTCTCCACAATTGCCTCAAGGGAGTCTCTACCAGCTTTGCCATAAATCAGATGTGACCTTCCTGCATCTGTAAAATCAAACCAGAATATTCCACCCACTCCATTGTGCTGGGAATTTACCTCACAAGAGCAAAGTATGAGCAACGCAGAAAGACCTTTGGTGGGAGATGAGCATTTCATGGTGCTTGGGATGTCTTCTGTTCATGGCTCTGTTTCTTTAAGATTTCAAAACCAAAAGGTCAAAGGTAGCCATGCTATCATGGTTACATTGTGCTAAATGAAATATTTAGTGCTTGAAAGACTTGGGTGCATGAAATAGAGATCACTCACTCAAAGTACTCTGAACAGACACAAACACACAGAAGCCATATGGTAAAATGTTTAAACTCCAACCAACCCCGACTTAGAACAACCTTTCCTGAGCAGAGATAATGCCTCCTATATTTCTGTCCTATTCATTTTGCCATTGGTGGAAGTTGTTTTCCCACATATCTATGCAAAAGCCTGTTTAATAACATGCAGAAATATATGTTCAGCTCCAGAGGTGTCCTTGGCTCACGGCATCACTGCTCTGTGAGACTCCTGCAGTCCCTGGGTACTGCCAGCACAGCACTCTGTCACTGACATTTGAAATCTGCACTGACAATGTCACATTATAGGCACCCAGAAGGTTCAGGATTGCCAGACACCATCTTGCAAGGCGGAATTGTCTCTATTACTCTTTGTTTAATCATGCAGCAATCTTTAATATTTGTTAATTAATTTGGACAGATAGGTGGAATGTAATAACAATGCAATATTAATCTAAGAATATTCTTCATCTAAAAAAGACATCTAAAATAGAAGAATCAAAGTGTAGAGGAGATAATAAAGACAAGACCTCAGATATTACTGCTACATCAAAACAGAGCAATATCCTAATAGTCAGACCCAGTTATAAATGTGATATTCACCTGGAACACAAAAAAAGATCTGTAATCAACCTGGCTACCATAAAATCTGGAATTCACCAAATAAAAATGTACCACTGGGTTAGAATGTATACATCTGTATACTTTAATTAACCACCTGTTCCTGTTTGGTTAAATGTATCTTTTCAATTCCATTTCAGATGTAAAGATGAATACATACATCTAAGAACCAACCTTCACATTTAAAAGAAAGCCCTAGACAACTGCACAACTGTGCCACTACATCCGCAAGTTATACATTGGCTGAAGTGAAGATCTTCACAGCTAAACACACGATAGCCCCTGACTGTGTGCCATTTCAAAAGTCATGGCTTGGATGGTGAATATTTGGTGGTATTACATTTGTCAGATAGAGAAAATTAATCTTTACTTGGATTTTTTTCCCCCTGGGTTCAGTCACCTGTCAATTTTTTGGGAACTAAGAGCACAGACACTCCTGAATGTGTCTAGGTGCAATTCCTGCTTTAATAATGCTGTTATACTAAAGCAATTCCTCTGCCTTCAGAGCATCACTGACTTTATAGCAAACAACACTGAGAAGAATTCAGCCCTTGGTCTAAGTCTGTGTTACTGAGAGGTCAGTTTTCAAGGGCAAAGCACGTCAACTGTGTTGACTGACAGTCCCCATCAGTGGAAACGCTTTAGGACAGATACATGCAAAAAGCAGTGACAGTGGAAAATTGGGTAAGCACCCTGCAGCAGGTCTTCTCATATGCCTTACAGAGATTGGGAAAAAGGAGTTGTGGGAAAAGGCATTTCATAAGAAAGACCTACAATCAGTAAATCAAATAGTTCTACTGCAAGCAAAAGGTACTCTGGAAAAGACAATTTTACATTCTCTCTTCTCATATTGATAAAATTCAGCAACACAGCTGAACCCCTGACACTGTTTCTCTTTCATACCTCTAAAGTAAGTCTGAAAAATCATGGTTTAGCATTAACTAATAACTTTATTTTTGATTCAAGGAATAAAATTTCACAGTAACAGGTGCTAAAAGTCTTTCCTATCTGTAGCCTCATCCATTCCTCCCAAGTTGCTTTATCACATACTCTTAATGCGGCTTCCTTTGCTCTGTGCAGTGGCGCTGAGGCTGGCTTGCCAATCCTCACTGCTCCATGTTGACCCTAGTAATCCTGGGGATGTTGCTTTTACCCGGCTCTGGAGAATTTTCTACCGCTGAATTGTGCAAGCAACAGGGAGACTTCAGTGAGCTGGGAGTTGAAGCTCTTGGCAACCTTGATGAACAGCAGGACGATGCAATGGAGAATGAAGATGCTAGGAGAGAACAGGTACTCTTTAGTGAGAGAAGACACTGACCCACCGTGAGCTTGGATATTACAGTTGAAACACCACCTGAAATTTATCGTGAAACAAATAACTTCATCACTATACCAACACAGTAGCAGTCCAGTGTAAAGATGCTTTTCACTGCTTTCCTTTCTGCTTTCATTCTCACAAGTTCCAACCAGTCTGTTTTTTTAGATATTTTTAAGTATTCTCATTTTATAAGCTTGTATCTGTTGTTATTCACAGGCCAACCTTTGTTCTTACTCTTCCTCTGCTGGGGACAGGGGCCAGGCTACACAGACCTTTGTCTGACTCAGTACAACCAGGATTATCTTCTCTGGTTTTCTATTTGTGTCACTGAAAAGTCACATCAAATGAGACCAACAACTACCAGACAACTTCCTGGCACAAAACAATGACAATCATAATGGCAAAAGACCAGAAGCTGAAGAAAAAATGAAAGAGAATAAAATAAGAAGAAACAAAGTAAAAAAAAAAAAGGCGTTTACTCTTTTGTGCTTCATATATTTCTTTAGGGGGGATTTTTTGGTTTTCAATAATCATATAAGAAACACTTGTGTAGTAGAAAACAAAACTGTGGGAGGCATCTGAAGAATAAAGATGTGATATAAATGGTGGGGAAGCAACAGCACAGATAGAGTATAGAAAGTACAAGATTTGAGTACAATTAGTTCTAGGAGTGAGAGTCATCCATAGCTACCACTGAAACTAGGAAGCTGTGGTTGAAAAATCAAAAGTGTGCCTTTGAAAATTGTCTTATAAATGCACATTGTCAGCACTTAAATACACAAAAGGAGCATTCTGATTCTTCTTTAGTGCCCTAAAAGACAGGAATCTGGAGTTCACCTGTGTGAGGGTCAGGAAATTTCTCAACTGTATCCTGTCTGCAGTACAAAAGCATTGCCAGACTGATACACTGAAGGGTATTGTGACCATCCTGTTTGCCTGAGTAAAATGAAAGATGCGCTGGTAAATGAGTGTTCCCCACCACACACAATTCACAAACTGTTAATTTTCTTTAGCTGGTACACATTCTCTCTATGTATCTTTCCAAGATGTTGAAATAGCCCATTCTAGTCTTGCTTCCAGGATCTGGACTGAACTTCCCTTCCTCTCCATCTTCAGATACCCCAACACATGCCTCCTACACCAAAAGAACTGCACTTTCTTTCCTTGCCTGTGTCCATGTTTCATTCTTTACAGTGAAAGAGGCAGAAAGTTTAGCACACTTTCCTCTTTCCATTAGCTGACAAGGCTGAGAGGAGAGAGTGGTTCCAGCCAAGCTGTAACAAACAAAAGAGGCAAACAAAAGCTAAATCTGGAAGTTGTTGGGGAGCCCTTAACCACACACAGCTGCAGTAAGGAACAGATGCAAGCATAGCTGAATTGACATCAACTGCTTATTAAACAAGCCATGACCAACAGATGGGAACACTGCTTTATTATGATAGCCTTCTCCAAATGCTGAATGAACTAGCTGGAAAATGAGACTGGAAAATGAGTGGGTGCTAAAAATGTGAAATCCTACAGTGGGAAATCCAGCCAATACACTAGACTGCCAGGTGCCACAGCTGTTAGTCTTGAACCCAATTCAGAACAACTACATTTGCCACATAAAAGGATAGAAAATGTGCATTTTCAGAGGTCTCCCAACTACCCCATATTGGCAGTTATAGTAATTATCAGCATAATTGCTTCAAGCCACATCTCATTATAAATGAAAAAGGAGATTTTGTCTCTGTTAGCTATTCTTTGCTAATGCATCAGACAATGCAGTCTATTACTGTGTATCATACCTGCCTTTCACTTTAAATTTTTTTCTGATTTTTTTATTAGATTCACATTTAAAAAATTGACAAGGGAATCATGTGCAATGAACATTGATTTTAGGGGGCATGTTCATTATAGAATAGAGAAAAGATTAAAAAGACAGGGAGAAAAAATTTTCTATAGAAAGAGATACATGCTTTTAAAGTATCTATACAAACAATTATTGCAATTATCAAGACGAGCATTAAGTATCAATGATCTTGCTCCATCAAATAGTATTATTAGAGTTACTAGACAAAGAATCAGTAGCCCACTATCAGTCAGCAGGACTTTGCCAGGCCTTCATTTGCTCTCTTACAAACATATAACTAACACAGTAAGAATAGGAAGCATACACATCAAAATAATAATGTTTCAAATATAATAGTTCTGGAAGAAATAAGACAAAGTTACACTTCAACAGAATAATGAAGCTAATATACACTAAATAACTAACAAAATTACTTAATCTTTATTCACTCCTGTTAATGTTGTTTCCCTAAATGGGAACAACAGGAATGGCTTGTTGATTCCTCTTAGCAATCAGAAATATTTTAACTGAGCACAAACCAAACCACAAACATTCCAAAATGCTCCCTTAATTCATACAGAGCCCACAGCTGTGTGGAAACACAAGTCTTTATGGAAATATATGGCTTCATCAACCACCAGTATAAGAGCTATGTAGCTGAATCCACATTATCTTGGAGAGCACAAAAATCCATCTCCATATCTGGCAGTGCTCATTCAAGTTCAGGAGAACTTCCTGATATAACAGGTGAATGTACACAAGAAGTTGGCAGAACCCTAGGAAGAAGTGTTGATTAACACATCGAGTAGTTACAAAATATAGCCAAATAAGACTATTACACACACACACACACACACACACAGACACACATATACGGATCTGGACACAGGAAGTAACAAGAGAAACTTTTGGGAAGAAAATGCAAGTACTAATGGCATTAAATGCTTTTAATGCATTACACGCATATGCACATAGGGAAAGCTTGTGTATAAATATGAAGAAAATGTCTTTAAAACAGATCAGGACTACTGACCTTTCTCAAAAGTTAAAAGATATCCAAATTATTTGGTTATTTGATATTACAAGAAAAAGAATATGTAGGAGGATTATTTGGGTATTTGATATTACAAGGAAAAGAATATGTGGGAGGATTATACAGCTTTCAGATAAACCAGTTCTCAGTTTAACAGACTGCCTTAGAAATCTCAAAAAATATAACATAGTTACTGTAGAAGATATTTAACTACCAAAGTTATTATTACAGCTATTCAAAATATTTCTCTGAGATGCTGACTCTATTTAAAAAAAAATCTGCTTTTCTTATAAACAGTCGAGAAATAATGAAGTTTTGAAAGCAGCTACTAGGGAAACCTGGAAAAGGATCACTCTGATGAACATTGGTGTGTCAGGCATATGAAGGGCAACAACAGAGAGTTCAGAGTTATGCAGGGTCTGAAGATGAAAACAGAATGTTTCACCTTATAGTTACTTTTGCTATTTAGGCTCCTGACTTGAATATCTAATGAATAATTTATTAGAACAGCACAGCCTTCCAACTCCTCATCCATGTTATTTAACACTTACATCAATGTAATTAAATATGACTACAACTATGAAAAGTGTTAACCTGTACAGGTGAATCTCACAGATCTGGTCATCAACACATATTAAACTTCCAAGCAGCAAGTGTAAACTAATAATTCATACTAGACTGAACCTTGGGCAGAGGACAAAAACAACGTGAGGCAAATTTGTTTTCTTTATTCTCTTCACTCATTAAAATGAAATCCAGTACTAACACAATTAAAACAGATACCTATGTTAGGAGTCAAGTAACACATTTGATATAACTTACAAAATTATAGACACAAAGTGCTGTGAAACATAAGCATAGTATGAAAATGGGGCAAATATCTACACCTGAAGAGAATAAATACACAGTCACATACACAGATCGGATAAAGAGGTATCTAATGAAATCCTGTGAGAATAACCATATAGTGATACTTAACACCTTCATCAGCTCACTGACTTCTCCTTTTCTGATAAAACACAGAAGGATATGTAAATGAAAATATATTTAAGAAAAAAAAAAGTCATATTCAATATTCATAGTGTCATAAGAAGAGAACAGGTACCCTCTTTAGTATGTTTGACCGGCATACCACCTTGAAGTCTTGTTAGAGTACTATGAGATTATTTGCTAAGTCTAGGCAGGATTAAAATGCACAGATAGCCACTGCTCTCATTTAATCTTTCCTTCAAGCTTCATGGAATCAGTTACAGGACTTGCTGATCACATTAGCATTATTTCACATTTACTCAGTATTGGCATCTCAAGATATGCAAGAGGAAGGCACTGGAATAACTGAGCATTTCCAGTGAAATAGTCCTACATGGGGAGCTGCAGTATCTCACATGGCTACTGGCCAAGGCCAGCACCCCTGTTCTAACCAGGACACTCCAAAAATGCACATTATATAATGAGCACCATAATACCCACTATAAGGAATGTAAATGGAATTTGCAGATAGTCTTTAAAAGATGAGTGAGGACATAGAAGGAAAATTCAGAGGAGCTGAATCAAGTTTATTGACAACATGGTGATTGAGTGAATCTAATAATCCACTACTTCTGGAGGTAAATAAATAACGAGGATGTTGAGGACATGTTTAAAATGGTACAAGGAGGTACATCTAGCAAGTATGGATAAAAAATCCTCTTATCTTTCCACTGACAGTAGGATCTTTAAAATAAAGAGCTGACTGGCATGTCATGGCAGACCTACACTAGCCCAGGTCTCCACTGCAGATTGACAGGGAGTATAGATACTGATACAAGCTTTAACTGAGCTAGCTCATACATTAAAAGCAATTTAACCCCTGAAGTATCAAGCTACAAGTGCAATACTTTAATATCTTCAATACAGACATACCTTTAATCTAACAAGTAACAAACAGTAGAGAGACTGGAATACATACTCTGCTTATAAGCAGGTACCAAGGTTGGTGTTATTGCATCTTCACTGCTACAACTGTTAGGGAAATTATGCTGGCATATGCTGGAACATGCTTTATTCATTTATTGCCTTTGCTGTGAAAACACATGCTGAAAAAGGATCAAGAACAGTTTCCAAAGAAGGTGAAAGTATTTCATCACACAGGTCATGGGAAAGCAAACTGGGCTAACACCCAGAGATGCAGAAACCTAGTTCCTTGTGTGGGGAATAACCAAGGGCCCATCAGAACTGCTTAATTCCTAACATTTATAATTTTCCAAAGCTACTTCTTTACCTCCAAATTCTTCTTTATTGCTAGACTGTGAAGTTCTTCCTCTCTGTTTTATTTCACTTCTGGAGACAAATAAAAGACCATCAAAGTCTGACATTTTCTCCCTGGGTTGTCTTTTGCTTACTGCTCTCCTCTTCTTTTTCTTTTTTCCCCTCTTTTCTTCCACAATACTCTTCTTTGTTTCTTCTCCTCCTTCATCTTCCAGAGGTGAGCAAGGATAGGGCTTTGTGGTCTTGCTGTCCAGGCTAGAAAACCACACAAGCAAGTTCACAAAGCTAAAAGCACACATATCATACTATCTTAAATCCTTTTTTACAACACATTGATTTCACCTTTTTCCACATCTCATCATACTGACAGGAGAATGACTTATCACACTCTTGATCATTTCACAGGGCTGAAATGTCTTACAATTCAGTTTTCCTTTTACTTATAAGTAAACAATACACTAAAACAACACTCTGGCCCATAATTCTCTCTACCTCTTGTGATTCCAGAAAGGAATCATGTTTGGGCCAAAATGCTCTTTTATAGTGTGGGTCCAGATCCCACAGTGTTTTACTTTGCATATGGAACTTATTAGCTACATTTACAGAGTGTTTGTTCTGCCATAATTATTTCTTTCCACTGTGAGGGCAGGAAAACAACCCAAACAGATGCTAGTGTCTGATACTAAAATGCTGAGAGCGATATTAGTACCTCTAAAGATTTGTGAATTAAGCATGTCACCCAGTATACACCACAAAAACATCAAAAGACAATCCCTAAGAACTGAGAGCTGGAGTTAGCCAAGCTATTTTAGTACATCTGTGTGACGTCCCTGTCAGCATGGGAGCCTGGGCTATGCCTTTTAATTTTTTTTCAATTGCTACTACAGGACTTAGCACAAAAGGATTGTCTCTTTTTAAGCTTCTGAAATCTTACTGCACTCAAACCTTTTGATTCTTTTCCTACTAAATTATGCTTCATCTTTGTTTCTATCAACAATGTCACCGTGTTCTCATTAGATCTGTGCACACCTATGAGCAATATGCTGCACTGTTCCCCTCTAAATATGACATAGGAGGCAGGGATCTATTTTAAAATATAAGAACAAGTTTAATCAGAAAGCACACTTCCACACCCTCTTAAAAGGTAGAGACTGTAATGGAAACTCCATTTAGTGCATTTATGTAAGTCAATTCTCCAAGGAATTCCTCTGTTTGCCAGTGAATAACTCATTTTTCTCATCATTTGTACATAAAAATGGCAAGTCAGCTTGTCAATAAATTTTTTTTGGAGAGTGAATATTAAATTTTATATTAAAGCACTCAGTCATGAAACAAAGCATGTAGAATGGAAGCTACTCTTATTGCTTATGCATTTAGTCACATCTTTTCTTAATATGTTACCTCACTTAGAACATAATCAACTCAGTAAAAGGGAAAGACTTCTACTGATTGTGCTGGAACTTAGAGCAGTTATATACCTGCCTCTTTTCAACTGGTTGCATGCATTAAGTAGGGAGCCATGGTCTTCAGGTTTGCTTTTTAGTGAAAAGAGGCTACCGTCATGTTTGTTGTCTGGCGTGGGAAAAGACATTGAGGTATTTCCAGATTTGGAATTCTGATCAGTAAAGGAGGGGCAGTTAATTTGTTTGTGTGCTCTGGCTGCAAGCCGGCAGAAGTTCGAGTTTCAAACTGTACTGGAATCACTGCTAGAAAATATGTGGGAAACAGGACTTGAATCTTAGTTGCTTTTCATCCCATCATTCTCAGGGAATCCATAGATCAGCCCACAATTGGTACCCTCGCCCATAATTTTTAGATGTGATCTTTAATAATGATAATCATATTAGAACATTTCAATGAAAATTAAGAACATCTGCAGGTGACGATGCACTGGAACAGATTGCCCAGAGGGGTTGCGGAGTCTCCTCACTGCAGATATTCAAGAACCATCTGGATGCAATCCTGTGCCATGTGCTCTGGGATGACCGTGCTTGAGCAGGGAGGTTGGACCAGATGACTCACTGTGATCCCTTCCAACATGACCCATTCTGTGATTTTGTGATCTAAAATTGCCTTTAATGTGTGTTCATGCCACCTCTTTGAAATAAATTTCACATGATGGAGAATATACAATTCTTTGGCAGCAGTGCTCATACTACACTGACATACATAGAAGAGGAAATCCTTCATTCTGTGGGATCTCAAGGCAGATGGAAGATTCAAAAGAAAACTATGATTTCTCACATAAAATGGGAAACTGTGCAGCTCCCTCTGAGAAGAAGCTATGGATGATGAAGATTTACACAGGTTCAAAAAATTAAACTGCACAAATTAATAGAAGAAAATTCCATCAAGACTCTTTAATAAAAGACTCCAATTCTGCATCAGAGAACTCTTAAATAACAAATTGCTGTAGGTTGGGGATTTATTCTGGAGAAATATCTTAGATGATTGTTCTGATCTTATTCTCATTCCTCAGGTTTGTTGTTGCTAACTGCCAGAGGTTAACTCTGAAGGTTATCATAATTCAGTGCTATTTCCAATGGGTCAAACTAGAACTAGAAATTAATACAAGATGAAAACATAATCCACACTCACTTGGAACTACTGCATGTTCAGTGTACTCTTCACAGCTGAAAAATGTTCCCCCTGATGCACCTGAATTCTGCAGAACTTAAGTAAGGGCTCATACTCATCCTACATACTCTCCCTGCATCACTCCCGAAATTTAAGCCCAAAATATTAACCAGTATCTTAGAAACAACTTGCAATTTAATGTGTAGCTTTATACCCCAACAATTACCTTAAAAGGAAAATAAAGTCTCCAACAAATAGAAACTCCATCTCACCTTCCAGCAATGTTCTTAATAACTTCCTGGGAATAAGCTTCAAACCATCACATCCCACCAATGTTTCCAGAATAAATGGGCAGATAAACTTAATTGCATGTGTAGAGTAAAACAGTTTGGAACAGCTGTAGTTAGAGTAATACTTATGGAAATGTGACAGCCTAGCTGAACTCAAAGTGCAACATTTAGGATTCATATAAAAAACTTTTCTATTTTTAGGTTCAAACATACTCACATCTCATAATCCACCATCTGCACCATTCTTATGTACTGACAGGAATAGGCATACTTTGTTTGGCTGATTTTAATAAGCTCATTTCTTACACAGTGTTCCTGTAAAAACACGATCAGGATTCATCTAATTTAAATCTAAATCTCAAAAACAATGAAGATACATATGTATAAAAAGTAACTGTTTTAATGTAACTGTAATCAGCCTTTAATAAAGTTAATTAAAAGTTTCAAGTACAAAGTACATTTTTTTAATATGCACTATGAAAATGGATTATAAACCAAAAAAACCCCCAAACAATCATAATGAAATTAATTTCAGACTGTGCTGACTGTGATAAAACTCCCTATGTTTCTCATTTTAGCAGCATGGAACTTGTGAAAGCCACCAAGTAGATTATAGAGGAAAGAAGAGAGTATGATTTAAGAATAATTTAACATACAGAGTTTCTTGGTTCTTCACTGAGCTCTGAAAGCTGATTTACTCTGGTTAGCTGAAGACAGGGATTCTGTTAGCTGGGACAGTGAGATCATTAGCCTGGAAAATTCTAGCTGCCTCTTCAAAAACAGAATACTGGTAAAATTATTGCCAGGCTGGTATCATCTTCTAGGTTTACTTACCTCCCTGTTGTTGAACATCAGTACTGTGTAGAGTTTGTCACCTGTTTCCACCTTCTCTGGTGTTGCTATGACAATGGCAGGCACATAATATTCATTTCCTGCCTGTGTCCCAGTTCTGGCAAACACATAGTCTCCAACCTGCACATCAGGAAAGCATCAATGCAAGAACCATGTAACTTGTGAGGTTTACAAGACAAAAAAGGTAAATACTAAGATATTTTCACATGAATCATCATTCTATCATGTTCCCATGCTTTAATATGAGTCTTCAAAAGAAAAGAAGAACTTGGTCCTTGCATGTAGTGATCACCCAACTGCCACTGAATCGGGGAGAGAACACAAACCAAAAATCAAGGAGAGAGCTCTATTAAATGTACCTGGGCTCAGCTAGCAAGTTGAACTGAACGAGCAAACTCTTGCAACTGTGCATTACCTTGGACTTTATGCAAATTTTTATGTTTTCAATAAGCTTTTAAACCAACCTTGGGAATTTTAGGTAATTGCATACATAACTGATTGATCCAAAATTATTTTAAAGCTGAACACACAAGTCACAATTTTCTATCAAATTCTGCAGATCTCTAGAGTTGGATATTCCTCTTACAGAATACCAGGAACTACTGTATCAGAATTTGCCTTCATTTCAAAGAGGAAAAAACACCAGTCATATCTCTAGTTTTAAGTGTAACAAAGAAAGTATAAAAACGCTTATTGCACTCAAAACAGCCATAATCATTAGGTATCTTTTTTGTATCCATGTAAAATAATAATCACTTGAAAAAAAAAACCTGCAATTACAGATAGTCAGCTGATAAATGTTAAATAAAACCAGAAGTGGAATAAGAATTTTAAATTTTAACTACTGTTATTTTCCTCAGGATAGTTATTTGCTAGATTTAAAACATGCTATGAAAAACAAATGGATAAAAATTGTTGTACATCACTCTGTGTATAAAAGGCTCTCTCTGACTTATAATCTGTGTGCTAGGAAACTAATTCTACTAATAAATAGCTCACCTTTTTCTATAGCTGGGAAAATATTCATGTTTTATAAGGAAAACAATATAGAATAATTTAGAATACAGAATTTTAGTAAAGAAAGAAATAGGATTATAATAAAAACAAGCTCCAAACTAATGAAAACCAGCATGTTGAAAATAGCACAATATTACTATCACTAAGAGCTCTTATTTAAAACAAATAGATGTATTTAAAAGATTTTTAAAATCTATACTTTACTGTAGTTCTAACCAAATAAACAAAATTAAAAATGCATATTTGCTGTCATAAAACCCCCTTATTTTTCACCTGCAGATGTGGGCATGGCATAGCACCTCCCACAGGTATAGTGAACTTCACAGGTACATCCCAGCTCTCCCCATTGCTGAAGTCAACAAGTGCACAGGTAGAACTGATATTCTTTATCACAGTTCCTAAAAAAATAACATAATAAAATATTCAAATTGTTTTTCTTTCATGCCTTTTGGAAACTTTTCTTTTTAAAATCCTACAGGCTGTCACACAATACTGAGGTCAAACACATCTATACTATACATTCTTCATTTCTGTTTAGCCAGGGCAAGTTGTGCTAGGGCACTGGAGAAATTTGTACCTAAAAACCCCCCATCTTACTAACTATTCTTAATAAATGTTATAAAAATAAAATTAAGAGGTTTTTTTCGAGCAACAGTCTGAAATTTGTAAGCTGATCAGGTGGATGACAGCTGACATATTGAAACTATTACCACACAAATAAATAAAAGTAACACTAAATAATATTGAAAAATGTGGACAAAAATATATACCTGGATAATAAAATCCTGTGACATCTGATCTTGCAATTACCTTTTGGCTTTTGTGAGTCACAAATACTTGCCATTTTCGTCCTGTCTTAGACTTTGGTTTCACAGTTTCTTCTTCAAGTCTCTGTAATTCGATACAATTATTTTTTTCCACAACAGTTAAGCCAGTCAGCCTTATTCTATTCTTTGGAATTAAGTAAAAATTTAGGCAATATAATGCTATGACCTCTATAAAGAATTCACAGGGAACTATAATAATTTTAAACTTTCAGAATAGTTGTAGGTACAGTAGGTACTCATGGATAAGTTCACCTAAGAGTTTTCACTATAAAATCCTGATCTATATAGTCATAACAATACCTATATTTTCACATGTTCAGGCAGAAATTCACCTTGATAAATTATAGCTCTGGCTACAATTTTCCTACTAACAATTTTACAAAGTTGCACAATTCATACTTAAAAATTAGGTAAGCAAAAAATCAAGGTTTTTTTCCAGAACAAGACAATTTGCTCTATAGATTCATTTTGTCCAGTTAGGAGAATCTTCACAATAATCTGATTTTTCATTAAAAGCACCTCACTGTATGGGATGATTCATTAAAATTCAAAATTAAAATTGTCAATGATTTTAAAACATTCCAGTTTAGCAAAATATTATACCACACATTCCAGAGCTGCCAGTGTCCAACACTCTGTCCCACTTCATACACTAATCCTCCTCTTTGGGGGGCAGATCCCTTGACTACAGATCCTGTAACACACACCACAGCCTCACAGAACACTGCGGCTTACTGATGAATTGCTCATAAATAAGTCTAGGGTTCCACACACTGGACGGTGAGAATAAAAATGCCAATGGGGCTGGCTGGCTGTGGACTGGCTCACCTCTCAGTTGAAATTCAGTGACTGCCATTAGTAGCAACTGAATGAAGAATGAAAAAAACATGATGGATCTCACACAACTGAGGCAGAGGACTGTGGCAAATGCAATGGCAAAAATAGTCAGACACTCACAAGTGGCTCTATGTAAAAATATACTATCAGGCCTTTCTGAGCTCCTGCATACAGTGACTTTACAGTCACCATATTCTTTTACCTTAAAGCCTTTTATATCTCACATTAATGTTTTATGGAGTGTCAGTGTTGCTTGTCTTAAAGTAAATCATGTTCCTGAATCCCCTTTTATCTAGAAAAAAGAATATCTTCCCATTCAGGGCATGTCTTACAGGAAATTTTGAGAGAATCAGAGTATTAGGTGAATATGTCAGAATGTGAGAGAACACCTTCCTGAGAAATTTAAGAAAACTGATTATATGAAAACATTTTCTTTCTAATATTGAAAAGTCCATAATCCCAGTATTTCTATAAGTACATTTTAATAATCCTCAAGAATAACACTAGTATGTATATTTACTACAATAGCAAATTAATTCTTGAAAAAGTCTATTATTTTCTCCATACTGCTCACAATAATGTTTCTAAATATAAATTATAAGCAAGTGCAAAGCTTGCTTATAATAAATCAGTTTTACCATTAAATGAAAATGGTGAAAGTGATTTTCACCATTAAATAAATCAGTTTCACCATTAATTTTTAAAACATGAGCCTATCTCATGAACAATTTGCAAACATTCATTTCTTACACAGTTCTTCTGAATCACAGAGATACACAACTTGAAATCTCAAACTTTTCCACATATCTACTATGCTGTTCTGAAAAACTACTGTAATTCAGACTTTTTGTAAACCCCCTTCTTACTAGAGGGCATAAAACCTGTTTCCTTGCCTGATGGCATTTTTCTTCCTAAAAAGATGTATTTGATTGTCCCTAACAGTCAATAATGATAGAAAAGATAGGAACAACTGACTAAATAGTTTGTTCTCAGTTTCACTATAATATGACAATCTCTTTTTTCCAAAACAACCAACCCTAAAAAAAGTCCTAGACATAAGCAAAACACACACACACAAAGGCAAGGAGATATTTTAAATGGGAGAGATATGGGATTTTTCTAGTTTATTCTTTATCCCTATAGAATATTAATTTTATCAACAATTCCGGCTTTCAAACTCAGTCTAAACCAGAGGGTCTTCATACTGCTTAACTGACTGCTTGAAGTACAACCCAACAAAGGCTGATTTGAGAGCAGATTTACAGTTCCACAGACACAAAAAGGTATTTGGGCAAGTCATTTACTTAATTCCTCAGGCTCCAAAGGGACAGCTGCTGCTGAATATTTATTATCAACTAATTTGTAATGCTTGACTAATAACTTGGGCAACTTCCAGCACTCCACATTAATCCAAATACTAAAGACAACACAAGCATCCACAATGAGGATTCTGAGTCCTAGAACTCAGGTGGCTCAGAAATACTGTCTAAATTCAAATCCATCCCTCCTTCCTCTTGCACAGCTTTTAGGTGTTCGGTGCAATTGACCCAGACACTGTGAGAGTGCCCATTTCTGGCATTCAGCATTTTTGTTACAAAAGAGCCCCACCTGATTCTTGAGGATTTTCAGCCTGTTTAGCTCTGCAAATGTTGAAGGCAATGCAATAAACCACACCAGGTGAAAGAGACTTTGTTTGCCTTCCAACAGCTGCTTTATTTTTTAATTCCCTTTCAAAAAGATTAGGTTTTGCCCTTTCCTACTGTAAGTGAGAATGGATAGGAAGACCATCCCCATCCTGATCTCTATGTATCTTGGCTCGAACTTTGGCTTTTCATAATCCTGACACCTCCATAGCCAAGCAACCCCTGCTTTTCTCAGGCTGTCAGTGGCAACAAGCCCACTCTATGTAAACCACAATCCACTTTTATGAAAGAGCTTGTCTTTTTGTACCTACACACTGTCTGTTCAGTAGGTCACTTCACTGATGACAATGGAAAATTTCACCAAATATTTCTCTGTAGTTTTAACTTTTTATTGTTGTGCTATTTGGAATGTTTTTTTTTCCTTGGTCTCCCTAAAAGAGACACAAGAACAAAGGCAGGAGATGCCAAGCTGTTTAAGAAACATATGAATGCAAAAATGGTATCAACAGAGAGAGAATAGTGATGCTTAAACAGTCAGGAAGAATAAGGAGTGTAAGAAATAGGACACCAGGAAATAAAAGGGAGATATGGAATTTCCATTCTTCCAAAGAATCAAGTCTTGCCTATAAATATTGCAATAGGATTCATTAAATCAATTGTATATGAAATACATTTTTCAGAAAGAAGAGACTCAATGAGCCACTAGAGGTCCCCTTCCACCCAAATAAACATGCTTTACAGAACACATAATGCTTATTAAATATTTTAAGTTATTTTTAAACATATGGGGACCATTCAGCAGGATCACAAACAAGTGTGAGCCTTACACATTCGAGGTCATCCTAAGGAAAACATAGTACTTTAAAAAGTATATTCTTAATGAAAGTTAATCCTTAGCAATGAATGCAGGTTTATTTATCTGCAAAATCTGAAATCCACGCCTGCGCAGAAACAGAAATATTAAGTATGAGAGGGAATGTCCTCCATCATGCTCAAAGGCCAGGATACAACACTGGGGAAAGAAACACTTTACATTAAAATGCTACAGCCATTAAAAGAAAGGACCAAACTATCCTGGAATCTACCATAGTTGGAGAATAGTAATGCTATGACCCCAGTAGAGCTGAGATCATCTAATGAGAGGTGGGTAGGGGACCCTGAACAATTCTTTTCTTAGGTCACATAATGTTGTAAACAGTTCAGTGAGAAACAAAAAACATAATAAGAGCAGGAGGATGACTGTTCTGCCTACCAAGATCAAAACAGAAAACAAAATATTTTAAGTCAAAGCAGTTACTTATTAGGGGGGGAAAAATCGAACCAAAGTAAATGGTACATTTCTCACTTTCAGTATCTTAGACAAAAGGTGAGTGCCAGCCTGAAGAGGGAGACTTCTGTCAACTCGTGCTTTAATTGCTACAGCAAAAAGAATTGAGTAAACTCAGTGTAATATAGTCTACAATTAGCCCTCCAGTTAGGTAATCATCAGTGTTCTGTGTTCTGTATTTTGTGTGATGATAACTAAATGTTTGCTCGTTTCCTAAAGCGTTTACTTCTTGCATCACTAGAGGTCTTCAGTCATCTCATGGCCCTGTGCAGGCGGATGGCTACTCCATTCTTCTCCAATAAAGCACTGACATAGCCTACCTCTCACAGAGGTGTGCAAACAAAGCAGCGTGAACACAACTCCCAGAGAAGGTCAGAGGGACAATAACTAGACCATTAATTCAGTTGTAGGCTTAAACAGAAAGCTCTCATGGCAAGGACATCCAAAAAGGATTACTAACTCATTTAAGAAGTTGTGTAGGTAATTCAGAACCCATAAAAGCTAAAAATCAAAGGAGTTTTATTCTAAATTCAGTGAAAAAAAATTAGCAGGAAATTCAGAAGTCTGCCTTATTGAGAAGAGCTCCAGGATAACTGTGATTTTTCTATCCCATCTTGCAATGAAAATTTTCATTCAGTGCTATTTCCTTGCTGCAATGTATTTCACCTGGCAATTTACTTCTTTATACCCGTTTTGTAGACAGACATCACAGATGGCAAAACGTCCACCTGCATTTGTAAAAGGCTCCCCATTTTTTTCTATTGTTTTTCTACCACATAAACAGAATTCTAATTACATCTGTATTCCTGCCTCTCACTCTTAAAGCCTTTCAGTTGTAGATTAGCAATTACTAAAGATGCTGCTCTGATTAGGCTCCTAAAGCGGGTTGACTCAGGATAAGTGATTGCACAATGTTAATCACATCATGTCTGAGAGCACAGGATGTTGTTCCAAGGCAACAGTAAAGTTACAGTCAACAAATGAAACATGAACATGTTTCTGCTGCTCTTGTATTGGGACATTATATAGTAGAGGTAAATCAATATTCAAAATAGCTGTATTACCAATACAATATTTTCAGACGAATGCAAAATGAATCAAGATCACCTGTTTTTTGAAGATATTAAAATTTTTCAAATGTACTTAATGCAAAACAAAATCTCAAAAACTACAGAAAATGGAAAGTGATCTATTCCTTAATCACTTATTTTCATACATGGCCTGAGCTATGGTAATATATTTTATTAAACTTAACAAAAAATATTTTTTATAACTTATGTTGTAGTATGTAAAAGGCCACAACTTATTGTGAAAACTATTGTTGGTCCATGTTAAAAAAAGGGTATATCTCAGTCAACAAATGCAAATGAAACAACATATTTTTGTTATATTCTGGTAAGCAGTGAATATGGATACTTGGCATCATTTACAGTTGCAAATTCCAATTGTACATTCTCATTCACTGCTGAGCATTCACAGTATAGGTTTGTACTATGACCACTTGAGTTTCACTTACATTACCTCTTTAAACTGATATATGTATGCCTGTATATAGATTTGTCTATGTGTACTTGCATACACTGGGACAAAAAATAACTATGATGAATATTTGATTATGCTTCCTACATAATGCAAAGCATAGGACTTTCCTCAGCATTCACTGAAACTACGTCAACCACATGGTAGCCTCCCTCACTCAACAATCTAAAATAATGTACAAGAAAATGAAATATATTAATATATGAGCTTTACCATTAATTCTCTATTTGTTTTTACTTATCCTCTATTAGAACTTAGAGGTCTGAGGAAAGATTTTTTTTTTTTAATGTCCTAGAGAACTGATTTTAATATTATCATAGTATTACTCCACCTAGATAGCAGTTCTGCACAGGCAGCAGCACTCCCAGCGAAGCACTATTTGATGAAGCTTTTAGATGAAAAAACTTGAAACTGAATAAGAGAAATGTTTTGGCGGGGGGTTTCAGAGCTAAGTCCTGTGAATTTCAAAGCATCATAGTGTATTCAGAAGTCTTTCCATTGGGGAAGATGGCATCACTTTTTAAAACTCTAAAATGAAAAAGTATATTGTCTTTTCCAATAGCGCAGCCTGAAATAACTTACTAACCTTATTTTTATACCTATTGCTTCATGTATTTCCATACTCATTTCATTACATCTCTCAACAGCATTCCAAGTAAAATCAGATGTTCATATGGGACACACATACACATACTTGTATATATACATACTTGTATATATACACAAATACACGTATTTGTATATATATACAAATATATATATACATATATATAAAATCACAAACTTCAGTAACAGTTTCAGAGTAGCTAGAGTACTGTATTAATGCTAGACTAATGTATTAATGAAATGGGGAGAGCACTCTGCCTCGCCAAAAGTGGGTGTCTGCTTCAGGATGAGCTCCAGGTGCCACTGACTCAGTTCACAACACTGTGAGATTCATCACCAGTTCATGTATACCCACATTTTATGGACAGTTAAATGTTAGTGTACAAATATGATGCTGAATCGCTCCTCTTGTCTCCATCTTTTCTTTTACATGATACCACGAAGATTACAGTGAATTACAAGATCTTTTAGTCGTATTTATCAGATATTAACCCAGCCAAATCTTAAACTGTAACTGCCTTTAATGTATCTGTTCTTTCTCTTCTCTGCTGTTGTTGCAAAGGATGCTTTGCTCCAATTAATTTCTAAGACTCTCGATTTCTGTGGTTTTCTCAATTTCAGAACTTCTGTTTCTCCAGTGCCTCAAAAAAGTAATTGGAAGCTCACTCTCAAATTTTTAAGTACCTTCTTTTCTCTATCCATTTTGTTTAGCATCAAGCAAAACACTTAGTTTGTCAGCTGTAATCATGGAACAAAATTATTCCAGAACCACATAATGAAGAGGAATATCTAAGGAGAAAAAAATCCCTTCCAATGTATTACCTTTTTATTGTTGCTTATGTGTGATTCTGAGCTTTTCTCAGTTCCCTTTTTCACAGCTTCTTGAAGATCAGAGGCTTGTTGCAAATATGTTAGTGCTGTCAGTATCTCATCTTCTAGCAATTTTACATCTTCATAGGAAATTGGCCATCCCAAATTCTCTAAAGCCTCCAGCAAAGCTTCTTTATGCTGCATATATTGGACTGGTCTATCCTCTTTAAATCTTTTTAAAAAGTATTATAAAAAAATAATCACAAGCAAAAAAAAATTTAATTATGTCAGTACTTTACAAACAGGTGTCCTAAAATATGTGAGGCATCAACAAAGAACTTGCAGACACAACTAAGAAATCACAGAAATCTTTGAACTTCTGCAACAGCAAGTAGAGTGAAGTAGCAAGTATCTAAATAATCTAAAATGGCACCAGACAGCTACTAAGTCCTGATTTGCCATTGATCACATAAAAAGAGACAATCTCCTACTATTTATTCCTCTGTGAGTCCTGCACTACTCAATTTTACTCAGTGACCAGGAGTTTGCTTCCATCTGTGGTTCAGATTATGTCAACATCCATTGAACTAAACAGTCAGTTTGGAGCTACACACTGAAGGCACTTATAAACCAAAAGGTGAAATAGATACAGTCATCTTGTTGATTAAAAAAACCAAAGAAACTAAACCTTCCAAAATCCAGAACAGGTAGAATTCTTTACATCTTCATTTGGAAGTAACACACTTCTTTTTAGTCCTTTTAGCTTTTTTGTGGTTCTTCTCTACAGCTTTGCCAAGACGTACAAAAACCGCAGAGCCTAGAACTAGGGAGAGTATTGAAGTATCTGCCTTACCATATTCTGCCATGATGTCATACTCTTTGTCACTGTTCTCTCTCTAGCAACTGTTTTGCACTGAAATTAACCTGACCAGTATAACTATTTACAAAGACTTTTTTTTCTCTATTACCTGAACCTGATATTAATTTATAATGAATGCCAAGCTAACATCTCCTCAGTTGGATCTCTTAACCACTCTGAACACAAGCACAGTATTACGACTTCTCTAGTACAGTTGAATTTCCCTACTTTCTGGGGTAACATTTTAATACACACTAGCAAACCAGAGGGCTCCTCAATCAATAATTTCAGGACTCCTGTGACCAAGTTACTAGACTTTGTCTATTACTCTCTCCTTCCAGATTACTAATTTTGAAAGTATGTGGTCATCCTTTTGTAATACATGAACCTGGTCATTCCAATTGTAAACTTAGAAGAGAAATACGTCAAATATTTCAATATCTATGCACTAATACCAATGATGTAATAAGCCCCTTCAGCAAGAGACTGTACAATTGCTGACTTTTTTTTTTTATTGCATGCATAATTTGCCATATGTTAGCAATAATAAGATATTCTGGATGACGCCCTGTCAAATTTCTATATTGTAGAACTCATTGTCTATCAACAAACACCTATTTCCTCCCCCCTCACACCCCTCCCCAGCAATTATATGCTGTTCTTTTGTCTAACAGCCTTGAGTTCCTCTCTGCACAAGAATGGGGTTTTAGTTCTTCTTATTAATGATAGAACTATGAGGTTTTTTACTCAGTAGCTTAAGTCTTCTTAAAAGCATTCTAGTTTTCATTCCCTTTTTCTGCCTAGGAATATTTTAGGCCCACCAGTTTTCGTTAATTGATCTTCACTTTATTCTCTGAAGCAAACAGATGCTAAACTTCCCTGATGTCAGTCCTGTTGATACAGCTACTAGTCTTCTAAATCAATATACAGAAATAGGTTAGTTAAAATAGTACAAGTTCCTAGTGTGATATACAGTTCCAGTACATGCTTTTAAGGTTCTTATTACACTTTTACAAACCAGCTACCGAAGTGCGTTTTATGGGATGAGAGAAGATTTACTTTGATGGCAAAGGCAATGACATGCTGCCTCCCAAGGCCCTGCCACTTGACACTGATTAAGAATAGATCAGCAGCACTCAAATGGAATGCAAGCCCCTTCCTTTAAAAATAATCAGCATTACAAGAAGAAGGCCCAGAATTTAATGATACTCCATATAACACATACATTTTGAAAGCAAGGTATAGTTATGAAACATTTGAAAGTTAAACCAGTTGGTTATAAAAATGGTGACAAAAAACCAATCAAATATTTATGACCACCCTTTCAGAGGTACATTAGAAAACCAAAAATGATAGCGTACTTGTCTTTTTCCTCCTGAGATAGTGCTCTCCAAATAACTAGATTCAGGCGCCTGTTAAAGAAAGAGAGCAGTTTTTGAGGGAATGCAGTTCCCTGTGCAGCTGATCATCTCAAAAACAGCAAATAAACACACTTTCTTAAGATATCTGCACTGATTTGTATTCCAAGAGCACTGTATCATCAAATTGTATCCTTATCATTCAGCTATGAAATTATCAACTGCAAAAGAAGATGGGAAAACAGCATCTTCCATCAAGTAGCAGCATGACTATTTCAGGGTCATAGAAGGTTTAATGGCAATCACTGCTGCTTCCTGACAGGATTTTCTATGGATGGTTCTCTTCAGCATCAACAAGCTAAATCAAATAACAAAACTGATTAAATGCCAGTTAAGCTGCACAGTTTCTCCAATTAAACAGCTTCAGAAAACACAGTCTGAATGTAGTAATGCTAATTTTCTTTTTTCTGCTAAGACTACCCCTCAGTTGTGCTATTCAGGTTTCTAATTCACTAAACTCTGGCTATGAAGAAAAGCTACTGACAGGAAAACAGAAGTGATTATCCCAAAGCAATGTAGTTCTGAAATGCTTTAAAAGCACCACTAAAATTTCTGCTTTTGCTTTCTAGACATAAATTATAAACTCTTATTAGATCACCTAGCTTATGTGTTTCTCTATAAACATCTCAAACAAATAAGCCATCACTCAATTACTTCATTTCATACTACAGAAATAAACCTCTACTGATGATCCTAATTGCTGTAATTATAGAACAATTTCCAAATTTCCTTTGGAAATACAAGAAAAAAACTCATTGTTAGGAAAAATTTAGACTGTAACCATTAGAATATTAGCAGTCTTGTGAGATTTATGGGTTCATATATGAAAAAAGCACATTAACAACAGATTTTGAATATTAATTTCTTGATGATTAATTTTATCTACTAGAAACCAAATCCCAGCCTTTTTAGAATGTAAATTACTTCATTCACAATCTGCAGTCTCAGCATGCTCCACTGCCTTTTTCATCCTTCTAAATGTGCACGCTCATAACTAACTCATTTGTAAAAGCTTCTGGGTATACAAGATCATACACATTATGAAGCTTTTGGTGTTTTTCTCCTTCAATACTGTATATTCTCTTTGTCAAAGCACAGAAATTCTGCCCTCACCACTTTTCTCCCTCTAAACCTGATGCTAAGGTTGATCTACATTTGGAGAAGATATTGTCATGCTTGCTTCTGTTCTTGAAACCTGAATACTCTGAAGTATTTTTCATCTATATATGTCAGAATAAATTTGTGACCAACAACTATTCACAAAGCTGAACTGCAGCTTTTGCACATTCAATTACTGGAAAAGAATTGTGGCATTTAGAGCAAAATAAATTTGACTGGGTTGCTGTATTACACATTAAGGAAAAGCAAAGAGATCTCTTTTTTACATTGCCAGTTACAAGGCTCTTCAGACAGATCTGTCTTCTATACATTTTTTTCACAGAAGTAGGAACACAATCCTACTATTGTAAATACACCGATTCATTGAACTCTCTGGGTAAACATAAGTAAACAGCACTCCTAATCACAAAGTTTTAGGGAGACTGTGAAGGCACTGTCAGTAGGAGATCATCAGGGTTTAACCAGAAAACAATTTTTTCCCCTGAAAATCAAAGTCAGTAAATGTAAAATATTCAATGGTATTGTACAGCAATGAAAAATTTAAATTTCAGAAGTCACCATCACAAATACACCACTTGAACCTTCTATCAAAATGAGTGACAAATCAATTTCTCTAAGTTCTTTACCAGTCGGATAATAACAATATTGTCTCAGTGACAGAGCACACAAAACTAATAGATTTTCACTCACTGAACTCCACTAACGGTTCACATGGCAAGCAGCATTTGCAAATCATAATTCTTAATTTTTACCACAAAATATGTATATAGGGCTATATGAATGAAAAGTTGAGCTATTACATGCTTTAAAAAGAACTGATATGATCACAGAACTACAGAGCAAAAAAACCCCAAAGCCTGGAAGTGGAATTAATCAAAAACGAAGAGTTAGCATTTGTCATCAAGAGGCTTTTGGTCACAAAAAATAATTACACCTGTAAATGTTATAGAATACAGCCTAAAAATAAATTATTAAAATAATTCCAATCAAAGCTCTCATATGATTACTGAATTATACCATAGTCAATGGCATTATTTCAAAAAAATGCACTAAGCTAGATCATGGAAAGAAATAGCTTAGAGACCTAATGTCCTTCTCCTGCTTACTTCTGTTGTGCTTTTACCAATATTGAATTAATAAGCATAACACATATATCTTCAAAAAAAACCCCAAATTTAAATTGTCAGTATCCTATTGGTGTCTCAGTTATATTCTTGCATCCATAGTTAAGTGATACAGCTGGCAGCAAAAAGCACATCCCCAATTTAAATGTCAGTCTATAGATTTAGGAACTTAATTGTAAGCAAAAAGTCTGGCCAGAACTGTATGTTTATGGTACATACACATGTTTGGTATGTATGTAAACATGGTATGTTTATGAAGAACTAGAGGGATGACTGCTTTCAAGTTTATTCCTAGCAAGTAAAAGAATTGCTTTTGTCATTGATATGAGCAAGATGTTCAACATGTTATTTATTACCTCCTTGCCTATCATCTGCTGTTTTTTCATTCTGCTTAATTTTATTTTTTTAAGAAAATAAAGATTTCTCCTAAAGCTGATGGTGAATTAGTGTAGTCAACATGCAGAATTATCAGTATTGTGCAAAGCTTGTGTGAATAAATACACACTACATAAAAAAAAAATAAAATTAGTCTGCAAACATGATAAATTTCTGGTGAGTAGACTTGCCTTTCATAGGATTTAATTGCTTGTTCCAGCTTCTCTTTATAGGCATCAAGATTCACTGCCTGAGGATTAATTAGTGTGATCCTCTTCTTGTCATTGCTAACATGGGCCAACGGTAACACCTATTATGCAATAAAAGAAAATTATGTCATTTATCATACAAATTTTCCTCCACCAGAATGACTGAACGCTGAGGATCAGAGCAGCCAGAAGGAACAAACAAATGTCAGTATTAAGACATATTTCAGAGAGTTCTTCTGAAATGCAGAACTTACAAATTAAGATTCCTAACTATGAGTTATTTCTAACTAAATCAGTACTGTGAAACTCACCCTAATAATGGAAGGGTAGATCAGAAGGAAACAAACATGTCTAGAGCAATTTCATATTGTATTGCCTTAAAACAACACTCTCATACTTATTAGCATCTAATTCTAGCATACAGGTGTGAGATACATATTTAAGTGTATTTAATGCTCTTATTCTGGAGCACCTTATTTTCTAAGGTATTAGAGTACTGTAGCTATAGAGAGAGATTTTTCACCATCACAGTGATCACCAGAGAGAGAACAAGGTGGATATTGCTCACTGAAACTAGTCTTATTTAACTACAGTAAGGCTCATGTTTGTCAGAATCAGGAACTTCAATACTTATCAAATCTCACAATACAGCACCTACATAAGTCAACTTCATTATAAAATAGAAAGTTATACACTTGAAAGGCTCAGAAAAGCATAGAAAATTATGACAGAGAGGAGAAAAGATGTCTTCCACAATCTAAATCAAAAATCCCACCATCTTTCAGCCTCTTAAATTACCCAACTGTTTGTATAAGAAAAGCTATTTTATATATCAACATCCGGATGTTGAATATAAACAGAAAAAAATCCAAGGAAGCATTGGAGAAGGTGAAGAATGTTACTCTCCCCAAAACCCTCTTCAACACACATGGTTGACTGGGAATTTTCCACAAGTGCCTGTCTGAAATGAGGATATAGATGAGAAAAACACTGATGAAGTTCAGTTTAAATTAAACTAGAACCCCTGTTGGGGGAATAAGACGATCAAAAACTAGAGCAATAAATAGACATATTTAATATAGAACATTTTTAGTGATGTTTTGTTTGTGTCTGAATCATCACAGCCATCACAGGATTCAAAATTACAGCAGTATAAACCACTTTTCCAGGAGCACTTGTGTGATTTTATATCCCACTCTCTTTCTGAGGATATCTTCTCTCTGATTAATATATCTGTGTCAAATCAGTGCCAGACCACATCAAAGCTCCTAATATTAATTTAATCTTAAGATCACTTAGAAGCTAAAGATAATGGGAACATGTCAGTGAAGTATCTTGCCAGAGACAGATGAGGTAAATCTCTGTGCAGAATTGTGAGCAGTGAAATCTGGCTACTTGTCATTTCCAGACGAAGTTTGAAAGCTGAAAGGCAGGGAACTCATTGCCCCTCATCACGTTCTGTACTGCCATGATTATTGTCTCCAATATTACTCAAACCAACTTAATAGAAGTTCATCAGGACTCTGTAGGCACCCACTTCTACATTGCCTTACAAATTCTCAGAGTAACTCCAAGTGGAAACAGCATAATTTACAATGTGACTATTTAATATTTATAAAACACTTCGAATGGAATATGAGGGGCAGATGAGCATAAAGACATTATTATACTCCTGAGGACTAAAACCAGATCAGAATGTGTTCTTAGCAAATAGTAAACTTGAAATATTATGCATACTTTGAGAACAATGAAAACTTCTCATGAAGTCAAGTGAAATTTGACAGATTCATCTGAAAGAAATCACCAGGAAACTATTTTAGTGCCAAAATGTTTCATTATTTTCTAAATTGAATACTTTCATACCAAAGAATTCACTTGTTTCAAAATGGCTTTTATTTCAAATCCAGAATTTCAAAATTTTAAAAACAAACCCAAAGCACAGTAACCCTAAAAAATCTTTCTTATTTTAGACCGAAGCAAAATGTTTTTATTGGCTCAATCTGAACCCGATTCTTTTGAGCCAAACCTTGAGTCAAAAATTCATGACTTGCAAAGCTGTACTTTGGATGCCACAACTTGCAATATATACTCACATGATTCTACAGGCAAGTTTTCTCCCAGAATTATCACAGCATGATTTATAGAAGCTCCCAAGCCATTATCTTTTTTCTGAATATGAATTTGGATGGGTAGTTTAGTAAGTTAACCTCCTTAAAATAACTCAGGTGAAACTGACAGGTTGCAGAAAACTGAAAACAACAGGTCAGCCTCTTGTTAATGGCCAGTTGTCATGGAAACCTTTTGCTTGCTGCATGTCCCCGGTAAGAAAACTGTTCACAACTACTCCACCGTCACTGCTAGCAAAGGCCAAAAATTAAAATTATACTATCCCCTGAAAAGCAAACAAGGATGTCTGCATTCCACACCAAGAAAACTAAGATCTCAGAGGGAAGAATGCAAGAATATCTTTACATTTATTATCTTTAATGAAATCTTCTGAAAAACTGAAATAATCCAGACCCTTAAAGTCCACAGCCTTAAAGTTCAAGCTCTATATCTAGTCTTAGAACCTATTTTCTGTTTTGCTCGATAGGCTGGCGTGAAGCTTGAGGCAGAGTGGGTTCTGTAGCTCATAAATTCTACTGGTTCCCATTTGTTTGCAGCTCCCCACCCTATTTTTCCTTTCTATACTCAGCTTCAGATCCAGAAAAATCCAGTAGTCTACACACAGAACAATAATTCTCCACTGCCTGAGAACCTGAGTGTCTGAATACAACTAATGGGGAAGAGCAGGTATGAAAAAATTACAAAAATTTTGATTTTCTTTTTTTTCTTTACATCCTGGAATCTAAAGAAAGCCCAAGATTACTTTTTGGACTCTGTGCAGCCCCTGTTCATTCTAACACTGAACTTAACTCAGTTCTGAACTAGACTACCAGAAGCTCTTATGAACTGCCATTAAAAAGGACCTGAACACGGCACTTGCTGAACCAGTTTGGCTATTTTCAAAGACCATTGTTTTACAGACTGGGTTGTTTTTGCAAGTAGCAATTCACATGCAGCTCAGGGTGGTCTGTAAAGGATTCAAAGGACTCTTCACTGAGAAACATAGAAGAAAGAGTTCCTCTTAGGTATATTTAGAAGAAGATGGGAAAAGAAGTGACTGCTCAGAAATCAGATGTAAGAGTTATGTGAAATTCACAGTGTATTTTGTTCAACATTTCCTTTACAATACATTGTTTTGTACAGGTCATTGGATGTCTTAATTGCTTTCTAAAATTGCTATTTTACATCTGAAATGTTAAAACTTATATTTTTTAATCTTTTCATATGAAAGGACATTTTTTAATGGCACTAAAAAAAATTCACACTTCAAAAAAAAATCCTTACAGATCTTGGTTTTGACTTGGTTTTACTAAAACAGAGGAACTGTTTTTTATTACACAGTCTCCATGCTAAAGCAAAAATTCTAATTCCTAAACTTAAAAAGCAAGCATGAAAACTTTAAAATGTACAACTGCATACATGTGTTATCTTTTACTTCTATCCCATTCTATTACAAATCTCTTGATTATGCCTTATTATTTAAAAACATGCTGTTTAGCTTTTTCTTTGAGTATTGTTTTAAGGAGAAGTTTTTATTAATTAAAATGAGCTGGATCATATTCATAGGACTTTTTGTAGGATGCATCACAGAAGAAGAATTAGAGCAACTTGTCACAAAATGGACTTTAAGAGGAATGGCAATTAAAGTTTCACGATATACAATTCACCATAAATTCTGCACAATCTCACAACTGTCTACACCTATTAGAACTAAATTTTAATTACTGAATTCCAATACTTTTCAAATGTCTTAGTGGTTATATGTAAACCTTGAGGATGCACAAGTCCACAAACTGTGCACCTGCACTGTTTTCCAAATGATTTATGGACCTAAAACAGTCTAGTGAATTCATACATACCATTAGAGGCTGTGGTGCACAAGGGATTGTCCAACACCTGATGGCTCCACACTGCCATCAACTGGTAACTGGGAAAGAGCTTAGGGGTAAAGTATGCAAGAAGAACTACTATTAACTATCAGCTTTATCTTCTTACTGATGCATGAATGAACATAGAGATATGCATTAAACATTTAGTGCACATCAATCATCTACAATGAACACCAGAAAACGCTATTATGACATTTATAGAAAATAATTTTAAAAATTGTTTTGAAAAAGCTACCAAGCTTTACTTTTGCTTTGAAACAGCACAAGAGTTTTACCTCATCAAATACTTTCGAAACTACATGCTTGTCCAGAACTGGGATATATTTGGTACCATGAGGGACAGCTGTAGGAGCTAAGGCATCCATGATGGTGAGTCGTTGAGCAACCAAGCCATGGGTCTTTAACCAAAGAGCTGAAGAGATATCTAGAGAGCTAAAAAAGAGAGACTGTAAGATGTAGTACAAGGCAGAAATATATTTGAAAGGTCTGAAATGACTGAAGAAAAATACAAACTATAATTTTTGTGATGTATTCATATATGCACATACACATACCTTTTAGAAGCCTTCTTCACATTCTCCATTTTCAGATCTAAGAGAAAACAATTTCATTTTATTATCTTAGAGGCTTTGTGCACACAAAAGTACACATAAAGAAGCTGAGATATAACAGCAACATTTTTTTATTTGAGCCTACTAGCAGCATCACAAAGACTACACAATAATGGCTACTTCAGTTGCTAAATTAATCAATGAGAATTAGGTTTCCTCTTTTTCTTGGTGCTTGATCAATAGTACCAGGGTTACTATATGCTTCATGAGCCCTAATTAATCAATGAGGAAATTCATAAAATGGGTGAGCAATTTATTTCTAAGACTGAAATTAGTATTTATTTATTTATTTATTTATTTATAGCCAAAGTCAAAGATTAACCAGGTTATTTCCCAAGTCAAGATGTGATATCAAGAACTACCACTAATAAGATAGCCAGCAGTGGCTAATTTAAGGTATACCACTCTGAAAATCTGTATAAAAGGTATATAAAACCCCTAAATATAACATGATAGAAAGTAAAATGTCAAACATCTTTAAGTGTCATAGGTGAGGTTTTAGAGTGACTTAGAGTATCAATCATAAAGTTCAGGGCTACATCCATTACTGAAAGAAATTAATACTAACTGGATGTATATCTAAGCCCCATTGTCTCTACATATGTGCCTGTTCCAGAGAGCACGGTTTTTGCAAGACTAAGCACATTAGTGACAACCTCTTTTTACATTGGTACCACAGATTTAGAACCACTGCTCTCATCTTTAACCCCAACATTGATCATAACCACAAACTACTGTTCCACAGCACCAGTGTGTTACTGTATAACAAGGTACAACAAGATTCTCAAGATCTATTTCTTATGTTGATAAGAAGCAACTGTAACATCCTTTTAGCAGTCTAAAGCATAGCTGTATCACAGCTGTTGCATACTGTGAACACAACTAAGCTGTGGTAAACTGCATAGTTTGGACACTGGCAGGAGTCTGGTCACAGCTGTAGGGACACCGTTACAACACCATCCTGCATGTCTATTGACTTTCAGTCCTTTGTACTGCAGATCTGCACACTTTTGCCTCAAATAAGGTGCCTCTAGTTACAAATGCAGCACGAGAGTTATCCTTCTGTGCCACTCAGAGCTTCCTGTTCTGTCGACTTGCCTTTCGAAACGGTTGTACATTTCACACTCTTTTTGACAGAAAAACTCCTTTCCTCTGGAGATGCTCTTTCCTCTGGGCTTTCTTCCCTAGATTTCACACCATGGCTCAGGATTCGCAGCAGGCTTGTCTTTGTTTGCTCTGTAGGTGTCAAAAGGGAAAGAAAAGAAGAGCTAAAAGAGCTAACCCACTGCTCAAATACATGCCTGGGGTATTTGAATTTCTCTTTGGTATTCAGTCTCAGTTTTTAAGGGGCTGCCTGTATAAGACCTCAAACACAAAATTACTTCAACACTAAGTTATACTTTGTACTTTCCCCAAGGATGAAGGTTTCTTTTATTTCAGCTGGATAAACGTGGTTTCAGACTGCAAGAATACAGATATAGAGAGCATACTTCCAAGAGAAATATAATGTTATACCTGTAGTAAAGAGAAATATTAGTGTAAGTAATGCTGTAACTAGTGAAACATAGATCAGCCCTTCATTCTTGCTAAATACGTACTTCCTTAGAATAAAAAGAGATAACAATTTAATATCTACTGTTAAAAAAAATTACAGAGCTTTCAAAAAAATTTGATAAAGTGGTTAATTTTTCATTGCAGGGCCTGTGATGAAGCACAAATGAGCAGACATTTTTTTGTGTGTTTTGGACAAATGAATAAGATGGCTCAAAAGTAAAAATGAAGAGAAGTTAGTTAGATTTTCAAAAGGATGATTATTTATATCATCAAATATTTTGTTTGTTCCTACGAGGGATGCTTTTTGCTCTTTGCAAAAGAATCTTTTCAAGTAAGCAAATAAAATCCATTAACAACTACAGTTTGTTTGAGTCTTACCTGCATGTAATAATTTCTTTCTTCGGGTTGGACTGTCAGCAGTGGTTTGCCAGGTTTTCTGGTGTGCTGTCAGTGCTGGCTCTTCTGAAGCACACAACAGCCTACTGCTAAGAGAAGTACTCAGCTCTTCAACATGTTTGGATACAGCAGACACAGAATGTGTCTGCTGTATAGTTACTGCTTGTAAGTGTCAAAAAGAAATAACTGCAAGTATATAACACTGGTTTGAAAAATGCTAAGCTTAAGTTTTCTAGTAATTTAAATACTGATTTCAAATGCTTCAAACAGTGCAAAATATTTCTCTGTTGTACAAATCTGCATTTCAAAGGCGAATTCAAAGGATGTTAAAATATTCTTAGTTTTTTTTAATTATTTAAAAGTAATTTCTTAGTTTATTTAAAAGATGTTCATTACTTTTAAATACCCTCATATATTTTTAATAAGGACAGAATGTTCTGTAACAGCTACTTTGGATCCCAAGGGTAAGGGTAAACCCACCATAAGCAATGAAAATATCTCACACACACACACACACATGCATATATATAGTCCCAGCATTAATAAAAATTTAAAAAAAATACAAATATGAAAATTCTTAAATAACCACTTAAAAACATTTTAATACTGGACATCCTACCTGCCCTTCCACACATACGAAATTGTTCCACAGCACACTCCACTTATACCTTTACTTTAGCGCACTGTTTTTAATAGATTTCTGTCTTAAAAATCTGATTTTTTTGAATGTATTTTTTAACTTTTTTTACTATTACTTCACAGATAAACACATAAATATGTCTGTATATAATTTATATTTCCATCAGCATATCCCAGTGGGTGGCAGTTTAGTCATGAAGTCCAAGCCAGCTCTACCTATACAGCAAAAATTTTTCACTAATTCTCTAGGTCAGAGGAAGCAACTTTACCTTGTGTGGGAGACAGGAAAATAATTTCCCCTCTTTGCTTTAATTATTTCTGGTATCTTGAGACTATCCATATATTTGAGATAATTTTGTTTCAGGCATAACAGTATTGGTGCATTTTTCCAGTTTTATTTTTCCATTACCTTAGTTGTTAAAAAAACCCCCAAAAGAACAACCTTTCCTTTAAAATGTGAATGTCAGAAGTTAAGAATGCAAGACAATGAAAAAGGAGAAATGTAACAGATAGCTCGTATCTCTTATTAACATAGTAACAGTATGAGGACATACTTATCCTCTGGATAATTTTCTTCATTAAAACAATTCATCATCAGACTTTTGGCATGAAAGGTCTTCACTTTCTCTAGGTCTTTTTCTCCTTGATCAATTTCTCTTTTCAAAAGTTGTATGTCTTTATTCTAACAAAAAGAAAACAAAATGTTTTAGTACAATTGCTCCTAAACATGTTTCATTTATGAACTGAAACTATGCAAGTTCTGATTATAATTTTGAACAATAACTCAGGACAGCTTCCAATTTTGTATACCTTTTCAAGTAGACTCTTGTGCTTGGCATTACAGCCTTTCAAATTATTCTTCCTTCTAGGAAAGGGTCAAGCATTCCCTAACTAGTCAGTTACCTCTTATGCTATGAACAGCTATAATTCTGAATAATGTATTGAGGTCAGTAGCTCCGGTCACTTCAAGCAAGTAAGGAAACAAATCAACAAAGAAATAAAATACAAGTTATGTACATTAGAGCTGGTGGCCTGTCTTCTACAGCTCACAGCTGTATCACATACTGCCCCTGGGAATTAAAAAACATACTCTTCAAGGGGACATTTGAACTGACCAAGAATTATTTGGACTAAAGGAGGAGGAAACAGGAAGGAAATTCCAGTGATGATCCCCTTACAACTCCCACAGGGCCAGAAGTCCAGAGATGTACAATACAGACTCTGGCCCTCATCTTTCCAACATGAGCAGTGTCACATAGTGCACACCAGCAGAATCACTCAAACTGTCCAGTAGGCTCTCTGATACTTTTCAAGTGCTGGATTATTTTCACATCTTCCTTCTAATCAGTGTTGTCATTGTTCCACCATCACCATTTCTAAAATTTGTGGAATCAAAGAACTGGTAACTTTAATTAAAAACAAGAATATGTTCCAAATGGGTGTTTCTGTTATCTATTCAGAAATTTTCTACTGGGGATTGTTAGATTGAGCTGCTTAGTCACACTTGATAGATGACTGCTATTCTAGTCATTTTACTAATTATGGATCTTTCCCCAGTGGCTACTGCAGAGAAAACTTTTAACAAAATCCATAGAATCATTCATTATCACTCAAATTCAGCTCTACATTCTCTCATATATTAACAGGGTACAAAGCCTAGTTTCATTTTAATCAGTAACTTATTTATGAGACAGGAGAGATCACATGTGTTTCTTCCAGAGCTGAATTGGATCTGCATGTATTTTTAGGTTTGAGTTTCAGGCAGGGGGTTAGGGGAGGGTGAATGTGTTTCAAACAGTAGCACTACAAATGTACTTTGCATGACATTTGGGCTTTTCCGTCACGGTCTAATGAAATTTAACAAGCAGAAAATGTCACACTTACTGCTTTCACATCACTTTGAAGCTGCCTAGGATTAGCCCTCTTTTTCAATAACCTATTGTAATATGAAATCACAATAATGCAAGTCGTGGTTCCTTCAATAGCATGAGGAAGCAAATATACTTATTTTCAGATACTCACAAGAATAAACTCTGTGTTATCAGGATCAGTCAAATAAATGTTGAAATAATGAAACCGTCCCTCTGTTTTAGTAGATAGTTCATACAAAAATTTATTAGCTTCTATATCATCACAGTTGAAGGACACAGTATGGATGGGAATTTTACAATGAAACTGGACTTCAGCAAAAATTATTTGGGGGGGCTGAAAATGGAAAAAAGTATATTAAATGTGTGGCATCTAGAAATGTATTTATCAAAACATGAAGAATTTGTAAGAATTTAATCTGTTATACTGTTGCCTGGAGACAGATATAGATCAGTTAAAAGCAACCACCTTATAAGGATTGCTATTTCATAATTACATAAAAAAAGCTAATTTAAAACAGTTTTTGAAACACTGATAATGCATTAAGGCACAGGATGTAAATTACAATATAATCAGTACTTTTTGTTTCTGAAGTCTTAAAAGAAATTACTGAAGTATAGGAAATTAAATTACTATATTGGTATTTAATATAACTGGATGTATATAAAAATATTTTTTTAAAATATACAAGTGTAGATATTTTTAATAAACTAAATTAGTATAAAGAAAAATTGATTCAATACCAGGAAACAAAATAGAGGCTGAGAAAATAGGAAGGCTAGTTTCCCCTTCTTGTAATGAAATAAAAATGAGGTGAAAATTAGATCTACAACGTCTGAAAATGCTGAAGGATCTGGTAGAAAAAAGTATTCACTCAGTTTTCTAAATTCCAATAACCAATAATTGTTGTTCAAAATACTCAAAAATCCTGACAAATTAAGCAATATTTGCAATATACTTATTTGTTGCAGTTTAATAGCTAAAAGCAATCTTGGCCATTTACCTTTTTTAATCTAAAAGAAAAACATATAACATAAATCATAAAAGCCACTATTAAACAGGTAAAAATAAATTAGGCCTTCATTAATTTTGAACTTAATAAAATATTAAAAATAAGAACATGAATAAGTATACATTAAGCCAAATTATTATTTGGTAAAATATTAATATATGCTCCTAGACAGAAAAAACTGTGAAACAATACAAATAAACATCCAGGAGTCTCCACAAGACTCAGTACTGTAGGCATGATACTCATATCCTATTTCCAACTTCTGATACCACTTTTCTGCATTTTCTGTCTTTTTTCGGTTTAGAAATACCTGATCAGGTCTCCCATCAGTCAAGAGATAAATAGCCTGAGTGTCAGTATCAGCAAGAGCAATCTGGAGAGCTTTGAGTGTATTTGTGGAACTTCCAGCCTAGGAAACCAAGAAGAAAGAGACAAACAGTTATAAATACTAACAGTTCTTTGCCTTCACTCTTCAATTAATAACGACAGTGTAGTGATTCAAGAGATGGTACAGAACCAAAATGACTAATAAAATGGTGAAAACATTTATGTTAAGTAGATAGAAAAATCAAAGCAAGTGTCAAAGTAGCATAAATTGGTACCAGATTGATTTTCAGTGCTTATGCAAACATACATAAACAAAATGCTGGCAGCACAAATCTGAGCTGTACAAGCAAAAGCAATCAGTAAGAGACCATAAACAGGCAGGAAGATGTAAGATAGAAGACACATTCTCTTCATTTTTCCCTCTGCTTCTCCTGCTTTCCAACTCATCGCTCTCACTCGAAACACATATTTTCCTTAACCAAATAGTTCAGAAGCTCCACAAAGGAGTTACATAAGTTTATTTCTCAAAATCTGGTAAAGGACTTGCTGGCTTTTCAAATATTTTTTCCCAGACCCTCTTTCATCTACCCCTTGGCACATTAATGTAAACACAATTTATATTTTAGTACAAAAGTTATCTATAGCAATAAACCATGCCCAGTAAAGTAATACTGTGGCCACTAAAAAATTTTTGGAGTAATACCAGCACTTCTCCTGTGTATGTTATTCACATACTTACTGATCATGATTTTTTTTCTTTTTAGACTAAATGCAACTCTAAACTCACTGAAATGCACTTTATGGCTTATAGGAACCTAAAACTTACAGTTTACATCTTCAAATGTCCACTTTCCAAACATTCACTGTATAAAACCTTCCAAATGAAAGGTACATGTAAAGTTTTACCAGTATGGCAAAGTGTTTCATCAAGACTTAGTCTTTTAATGGGGCCAAAGCAAAATTCCTGAAAATATTTGAGCCTGTTTGATGGTTGTATAACAACTGATTCTCACCAGCAATCGGTTATATTAGAAAGGGCAAAGTAAGTAAATCATAAAATGCCAAATAGGAGGTGCATTCTGAGAGTGATTGTTTATGGCTGCATTAGAGTGTATGGCAACAAGACAGCTCATATACTATAAAATCCTACCCTCTAATTCACAAGCAATCCTTACCAGTACCCACTCAGAAAAAGCAACTGAAGAATGGCCCGAGCCATTTTCTTTGTGTTAAATTTATCTAATATTTCTAATGTTTTAGTATTATAAAGTTTTAGACACATCATTCATTATTATATGTAAATTGGCTATCCTGGATCTTTCAGATAATGGTACCTGGTTTTGAAATAATTTGAAACAAAACAATTTCTTTCACTTCTTTTCACATCACGGGAACATGATGATATGGGGAAAATATCTATGTACCTTATGGTAAAACCTGTTTATTTTTGGTTTCTTAATTGATACTGTTAAAAATGAACACTGGTTTTATCAGTGTTTAAACAACACTGACATACTTCAACTATGTGATATTACTACTCCTAAAATTTTCAATGTTGTCACATCTAAAGGATTTTTAAGGAACAGTTAGTTACTGTTTATAGCTCAGCTTCCTTATTAATAATCCTGGGACCAAAGTGTATAAAAGGAGATCAAAGGATATACTCTGATTAATATTCAAGAGCAATCCTCTGTTTGTTTCAGCTTCACTGTAAAGCCACCTTTCTCATCTCAGACTTACACCTGCACTGCTTCAAAGAGGCTAAAAGGTCAGCAGCAGATGTCAATCCCCCCAAAAATAGACTGCTTTTGCACTGTTTCCTGTACCATTTCAGATACCTAGATCTGAACTTAGAATTAGATTTATAATAAACAATTAACAATTTTATGAATAATGATGAACAAGGCCATTCCCAAATGCATATACAAGATGGTATCAAATCATGGTAGCTCAAAGTGTTATTGAACTTGCATGAAGCTGTACAACATACACGATTTAAACAGAGCCAAATTTTCAAGTCTCAAGGAAGGCAGTAGAAGTAACTAACCTCAGCTATAAGTAGTTGCCAACTACTCAGTGAGGCCAGACTAAAACTTTCTTTTTTCTGTGTGTTGGTCTGCTAATATTTTCTGAGAATACTAAGTTATTTATCATGTTTTATAGTCTCAGAGGTATTATGTAGCTCCCCAATTCCCTCAACCCCAGGAATTTTATATGGAGTCTGAGGAAGAGCTGCCATAATGCTGAGGAGTTTTATTATGTAAACATGAGGGGTTTTTGTGTTAAAAAACATAATATGGGATATACTGTACCATTGCATAACCAATTCTCAGTCCTGTGCTCATAACATTGCTATCCACACTAGACACGTTAAGTGTTTCTAAAGCTATTGACAATTACAATCTGGTAGATGACTGGCTGACTACAAGCATTTCTACTCTGTTTCAGGGAAAAATCCTCAGGGTTTGGTCACCATCAGAGAAAGAACATTTGGTAGATGGACAGATGTTTGGTTTGAATATGGTTGTTTTCATGTTTCTCTGACAGCTAAAGTCAGCTGTCTACCTATTCATCAAAAGGGGCTAGCAATGCTTCTCCAGGCTGCTGACATCAGTTTCCTGTACCACAACTGAGATGTAAGCCTGCCCTCATTAATGCAACAGCCCTCATCCATGCAGAAGCCCTGTAGCAAGAGTGACAAATTTGGATACAAGGTCTGAGCACTGACACATTTCCTGTGGAAATCAAACGGGCCACTGTTTGCATTGAGGCTACAAAACAGAGAGGCTGCAAGTTGAATTAATATGATCTTATAAACAGGTCCACTGTTAAAGGATTATTATACAGATGATACGTTGTACTCAGATCCACTGAAGTCTATACATCATCTATATTTTCAGCTTGCTCAAATCATATGTTAGTCAGTCCAAAATCCCAGACATACAGAAAGTGAGGAAACAAATACAACTTTGTACAAACAAGCTTTGTGGTAATTACTTGCCGTATTACCTCAAGCCCTTTTATCCAAAGCCAAGCATCTTGCAAATTTTCCTCATTAACTTCAGCAAGTTTCTCTTGCCATGCCACTGCTTGGGCACTAAATTTCACAAAGTTAAATCTCTTCTTGTGTCTCAATTGTTCCTGCAAGAGACAGCATCTGAATTTTACCTACTGTTAAAAGAAAGAATGCTTGTATCCTGAAATACTGAGTATTAGCAGGTGTTTTAATTATACGGTTGATTATATGGTTATAATAATATTCAGTTATGGTGTACAGAGATACATAAAAAGACAGAGACAATTACTGCCTGCTACTATTATGATTGCTTGAACTTCCCAAAGTAAGTCTCCATATACTCATATTTCTCAAACTAATTGAACAGCAAATGTCTAGGAGAGCATGAAACAGAGAGATGAAACTGGGTACGATCAGTGGTGTAAGAAAGATTATAACTGCTTACCAAAGGAAATTGAAACCAGAAAAACATCATTAAAGAGAACAAGAATCAAATAAAGAGCCCTGGCAAGGGGAAAGCAGCAGAAAGCTAAGAATTTGCTGAAGTTGCTTTTGGATAAGTTATAAGTCAGGGAAGATTTATGCAAGCTAGTACAAACATTCAGAGCCTCAAACCTTTGCCTTTCTTTCATCATCATTCTTGTGCAGCTGCCTGCAAAACCTTCTCACAGAGTAATAAATTTCTAGTGTTGATCTGCCTAGAGGACCACAAGATACTATGTCCTATGACTTGAGCAACTAGCTCAAAAACCTCTCTGTCAGTTTAAATTTTTCTACTTCTAGTAACGATTCTATCGATGTCAGACTGAATTTTTATTTGTCAGTTACTTCTCCTATGACTAAAGATCATGTTATAAGAGTACCTGTTTCTATCAAATATTAATGTACGCTTAGGTGACATCATTGTAGACTTCTAAAACTAGGAGATGAATCCTGTCTTAGGTGTGTCTCCCAGTACTCACAGCTTTTGAGGTACTTGTGCACTTTACAAGTCCCTTTCCAAAGTCCTGAGACACTGCAAGATTCAATCAAGTTCAAAACGGTCTACACCCTCTACTGTAAAAGCATGAATTTAGAACAGATTACAAATCACAACACGCCAATGGAATGATAAATGAAAATGCCAAAAGGTGTTTCACTGTATAGGGGTTTTGGTGTTTTTTTCCCCTTGTTTTGTTTTTTTTTCTTTCTTTCTTTTATTTGTAGGAAGGTGGCTTGAGAGAAAAAACTACAAAAGCCTTCTTAATTTTTAACATTTTCTCTACCTTTTTACAAATATTTGTATGAATGAGGCAAAATTACAAATTTTTAACTGAAAAATCAGCACATGAAGAAAAATATAAATATTTTATATTTATATACATATTTTACTTATCTATATAACATATAGATAATATAATATAATTGATATGATATGATTATTATTTTTATTTATTATAAGAAAGAAGTGGAGTAACAGCCATCCAGAAAAGATCAGCCTACTCTAAAATGCTCCCCAGCCTTCAGAATCATCACTTTGTCATACCTGTATGAGCTGAAATATTTTTTCCTTCACCAGTGGCAGTTTATTGTTCATAGACTGGGATGTATCAATAAGAATATAGATATCATCCTCAAACACATTCCCAAAGAGGCCTCTGCTTCCTTGTTGAAGCCACTTAATCCTGGGGGAGGGAACAAAGTATGAAAACCTGTTCCACAAGATCTTTGGAGCTCTGCATATCAGAATCTAACAGGTAGGATCTTTTTATCACTGCTGTACTTCTCACTCTCTTGCCCCAAGCACCTGTTAGTAGTCACTGTGAGAAGCAGTATATTGCCCTTTATGAACCCATCCTCTGTCACTACATAACAACTCAAGACATTTTTATTTTATAATTTAGTAGAAATCTGGAGACAGGCAAAAAGAAACAAAAAAATACAGCACCTTTCTAAAGTCAATTATCTGGTGGTTTGAGCTGGGAAATCCCATGTGGAAGCAACTGTAACTATTGTCACTGTAACTGTTCTCCAGCCTGAACTCAGTAAATCATTTAATCATATGCTACTGTGCCTTCCTTTTCAGGAAATCACTTGAGAACTTATTCTGCAAGGACATTAAGCACTTCGAAGAGCCTTAATATAAAGCAGATGCTTCAATGGTTTGCTGACCTTGAGCCTTAAATAGAGACTTTTACATTTTAAACAGGATTGGAGCATGCCTGCCAGTTAAATACGTGCATACATACTGCTGTGTACAAGAAAACTTCCTCAGTAATGGCTGCAGCAAGTCTAAATCTGATTTCCCTTGAGGGTCATAAAATACTTATCTCCTCTGCAACAGAGACATTCAACAGACAGAATATAATGGCCCTGGGAAAAACATTACTCATCTCCACAGAGGTTTAAAAAAATGATATCATGGGAACTTAAGGATCCTATTACATTTGCTACCAATAGCTATTTTGTCATTTGTTATTTCCCCCAAAGTGTTTGATGAGGTCTACCAGGACTTCTCAACATTAAGATGAACCATTCAAAACCGCAAACCTCTAATCTTCACTTGGATTTCAAAAAACATATATTCACCAAAACCTCAAATTTTCCTTTGACAGTATGTAAATGTTATCCTAAATACAGTAAGATGAAGATAAACTAAAAGGAATAACAAAACTCTGTTTGACCTTGCTAAATGTAATGAGGCCATTACACTTTTGGTAGGGAAGCAGCAACAAAATGAAAAATTCATCAATAAAATAGAAGGTCACATCCTGCTTTTTTCAGTGAGAGATCTCATTGTTCTAAGATACAAAACAGAGGGCAACATTTATTCTTTCTCTCAGTTCTGCAATAGGTTATCTTTGCCTCCTAGTGTAGCTTTAAAAACCAATTTACTTTAGGGCATCTTTGGGACAGATGAATCAGATCCCCAGACAGCCTATTTTTTTGTAGATGTTCTGCAAATCTCAGAGTGTGTCTATACGGCTGTAGAAACGTAAACTAGGCAGCTAGCTTGAGCACTGAACTTCTGATCATGCATTACTCAATAGCTCATTCCCTGACTCTGATTTAGACTGCTCAAACTTGTCTTCAACACAAAATTGCAAGAAGGGCAGATAATCATTATCAGTAGGCTGTACTGAAGCTGTGCTACTTGGTGTCAGAGGTCTCACAAGGGATACTAGGTACACAGGATGAATGTTTATTAAGTTTTGTTGATGATTCCTGAAGTTCTCTGCAACCCTACAGTCCCAAAACTTTCTGCCACTTTCAGCCAATTCAAAAGTGTGCAGACTGACTTTCACGTTTGTATTTCTGAAAGAGGGCAAAAGATAAAACTGTTCATCAGTTTTCTTATATGGCTCCTAAGAAATCCTACATACAAGATTCTAATCTAAAATAGATTTCTGGCTCCATATCATTCCTGTCAGTTTACCAACCATTTCAGCTTACTATGACAGTAAATGTCAAACATTTCAACACCCACGTAAAATAATACAAACATTTTATGTGACAGAACACTAACCTTCCTTCTACTTGTCTGAGAGCTGTCCTCATTTTCTCTTCATACTGTTTATACTTTTCTCTACTAACATATATGTGAACAACAGATCCATCTTTCCAGAGGGTATGTACAAACTTGTCACAGTATCTTGCATGAATTACCTTCCTTATTGTCTCCTATAACCAAGAAAAACATGTTGCATGTTCCGAAACACGTTATTTTGCAGTGCCTTTAATATCAGGTGAAGAAACTTCAAGGTATATTCTTGTTGCACATGAACAGGTCAGAAATAAACATGGGATGGAATGGTCACAAAATTCACTCCTAGCAAGAGTCAATAGAAACTGGTTTTATTCTTGTAGCTAGAAAAAACAGAACCTTACCAAACAGTGTAATGGTAAAGCTTGAGGAAAAAAAATAGAAGACAAATTAAACCAAATTTATTTAAGGACCTGCAAGCACTGCAGCAGCTGAGACTAACATGTACTCTAAAGACAAAAAATCCTTGCCTCACCACACAGAAACACATAGAAAATTAAGGCATTGCTTGAGTCAGTCCCAATTCTTTGTTTTAGATTACATGTGAACAAGCAAGGGGTCCTTAAAACAGTCATTCTCAGATAGCCTTTTGAAATATTCATTACATTCTTTGTACCAGTAATTAATAATCTGATTTTAACAAAAACTACTAAATAACAAGGCCATACACTATATCATAAAGTCATCCAGCAGCCAAATTTTCAAGCTTTAAAAGAAAAAACAAACAACTCAGAGGACGTGAGGGGAAAATTAACAATACTCACAGCATCAGTTTGTGAAGATTCATCCACAGGTTTAGTTTTTATGTCAACAATCCCATCTACATGGGGAAAAATACAATCAGCAAGTGCATCATACAGTGTGAGCTTCTGAGCTTTCAAGCCATACTTCTGCAACCACTTCTCTGAAGTCAAATATTTGTCATATATATAATTTTGTAATGGATGATCAGCTTTAGTTGCTAATAAAGAAAATAAAACAAACAAAATCTTCTGTATAATACAGTTCATTGTGGTTATGCTATTTTCAAAACCAGACTATGATATTGGAGTCAAAATTTTCAAACTTGTTCTGCTTTCACTGACAGCGTTGGAGGGAGCAGGTATTTCTGAGTGATTTTTAACAGTCTCTATTTTGGTTATGGTTTTTTTCTTATCAGACAACTGATTGCAACAAATTCTTTTCTAAGTAGAAAAAAAACACATCAGAGGACAGAGAGCAAAGACAATACATAGGGACAAAATCAACATATAAAAGGAATATTCTTAGTAGTTTAATTACAAAATTCCAGGAGGTATTCCCGTAAAAGATATCTAGCTTGAAGGAGAATCATTTGAGAAGATGAAGCAACAGAAGATTTCATTGCAAGTACAGTTGAGATCATTGGTTAATATTATCATTGGTATTTTTAAAGAAGGCTATTTAAAGAAAAAGGTTAACTACAATCTCATTGGAAGAGATTTTACTGTGTGTTTCTCTGCAATATTTTCTTTTTATAGGCTGTACATTGCATCATAAATCCCAAAACACAAATAGCTTCAGTAGCATCTCAACATTTTCTGTAGTTCTACACTCCCCTCCTTCAACTATTTTCAACTAATATTGAAGGACACTAGCCATTTTTATTTTTTTTTTGGTGGGGGAGGGGTCCTGACCTGGTATAACTGTTCTTATGTTTACCCTTTTATCTCATCTTGTCTTATAAATTTTCCAAGGGCCATCTTAAGGTAGGGCACTGCATAGGTCTGGATACTGGTAATAAGATACAGGCCTCTACACTCACTCATCGCTATCAATAAACAACACCTAAACCAAATGACCCAGCAGTGGATCTCATAGCAGGGTGGATTTATTTTGTCACACTTTAATTTTGGTGGACCTAGCTGGTATAAATGAATATTCCATTTAGATGCAGCTACAGTAAAAACAACATTGAGATCCTGAGCCTGTAAATAAACCTCTGGAGGCATCTACTGCCATTATATGCAGAGAGATCAGCCATCAGCAGGGCAGATGCATGGTCAGAGTCTTTTCATGTGAAAACATTTACTTTATGACTGCTTGTAAGTGTCAACAATGCACTCACAGAATTTTGGAAACAAAACTGCTATTTTCTTCTGTCCACATGCTTTCTGTAAAAAGTCCTGTCTCAGTTCAGGTAACTAGTGCATTATCTGGAGAGCCAGCAGAAAAGTTGTCTGTTTCTTCTCCCGCAGAACATCACAGTCCAAAACAAACCACATTTTGCAGGAAAGTATTTTAAACAGATCAGGAAGGCAAAACAGGGAAGAAATGCAGACAAACTGAAAGACTGCAGTTATTTGGATGAATGGGCAATAGTCAAACAATGGTGAAGAACTGACCAAATAAATCACACCGTTAATTTCATTTCTTTTAAATTATTTATGAAGTGATTATATATGAAGGCAAACACCAAAAGACCATTAAAGCTGCACAGTCAGGAATACATAAATAAACACTGAAATTAGGGCTGCACTTGCAGCTTTATTGTGGCCTCTTTGTTCATATGCATTACAGAGGAGCTGTTTAACTTCCTATGGGAAGTTTTGCTAATCCAGAAGATGCTATTATTAGTATAAAGAACTGTATTACGCCTTCATAGCACAAAAAAACTCCAGTTTTAATCATGCAAAGTTATGTTATGGACAGAAATTCAAACCCAGTGCCAGAGAAAAGTTTCCTGCTTCAAATCATCATCACCATCCCGGTCACATATCTCAACACAGTTCAAGTTATTGACCAACTGACTGTATAAACCATTTCTCAGCAAGTGATCCAGAAAATGGCATCTGGCCCTATCCCCCATCTAGCCAAAATGAAAGCAACTGCACTGCAAGAACAATACTATAGCTACACAAAATCACCCACGACTTATGCTAGTTCAACCTGAATCTTTTATCAACTTAAACAAAAAGTACCACTAGACACCATGTAAGTATTTTAAAACCTGGGACTAATGAAGATTATAGGCACCAATAATCATGGCTGTGTTCCTGAAAATCCATCCCCTTGTCTGCAGTCCAATGCTGAAACTGCATTTTGCTGAAGCAAACTCTACAGTTTCCTAAGTTTTCAGTAAGTCTTGTCAGTGTGATCATTGTGCTCTAGGGCATGTGGAGTAACTTTTCACCATCCCTGTTAAAGCCTTTCAGGAGTTCAGAAACCAGCTATGCTTCTGTCTCCAACAGGGTTCAATCCAATCGATATGCACAGAACAACAAATGAATCATGTTCTAGGCCAAACATAGTGGTGGGAACTATTAGTTTAATGATCAAGCTTCTTAAGACATGATTTGTCAGAGCACTCATCCAGAATTGTTTTCAGTCCTCTGCCTTTGATTACAACAGTTCAAACCCACACTTTTTCCCTTTTAGGGGAAGGAACTAGCCCATCCCAAGATGACCATGATGGGAGAGGGATGAGGTACTTCCTCACCACTTTGTAGAATAAAATTAAAGATTTACTGGCCCAGGCAGAAAGGGAGAGACCACAAAAACCAAAAAGAATTTCCATATCTTAAAATGCAGAAAACCTGTAAATCTAGTCACTTGTGAACTAAAAATGGTGTGTTTCAGCTCAAGCTGTTCAAGTTCAGCAAGTTTAAGCCATAGTAAACAGATTTGTATTACGAAGTTTTAAGCAACCGTAATTTTAGATAACAATAGGTGCTACCTGTATACAGACATTTCTGACAAAATCATCCCCAAATTGACATGTAATCAAAATTGCTCACAAGTAAAATAGTGATCATGAATATAATGGCAACTCCTTTGAAAGAAACATAAACTATACCATCTTGAGAAGCATATTGGTCAGATTCTGATAAAATTTTCTGAACTTGTCTCACTGTACTCCTGGCTTCCTCCAACTCCTTCCAGATCAAAAAGACGTCTTCATGGACATCAGCTACTGCAAAAGAAATCATAACTAGAATTTGACATTTTGACACAATTTCAGCAATTTATAATTCCTCAATTATCACAAAGTCATTGGTATATCTGATGTTGCCATATAGCTTTGTTTTCTTGAAGTCCCATTGCAGTGACAAGTTGCTTTCTTCAAAAAAAGTTTTGAAAGTTTAAAGAGAAGATATTTTCAACTCTTTCAATTTCCTTAAAGTACATTCATAATTTTATTTAAAATTAAATCTTCTTTTCCTGAAGATTATATAATGAAATTTTGCTAAAGATAAGTTTTTTTTCATCTCAACAGTCATAAATGAATGCTAAATGAAAAAAAAAAACACTTTACTTTTCCACGATATTGTCAAAATAAAGGAACAATCCAAAGCTAGAGCTGAGACAAGGCTTTCTTAATCTCAAAACATATGCTTTTCTTGATTAAAATAATTAAAACATGTATTTATTCCATGGAGTATGCTTACTAAAATTGAGACACATTGTATATCTAAGCAGAATGTCCACTACTAAAAATGTGTTAAATTCAGTTGGTCTCAGAGATTAAATTGAAATAGGACAATGCAGAGAAACTGTGTGTACTGTTACAGCAAAAATATAAAAGAAACTGAATCATCAGCTATCCTAACCACAAATACAGGCTACAACCTACTGCAGATTACAACCTATTAATGAATTGCACATAAAGATGCTGAACCAGGCAACTATATCTTATCATCTAGTGGTACAGTTAATATACAGTGGTGGCTCACTGTATGGAAGATAAGACATGCAAACTTGCCTACTAAAGTAGGTTATCAGTAAACAAACACACGTGATCATTTAGTTCTTTGATAAACTTCCCAGAAATAATAATAATACAAAAGTTATACAAAATAACAACTCAATTTTAATTGTGAAATGCTTTCAGTTTCCCAGAAATATTTTGAAATGTGTTATTGTACACTGCCATCTCCTGGGACCTTCCTGAATTTCAAAAACATCTGTTGCAGCCATTAGGACAAAGATCAACATTTCCTAAATCACAAAAAGCTTTAGTAAGGCAGATCATTCCACAACATAAAACACAAAAGGGAGAAAAAACCTCAGTCTGTAATCATTACCTTTAAGCTTAAGAAAAGCATTCTTTTCAAATACTTCAGAAAGAAGTCAACTTTTCTTTTATATACAGTCTCTCAGCAGAAAAGCAAAACCTACAAAATCTGAGTATTGGCAAAATTCAAGGACAGAGGGAACTAGATTTTCTGATAAGTACTCAGCCACTGAATATGTGTATATATATATATACCTGTTGTCACACTTAAAATGAAAAAACATGCATTCACACCACACATGCACATATTTCCAAGTTTAAGGCTGCTAAGAATTCAATTCCAGTGGCGCTGTCTCTAGCTAAATCTGGATATTCTCCACAAGCTGTCAATTATTGTGATCCAGATTTAATTTTATGAACATTTTTAATGTTACATTTGAAAATATCGAAAGAAGTATGTATATTTCAACAACCTCTAAAACAATGTCAATGAAATCATTGTTTTGCTTCATTTCCCCTTAAATTGATTCTATGGACTCATCAACTTTACAGGATTATTGCTACTGTCCCTTTTAAGACATACGCATTGAATTGCTATTACATAAGGTTTTTTTCCCTTATTTATGCTGCAGCACAGTGAAGGAAAACTGCATGCACTTTCAAAGTATATTTGATGACACTGTACAGGACAAATGCAGGCACCAACAACTGCACATTATGAAGTTATAGTTGCTTAGAAAACCTTTTTTCTGGCAACATTTTCCCTGAATTCAACTGGGAGAGAAGGTCACAGCTAAGGAGTGGAAAAGAAAAGCTGTGTCTTTTGAAACTGAGCCCCACAAATCAAAACATGCATACACATACAATGCATAGTATCCTCCAGGCGTAGATCTCAACCTGTGGCCTGTCCCTCAAAGCACATCACTGGGAAATGACCAAGAAAGCATGGATCTCACTTTGGCTTAAATTCCCTGCGTTCACATCTCAGAGGTGCCATTTTTTGGGGACCACCAGCCAAAGAAAGTCACTCCCCTAAATGGCACAGTTTCCAACCACTCCAGGCCCACGGTCTCTCCCGCAGCTTCAAGGATCCATGTGCCAGGAAAGACCCTGTCCAAAAAAATCCCTTTATCCAGAGAGAGGAAGGGCCCTCCTGGTCCCCCCTGCCATGAAGCACTCCCTCAGCCGCTCTGGCTGGGTAATGTTCCGAGATAAGGAAGGCCCTGAAAAAGAGGAAGAGGATGAGGGAGGGTGTGGGGAGAGCCTGCGGTGAGGGGCAGAAGCATTTTGCTGACACCAGTGAATTCAGATGATGGTAGGTCTAAGTGAAAACACCAATACACTTGCACAGGTACACGGAAACTCATAACCGCCCTCATTTCCATTTCCCAGTTATTTAACAGTCAGACAAATTAAAAGAAGCAGCTTCTCCAAACCTGCCTTCCTGCAAACAAACTCATCCGGTTCAACAAGTCACTGTAACATATTCAGTTTTCATATTGCTGAGAAAAAAAAAAGGCCATAGTTAAAAGAAAAAAAAAGCCTAAAAAATCTGCAATATTTTTGAAACATGGGGTAAATACTAATATAAAAGCAACTTTGGGAAAATAGAAGCATTTCTTGCTTTTCTGATTATCTGACTTGGGCCCTGGAAGCAAGCAAATCAAAATATAATGGAATAAGATCTATTTCAAAATTAATTTCTGGCAGGGCAAGATGGGGAAATTTTTCATTACCAGTCCCTTCCTCAGCCTCTATGTGGCAGCAGAACATAGCAATATTCCCTCACACATTGATTTTTAAAATCCCCACTTAGAGAGGTATGAATGAAGGCACAAAGGAGCGCAAGAGGGTAATAGACATCACTTATATGCGCACCTGCCGGCTCAAGCAATACTGAAACTCGCTGAGTCCAATTCTGCCCCTTTCCCACTGGGCAAATGGACAAAGCAAATGAACTTTGTCTCCCATGTGGCGTGGCAGAGCAGCTATCTGCATCACTCTCTACACATTAGCAAAGAGATTTGCCAGGCCAAGGCTGCTGAGACTAGACAAAGCACACACAAGGAAAAAGCAGAGACAGTGATCTTTGCTACAGCTTCTAGGCAAAGCAGCTACTACTGAGTCATTATCCTGGCTCTCCAAAGGGAGGGTTCGATTTTTCCCTTGCTGGTGTACATAAACAGTGCAGAGTTCATTGACTTCAATTTTATACAGCGGAATGACGCTCTGACACTTCTCATTTTTACATGCAACAATTTTCCCTGTGACTATCAGGTAAATGTGGAAAATCAAGCGCACCTAAGAATACACCTTACATCGTTCAAAAGGAGGGCAGATGCATGCTTGTTTGGATTTATCACATCAGTAAAATACTAGATTTCGGTCCATTTGCATTTTCTTTACACGTGCAAGCTCATCTATTCCACCACACAGAAACACACTGCACAGAGATCTACTGTTTCTATTTCAGCCATTGAGGACCCTCTATTCATTTCAGGATCTAGTTCAAAACACCATTGCTTTTCAAGACCTGTGTAGCACTTATGTCCCTGTTACTCCAAGCGGATGACACCAATGTCCCTACTTTCAGAAAGAATCTTTTTCTCCACAGCTTCCACCATCTCTTGCCCTCTGTGTCTTCAAGTTCCAACTTAAATGTCACCTCCTTTCCACTTACAATTTTAACTAAATAACAAGATTCCTTAATTCTGTAACTTTTTGCAGATGAATAAACTGTACAAACAATGTAGGCAGAAGTGATAATAGGAAAACAAGCTCTGGATGAGGAGATATCATCACTTTGGTGAAATTAGGCTTTATGTAAAGTAAAGCTGCCTTAAGTAAATCTGAGGCTGCCAGCATAAGGACCTTAATTCTTTACTGACTTATATGTGTTTTGATCTGAAGCACCAACTCAAAATGAGTGTAAAAAAAATTCAAATTTGGCAGTTTCTCACGCTTGCTTTCTAAATGACTGCTCAAGATGCAAAACAGGGGAGAAGGGCACTCTTATCTAAAGTTTTAAATAGTTCACTTCTGACTTGTTTTGGTTAGGCAAATGAAAAAGACTGAATATGAAGATATCCTGTATTTGCAGAATGCTGATATTCAGTGAATACCCAGAAAGCTACCAGATGTCCTTAAAACAGCTTTTCCAGTCCATAAAACATGATGATGAGTTTCACTTTCCAGCTGTTGCATTTGTGGTGCAAAAAGAAACATATTCCAAATATTCCTGTGCCTCTCCTTATTTTCAAGAAACACCACATTTGGAAGATTAAATCTCTGGTTCATTCTCTATTTCCTTGTGTAGTTTATGCCACATATCCAAGAACCAGTTTCAGAGACCATTAGTGAGTAATTGACACTTTTATTTTTATTGCTTTATTATTACACCCTTGAAGGAGCCTCTGAAACAAGAGACATCAGACACAGACCAGAATAATGTCTTCAATGTGTTTTCTTTTCTGAAAGGACTTTAGATTCTGCATATGACTGAAACGCTCTGATTGGCTGCCAGTGATGTCACGACTGTGCTTGTAATACCCAGTAAATGCAGAAAGCTCATTGTGTTCCTTTTTAATGTGTAAATTCTACTCCATAATAGCAATAAGACACAGCAGACAATGCACTTCAAGGGGATTACTGTCCCTTTGAGCGATTAAAGCTATTCAGCTTTCAGCTTTAGAAACAGTGGTGAGGAAGTAATTTCAGTCATACAGGAGCTCTAGGCCCATCTATTGAAAAAGGCTGCCCTGGGGCAGAGGGAGCCAGCTCCCCGCATGCACACCCCCAAATGTGGTCCAGCAAGAAAGCACTCATGGCAGACTGAAGGCAATCATTATACTGCTCTCAATTAGTATGAAACGAGAGATAATGTTTGGAAGCAGACTCTCCTGTTGGTTTCCAGACCCTGCATGGGTGAGGCTTGAGTGTCCCTTCATAAAGCAAAAAATCAGGTGATATCTCACTCCCTTATTTCTGGCCCCCCTCTATGGTTCTTTCTCTTGTACTATCATAATCATGGTTCTAATGAAGGATAGGTTAGTATACAAGGACATATATAACCTGAATATGGGCCAGTTAGTCCAAGACTGACAAATGACCTTACATGAGCCACTAAATCCACCTTAAGCCATACATTCCCAAGCAGTGACGATAACACTGTTGTACCTTTGGGGCAACATTAATGCCCCCAGTATAACGGTGAAATGAGGTATTAGAATAAAGGTGTCTGATGACTCCTGATATCTAAAAGAAATAAATTTTTTACAGTCCTCCTGAGAAAGGCATCAGATTTGACATACAAAGCCTCACTTCACACTACAAGCCAGTCTCCTCCCGACCTGGCTGAAACTCCAGTCCAGTCCCAATGAACACTTACCCAGGAGAAGTAGCACTGTAACTAGTAAGAAACACACTGAGAGCTTTCTGCCCAGCTCCACCCCACAGTGAAACTTTATTTTGGCTTTTTTCCTCCTGGGATTTTTTCATCAATGCTCCCACAGCCACCACCACTTTGCACTGCCTTCTATATGGTCACTTTACTGTGCTTGTTGCCTTTCTTTATAACAAATTCTTGAGACAAGCAAGTCAACCTCATGCTGATTTAATACCCTTATGCTGTGTACAAATTTGGCTTATATTGATGTGGTTGTTGTATCATATGGTCTTCCACACTATTCCTCTTCCTTTCTCCCTTTTCTCTACACACTTCCACAAGGTCACTGGCACAACCACACCAGTACTATTCTTCATCTTCCTAAACAAATGATCTTCTCCCTTTTTTCAGTTCTCTCCTATTCTCACATGTACATCCTCTATTTTCTTCACTTCTCTCTTTTCTTTGCCCTTTCCTTTCCACCCACAGAATTTCCACTTGACCAGTCCTGTCCTCACACCACCTATGCCTACAGGAGTTTTCTTGATTTTACACTCTGCAAGTTCCTATATTACATTTCTATTCTGAAATCTCACTGAGAATATCAGTATAATCTTAGGGTTTATATTGTCTACCTAGTGGCATTAGCCCTTTCATTTTTCCGGAGTTCAGGGCAATTAAACCTTTTCCATCCTCTTCATATTGTAGTGCAGGTCCAGTAGCATGTCTGCAGTCATTCTTCTCAGCAAAAGCATGGAATCTGTAATACAAAATGAGTTTCCACCAGTTCACAAACTACATAAACACTTCCTTAATTTTAAAGAGATGTATGTCACACATGCAAGAGCACAGTGGTGTACAACTTCAGAATTATTTGCAAATCTATTAAAAATATCTAAACCTTCAATTACAATAAGATAATGAATATTATCAAACTTTTTATAAACATTTCTGTACCTTTTGAAATCTTCTCATGTAGAACATTCTTTCATTTTGGTATCACTTTCTCTAAGGCACCTTACTTTTCAATTTCCTGGAAATCTATTTCTAATTAACATTTTTAACATGCTGAGCAGGCATGTAATTTGAGACGTCTGAGATGATGCTAACACCTTTTTATCAAATTATCCTCCCAGTGGAAAGCCTAACAGCAACATTTATTTTATTATTGACATACAAATCAGGATGACAAGCAGACTTCATCTACCCTCATTGTCAAAACAGAGAAGCTCTCAGAACAGGAAAAAGATGCCTTTCTAAAAGAGAACTACACTAGTAACATGCTCAAGCCATGAAAAGCCCATGAACTGGGCCACTCCTGTGGGAAAGCTGACTTAAGCTTGTAGACAGTTATTGGGCAAATATCCAACAGCAAGATATTAATTGGCCCAGTATGTCTACACCAAAGCTAGACTCGTGTAAAAAGAAGACAGTGAGAATCATATCAAACAAAACAATTCCTCTCAGCTCCCTGCCACAACCCTTTTAGCCTCTCTCTTTATCATACAAGAAACATTCACTTTCCTTTAATAAAAGAGGTAAAAACTCTGCCAAAAGAAAATGAAGGATAGTGACTGGCAATATACCTGGTACCATGGAGGTACCATGGCTCTAAACAACCACAATCATTTTAAACACACATCAGACCAGAGCAAACATAACACTTTCCCACAGTCTTGTTTTTGGCAGACACTCCATCTCTTAAAAGCTACTTCTAAACACAGATGGCTATGAAAGAGCTAAGCAGCTGCCATCTTACCAATTCTCTGCTGTCATTTTGGAGATTTCTGCTGTTGGAGGTCTTCCCACTCTTGCACAAACAACAGTAAAACAGAGAGAGCTAGCAGCCATTTCACGACTATATAACTGTATGGTGACTTTTGTTAAGCAGACAAACACCTACTGACTCCTACTGCTCTCCTGCTGTTCAGCAAGACTTTGGTATTGTGGGGATTTGTATTTGCTCACTTATTTTCCTTATTTTGATATCAGAATCAAGATTTAAGTCGTCTTATCCCTTTCTACTGAATGCTTATTTGTACCACATGGCTGTCTCCCATGACAAAGTAGCCAACAAGCCATGTGGAATACATCAGTTTCCACCAGTCATACCAAATGGATGCTAGAAAGCGTGGTACAGAACTGCTTTTCAACACGACCAGGCCTGATGAAGAACACCTCATCAATTTTCTGTTATTCCATGAACCATCGATTTAGGACAGGCATTTACTTTTCAGTACATTCTGTATGGCACTTGATCCAAGAAAACTCTAGATCCTTTGCTGGTGCCTGTGAATTCTACCAATGTACAAAGAAATACAATAAAAACTTGTTTTAGTTTATGTTGTGAACCTTTCCCCTGAACAATTTTCCAGACTTCAGTGGAGGGGCAGATGACAGACAATTTAGGATATAAAAAAGGAATGGCCTTTCTGCAAGCCAGTGAGCACACACATGGAAAAAAGCTGTTGTGTTTAAGTAGGGCCTGCATTCTAGTTATATCTCGTAAAACTATTTACCCAATTTCTCCTGATCACTTATTGCTTTATCTCATTTTCCTCATGGATTATATTCAGTTCTGTTCCAATGCCATTCCCATCAGCAAAGCACTTTAGGAATACTGAAATCTTTACTGCTCTTCTTTGTCATACCTGCCAGAGGCCAACCGGCTCAGCTCCTTCAGAAAAATAATAGTTTCATCTTCCCTAGCATTGAAAGACACAGTGTTGATTGCACAGGGACCATCAGAAACCTTCTCAAGGAGGAGCTGTTTTGTGCCCACTGGAACATCACCCACAGCGAAGTAATAAACGGCTTCAACCTGTCATTAAACAGAAGAAGAATTGGCAACTGTAAGGCATTGTTTTACATAAATGTCTGGTACTTATTCAAGCACTGTCCTGTGCTAAGTACTGGTAGGCAAATTTGGTGGAATCAATACATTATTTGGGCAATAAGAGTTTCAGACCTTTGGTTCTTCCTCTCGTGCTGATAATTCAAGTGAATTCCATACAAAATTTCCTGAAGTGAGAAGACAAACTGACCCACAGACCCTAGGTCTGATTCTGCCCAATGCAAGCCCCTTTCCATGAAAGTTAACTGAAATCAGAGAGAAGTGTAAGGAAAGACAACTGTATTATGAGTCAGGACAAGGCTTTGTGCCACATTCCACTTTCATGAAGAGACATGCCATGCTGGTGCCTTGCTAGGGCAGAAAATCTGCAGGAATTTCTATACCAGGCATAGTTTTACTGCCAGCATGTGTTTTGAGGCTAGGAAAGATGCATCATTATTTGAATCCTACTGCTGGTATTCACAGATATTTTGTAGTTTTCAAACTTCCCAAGGCAGAGGGAGCTTGGCAGGCTTATATGAGTAAATACACTTATATTCTGAAAATTTTATTGCAGGAAGAAAGAGAAGCTGAAGAAATGCTCTTTAGTTATTGCTTGAGTACTACACTGTGAGGGATTTTATGCTACCTGCACTTATCCATGTTAACAATCCTCATGGTGAGTATATTTTTTTTGAATTTCCACCATCATTAAAAAAAAAATGGGTAACCCACAATGACTTTCAAGACTATACATACAGCATATCAATCCTATGAAATGATACATACCTACTGATAAATATGTAATAAATAGTTGCTTAACTGAAAAAATACACTTGAATACACTCATGGAGCAGATCATCCTAAAAGTGTGCAAAGGCACATGAAAAATAAGGAGGTGATTGGTGACAGTCAACATGACTTCACTAAGGGCAAATCATGCCTGACAAATTTGGTGACCCTCTACAATGGTATGACCTCATCTACCTGGACTTGTGCCAAGCATTTGACACTGTTCTACGAGACATCCTTATCTCTAATCTAGAGAGACAGGGATTTGATGGATGGACCACTCAGTGGATGAGGAATTGACTGGATGTCACACTCAAAGATTTACAGTGAA
>JAWWTY010000001.1:87167283-87181778 GCA_035222235.1 Margarornis squamiger
GTGTGAACCTCATGAAGTTCAAAAAGGCCTAGTGCAAGGTGCTGCACCTGGGTCAGGGCAATCCCAAGCACAAGTAGAGGCCAGGTGGAGAATGGATTGAGAGCAGCCCTGGGGAGAAGGACTTGGGTGTGTTGGCTGATGAGAAGCTCAACATGAGTCAGCAATGTGCACTCACAGCCCAGAAAGCCAGCCGTGTCCTGGGCTGCCCCAAAAGCAGTGTGGCCAGCGGGTCCAGGGAGGTGAGTCTCTCCCTCTACTTCACTCTCATACTGAAGTACTGCATTCAGCTCTGGGGTCCCCAACATAAGAAGGACATGGACCTGATGAAACAAGTCCACAGGAGAGCCATGAATATGATCAGAGAGCTGGAGCACCTCTCTTAAGAACACAGGCTGAAAGAGTTGTTAAGCCTGGAGAAGAGAAGGCTCTGGGCAGACCTTATAGCACCTTCCAGTACCTAAAGGGGCCTACATGAAGCTAAAGTAGTACTATTCACAAGGTCATGTAGTGATAAGACAAGGGGGAATGGCCTTAAGATAAAGGAGAACAGACATAGATTAGATATGAGGAAGAAATTCTTTACTCTGAGGGTGGTGAGGCACTGGAACAGGTTTCTCAGAGAAACTGTAGATGCCCCATCCCTGGAAGTGTTCAAGACCAGGTTGGATGGGGATCTGAGCAATCTGGTCTAGGGGAAGGTGTCCCTGTTAATGGCAGAGAGTTGGAACTAGGTCACTTCCAACCCAAACAATTCTGCAATTCTATGATTCTATGAATATGACTAGGAACCCTGGGATGTACACCACAAAAGACAAGACAACTGTTTAAGTCTGGGATGGCACTGAGGAAATGATTCTGCCCCTACATAATTTCATGCAGTAGTAAAGCAAATTCAGTGACACCTGTGTTTTAGTTCGGTTCTACAAAGTTCCCTCTCTGCCTCCTGCACCTAAAAGCTACCTGAGCATGCACACAGATCTAGATGAGACCCAGTTCTCGGACAATAATACCTTGTTATTACTGCTTTTGCTGAAGAGGCTTCTGGCCCAGAGGAATGCATGCATATTGCACAACCACTTTTCCCTGTGTTCCTTCAGATTCACATCTTCTCCATCTCCCTCCTAAGACTGCCAGTAATTCACAGACTTGATATTCAATAAGAATAGAATTTTTCACAGCTTCTCCAAGGGATTTACTGCTTGCCTCTTCATCTTTTAACATGCTGACATTTTTTGGGCATAGCTGATACAGAACCAACTCTTCACAAGAAAATTAAAACAAAAAATGCTAACCACATATAATTCATTCAACTACAAACGCAGCAATGCCATACAACAAAGGAAATGTTCCTTATAGATGAGTGGGGAAAGGCTAAAACCTTTCAATTTAGTCCTCCATATTTTGAAAATTGTGATTTATACATCTAAACAATCAAACAAACTTCATACAAGAACAGGAAGGAGAACAACATGAACAGTTCCTCATAGTCTTGATCTTGGTGGGGAGGTGTATTTTGGGTGAGTGATCCACACTTTGTGGAGTGGCACTTGTACAGAACCACAAGCTAGACACTGTGGATGCATCTGTGGCATGCAGAGCTCAAAGAATTGCAACCTTACAGAAGAGTGGTCTTGAGCTTGGGATTGACAGGTCATGAGGAAAGGAAATCTAAAGAGTCACCACACGTGGGAAGAAAAGACCAACTAAAGGAATCACAGGAAGAGTTATTCTTTTGGAGCAACTTTGTTTGATGAAGCCAGTTCTGAGGAATGAGTCATTTATGACAGTTCAGTAAGTAGACAGCTTTCGCCTAAGACTGAATGGGGTCTCCCCCAGCTGCAGTAAAATGACATTTGCGCTCAAGTGAACTGTCAGTTATGAATGATAATGACTTTAATTAGGAGTAATTGAAGGGGTTTTTTATGTCGAGCACCTGCCACAACTGACTCCCCCAGATTGCCCATTAGCCCACCAATATCCAGAAAAAAAAAAGTCTCACTGTTAGACAGATTTTAATTTCTCTTTATTCAAACAACGATCCACCAGACGCAACAAGACTTTTTTTCATCCAGACAATACTGAAATCTAAATCTAGTCTTTTTTTGTTATCCACCAGCAGATCAGTACTATACTGCAGATTGAAAATGTTCATAAATTTTATGAAGGAGGCATTTTAAAAAGCAGTCATAAAAAGTCTCACTGGTCCACACTTTGCTCCTTCCCCTTTGTTACTTTCAATATCAGTTTCCAGACATCAAGGTTCATCTGGATGAGAATCCAGCAGCATAGGGTACCAGAAGGTAACCTAAGCCAAATTTAACTTCTCCTTCAAACAATGGCCCAGAAAGAAATTTACAAAGGAGTTAGGACTGGATCTATGCACAGGGATTCATGTTAGTGGCAGTTAAAACCAATGATTCTACTCCACACATAGTAGGCATAATTTTCTATTAAATAATGGTATTAGGGAACAGAAAGAATGCGCATTGTAGGCAAATAAAATATCTCTTTAAAAATGCAAGTTTTAAGTGGCTATCTCAAATGATGGCATATATGTTTCATGACTTGTAACTCTGGCATAATGAAGAAAGTAATATGGTACTTTTAGAAATTAACAGCGTTTAATTGCAGGAATAACTGTGCATGGCTTTGTCTCTGTCCTGGAAGAAACTCTAGCTATAACCTGGCTGATGGAAAAGGATTTGTTTATCCCTAGCGTGAGTTAATGCTTGCATAAATGTCTGTACTCACCATTTTGAATTCTAACTATAATTTTTCATGAGCACATTGGATACATAACAAAATAAAAATTGTTTCTATGTCTTCAATAATGTTGATACTAACAATTTTCTCATAAGGTTGGAGCCCTGAAAAAATATATATAGCAAAGAAAGTGGATGGGAAGATGCTTTCTCTTTCCCTTACTGACTGAATAGATTATTTATTCTGGGTACTCTAGAAAAGAAAATAAACAAGTTTCTGCATTTAAAATACATAAATTTACATAAACAGGCCATCAGTAAGCACAGTATGCAGCTACACTTGTGGGGAAAAAAAACCTCCAAACAACTTTCCAAATGCTGTCATTAATATTTATCTTTGCAACATTCATCAGGGCAAATCACAGCAGCCAGTCTGGCACTGAATATTCTTGGATTTACTTGAGGTTTCTGAAAAGATGTATGAGCTTACCGCATCATCACCCATGGCTTCCAGCAGGGCTTCAGCAGAGTTGGTATGGCTGACAGCTGTCATATGGTCTAGCTTCCAGAGCCACATAACAGCAGCCTGTACAGTATGCTCAGACACAGGAGTAGGTTTCTGCTGCCACTTCATAAGATCCTGTGCAGCCCTGAAAATGATGTTAACTATAAATCAAAAATAGTGAGAATAATGCTGGCAGAAAGAAAGAGTGGACCTCTGCTATTGTTGCAATTCTTTTATATTCTTAAGTAATAATTACAATACACCAGAGATACTAAATCTAGATTTGCAATAAAAGAAGCAGAGGAAAAATAAAACCATTTGAAAAATACTGTAATTTTATGATTTTTTTTGAGACAACTGTTTCCAAAGTAAGGTCAGGAGACCTAAAGTATTTCAAAAAGAGTTCCTGATTCATATCCCCCCTTAACATAAAAACTCAGTCAGGTTTTCAAAATATGCGCATTAAAAAAAAACAAACCAGTGTCTTCCACAGGTCTCATCCCACAACTTGCTGCACAATATTTGTGTCACAGCAATTTAACTGACACTTTTTTTTTCTAGTAGAGTTGATCTTTAGCTACCCATCAAAAATAACATTTGTGAGGCTAAACTTTTTGATATTTTATCTGTTAAAGGGCTTAGTCTTAAAGAAAGAAGTACAAAGCAAATGAGCATGTTTCCTGTGCATTTGTAGGTAAAAAGACAGAAAGGAACTAAAAAATCAGTTCCAGTATCTGTGACATTCCATTAAGCATTATTTTGAAGAGTTTTCTGCAAATCTAAAAGCGAAATATGTTTCCTGAGATTTTTTTTTTAAGTAATAACTTGTATGCTATAGTGTGCTTTGTCTCTCTTCTGCAAAATCAAACAAATTGATGAACTTAATTATTGTGTCTCAATTTTGACTTGGCTTTGCATTTCATTTTTAAAGAAAAATTCTCTGTTCTTCTCAAAAGCTATGGAACTTATCTGCTTTGGAAGTTATCTGCTATGGAAATCATCTACTTTGCAAAATACCTACTTTGGAAAATAACTACTTTTGGAACAGGCACCCCAGAGAAATTGTGGATGCCCCAACCCTGGAAGTGTTCAAGGCCAGACTGGATAGGGCTTTAAGCAACCTGGTCTACCGGAAGCTGTCACTGCCCGTGGCAGAGGGGTTGGAGCTCGATGGTCTTTAATGTCCCTTTTAACCAAAACCATTCTATGATTCTACCATTCTCCTTTACAAATCTCAGTTGTATTACAATCTAGAGAATAAAGATAGAGCAGTAGAGCAGTACAAATCTGTAAGACAACTCTTGGATAAAATAACATTAAGAAACAGTGTAGTTGCAAGTTAACATTGTGGAACTAATTTTAAAATTGTATCACCTAATTTGTGCCTCATTTTTTTCCACTCATCTATCCAAACCCAAGCTTACAAGTTCAAACTTTTATGCATATATGAAAATTTTTGCAGAGATAGGTAGAATTTGAATAGCTGCTTCTATTCTTCTATTTGTAACTAAACACTAATTCACTTACTCCTGTAAAGGAACAAGTCCTTGCCTTTTGTTATGGAAATCCACTATTGTTTCCTAGTTCTGCTACTGTTTTCTGTGACCCTGGAAAGCTACAGAAATACAAACGGCTAGGCCTGTGGCACTTGGGGGAGTGTTCATTTAGCAGTAAGGCAGAAATCTTTAATGCCTAAAAACACAAGAATGCCTAGGCAGTCAGATAGGACCTCACTTTTTCACTCTCTAATACTCTCTAATGCCTGAAGGGCCCTACTGCGATGGTAAAGTACAGCTATCTTTCTGGGTTTCTGTGCTACATTTGTAGAAGACACATCCCAGTATTTGGGTTCTCTTACTCTTTATCTGTTCTTCAGGGTAACAGTGGTCTTCTTTTCAATGGAAATAGCAAGTCCAAGTGCCTAAGGGTGAAACTTGGTGGGAAATCTATAGATATTATCACGGCACAAAACACAATTTCCAGTATAGAAAGTGTCTTACCCAAGACACGTCTATATAATATGCGATCCCTTTTTATTCTCCACCAATGGGCTGACATGGACTTCTTTATTCAGCCTGGAGAAGGCTCTAGGGAGACCTGATTGTGGCCTTTCAGCACTTAAAGGGACTTATAAGAAAAATGGGGACAGAGATTTTAGTAGGGCCTACAGCAATAGGACAAGAGGTGATGGTTTTAAACTAAAAGAAAGTAGATTCAGACAAGATATATGGAAGAATTTTTTTACAATGAGGGTGCTGAAACAAAGGAACAGGTTGCCCAAAGAGGAGGGAAAATGCCACCTCGCAGGAAACATTCAAGGGCAGGTTGGGCAGGGCTTTGAGCAACCTGATCCAGTGGAAAATGTCCCTGCTCATTGCAGGGGCATTGGACCAGATGACCTTTAAAGGTGTCTTCCAACCCAAACCACTCTATGGTTCTATGATTCTTTCTGCTTACCAAATGAGGTTGAATCTGGCGATTTGGATCACCTGTTCCACAAGTACCATAGAAAGTGCATCCCGACTTAGATCAAATTCAGCTGGAGCTGCAGTGCCAAAATCCAAAACAATGACAATGCACCGTTCTTGAATTACTCCAAATATCTGCCGGCTCTCACTAGTTAACCATTCCATTCGCTGCTTATAGAGCTCAATAGCTCCCATTAGACAATCCACAAAATGAAGAATCAGTTCTTTTTTGGCTGTCAGCTTTATTTAAATAAGGGAGAGAAGGAAATTGAACATCAAAACAAATAACACAAATGCAGCCTCAAGCTTAGCACAGCTGCAATAGCTGGTTCGCAAGTGTCAGATATGCCAGCCAAGGTATCAGTGAAAACAACCCATTTTCCTTCCAGTATTTCAAGAGCAAATACTTGACAAATGCATCTAAGCTATAAAGAAAAGGCACTGCATTTTGTCCTAATTGCTTTTCATAATCTTTTTATATGAGCATGGGACAGTGCCAGTGGGTTGTCTGACTTGTCTGTCTCAAAACTGGAGCAATTAGAATGTGCTGAACACAGGCTAGGATGCAGAAAGGGCTGCAGAGCAGATGGGTGAACAAACAAGGCACAGAAACTTTATACCTTCTTAGACTAGAATTTTGATTGGCTCTTAAAATTTTTTTACAGCAGTACAAGGGAACATACAGTTTGGTTTTAGGGCACTTCAATCTCCACCTTTCTTTAACATTTGAAAGGAAAACGCATAATGTTTCTTGTTTGTACTATTATTTCACTAACAATAGCCAGCAATACAGACTAACTATTTGTGGGTAGGTGCTTAGACAAATTTAGTTCAGATAACCGAAATCAACAACTAAAACTTCCCATACCATTTCAGTAAATTAAGAAAAATCTAGACTCAGTATTAAAATTAAAATGAACAGATCCTCCCTATGAATACATGTATACACATTCTTCATGACCTGTAGGTTTAAAAATGCACCACAGAATCCAGTAAAGATATTCCCACAAAATCTCTGGCAGATGTGAGCCTATTAACTGGTTGCCTTTACCTCTAACTGCCTTTGTAGGACTAAGTATAAAACCTTGGAGATACAAATGGTTTTAATCAAGAACATTTCTCAGGGAGAAGAAGCTATCTTGTGTGTCAGTCTGCACACTTCTCCCTCTCATTTGTATTTTTCTGTGTTCTTTAATATCAGCTAGTGCCCTGTAATGTGCCTCCCTGATACAGTGTCTCAGGCAGTCTGCCAAAGGAATGTAGGCCTGGAAAGGAGCACTTAGAAATCCAGTCTCCTCCTATGACAGTCAGATTCAAACAAGGAAGCTTATTGCACTACACCAACCAAACTCCATCTTAAAATAAAGAAGTTTTCTTGCAATACCCCCTCACCCGTAGTTAGCCAGTCCAGATTTCCATTTGTTTTAGGACTGGAAAACTTCTGACTGTCCAGCTGAATTTTATTCATGGCAATTCATACCCATTTATTTTTGGACTAGCATGTCTTTTAGCATAGAAATCTAGTTTTTCTCTATCCCTGTAATTTGGGTTTCTGTAGCATTCAAGGGCAATAACATTGTTATTTTCATCAGTCTTCATCAGGCTTACATTCCACCATTAACCAAGCCCTCCTATAAGCTCAGCACTCCATTGCAGTTCATCCCAGTAGTAGCTCTGGTTTGAATTGCTTCAACCTGTGGTAAATGTACACAATATCATACTCAATATTGTAAATGAGATCTGATCAGATCTTGTATAGTGGTAAAAATGTCTTCCCTGCTGCCCACAACATGTCCTAAGATTAAAAGACATTATGTAGATACTTCATAGGAAATTAATGGGAAAAAATGAGGGGAAAAGGCTCCCTGAAATGGTTCTTTCCCCCTTTTTAAGCCTTGTGCCTCAGAAACTACTCTAATCATCAGAAAAAATGACAAGCCATTTGTTTTCATAAAATCCTTTATAAATTAACTCTCTCCCTTCCCCACTCACACGCACATCTCTTCAATCAAAATCCATCCTCTTAACAATGGGGCCACCAGCAGCTGTTGCTAAGACATTCCTTAGAACATGAGCCTGGGCAGAAATCCAGCTAGCTGTCTCTATAGAGCAGGCTGAGCCTTTTGTGACCTGCTGGCACTAAGCAAAGCAGTGCTTTGCATTGGCATTTTGTCTTCTTATTTCAGCATCCCTGTTTGTTTCATTGATTACGACGTTATTTTTTTTTAACTCGTTCTGAGCATCTTCTTTTTAAGGGTTTCCTCTTTCAAGACAGGGTAAATGTTGCTTAGAAACTGCAATCTTGTCTGGAAAAGATTTACTGCAATGCTGCAGTGAGGTAAGAGCATAAGACGTTGAAATGAAAAAAGATTTTCTACCACTGATGGTTATCACTAACAGTTTGACAAAACAGAAGAAAAAATTATCAAAAGATAAAGTTCTCACAAAGAATTGAAGGATTTTATGCCATAGGGAGGCATTTTGGTCACATCATTATGCCACAGTGATAATAACTTCTAAGTGCACAGGAAAGTTACCACAAGTCAGCCACACTTACATTATACACGCTGCCATCTTGTGCTCTCTTGTATTGAGGAAACAGACCATCTGCATACCGAGAAGCCACAGGTTTCCCCAAGGTGGTCACATAATCTACAGTAAAATTTTCAAAAGATCAGGGTGCTAATCTTTCAGACTACTTGAAACAGATATTTTTCAGACTGATATGTATTATCATCCATGTGTGAGGTACATGCATCAGTATTGAGCTCTTGATGTTACAAAACTTGAGAAAAAAACTAATTCCGTTTTTAGTTTACAGTTATTGTCTTGCTATATCTATGATGGGGTGCTGAGGTGGGCCTGAGCACAGTCTTTGCTCTAGCCACGTTGTAGGTGTACCTGTCTCAAGTTCTGCTAGTAGACCTCTCTCCTGGGTAGATCCCTCAGTCCTGTATTATAGCCATGTCTGCAGTTCTGTTTAATAGATGCTCTAAGACCTGTGTGATGTCCTTGACTCCAGTCTTACCTCTGGTTCTATCTCCTGTTCCTCCTGGCTGCACCCCCTGGCTGGACCCTAGACACAGTTAATAAGCCTATACTGCTGCAGGACTGCATCCTGCTCAGCGAGGGCACTGCCTGCAGTTCCTTTTGGCTCCTGGCTCACTTTGCCCCCACAGAGCAGCCCTGCTTTTGCTGCTCCCTGATAGTTTAGTCAGAATTGGAGAAAAAACCCACATCTAATTATTTATAGGCCAAAAAGCTATATGGGACTTTAATAAATAAGAGGTTTAGGCAATCTCACAACAGGACTTGTAAATATTTGTCTGTCAAACAAAATACAGAATCTGGTACAGATAATGCTGTTCTCTTACACAACTACATGGGTGCAGAAGTGAGTGCATCTAAGGAAAAGGTTGTGCTCTGCTCTTTCAGTAGCTAGAAATCTTCTACAGGATACCACTGATAGGAAAACATTAGGGGTGGGAATATTTAACGTCATAAAGCAGCTATCTGTACAGCATGCTGCCCTGCCAAGCCAGTACGTTCTGCTCCTAACACTGTGACAACTTTTACCCTGCTTAACAGCTTCTTCTTCATCTGTAGCATACAAAATTTCAGGAACTGCCCTGGTGATCTTTGAATGCCTCATGGACACGAGTCAGCCAAAATCTTAAATTATGCAACCCAGAACAATTACAATACATTACAATTCCTACCTCTCAGGCAGCAAGCTGTTCAAAGAAAAGAATATCTTACCATGCTCTACAAACACCATTATGGCAGTGGTTAATAATTATTAGCAAACTCTTCCCCAGCTGTGAGATAACTGCAAAGGAACATTTTTCTACAGCCTGACTTAGCACAAAAAGCAGAATGAATTCTAATGAAATTTAACTGTTTCCTTAAAGCTGGATACCCAGAAATACCATACTATTCCCAAGCAGGTGAGCTAACCCTGATGATCAATAGTAGATTGCAGATTCTGGCACAGCATGTATTATATTTGCCATGTGAAAATAGACAGAGATCTTATTGTGTACTATTTGCAGGAAAAAGTCTAACAGCTTCAGCAGCATGAGCTATTTTCCACCACAGCTAAATTGGAGAGGATGTGAACTGGAGCCTAGTGCAGTTGAGTAAGGAAAGCCCTTCTCAGATCCTAAGTCCTTCTCATATCAAAGGGAGATGGAGTTTCTCAGTTCTCTGAACTGGCAATATCAGCAACTACAAATATAGCTTCCCTCTCTGCCATTATCGTAAGAAAGAATGTAAAAATCTGCAATGTGTACACTGGGGTGCAAAATTATTGTGACCCTATAGACTATTCAAAGCTGGGGGGTTTATTACCCTGTTATTGATTTGTCTTATACCTTTCCTGTGTTGGAATCCAATCTGTGCCAAAATCTGGGAGAGGGACAACTTGTTTCTTTTGAGACCGTAACACTGAAGCCATTTAGAAGAGGAAACAAGGGATTGTACATCTGGGCTCCACTGACTGACTGCCAGTCTCCTTTCCTTCTCTTTTGATTTCTTCTCCTGGGCCTCGTGGGAATCTCCAGCATCTTGTCTCTGCTTTGAATCAAAGGCATCTGTTGTAAAGACAAATGAGGGAAACACAACTGTTATACTTTAACCAAACAATTCCAAAACCAAATAAAATTAATTGTTCCCTTTCTTTACCTGTATTCAATGGTCTTCTGGACACTTACAGCTCATCTCTTCTTTTCTTACAATGAACAATGTTCTTAATCTGGAAAGCTGCTCTCAGCCTTATACATCTACTTGCTATTATATTTTTTTATTCATCCATATAAATTTAACTTCAATTTATTAAATAAAATGTCTCTTTTATGCTGAAATTCAAGCCCAAAAATCTAAATCTGATTCGACAAATGAAAATTTTTCCAGCTCCTACAACATCTCCCCTAAGTCTTGGGAGTCAGAACTCATAACAGGCATTCAAAGCTTGTCAGACCATCACTACATGCACATTTACAAGCATTATGCAATAAACAAGGATTTCTTAGCAATTTTATCTTGAATTCCTACCACAAGAGCAACAGTGGTGCCCGCAGCAGACCCTGACTTTATTGCGAGGGTGGTGAAACTCCCTCTCCTCACATCATTTTCCTCAAGTGTAAATGATGGTTCTGGCAGTATCTGCTCTAGGCTGTGATGTATCATGTGCATGCACAGGAAATCATGGATATGAAGGTCCAGGTTCATTTTAAGTTCTACAGGACATGCAACACATCTCAGCACCGACATATAACGGTCTGGGCTAGTTCCGCTCGAATCTGGCAGTATTGACAGCCCAGAACATAGAGTGGCTGAGGCAGAAATGGAAGCAATGACAACAGTAATGTCTTTGTTCCTCAGCACAGAGGTTCTAGGAGGATTTTGGTATTTCCTGTTCATTCCCAAAATATTCTGCATGAGTTAAGCTGGCTCTAGTTGATCAAATACCCTTGCTGTATCTAAGTTTACTTTCTGTGGACTCTGAAATTTTCTGTTCATTTTGCCCAGCATCAACATCATCTGATGTATCCTAGTCCTTCATTGCCCATATAATGTAAGCTGCTTGTAAATGTACTGCACGCATCACACTTGGTCCAAAATACAAAGAAGGGTACTGTTATCTTTAATGACTACAAAATAACCTTCAGTCTAGTACGGAATATGATCAGAACTCTCTGCTAAGAACATATATTATAACAACTGGCCTGGTTACAAAGGTTCATTAAATAGCTCCTCAGTTAACACTACATAAAGAAAATGAGACTCTATCTTCAGAAATCATCTTTCAGTGACAGAGGACTTCTATACAGTGTAGACTGGCACCAGCTCTTTCACAGTCATCAGTCCTACAAGCAGGGTGCTGGGCTGCCATGCCTGTAGAGGCTGACATTTCACCAGCCCTCCTTTGCTCCATGCAGAAGCAGCAGCAACAGATGTTACCTCTAGAGAGAGGCAGGTGAAGGTTTGCAGCTCCTCGAGCTTTTTGTATGGTCAGGCATTTTTTATAGTCACTTGAACAATCATTTCCAGTTTCCTTCTTCAAAAACGCATAAAGGCCAACACAGCACCCAAACACAGCCCAAGTGAGAGCGACACAGCTTCAGAATTGCTTGTATATAGCTAGCAGCATGCACGCCACAATGCTTCAAAGAAAACTGGAAGTTATGTGGGAAAACATAAAATCTATGCAAAAATAATGCTGAAATACTCACAGTCACTCAAAGCAAATCTCTTAGACAGACTGGTAGTCATGACAGATCTCTTGATTGGCAGCTCCTCTTTGCTTTCTTCTTAAACCCTGAGGAATTATTATGTTTTAAGAAATTTTAAATATTTCCATGCACAGGTCAATGTGAACTGGAGATGAGCTCCACAGGCCCACCCAATAATAGACTGCAGAAGAATGAGATCAAGATTTTCCAAATGAGAACAAGACTTTTCTGAAGAAAAATAATAGTATAAAGAATAGCTACTCCCCATGTCAGGAAAGGCTGTAGTCAGACTTCACAGCGGGCCCCAAACTCAAAAAAGAGAAAGTAGGAAATTGGTAATATCATTTACCTTCCTTCATTCTAAATTATCATAAAAAAGACACAATATACTAAAAAAAATGAGAGTGGTATTTTGGCCTGCTGTCAGCCAGTTGTATTCTATTCTAGTATTGCTTTGCAGTATACCTTACCTTTGCTATAATCCAATTTATGACTAAACCTGTGAGTATCTGAGACACAGTTTTGTGAACAGATTCATAACTTTGCCTATAAGACTACAAGATGATTCATAAAGACAAAGAATTATGTGTGTATATATGTACATGAATGTGGTATGAGACACAGCATATGAACAGAAAACAAAACTCCAGACAAAGCAAGGTAGCATATATTGGCTGAGTGTATTGCTTTGAGACATCATGCTTTGCCATTTATGTGGCTCTTCTTTTAATAAATACGATGAATGAATGAATGAGGGATATTTATGAATCACTAGCAGGCACAGCTGTTAGCTATTGTCATAAAGCAGTTTTTCCCACAGGAAAAGCAAAAATGGGATAAAATATTAACCCAAGGACTTAACCTCCTCCCTCTTTCTTCTTCACAGAATGGAACATGCTATTTATTCCTCTCATATGGGTTTAAATACCCATATGGAAACATATAAACCATTCCAGTCTTTGTCCTGCTCCTGCAGAAAGATATGAACAGTGTAAAAGGCAGGGAGGAGTTTAAAGAAACAGGACTTTGTTCAGCACCCCAACTTCCCAGGTGCTGTGCAGAAGGTGCTCCCCAGCAGCACACCCCCTGACTTGCCAGGACTTGGAATCAGCGCAGTAAAAAGGAGGCATTGGCACAGGGGAGCCATGGCAGAAAACAGCCACAGTGAATGGCCACAGCAAGCCAGTGTGCTTGTGCCATTTCTCTTTCAGAATGCAGAAATAGTGCCACAGCACTCTCCCAGTAGTAGGCGAGACACATTTCAGGCAGGAGCCTGTATCAGAGAACAAATCCCGGGTGCCACTGCATTTTCCAGATGCCCAGGGGTGCAGCCTCCAGCACCACCCCCAGCTCCTTGAACAGCACCTGAATGTGATGGTGCTGTATGAAAAGGAGCATCTGAAAGGAGATGAAGCAACTTCCAATGGAAACTGCCAGTTTTACAAGTCTTGGAAACAGTGAGTTCAAAACCAGTGACAGCTTCGGCCCAAGATCTGAATCCAAACAGGTTATTTTCCAATGGTGAACCAGAGTTCATCTGGCCACCTCTACCCTCTCTGCTTTGGCCAGCACAAACAAACCACTAAGGCCTTCACCCGCCACCCGCTTGGATTTGTAACACAGTGTGAATGGCAGTGTTTGCTGAGGCCATTCCACCGGGCTGCCCCTCACAGGCAGGAATGCCTCGGGAAAGCCCACATGCCTTACTGCCCAAGAAGCCACCTCCTGCCACCCGAAACGCCAAAGCCCTGGAGAAAGGTGTGTGTAGGGTTGAGGTGGGCAGAAACCAAGTAACAGAACGGGTCAGGTTGGAAGGGACCCCAGTGGGTCAGCCGGTCCAACCTCCCTGCTCCACCATGGTCATCCCAGAGCACATGGCGCAGGATTGTGTGCAGGTGGTTCTGGAGTGCCACCAGTGAGTGGGACTCCACAACCCCTCCGGGCAATATGCTCCTGTGCACCATCACTCGCACAGCAAAGTTCTTCCTCATATTCAGGAGGAACTTTCTGTGCATCACTTTCTGCCTGTTGCCGCGTGTCCCATCGCTCAGCATCACCGAGAAGGGCCTGGCTCCATCTTATGGGCACCTCCCCTTTAGACACTGATACACCTGGGTGGGGTCCCTCTCACAGGGGCAGGAGGTGGCACAGCACAGCCACAGCGGGTGCGGGCTGACGGACAGGCTGAGCCTCGCCCCCGGGCGCTGCGCCCTCACAGCGGCCCCCGAGGCGCACAGGGCGTCCCGGGAGACGCCGCTTGGAAACGGGGAAGGCACGGGAGGGCCGCTGGGGCCTCTGCGGGGAAGGACCGCGGGGAAGGACGGCGGCTCGGGGCGCACCCCCCGGCCCCGCCGAGGCCGGGCCGCCGCCGCCGCCTCTCCCACCGCAGCCCGGCGGCGCTCACCTGCCCCGGCCACACCGCGCCGCACCGCTCCGCCTCCCTCAGCTCAGTACCGCCCTCAGTGCCGCCCTCAGTGCCGCCCTCAGTACCGCCCTCAGTACCGCCCTCAGTACCGCCCTCAGTACCCCCCTCAGTACCGCCCTCAGTACCGCCCTCAGTACCGCCCTCAGTACCGCCCTCAGTACC
>JAWWTY010000001.1:87181878-87216668 GCA_035222235.1 Margarornis squamiger
TTCTGGCCCTGCCCCTGAGCCTGCTGTTGTCCCGGCCACTGCCCCTGCCCCTGAGCCTGAGCCTGAGCCTGCCCCTGGCCCTGTCCCTGCCCCTCTCCCTGCTCCTGTCCCTGTCCCTGCTCCTGTCCCTGTCCCTGCTCCTGTCCCTGCTTCTATCCCTGTCTCTGTCCCTGCTCCTGTCCCTGCTTCTATCCCTGTCTCTGTCCCTGCTCCTGTCCCTGCCCCTGCTCCTGTCCCTGTCCCTGTCCCTGTCCCTGTCCCTGCTCCTGCCCCTGTCCCCGTCCCTGCCCCTGTCCCTCTCCCTGCTCCTGCCCCTGTCCCCGTCCCTGTCCCTGTCCCTGCCCCTGTCCCCGTCCCTGCCCCTGTCCCTGTCCCCGTCCCTGCCGATGCCGCGGGGAGATCCCTGCGGAGTAAATTAGTTGTCAACAGGCGCCGGGACAACGCCGTGCATTCATTCCTTTGGGAGCCAGAAACACACGGGCCAGCTCAGTCTCGGAAATCTACACATAGCAGATTCGAGCCTTCTGCTCTCGTTAATTCTTAATTTGGGCTAAGCCGTTGACAATATTTATACCAAGAGCAGCCAGACGTGTCCTTTATTTAAGTCAGAGGCACAATACACGCTGACTGGGGAGTCGCTGTGCTCCCAGCATCACAGAACCACAGCATGGGTCAGGTTGGAAGGGACCACAGGGCGTCATCTGGTCCAACCTCCCTGCTCAAGCAGGGTTGTCCTAGAACACATGGCATAGGATTGCATCCAGAGAGTTCTGGAATATTTCCAGTGAGGGAAACTCCACTCAGCAATCTGTTCAGTGCTCAGTCACCCGCACAGTAAAGAAGTTCTTCCTCATATTCAGGTGGAGCTTCCTGTGCATCAGTTTCTGCTCATTGCCTCGTGTCCTATTGCTTGGCAGCACCGAGAAGATCCTGGCTCCCTCCTCTTGACACCCCCATTTCAGATATCGTATACATTAATGAGGTCTCCTCTCAGTCATCTCTTCTAGAGGCTGAACAGGCCAAACTCCTCACACTTCTCCTGGAGAAGCCAAACTAAAAATTATTCTAGTGTCGTAAAATATGCAAAAATATGTGTACCATAAACCTGACCAAAGTATTAAAAAGCTCCCATTGATGTCAGACAGCCAGAACCCCAGGTCTGTATTTGCAGTCTGTAGTTTGTGAGTTCGGTTTCCCACTGAGAGACAGTGCTGAGCTCTGCACTTTTCCTGTTTTGATCTTTACTACGCAATCAGAGTAATAAAAGATCAGTAACTTTATAGGATCAACGGATCAGCCTTATCTTCATATTGATGTCCGCATGGAAACACACACCCACAGGCCATCCTGCAGCACGCCAAAGCGTTGGCTTCAGCTCTCTGGGATTGGTAAACAGTGATAGGCAAGAAAAGTTCCTTAAAAGGCATGCAGTTGGGGTGGGAACATGACTTTCTGGAGCTCCAGCTTCTCATACAGTTGGAACCAAAGGTTTAAAGACTAGCCTAGGCATGGCAAGTCATTTGGGATTGCACAACTCTTTCCCCGAGGTATAGAAAAGGCATTTCTCAGGCACAAAACAGTTTCCCATCATATCATTAAAAATAGTAAGATGTTCTCAGGATCCTTTCAGACACCATGACTGCCATAGCATAAGCTTCTGTAGAGACCCATATTTTTTGGGGGAGGCTTAAAAAATTTCTCTTGAAAGTGCAAGTGCAATGGATTTGTAAGTAGATGCCCAAAAATCAAACTAGTCAGTCTCTTGATTTTTATGCTGCTTCCAGCAACCAAAATTTTTTTATCCAACACCCAAAATTCCTCACTCAGGTAAATTTTTTCTGCACTATACAGAAAAACTTCATCTATTCTCATGACTAAATGCCTGTAAATGTAGCAATTACAAGTTAAAAAAAAAAAAAAAGTGATTATATGTCCTGAAACTTTCTATGCATAGGGCGTGCCAGAAGCCTTCACTCAAGGCTTGGCTACGCTAAACAAAATGTGTTGCAAGAAAACATTCCTTACAATGCTTTGAACTGCAGGGTTTATAGAACTGCCTGACAAGCCCAGGGGCAAAGGCTGACAAATGCAAAACTACTTCTGGCTCCCACAGGCTTTGTGATCAACTGGCTGTAGTCTCTTAGGTAAAGTTCTTGGGAAAATAAAATGCTCTCTGCACATCACATAAACGTTGTTCCTTGTTCAGGTGGAAGCCCTGCCGTGGCCATTGTCCACTCTGCAACTTGTGTGGAAAATGGGGAATGTATCCTCCAGATGCTGCCTGCTGAATGAGGCAAGGCTGAATAATAAAGGAGGCGGAGATCCAAGCAACCTGGAAATGGGAATTCACTCCTTGTACAGGGATGATAAAATTAAATCTGGAACCATTCTGTCATCTGACCTTTAGGCTCAATGACAAAATATTGATGGACATATATAACATGGAAAGCATGTTATTATACCATTCATTGGAGAATGCATTGCAACATGGGTCTGAGATTGCATTAGCAAGCATGACTTTGTCCTGACTCCAGTATTTCACCCATTGGTAACTATATTTGACCACTTTTTCTTATGGCTACAAATCAGCATTGTCGGCATTTTCTCCATATATTTCCCTATTGCAGTGCTTAGAACATGAAAATGTTGGCTTGTGTTCTATGATGATTCCTTTTCAATAAAAATAAAAACATAATCCACTCTTTCTTTCTTCCATTTAAGAAAAAAAACCTCTTTAGCATAATGTCTTTTTCTTTTAGATAATTAAAACCACATTTAACATAAATTTGCAAAAATTCTTTATCCATGCAAAGCATTGTACATGGTGCATCTAATCTAGCTGCTAATGTGTTAAGAAAGAGACAGTCTCTCATAGTGATACACAGGATCAGTAGGTAGGGATACTTATGGCACCGATGCTTATGGCTATGATAGTACAAAGAATGAAGCTTCACCAGGAAGTTTAATGCTGTCACACATCCTTCCCCTGAGTGTCATGCTTCCTGTTGACTCCCTTTCAAAGAGAGACAGGAATCAGTAAGGGGTAAGGAAAAGCAAGTTGGACTGAACCTGAGTTAATGCTGTCCTTAGACACCTAATTTACAGTGATTGTCTGAAAAAAAAGAAAAATGCATACACCTAAACCCAGTTAATCAGCACAGAATTTTCAAAGTATAAAAAAAAATAAAATATCAAAGAAGTGAGCTATTTGAAACACTCCTTTCAGGTGTATGTTGTTCTCACCCTTCAAGGGCCTCCTAAAATTAATAAAAAAAAATCCTTATAGTATGTCTGAAAAAACCAAAGGTAAATCAGTTAGCTACAGAAGAGCTGCCCCTGGTATCAGCAGTGATATAGTGGCATGAGTGTGGGATTTCACCTGTTCTTGTCTAGAAGTCAGACATTCAAGGCAGAACAGAGCACTGGGCAGAAGAGATGAAGTGAGAGCAAGTTCAATTGCATCTACATGGCATTGCACTGTACACTTACCCAAAGAGAAGTATTTTAAGTCTCTACACATCCCTTAAATTGCTCCTTCAGTTTTTAAGGTAAGTCCTTAAGTTTTGCATGTCAGAGTGGTGCAGCCTACAGCTTGAGACTGACTTACAGCCCATGGGCCTCTTAGTCCATCTGTTGTGAACTTAGAAGTAATCACACTTTTGGATGAGTGAGGGAGGTGGCATGAAATGAAAAAACAGGCACTGTGTAGTGTGGATGGAGGAAGGCATGGGAAAGGGCACATGGGGATAAACCAAAACTTTAGGGGGAAAAGCTAGAGACAGGAGGCAAGCTAAGAAGCATGTGAATGATGTGCAGTGGCAGGGAGAAGCAAGAATTCAAGCTGTAGGAGCAGGATCCATATTAAAGACATGGATACACTTAATAGGAAAATGGAGAGGGGCTGGGCTGGCATGGTGGAAGTGATGTGTATAAGAGGCATTCTACCCCTTGCCCCACAATCTCCATAAAATATAGGATGCACTGGATAAACTGTGAGTTCTGTATTGTATGAGCATTGAACTGGAAGAGGAAGGCATGGGGGTGGGAGGCTGATGTCACTGTGCATAGGTCTAACCAAACTGTAGGACTAAAATGCTAGCCATAGAGTGATAATGAGGAGCTGGGTATCTCCTCTGGATGTTTAGTGCCCATGTTTAAAAATGTAGTTTTAGGCCTTGGGGAAAGAAAGTCGTGTTTCCAACAGAAGCCGGCAACTGGTTGTCTTCAACAGCCCATCTGTGTTTTTGAGTTGTACATGTCTTCTACTTAATCATCCACTGCTGCTTCCCAAATCTGCCATGTTCAGTCTTGTGAGAAGGGTAGTTGCTGAATATGCACATACCATTCTGCAGCTTTTATTTTTGTTTATTCTCTTTAGTTTTCTTTAGATTTATACTTAACTAGAAGTGTTTCCAAACTGACAGAAACAAAGAGAAATTTCTTCATCCCTGCAAATTTCTATATTCCAGTCCCCACATGTGGCATCAGGTATTAACAGAGGTGAGTTTGTTGCTAAAGAAGCAACACTACTTGGAACAGTGCATAACAGATCAATCAGATTTTAAAATAAAAAATAATAATAAAAATAAAATATAGCAGGTCTCCATTACCTTTGTTTTTAAGACAGGCATTGCACATCAAGGTTTGCCACTCCCTGGTACCCACATGGTGTTTGTATCTTCTGGAATGGAGGATGGAAGATGCAAACACTGCTGATTCCTCACTGCCCTGGGGTAATATTGCCTTACCTAGATCACATGAATTTCTTTCCAGGTAGCCTGCTTGCACAAGCACGAAAGCATGCTAGCAGGCACTGTGCCCATACTGGAGAGACTATACTGAAAGGAGGAGTATGAAGCATGAGCTGCATGGAAGTGCTTCCTGTCTTACTCACCAAATAAAGAAGAGATCTCACAGCCCTTGTTCTTCCCCAAGTCCATTGTCAGTGATGTGCTTCTTCCCCTTTTTGGGAATTAGTCTTGTTTACAGCTTGCCCTTGAACTGAGGGGTTCTTTTTATAGAAGTGGAAAGAAGAGAACTGGTTTCTTATTCTAGTGAGGAGATCATCTCATAATTTGCCATGACATTTTCCTATCTCTGTCTTCCCATCACAGTATGATTTTAGTTAGAATATGTAGAAATTCTCCCCTGCTTCCACTAACATCTGCCTGCTAATATCCTTTGGTCTGTGAACCCCCAGGACAGGGCATTTTGGAAGTCTAGCAGTTTATTGAGAAATGAGAAATGCCAGTACAAGTAAAGAGACTAGGAAGCAGAGGGAAGCGTATAGAGCAAAAGTGAGAAAGTAAGGTGGTTGGTTTTTTTTCCCCCGATGCTAGTACAATGAACTAGGCAAATGAAGGAGACTAAGACAGCCATTAATAATTCTAGTTTAGAAAACAGAACAAAGTTCTTAAATGTGAGAATAGTGAGGTCCTGAAACAGACTTAAAGCTGGAGTATTGGTGGGACACAAACAGCTTAAAAGACAGAGGTTGACACACAAGGAACCAAAGTGACCAAGAAGGTCCTGCCCATCCATCTATTCTTACAAGTAGGGATGCTAAATGCAAGATAGAAAATGAAAGAGGATAATGAAGCATAAGTGGTGAGACAGGAGGAGTGAGAGAATGAATGAATGAATGAATGAATGAATGAATGAATGAATGAATGAATGAGTAGATTAATTTGCACTGGAGGGGAAATTTTCAATGGAGTATTTGAAATAAGAGCATGTAAAACCCTTACTAAAATGTGCTTTCAGTTCGGATACTCATTTTGCACCATCCTAAAAAGACTGAGTGTGGAGAGACATTTGGGGCACAGCTGATATACACATAGTGACAGAAGTTTACGCTGCAGATGCTTCAATTGTTTGAGAACCAGAAGAGTTCAAAAACCAAACAAATATTTTGCCAGCACATTTAAAAGCCAGTAAATAGCTTAGCAAGCTGAACACACTAGGATAAGCCAAAGCTAAAAGTTCATTCTTCCGAGGCAAGAAAGAGAATGAACAATTTCCTTCAGTAAGGGAAGATTTGGCTTATCATAAGGACTAGGGAGCAACAGTGATAAAGTCGTGCAGTGATTTGTGCAAACCAACAGATTGAGGTTCAGTAATAAACAACTATTGTGCAAATGAAGTGCTTGTCTTCAAATACACCAAAATCTTTCTGGCAGCGTCAGGTGTGAAAGGGGAGAGAGAGGTCATATGTGACAAAGTTATCAAGATACTCAGAGTCCCTGAGATTCCAGCCAGTTTGGAGGCAGTTTTTGATAGTATCTAAAGGCTGAATCCAACTCAAAGGACATGGATTTATAATGATACAGCCTTTATGAAAGTCAGATTGCTTTATTTATAAATATCTAGAGCCACACTGCACCTGCAGTACTCTAGCTGCAGTATGACCCTACCATTCATACTCAAATCAAATCATCAATGCGTGCACAAGGAATTCTTCCATCTTTTTATTTTCTTAAGCATGTGCCAGGGTGTTACATACATTTTTGTCATGTTGTCTGCCTTCTTTAGAGAAATATGCGTTCCCTAGAAATCCTTGTTACAGTAACTAAGCCTGTGAAATCAGGGACCATTGGGAATGCCAGAAAAAAAGGTCAGTAATTGTTAAAACCAATTTTTTTATAAGAAGTTGCCCATCTTGTATAGCAGATATCAGAGGATCTTCACTGCAACAGCAAATGAAAGTGAGTATGTTAAGATTTCTAATCAGGTCTAGACAAGAAATACTGTAATATTATTGTATTACTGCCAGAGCTATAGATAGCAAGGGTGGGGAAAGAGAGGCATCAACTGAGGAAAATAACTGCAAATCCCTGAAGCGATGGCTGCTGCAGGTGGAGGCAGTGTGAGGCTGAGCAGCAGGCAGCTACGGATGAAAGCAAGCACAGCAGGAGACAGGGGAGAGGAATCCAGAGGAATGGGGGTTTCCCCAAAACATCCCACTACCATTCTACAAGGTATATGGTATTATGTAACAATAAATTCAACACTTTAATGTACAAATGGAAATCCTACGTCAGTATGCTGCTCCAGTATAGACCAGGTTGGATATTTTACTGTGGACAACTGTGAAACCAGCTTTTTCCATTTTAGATAAAGTTGAGCTGGAGTCATCTGTTCTTCAGCCATTAGATATGCAATAAAGGACAGTGCATTGGCTTGAAAAATTATTTAAGCTAAGTAGTATTACTTGCTTTCATGCAAAGGATAGTATGGTGTTATCAAAAGGGATAACTGGAGGTAAGAATTGCAGGTGGCACGTTGCCAGTCACTTAGGCCCACAAAAATGGATTTGCCTCATATGACTTCAGTCATCTATGAAACAGGTGATTAATCAGAGCTAGTCACCTGCCCTCCTTGGCCAGTCAGTGAAGAGCAGCCACCTCCCCACACCCACATGTGCCCTGGCTGCCCAGGCTGAGTGTGCCAGATTGCACCTCTGTGAAGCAGGAAATGTTTGCAGTCTCTCCAGTGTTAGAAATGATGTGAATGATGGGCAGGTGTGGTCCTGCCAGTGGGCTCCAACCTGTGTGAAGGGCCAAGACAGACACACCTTCGTGTGTCTCCGAGAGAGAGGAGCCTGCTTTCAGCAGCACGATCTGTGCCCCAGCAACAGAGAGAGACCTCACTGTTCACTGTGCTTCCACTGTCCATGTCTGCCCCACCCCCCTGTAAGGCAGCAGGGAAGGTGGGACCCAGCATGTGGGTGAAAGCCTTGCAGCTCTGCCAAGCCCGATTTGCTGAGGGTTATGTGCCAAAAGGAAAGGTCTCAAAGCTGCCTCCTAAATCTTAAACTGAGATTGCAAGGCTTGCCGTTAAGAGTGGTTAAAAAAGATTTGTTTCCATTTTGTAAACACAGCATCAGCCCAACAACAATCACTGGGAGATTTATAAATATTGATCCTGAAAGCAGCATTTATACCCAGTCAGTGTGTTTATACCAAGACCTGTGTTTTGAACAATACTTTCTACTTTCTTGAACTCTACTTTCATTCATACTAAGAGTTATTTTGCCAAAAGAAATATATCACAGATGACAGTTCTTTAGCCAGCAAGATGTACACTGGACAGCTATTTAATGTAAAAAAAAATACTTACTGTATAATTTTCAAAATGTAGAATATTTAAGGATTAGGTTTCTTTTCACTGGCAGATAAACAGTCTTTTCACATTGTATGAGTTAGATTCAATAGGAGACATTAACCTATTAATGCTATATTTTTAAAACATTTTATTGTATTTTAACAATATCAAATAGATTTGGTATTGATAAAATTCTGCACAACATTTTGATAATACAGGAAAAGAAATACCTTAAACAATTAAAACCCATATTTCACCTTAGTTTTTATATCATTTCTGACTACATTTGTGATGGACATGTTGCTTAGAATACTTTTAGGCAGGACTTTGTGTTTGAAGAACTTCAGCTCTCTCCTCACTTTAAAGGATTTTAAAATATTTTACTACCACTGAGCTCATTCAGAAGAGATCAGTAACCTCAGTGCATTGTAATTCTAATCTAAGCACAATTAAGATAATAATTCTCAAGTCTGAATAACTCTTTACAGCATAGTTTCATAAATATTCTACAGAGTTATGAAATAATTAAGAGATAACAATTTTCATGAAGTACTTGCTGACATTTAATCCCAAGCTGTCGCTATGGGCAGGACATGCCTCGCCAAGACAGCACAATTGAGACACTGCCCAGGTGATTTACAACTTTGCCCTGGTTCCTCCTGCTGAATTGTCATAGGATGTCCATGGAAAAGAGAGTAGCATGTATCATTTTGTGATAACCATCAAAGAAGCTGTATTTCGTGACATCTGCACCTATGGTCCTCCAGGTGAGGATTTTGAGTGCACGTGGGTTTAGAATGAGGAAAGATTCTGGAGGGAATGTTTTATTATCATCAGGGAAGTGCCTTTTGCAAGGGCTTTGAAAGGTGATTATAGCATTAAGACCAACAAAAAAAAAAAAAAAAAAAGACTTTTTATGTCATGATTGAAGAACCTGCAGACTAGGCTTTTTGTTTTAATAAGTGCCTTTTGTTTCTTTCCAGCCTGGCTGCCAGCTTCAGCTCACAGAGCAGGAGCCTGGGTGTCTGTTCACAGCTGTCTCGCTGCATGGCTGGCAGGAGGTGCTGACACTGAGCTGAAACCAATCGCAACCTGCTTTTGGGAAGCAGATGCACGAATGTAATTATGCTAATCAGTGGACTTTTGCCCCTCCTACTTTTTTCATCACTTCCAGATGCAGTACTTTTATTGTAATTGAAACAGTATTATGTCATATTAATTTTAATTTTCCGTGATGCCCCCCACAGCTGGTGTGTGTCTTTGTAACTCAGGGCCCATTTTACAGGTGACTCACACAGTAGTCAAAGTTATTAATTTGTTATGAGACTGCCTGCAATTCCAATTTTTAGTGTTCCTACATTGCTCACAGACTTAAAATCTGGAGCCACTCATATTGCTTATTAGTTGAGCAAAACAATTAGAAGCATTAGTGTAGCTATTTTTTTTTAGGGCCCCGGGCCATGGCGTTGCATGCTGGAGGTTCAGGGGAGCCTCCTGTCCCATCTGGGTGGCTCAGAGCTTCCAAGCCAGCCTTTGTCTGGGACAGGAAGTACCTTTCTTCATGAGCAGTCCCACAGGCTGCAGTGGAGCAACTCAGAAGTGCACCTCCATGCCACATGAGTCAGGACACTAGAATGTGCCCCTTAGGTGCTAATTGAAGTCCACTTCACACACAGGAATATACTTCCAATTAACATAGTAGTCCTGGAACGCATTGTGGGATGTGGAGAAGAGCAGAAGCTATTGCAGAAAAAAAGTAATTGGAGCATTTAAATGACAAGGCCCTTGTGATTAGTCTGTGTGGTCCTATGAATTATCCCACAATAACCCACTCCAGGTTCCAAAACAGATGCTCACATGAAGGTTTTTCCAAGACTTCCAAGAGCTGGGCTTCTCAACAGTCCAAATATCTGAGGAAATTAGGCTTTTTCCATGTCCTTCTTTTGAGCTTCCCACATCACTGCATGGTAAAGTGCCAAAATTATTGCCTTTTCAAAGAACGTGAGAAATTTGTAAAGGACAAAGAAATATGTAATTCAGAATGTTGTCCTGGGGAAAAAAAAATTGAAAAATCTCCTTCCATGGGTAACGTCAAAGTTTATTTTTTTGTTTTGAAATGACTTCTTATTTTGGAATTTCACTTGGAATAGAGATTCAAAGAGTCTGCCAATTCAAGTCTCAGTTGTGATTCAGCTGTTACTCATCCATAAAAATGAATAACTTTATGTCCTGTTTCTTAATTCTTAGAAGTTTATATCAATTTATCATTAGCCTTCTTCATTCTTTCTCAAATACTACCCGACGTACTATTCAGGAGGAAAATAAGGAGACCGTCTATTTGAAAGACTCTGCTGAACCCAAGGTTTTTTATTATTCTACAGAGAGCTATTTTGTATTTTGTTTTTTATTCTGCTTTGCTCAAGAAAATACTGTAGCAAGCCTTGCCACCATTTTGCACCTAAAAGCTGTGAATCCTGTACCAAAGATCTACTTCAATAAGAAAACCTCTGCCATCAAGTGATCCCCAGTGAGCCCACAATATTTGCAAGCAATAATCACATCAGACTCCATTTCCTGAAGCTGCCTTCATTGCCTTCAGATGCACTTAATTTCTGTCTATCTTGAAATGATTTTGCAATGAATATTTGTATAAAGCTGTGATTGCACACTGTGTCCATACTTGTGGTCTGTGCCAGAAAAACAAAGGGTCTCAATACCAAAGAAGGTTTTGAGTTTAGCCATAAAAGCGAACACAAATACACTCTAAGGTATAGGTAACTAGCAAAAGGGTGTTGGTCCTTACAGTTCATATGCTTTTTGTGAAATCATTTACTTTGACAAGTATTTAAACAAGCACATGGTGACAGGTACATAACAAGTATTGAGTATCTTTGTGTTTCTAGTATTGTCATCATGTCACAATAGCAAGCATAGAAAATGCTGTTGCCTCCAACAGCAAACAAGGAGCTCTTTAGCAAGCTGATACAGAAAGTCCTGCTCTCCCTCTTTTGACTTCTTGGTAGAGTCCTCTCAGAGACTCCATTAGTCTTCCCCTTTCAGGTTTTCCCAGAGCAGTCTCAAAGAAACAGAACAAATCTCACTGCTGTAAAACCTTTGGACACAAACTATAATCACCTGTTCCTGAAAACCTGCCCAGTTGATCACTCTGCTGAAAAACATATGAAAATGTGAGCATGAGTGTCAGAATCCCTGTGACACAGAATAACAGTGATTAAATATGTAAGAGTCTGCTTTGAGATAAGGCATTGTGTTTGGAAGATGATTCCTGGTTTAATTTTGAGAGAGGAAGCCGGGCCTACAGCTCATTTCATTATATTGTACTGAGCAGTTGTATTCTTTTTATTCTTTACAATGTCCTCTGCCACACCAGTTTCATGAATGGAAGGCTGCAGGAACTGCATTCATTTTTGAGACTGGCTGCTGAGGGACAGTGATAAGGAGGGCTGATAGAAAATGGCCAGGATGTAGAAATTTAATAGATTTTATATAAAAATACAGCATGGCCCTTTAGAGCTCCAGCTCTCAGCAATTAGTGAAAGCGTGAGGTGATTATAACTCTGTTACAGCAGAGGTCTTTCTCTCTCGGTAGTCCCAGGTTACCATTCAGCACCTGCACATACCTGCAGTACTCTGCCAATTACCATCCTTTGCTAGGAAATCCCTTTCATTTGCATTGAATTAGGCCATTGCCCAGTTGCTTTTCCCACAAGCACAGGAAAATGCTTAGAAAAGAGAGGAAGGACACTTCCCATTTCCCAAAGAAGCAGAGGCAGGCAAGTAAAACATCTGAGCAATGACACTAAGTGTAAAAACCCCTGCCCTTTCACTTCTGTTTTCTTATTCCCGTTGATCTGCACTGCTGCTTGAAACATAAACCTGCTCAAGGTAAGTATAACCACAGAATCGAAGACAGCAAAATATACACAGCTGCATATTAACAATGACCGGCTGAGCCAATTAAGCTGTAATTAAAGCACAGCCCAGCCTCACAGGGGTGTCTTCCTCAGAAGAATGACTATGGTGTAGGCTGTTTGCATACTCTGCTATCAGCTTGCACAAGGAATGTCTGCCTTCTGTTGAAGTCTTGGATACTGGGGTGGTGTCAGAAACAGGAGCACAGGGCTCCCAAGTAACACTTAATCTTGCCAAAGTGCTTTACAAATATGAGGCTAATCTCGTGGCAGCATAAGGAGGTAGGTGTTATCTCCTTCTGCCCAAAGTCAAATGACTTGTGTAGTTGGACACATGGAGTCTCCAGGGCAGGGCCAGAAAGAGAATACAAAAAGTTGGTTTTTTTTTTATTTTTTGTCTTACCCTAATTGCTCCCCATTGAAACCATCGCTAACTGCAGAACTCGTTTCTTTCCTCAAAAACTGAATGGTAAAATTTGCCCTGAATGTTATGAATGCCAGATAGTGCCTTAAATGCAGTCCCTTCAATACAGCACTCTGAGGAACATCTAGCATTTAAGGATTATTTTATTGCTTGTCATCTACTATGGCTTCAACCCGGCTTTCCATCTCATATTGTAAAACTGGATTCATGTTACTATCTGAAACTGACAGTGGCACAAGCTAGTTTTTACAAATCAGAAAAAATCCTATTTTCCAGTTATTTTTGCCAAGTAGTGAAGAAGTCCAGCAGCAGTAAAATGACTGCTTATGTAACCAGCCTCAGTTAACTGGAGCTGGGTGTTCATATGATTAGTTTAACATACGTAATTAATGTTTGTAAGAACGTCCCACAGGTTCTTAGTGCTCTATGTTGCACTTGGATTGCCCTTCATAGATAAGACTCTAAGAGAACAGCTCCATAACCATTTTGGAGAGGGGGAGACTGACAAATGTAAAAAAAACCTGTATCACAGTTTCTTATACTTTAATTGCAGCTCCTGTTTTATCACTGCCTCTCTCTAACTGTTAAACAGCAGCTGTTTTCTTACAGGCACCACAGCAGAAGAGAGACTTGAAAACACATTACAAGTAGATGAGATGACCTCAGGGGTCTTCTTCCCTGCAGAAGAGGAAGCCACACAGAGAAAGGTGTTAGGAAAGGAAAGGAGATGATAAAATATCATCACAGCTATCACATTTCTGAGAGAAGTGTAACCTACTGACATCAAATCTTGATCTTCCTGACAGGTGTTTGCCTAGTAAGACACAAGGAGTTGTGGATTTTCAGTGCAGTTTAGAGTTGGTGAGGTCTTCACCAAGGTTGTGGGTTTGATCCCTGTATGCATGGGCCATGCACTTAAGAGCTGGACTCTGTCCTCGTGGGTCCCTTCCAACTCAGAATATTCTGTGATTCTGTGATCTGTGATTCTTAACACAAGCTGTAGCACTTGCTTGAATGCATTTCCCAGCCCAGTAGCACTAGCTGAAACAGAAACTCTCTTTTGGAAAAGTATTTCATTTGGATTTTGAAGTAACTTGTGAAGGAGAAACAATCTTTGGCAACTTGTCCAGGTGTTATTTTCCTTCCCAGCTTAAGAGATTTACCAGGACAATACTGGGAAGCTTGTGTTGTCCTTTAACCTTGTTTTTCACACTGCATTCTCCTTTTTGGTCATTACTCTAATGGCATTTTCATAAGCATTGCATTTCTCTCTGCGTATTCTCAGCCTGCAAAGACCTGTGCGAACTGTACAACTGTCATAAATGATAGGAATGCAGCTGAAGAGAGCAGTGGTAACACCAGGCTCTGCATACGTATTTTTAAATCTTTTTGTTGTTGCTGTTGAGAGGGGAAGGGGTTTCCTGTGAGTATAATGAAGTGGTGGTTGGCTGCATGCTACAAATCATTTCTCACACAGATTTTACTGAAGGCTGTACTTGTGGTTCTCTTATAGCCTTGAATGGAGAAAATAAAGTCAAACATAGGAGGACAATAGTTCATTATTTAAAAAAGAAAACAAAACAAAACAAAAAAAAACAACAAAAAACCCCCAACCAAACAAAACAAAACAAAACAGATGTGATATGTCATCTTCATAACAAAAAACATAAAATAACTTTCTCCAGAGAAACAGACCTGTGAAAATAATATAGCAACTGCAACACAGCTCTAGCCCAAAGAAGCCAGAATCTATAGGAATCTGAGGGAATCCTCCTGTAGCTATCGGTGTGTGCTGGGCCAGGCTCAGGGGTTTCTGAGCATCAGCTACCAAGAACCTCAACTGTAATTCTGCTCTCCAAACACAGGAGAGCAAAGGTTTTGTAGTTTACTATAGCCCATCAGTGAGATGCTTATCCCAAGACCTTATTGTGTGACTCAAGAAACTGTTGGAAACTATACTGTAAAATAATGTTTAATTTCATCATTGAATCTTTCTGATAAATGCAATGATGATTCAGTCATCCATTATCTCCCCCAAAAGCAGATTAAAATGTGCCCACCACTGAAATAAAAACAAAGCTTTTAAGCTAATCTCAGTAATAAGCCATCCAGTCATTTCTTTCAGGTCTGAAAATATATGTGCTGCTGTAAAAAAAAATAAAATTATAATTGTTAATTAGCTCAGTATAGTTAATTGATGTGTTCTGCAGCATCCTTAGAATATAAATTCCATAATTGAAAGTCAGAAATGAAATAAAATTAAGAAACATATTTTAATTCTTAATCCCATTATACATGCACTGTATTTTAAGCATTAGGGAGTCTGAAATTCACAGTAGACATTTAATGAATAATCAGATCTGGAGATATAATTTGTCATACCTGCAGAAAGAACTTGGTATAAACCAAGCCTGACAAGTTAATTAAATAAGTCTGAATATATTGTATTGTATGATTATTTGCCAGCATTTATATATTGTTTTTTTGCTTTAAAAGTTATTTTGCCATATAGAAAAAAATAGAATGTCTAGAGCACATAGATTTAGAAATCTTACAAAAAAATTATTTAAATATTTAATAGCTACCGAATTTTTTCATGCTTTTTATACAAAATTTCCATTTCAGAAAACTCTGACAATATTTAAAAGAGTATTTTCATAAATGGCTTGGCCTTACAACCCTTTAACCTGATGAGTCATTCCAGATCATGCTAAAGCTTACTCATGAGGAAGAACATAATTTTTGGATCCTTAGCATCTGACCTCACAAAGTATGATGCAAACTTTACTACCACGAGTGAGAAAACTAAGTGCAGTGTCAGGGTGCTGGAATCTCTTGCCAGAAGACACAGAGATTTTGTGCTCCTTCATGGGTAGCTCCTGCTCTCTATTGACTACCACCTCCATCCATGTGAAAAGAAGCTCAAGGGGATCAAATGCTTGTAAGATCCAGCCTTAAGTGTTCTGACTCCTAAAGGGCCTAGACTGGCAACATGCCAAGTCTTCTCCAAACTGGCTATGTACCTCCAAACTTTCATTAATGTTTTTTTCAAAGGGCTGGCATTGCCAGGAACTGCCTTACAAAACCTGAAATCCTTGTCTGCACAAAGATCCAGAAACATTTATGTATCTCTCTCCTGCCCTCCCTCCACACAGACAGACAGATACAAGAGGACGTACCCATACATACTGTCTGTACATACACATATGGGTGTACAGGTATATGCCTGGGTATGTATATACACATTAAAGGGGGGGTCGTTTGCTTTCTCTTTTTTTAGGCTTCAAGAAGCCTATGGTTTCAGATTGTTCCACCATGGCTGCCAGCATCGTCCTTTGACAGGAGAGGAAGGACAAGAGGGAAGAATCTCATAAAATCCCATGGACTCAGCTGGGATCCAAGATAAAACCTTGTCACTCATAAAGAACATGGGACCATTGACAGTGACTGAACCAAGTTCACAGCACCAGTTAGCAATACTTACATGGTTTCCTATTTCGTTCCTACAAAAGAGCAGGTAATAAGAAACTTAGTATTTCGTGATATTAAGAAACTCTTATCCTTTAAGTATTATTGATCTTTCCAAGCAGTTAATGGTTTTACCCTTGGCTGGTTGTTGAAATACAGCAAAATGTATGCATTGTAGGAGTTGTTCTGACACAAAAAAGCCATGTCTAGTAGAACCATGTGGCCATAAAACCTCCCTGCAGCTGTTGCCTTTGCAGTGGACCCTGTCCAGATCCTCACTCCCAGCATCAAGAACATAACAGAAGATATATTGCAGCCTGGGATGCTCTATTCTATAGACAATTTTTCTTCTGGGATCAAAGCTAAAAGAGAGTTCCTATTCCTTTTCATGTTCTCTCCTTGTAATAGCTCCCTGACTGCAGATGAGGGATCTTCCTACTGTTTCGAAGGAGAGACTACTGTAACAACCCAAACCACAATCCACCTTGCGACTAAAGTCAAGTTCTTTGGGTCTCTACAGCTGCAATGCTGGGGAGATGAGTGGTACTTTCTCCACTCACACATATGCTCTCAAGGCATAGCATTTATCCCCATTCTTCTGCCACGTAACAGCGACAAGCTGGATTAGTAAATAAAGCAAGCGTGGAGCCTGGAAAGGGAGGTTAAACATCGTGCTGGAAAGTCAGCAGTTTTAGTCATCGGTAAAATCTCCCGTGACGGCATTCCTTTCTGAAACCGGATCCCGGAGAGAACAGCTTACAGAGCTGAAGGGATGCCAGGCAATGATCTACGGCCCTGGCCTTCCTGAAATGTATTCCTCCCCAGCATCTGTAAGCTGTCAAGTCATCCATGTAGTCCTCATGTGTGTGTAATACATCCTTGAGCCATGACTTTTCTCCTGTGGTTCAAAGCTGTGTTTTCATGTGGCTCTGAGTGCTTTAACTGTGTGCAATGTTGGGATCCAGGTCCAAACAAAATAATTTTATATCAGCTTCCCTATTTTTAGAGGATAGCTTATGTCCTGCTTGGCTAAGTGAACAGAAATGTCTGGGAATGGTCCCCAACAAACTTCTTGTAAGCTGAAAGTCTGAAAGCTACAGCTAAATCCAGGCAGTCACATGATTATGAGCGTAATCAGGACCATACATCTGAAGGATGTCTTCAGACTTTTCTGGGAAGTTAGGATCTGTCATAAGAATTGAAAATTTTTTAAAAACTGAGTACTCTTTTTGATCAGACCTGTTATCACATACAGTAATATTGTTGCTAGCTAAATATGATTGGACTCGATGATCTTAGAAGTCTTTCCCAACCTTAGTGATTCCATGATTCTACAAACCTTTAATTATTTGGAGGCTTTTCTTCTAGATTTTGGAACGAGGGGTGGGGGAAAGAGGGAGAGAGAGAACTTCTCCCTGGAAACTTGGACATTTGGACTTCTTCAGCATTAATTGGATTCCCAAAGAAATTGTAGCCTAAATCATAAATCAACTAAATTAAATGAAGTAGTTTTCATAACAGAATCCAGTGCTGAAATATCCAGTCTGTGTAGAGTTTGGGATGAATGTATCATGTTTAGGACTTTTAGCCAACCTCTGGAATTCATGTGCACTTTTTCCACTTGAGATGTTGTGCCACAAATTTAATCTCACTGTTGCAATCACAAGTTTCCCAGAGAGGAAAACAATGCTCAGGAACAGAAGACAGCTCTTCTGCATGGGATCTGGCTGGCTGCATAAAGAAAAGTCACTACTGTCTCAAGGTGCCTATTTTCTGAATAAAGTTGGACAAAAACGTAATTGCTTTTGAGACTTTATAAAATGTTTCAAGAGGATCTCTAGGGGTACTACTGCTTATAAGAGCATCCTGAAATACCAGCTGAAGGCACTGCTGCTAAAAAGGCGTATCTGAACTTCACAGTTTCCTCTTCTTTCACAATCTGGTTACCAAATCCAATACTGAACCTGCTGTGGTTTCCCACAGTTGTTGATTCTAGGATCTATATATAAGGTATACCTTTAATTACTGATATAATTATTTCCACCAACCTATGGGTTATGTTGTAGAAAAACCATAAACTACCTTGTTGCCTACAGGTAGCATTCATGTCATTATCCATGTATCAGAGGCACAAAACCACATGTTCTTTACTGAAGAAGTCGTTACTGTCATTTCTGTACACTTCTATCCAGACATTCTCCTGTAAATACCCTTCAAGATTTAAAGAGCTACAACTTCTGTTTGCTGAATTTTTCTTGACTTCAGATGGAAACCTCAGCTGTCTCGCCTGAGAACAAACCCAGCCCTTACAACTAGCATACTTTCTGCTCCACATTAATTCTCCCATCTCCATCAGGCATTAGGGATGGCTTGTTAGAAGTAGGTTTGTTGTGTGTTGCAATGATAATTAAGGGCATTTTCAGCACATGGTGATATTTGATTTTTTTTCTTGCTAAAACAGTGAGAGGTCACCTTATACAAGAGGTTGCCCTGCACCTTGGTAAATATATTACTCTGAAAAGAAAATCAGCTAAAGCTGCAGGCAGTTTTCTAATGAAGAGCATATTTTCAGTTAGATTGGCACGTTGGCCTCCCAGGACATACTACTTGGTATTTACTTTAGGATATTCCCTCTCTCCTTCTGAGGTTACTGAAAACTTGATTTGTCTACAACATTCTCTGTAGTCTTTGAAAATTACTTACAGATGACAGGGAGGGATCTGGTGGCCTCTCATATTTGTCTTGAGTCTTTTCCAATTAAAGAATTCAGGAAGCATGAAAATTTCAGCTGTGTCTGTTTAGTCAAAAGAAGCCCATGACCAAAAGCTGTTCAGCAGTCAAACACAAAAAGTGGTAGTACCATGGAAATATGGAAAATCAACAAAGTAAGATGAGCACAACTTTGCGAACACTAAGAAAAGTCTGTTTCCCTGTTGTAGCTGGTACCCTTTGCTCCACTTCAAAGAGTTGTATTTAAGTATTTTCTTTTAGCATTTTTAAAATATAGGTGGTTTTGCTCTTCATGCCTGGATTCATAGGAATGGAACACATTGCAGAACTGAAACATGCATGTATCAATTCATCAGCAACATAAAGCATTTTGCTTATTGGTTTTATATAGTATTTGCAGAAGTGTCTAATAGCTAGAAGAAAGATTAAGAGGAACAGTCTATTACTGATCTCTTGATCACCTTAGAAAACAAGTGCTTTTATAGTTGAGTAAATTTTGACTCATACAACCTCCTGGGTTCCTCTTTTGTCAGAGCCTTTACTGATAATAAAAGGTTTACAGTATGCTAGGTAAGTGGAAGGCAGTTGGATTACCAGGTGTGATGGGACCAGAGGCTGACAAAGGCCCATTTCCCTCCTCTGCAAAAGGAAAGTACTGGAGTCACATCACAGGGATGGGAAGTGCAGCATCACAGTCTCTGAGGAACAGCAGATGGCTGGACAGATCTTGGGTATCTTTGGCAATGGGAAACCAATAACTCTCACACTCAGAATGATGGAAAAAAATTAAGAGAACTGGCCTTCCTTCAGCAAGAAGGAGACAGGCACAGAGACAGGAGTCAGCAGCCAGTACATGCAGCCAATATTTCTATTCATGAGCCCAGAGGGCTCTGCTTACTAAGCAATTTCACCATCAAGAAGAGAAAAAGAGCAGAGGCTTCTGCATAGGGCCTTTTGGACCACACTGACTGCTCAGAGCCATCTAATACACTGGGAGCAGGAGAAAGAATTCAAATATCTGAAAGCACCGGAGTAAGGACTGTAAAAAAGAACAACTAAGTTATCAGGAAATGGCATGTGCTATAATTGCTAGATCACATGGAAATAAAGATCAGCAGCTTTTTACCAGCATTACTAACTCTAGTTCTCTCATACACACGAAGGAATAAAAAAGCTGTCTGTTGCCTGCAAATCTGAGATCACAAGTCATGGGCCTCAGACAAGACTTTTGCCCCAACTGTCTGCATTTTATTATAAAGATATATACCATAAATTAAATGAACCAAAATATTCATTTGCTTTGTAAATAAAATAAATTTTCTACCCATCATTGTGCTCCACAAAGTATGAAAAAATGTGGACTGATGTCAAATGAGTCACAAAAAAAATAAAATTATGCTGTTTATCTTTACACGTCAGCTGTTGTATTATATGAAAGTCATTCTACATTAAAGAGCTTATAAAGTTAAGTGAGATTTTACTGCCACAGTAAGAAATTATTCTAGGCCTTTCTTTTCTGCAAAGAAGGAACACAGAACAAAAACCCCATTCAATACAATTCTAATGTTAATAAGAACGTCTATTTTACTTGAGACAAAAACTTAAATAAATTTTTTATTGCAAAAGTATTGGTCACGCACCTGGATCACTACCTTAGATCACCCTACTAATCTTTGACAACACGGCAAACAAACTGGCAGAGGTATGAGTGATTCTTTCACTCTAATAAAGAGGACATAGATAGTTTGGCAACATGTATTGGTTGCCATTCATCTACTGAGAAAAGTATATTAGCAGCAAGTCTGGTCACCTAAAAGTAGAACTCTGCGGAGATTGCTCCCAGTTCAAGGGCCAGATTCAGGTTCAGAAGAGTCTTGAGTGTCCCATCATTGCCTTGATTTGACTTAAGCCTCCCTCTGCAAAAACCTGAATAGGTTTTTAACTCAACCATTGCCTTTCTAGCAACTCAGTTGCCTCTAGGTTGCAACACCCAGTGCCTGGTCTCTCCTAGACCAGGAGGGAATAAGTAGGGTGAGGGAATAAGTAGGTTAAAATCATTAGGCCAGACAGCACTTCCTCCAAAAGATGGTGCTGTATTTTATTAATAACACATTATGCAGCTTTATACTGTAATTACTGCCTCTGAGCCAGAGGCAGTAAAGGAGGGCAATGCTGCTCTCCATGCTGGGCCTTTCCCTGGTAGCCACTGTGTACTTTGTACTTAAGGCAGTGGACTCAAAACAGAAAAAGCACTTCTCCGAGGAAGAAATTTGTTGGCCTTGGGTAGGAGTGCTTTCCAGGCATTAAACTAATACCCTCTGAATGCAAAGGTGAAGCAGGACAGCACCTTGACAGTGCTTCTGGATGTCAAGGCCAAAATCTTTTGTCACAATTTTTAATATGTAGGCCATGCATCTTGCAGAGTCTTATAAATCTTTTCTTCATGTGCAGGAACGAAAAAAGTAGAAATTTGGCTCCTTGGAAATGCCAACTAAACAGCAAACCAAAAGTCAAAAGAGCAGCCTCCATAGAGGTTGTTATTTGCATTGAGGAAGCTTTTGCTGGGGATTTCCTTCTGGTCAGAAGATGGTTGTAATGAGGCTGAACTTTGTGTATTGATTTTGGAATGAGTAATACAGGCAGATTGTGTGCCCAGTGGGAGACTATCAGAAACTTTTGTATTAACATTTACTTTGAAAAGAGTTTGCACAAAGGTAGCTCATAGTTTGTCAGCTGCAGAAAATAACGTCACGGATAATGCCATGATTAGGCTACTGACGGAGCTAAATTTCTGAGACAGAAATTTAGGGTGTTTTTTTAAAGATATCAGCTGTGAATTCCCAGCCTCAGGGTGAGTCATTTAGACTAGATGCAGCATTACAAGGAAACATTTCTAGTGAAGTGACTAAAGAGTTGGAGGAGGCCCAACTGCAATGCATTCATAGGCATCCCATGGGGCAGGTGAAAGAAGCTGTTTCTTAGGGACGCCTGGGCCAGGTAGTATTTGCAGATGATGTAGAGACAAAGGTCAAAGGAGGTGGAGTTGCCCAAACAGAGGGAAGCTTCATCTAGGAAGGCAGGAGTTGCAGAGATGTCAGCACCCAACAACCAGAGCAGCATGTGTGAAGAGATGTCCAGGCACTTGCTGCTCTCTGCAGAAATTAGCAGCTGCAAAGAGATGTGATTTGGTGAAAATATGATCCATGGAAAATACTTAGGAGGCTGAAGGGGAAGGAAATGTACTGCCTGATTAACACCGGGAGCTACTAATGACTGGCTGATGCAAAGGCCAAAAGAAATTCATCACCCATCAGCTTCAGGGTATGTGAAAACTCAGTGGATTATGTTATGTGATCAGTATTTCTATTGCTATTGTACTGAGAGTTGCCTTCATGTAGGGACACTGTAGGGGTTCTGGGCTACTGAAGCAAGTAAATGTGCTCTGAAGCAGAACTGAACCCCTCCACAGAAAGCTGGCAGGAAAAAATGTGGCTTCAGGGAGGTCTTGGGGCTTCAGGTGCTTCTAGAATGAGTATGGAGTGACAAAGATTAATTGCTCCCTGTGACAGCTCCAAACTAGGTCACTGTGCAATAGTTTGCCTACGTGAACCTCTTGGAGTATTTGAAACTACAGCTGTCCCATCAGGTTTTATCCTTGTCATGATGCTCCCTCATGTAGCATCAAAAGTTAAGCTCTAAGGAAGAACAAAAAATGTGATTGACATTACTAGACTCTAAGGACAACAGCCAAGCATTTCACAGCATGTCATGACAAAGAAGTGTGAAACATCCCACTTGGCTTAGGTATTAGGGAAATAGTAACAGAAGACAAAGAACAGACACTATTACTCTAATACAACCCATTTACCTTAAATTTGCAAGGATTTGGGCAATGCAATTTGGTGTAGTATCAGGTGATATACTACAATGTGCCTTTACTTTGTTTTTCGTGTCACAGTGGATAACTGTGAGGTATTACACTGGGTGGTGGAAAATGGCTGGACCACAGCTACATCATCTTGAACTTCCTATACTGGAAGTATTAAGAAAAAAACAAACCTACTCAGTGACTTCCCCAACAACTGAGCCAAAGTTTTATAATAACTATATGAAATGTAATTCAAAATAGCAGCAAACTTTCCTGCAGTCAAGAGCTGAATGTGTTATTGGTTTTGACTAGGTAACTGCATCATCCAGTTACACTGACACTGACAGATTAAGACAGAGCACAAACCACCACAAGGTCTGCAGAGTACCTTTCATACTCATGCATACACCAGAGATATTTCAGAGGATGAGAAATTATCTAATTTAAGAGACAAAAACTGAAAATGCCAAGAAAACCCATAGGAGGAAGATCCAGGGTAGGCCAAAAGGTCTCTGAAGCTTTTATAGAAGATTAGTTAAAAAGGTTTAACTCTCTGGGGATGTCATTGGCTTCTGCATGAAACCTTACAGAGACAAATTGCACATGATGGATAGACCTGGTTGGCAGAATGAACATTTCTGTCTCACTGATAATCTAGAATGAAGAATGGGGGGTATCTCCCAGACTTAAGCAGGCAGTCTCAGGTGGAGCCTGCGAGGACTGGTGGGTTTCCTGCAACCACAGAAATTACAACAGTGATCAAACTGCTAATGCTTTCGAATTCTTGCTGAACAAAATAGGGAAAAGTTGCAGAGAGCATCTGGCAGTAATACTGTATGGTTGTTTGTGTGGAAAACTGCTGTTTGTATTATATTACACTTTTTGAGTTTGATGGGTGAGGAGAGGCAAAATTAAGTTAGGCCAGAGCTTTTACCTCAAAGTGCTCCTCTAAGTTTTAGACTTCTCTGTGTGAATGATAAAATAACCTGGTAGAAGAAAGCTTTACACAGACAAAACTATCTTATAATAAAGTCTTAATCCTAAAATATTTACTTTATTCCACATCTGATCTCAGCTGAGTGAGAAGAGCAACAATGATGGTTTCACAGTACCCCACCCAGAATTTCTTCAAGAATACCAGTTCTGTAAACTATGGGACCTGTGTGTGCAGGGATTATACTTTTTGATCATATAACTGCAGAGATTGAAAAGAAAAAAAATAAGTTCAGACTAAAAATTGGCATTACTGCATAAGTAAAAAACCACCACCACTTGTTCAGTAGGACAGCAGCACATCTGGTCTCCAATCCTATAGCTGCCTGGCTGAGCAGGACTTGGGAGTACTGAGGAACTATCGCTGCCTAGGAGGAAGGGAGTGCCCAGGATTAGTCACTACAAACCAGGTCTGAATCATTTCATGGAGTCCTGATTCAGCAAGTTAAACATTGGTGTGAAACAGGAGACGGGTCCTCAGCATTCTGCACTGAAGCAGACAACTGTGGGGAAACCCAGGGGGACAACAGTGACATGACTCCAGAGATCCAGCAGGACTTTGGGACTGGGATGGGCCACCCAGTTCTTCATGGGCTTGGACCCAGGCATGAGACATTGGTGTGCTGGGGGGAGGATATCCTGGCTCTGGGAAGGGCAGTGATGACAAGAGGTGTATGAGGTGGCCCTGAGAGATCATGACCATGTTCAGAATTTGCTTTTCCCCATCTATTTTTGCTCACCCTCAGCAGGCAACATGAAGGCTCACACTTAGGCCTCTGTGCCCAGGAAAAACCGCCCACAATTACACAAAGCAAATGTGTGTTTGGACAATGCCACATCAGCAATCCTCCCAGGGTGTGCGGAGGATTAGTGCCAGCCCCATATGATGTTTACATAAGAGGATTTGATCTGTGCTTCCTAGTGTGATTCACAGGGCTCTGCCCTGCTGCAGTGGCTAAAAGTTAATTCCTCTTGCTTCTGTACTTGGCCCTGGTACTCTGCTTTCTACAGCAACTGCATTGGTAACGGTAACATTGCAGCAGGCTTTACGGTCCAATTTTAACACAGATATTTTTTGATTGGCATTTTTGTTTCTCCACATATTTTTTTCCAACTGTATTTTTTGAGCTTACAAGCTTATTTTTCAACTGTAAATCCTACTTTCTCTATTTAGATGAAACCAGAACACTAACATTTAGGAATACAAAGTGGCCAGCACTGTTTAAACACCCTTCTTTAAATATATAGGTTTGCAAAAAGGAAACTGGTGCCTCTGTATTTTCACAAGCTAAAAATTACACAGGTTTCAAAGATATGAAGAAATTAAAACTATAAATAACTCAGTTTTCACTCATGCTCCAGAAACTTGCACAACTTTCTATACAGGTAGCCGCTAAGGTACCAACTTATTTATCAATCATGAAATGTAGTAAAAAGTTTTGAGAATTTCACAAAATGTCACCGTACCGCTACATTTTGTTTTTCTGTTTGCTTGTTTATTAGGGATAGTAGTTTCAAAAATATGCTTTCTCATATATTTTCCTATAAATTTATAGGTTTTCTATTCAAAGCCTTGGCGTTCCCTCTTCCTGCCTTTCGATCAGTGTACCTCTTTTGCATCTCAGTTTTCTGACTTAAAATAGTTCACAAGACTCTAACACAAGGATCTAACAAAGCTTCATTTACCAAAATTTTTGAGTGTTTTGCTTTCTCCATACTTAGGAGTGATGTGCAGGTAAAGCAGAAGGCATAGTAAATAACCATGTTTTGAGCAGGATCGAGAGTTTAATGCTTCAAAGTTCTGGACAGGACCAGCCCTCACTGGGCTCAGACTTGATTATGATACTGAACCATCTCTGCTCTGTCTGGCATGACTGCTGCTATGCAACATTTGCATGCAGCTTTTTTGTTAAAATGCAGGTTATCGCAGCTAATTTATCTTGGGTTGTTCCTCTTCCTTTTGCAGATTTTTTGTTTGTTTCTTTAATTTTTAAGTGTGGTGTGGCTTTCTGGATGCTTCCAATAGCCACAGATGTTGCTTACAGAAGAAGCTGAACTCGCCAGATCCATCTGTCATCATTTGCCCGAATGGTTCCCTGGGGATGTTTCTCTTACTAGTGTTTCCATGAAAGCAGGCTGATGGCTGGCTCCACAATCCCCAGCCAGGAAGTCCCCTTGGCTGCTTTTCTTCTAGTCCCTTTCTTCTGACACATCCAGCTTTGGTGGCTACAAGAAGTCAGGCCTCCTCCTGGAAGAGCTGTTGAGTTTCCCTGAGACGCTCATGCAATCACACTGTGTCAAAGTACAATGAGAAGCAAAGGAATGTTGGCAAGAGAAAATCCTGTATAAGCTATGATTAATACATTAACAGAATCATTATTTATTACTCAATTTTCTATCACAGCAACCAAGATCAAAGGTTTAGTCTTTTATTCCCCTACCAAAACCTTATCTGGATCAAGTTGAGTCATAGTATTCAATTTTTCTATGGAACTCTCTTCCTGTGTGGGTTTTTCAAGAACTTGCAAATGTACTTTTTCAGCTCAGCCCTCTGTGACCATCTCCTCCCCATTTGTCACCTAAATCATTCATGCACATATAAGTCTGGATTTTATTGCTTACTGTTTGTTTTGGAGCCGCAACAAACCCTTTTGACTTTGAAAAGCTTAATTTCATTTCAAAGTAATTTTAAATATGTCAGTTTAGAGCTGCTCTGGTTTTAATTATTTTTCCTTTGGTTTCAATATATTTCCATTTTTACATTTTCCTTGACTAATCCAAAGGAATTATATACTATGAAATATGGAATTATATCCTAAGAGTGTTGTTGTCACAGGAACAGTTTGCTTCCACTGCACAGTGACTATCAACTCACTGTGCTGATGTATGACTGCTGCAGTAACCATTGTGGGAGCTGGCTACTATAACTAACCAAAAGTGCCCATGCAGGGTGGTGCATCCTTATGGTCCGAACCAGATGGATGTTATCCAGACTGGTCTGGGTATCAGGTAGCTGCACTAACCAAAAGCTCAGAACTGTGTTGATAAGTTCTGCAGAGAGAACAGTTATGGTAAACACAAGCACAGTGTCACATCGTTGTGGTTTCAGTTTTCATATCAGAGCTGGCCTGCAGCCTGGTAGCTCAAAGTATAAGAGCAGGCAAGCAACTCTCCACACTCATCCATGTAGACATAACCACTGAGGTATGTATAAAGTCTTTTAATAGACTAATTCCAGAGAGAGCATCAGTTCCCCAATGCTCTGTCTTCTCTGGGTTCTCAGTTCTCTCTGTTAGATGAAATTCCTCCCTCACCCTGATGTGTGCCCAGATGGCTATACCTCAGTTTGGACAGGCAAAGCTGACAGCTCTTGTGTTGCTGATGGGAAAGCAGCACCTGGAAGAGCAGCAGGTTCTTATTGAAAACAAATATATTCAAGAAAATCGGCCAGTTACTCAGGAGCCTCAATTCAGGTTTCCTTGGCCCTCCAAACTACTACAGCTTCTCATCCAAGGCACCACTTAATCTTTTGAATCTTTTTGTACTCTGGTGTATAACAAAAGACTGGGATATCTCATACTCAGCCGTATTTCAGCTTATGCAGACTGGGATTTGATAGACACTAGATACAATTTTGCAGGACAGGAAAACACGCTAGCCCAGTTAGGATGAGCCAGCGTTGGTAACTGCAGCAAATTCCTGAAGTAGAGGCAATATCCCATGCGCAGAACTGCTCAGCCCCATGCTGTTACTTAAGCATTTGGCAGGAGCTGTGTTACTCCTGTTCTGCTCAGCTGGTGTCACTTATCTTTTTTTCTGCCCTGACAGATCTGGTATCTCCTCTGAAGAGTGAAAGAGAGGAGAAAACACTCATGAGCTTTGTACCTCTTCTCCTCAGAAGAAGTTTCCCACAGAGCCATATAGCACTAAAAAAGACTGCACAGCACATTTTAAAAGAAGGTGAAGTGATCACAAACATGAAAGCTGAGGGAATAGAGCCTTGAATGATCATATTAGTACAGTCTGTACTGGGACTAACCCTCACTGATAAATATCTCTGTAGTACTTCTTGGGAGCCTTTATTTCCCAGTGTGAGAGATGAGAAAATAAGCACTTGGAGACAAGTTAAAGTGATGTCAATCAGTCCACAGCAATAAAGTATCAGGGAAGATCTTACCAAACCTACAAAGCTGCATCATAAGAGTATTTGGTCTCATCTTTTTTTTTTCTATTTTAACATGCAGAACTGAAAGAGATGCTTACCCACAGCAGCAAAGGGGAAATCAGATGACTGTGACGGGCCAGCATTTATACAATCCAACCCAAAAATAGAAATGAAAGAGAAAGTAGAAGCTCAAAAGAGAAGTGCATATCTGAGGGGCTGTACAGAGAATGATAGCATAGGCTACCTGAAAGGACAGGAGAATTCAGACATCCCCATATTCATACTTCATATCATAGAGCATATGACTGATTCAAGATGGAGAAAATATCTAGACTTGTCTGAAGGGCAATGAGAGGAACTTAATCATCAAACTCCTCAAGGTCTTCCTGAAGAGACATTTTAAAAAGACAAAGAAGACACACCACACGGACAGAAAGCAGGAAGACACAGATGGTAAGGTACTTAATCAAATTCTACCACCAGAATTTCATCCTGTCTCATCCTAGCAGTTGATCTGCATGTGCAGATGTCTCTGACTTCGCTCTCCTTCTTTGAGGATCAGGGGCCCAGCACTGTGCCCTCTCTGCACGCTTCATCTATTGCTCTGTTCAGCTTGTGAATTGAAATCAACAGCACCTCATAAAAAATGCCTCCTTATGACATAGGTTCCATATGCATTGGGAGGTAATCTGGGACTGAATAAACCCTGGCCAAGAATTTCAGATGGAGGTGTCTGTGGCTAAGCTTCTGAATCTGCATGGAGACAACTGGATAAAAGATCAAGTGTGCCGACGATTTTAAAATTTCCATGAAAATCAGTTGCACTTCAGTCTCAGTATTAACTAGCATCTTTTCACCCAAGGATGGAAACACTTTGGCACTAGCACATCATTGCAATGCAGTTGGATGTGCTCAACAGAAAAGATACACACAGCTGACTTTATCACTATTTTGGCAGAATGCCATTTAAGTGAAAGAACAGGTTTTCAATTAAATTTCAGCACTCAGAAAACCTTCAGGAAGCAGTCTGAATTTTTGGTCTGAACAAGGTCTTAGTTCATCAGCACTCTCTTCAGGCCCACTTCTTTCCTATTTCTTCTTGCTTTCTCTGGCTTTCTAATGAATCAGTGGATTAATTCTGCAGTCATGGATGTTTTAGCATGAGATGCCTTCTCTTACAGCACAAAATTCAACACACTGGATTTACCACAAAATTAGCAGATAGTCAGACACCCAGCATGATTCCGTGGGTACCACACTATGGTACCATATCAGCAGTCTTGGATTTACACCACACTAAGATTGAGTGCTGTGTTAGAAAGTTCCAGCTTTGCTGAATCAATGTGGAGTATGGGTGAAATAAATATCACACACCTTGCCATCACACTGAAGTACCTATCAACTACACCAGAAACTGCCAGGTTGCCAAACATTGGAGGAGGCAATAATACTGTGCTGACAGCAAAATAGGGCTGTATTGCTGCACCCTTGGGGAATGAATCTGGAAAGTCTGGAGCATACTAGCAAGGAATCTAAAAAACACATGGGCAAACAGCAGCAGTTCCCTTCACTGACAGTACTCTCATACACAAAGCCAACCTGCTGTTGAAGTCTTCTGCTATGTCAGGTTTTGTGATGGGATTGAGTCCTTTGTGTTCTATCTTCCAAGTTCACTATGACCACATATGGTCACAGCACTGCATGGGACAGGACACGAGGACACTGCAAATGCATTAGGTCAAGTAACAGTAGCCTGTCATTCACCTCCTGTCACTGTACTACCCACACAATACCCATTTCTAGGCAGCCTCTGCCATATTTTCACTTTTCATATATCAAACCTGTATGTCAATCACAACTAATTAGGTCATCCAAGATAAGACCAGTCCACTCTGCCTGGTGCCAGGATCACAGTAGGAGAGAGGGACAATTATATGGCAATTGCATGACACTGATGTAGCAGTAGGGAAACTGAAGTGGTGATCAAATGAATGAGGGTAGTGCTTATTTCATACATCTTCCCAGGTATGTATCCACAGCAACAGTTCACACCGCAGTTCAGAGTACTGATACCACACCTAGAACTATTGTCAGCAAAATACTGCATCCTTACTTTTATTAGAGGGAACTTGTAAACCAAAATCACACAGAATGCCATGTTTTTTATCATGGCAAAGCTGAAAGCAGGCTCTCACTGAGCAAGTGTGTATCATAAGTTACGAGACCAATCAGAAGGTCATTGTCCCTTTCACTGAGAAGGTAACACCTGCTGAATCATTATATTTAATTCCTAAACTCTAAAATTCTTAAAGAAATTAAGGATATTTTTTGTCACTGGCTTAACAAAAATTATATGACATATCTTGGATTTTAATTTAGCTGTATGATCATATGAGCAGTTAAGCAAACAGACAGTCGAAGTAAAACAAATACTAAAACCCCCAAAATTACGACTGCTTATCTAGAAAATAAAGTCATTGAGTAAAAATTAACAAGGGTTCACTGAAAATAAATCTTGTAGACAATCCTGAATATTAAAAACCCAATATATCATATCTCCTCTGTTTTCTTCATGCACAAGTTTTGCAATGCCACAAATGCTGGACACAAAGCCCTCCAACGGCTTGAAGCTGGCATGGAAAATGAAGCAGTGAGGGAGTCCTGAGCCACTAGTGCTCAGTACAGGCTTGCCTTCAGCACACAGGTCCAGTATGGGCAAGTAAAAGACACACCCCAGATCCACCAGGTTGTAACCCCTGTTTTAGGGTGCTCAAAAACATAGCCAAGTGACACAGAGCACTGATGTGATGCAAAGATGTTTTGGTAGGTCAAGCTTATTGAAACATTTCCAAAAGGACAACTTTTCTCTAGCAGACTAAATGCTGGGATGTGCATTGTTTCTGTGTCATCCATCATAACATCAAGGCAAATGAAAAAAATTAAGGAACAGCAGAAAGAATTATCTGGAAGAGTGGTTTTATAGAGAAAGGTTAAAAGAGCTTAACACATTCAGTTTGGTGAAAGCAGAGGTAGATGGAGGCATGTCTCCAGCCAGCAAATGCTTAGAGTAATGCAAACCTTAAGGATGGAGAGGAAATACTTCTGCTTATACATATGGGAACAAGTAGGAGTAAATGAAAAGAGGGTGGGGAAAGACTGAATATCAGGAAATCTTAGTGGCAGTAAAGAGCAGAGCTTGTGCAGATTTTTCAGAGGAATTCCTTTAGTTATTTTAAAAATAATTTGAAAAATACTAAATAAACAAGCTAAGTAAGTTTGTACTAGCAGGAAAGTTGATTGGATTACCCAACAGCCTCCTCTCTCCCCATTTCTTTCTTTGCTTGGTTTATTTTCAACCAATTAATCATGTACAACATTTGGTAAAAGCAAAGAGAAAGTAACCTGAGGTACAGTCATGACAGAAATCTCAGTGTTGATTTAAGAGACTCTATTTCCCACTGTGAGTTCATGCTCTCCCAGCAGAACCTAAAAAAGGGCCCCCACAAAAATTGCTCATTTATTCAAGTGCAACATCACCTGGATTTGTCCGTGTCCCACAGAAGAGGCAACTCCCTGCAGAAGAAACAAGGTGGTTCAAACAATAGATTATTGCTTTTGGAGTCTGTCAGGCAGATAACTGCTAACGAGTACCAGCAGTTGAAGAGGTTACAGCTGCTAATTAACCAGACTGACAATTTCCCAGAAATTTCTGCCTCAGTATCAAAGGTGGCAGAAACCACACATCTGTATTTTAGCAGTTGTGGTTCCTTGCCCAGGAAAAAAAAACCCAAACAAAAAAACAAAACCAAAAACTCCAACCAAACAAACAACCCCCCAAAGAAAAAAAAACAACAAAAAAAGCCAAACAAAAACCCAGTATAAACTATCAACAAAGGTAACTTCCATGATAATTGAATGCTGACAAACTACTACACCTGAGTAAATTTAGCAGTTTTTAGGTACACACCTTTTCACTGAAGGTAAGCAAGACTGAAGGTGGACTGACCATAGCTCTTCTGGTGTTAAATTTCTCCTATTCTAGCAGTCATGCTGACAAAGCTGACAATGGCTGCAGGAATCAGAGTAGAGCTCCCCATTTAAAAGTTTTTCTGATGTGTTCTCCAGAAGAACAGGGCATTTCTTCACCTGAGGAGTCAACTGTTGAACTTCAGTGTCTAAGTATTTATGCAATTTCTGTTTATCAACACATTTCCATAAGAACTATATTCTACGCCTTGTCATACTTTATTGTATGTTAATTATAATACTTTTTTCAGTATAGAAATTATTTTTAAAAATCTGTTCAATAGGTTCAAGCAATACTGCAATATCCAAATGTTAATACTCATAAAAAACTGAAGCAACTTCGAGTCTCAAGCATGTATGCAATAATATAATCCAGATTAAATCAGAAATAAATTAATGGAATGCTTTTTGCTTTATCATTTACAGACACTGGACCATATTGTATTGGTTTTTCCTGCACAGAAAACAGTGGGAGTTCTGGACAAAGATGAAAGGCAGAATATGTACTGTGAGCTGTTTGTTTTCTACCCATATCTTTTTCGAAAGACATTCTGTGTTTAGAATAAACAAAAACTTCCCAGCTAATGCTGTAAGGTTTAAGATTCACAGATACCATAATGGTAGGACTCATGGCTCTTCTCTCATTTATATCATGGCCTTTTTTTTTTTATAATAGCAAAGTTGGCATTTTCATTTTTACTCCAAGGCAGATTTTGTCATCCTTACATCTTACTTTCATTAGAGTTCCCATTCATTTTAGTGGGTAGGATGCTCTACAGCATGAATTACGAGAAGTCTGGCTGCTTCGTTGTGCAACACTGGATTTGAAATATGAGCAATAGAAAATCGCTGACTTTTTTCTGCGTGTACAGCAGGAGCCTAGTTAGGATGCAAAATCAAGACCATACAGGGTCCAAGCAGCACTAAATGCTGTTTGTCTTTCTGAGTTCTTAGGTCTGATCCTGCTCTTTGATGTACATACCTATCCCCCACAGAAGTCAACATGTCAGCTTCTGCTCAGAGCAGTGATCAAGCTTTATATTTACTGTGGTTTGGGTGGTACTGAGAACAGTGAACAGAGACTCATGCTTGTAGGTCACCGATTCGTGTATACTCATTTTCAGTGCAGGAGTCAAAAGATTATGCAACTTTGAAAGATTAGTAATTACACAGAAGCCTTTAACTTTATTCCTCCTCACATGTCTTCTGGAGATGACCACAGCTGCTGTGGAAGGTTTCAACCCAATGTTTCTAACTTCCCATTTTACCCTTAAAAATAAACCTAGTTGATGTTGTGGCCATAGTTCAACAGAACAGCTGTATCCATACTTTCAAGGTGTCTTTGGGTAGTTCTAAGAATAAAAGAGCAGTGTGGGTTAGATTGTGCAAGAGCCATAACAAACGTTACTATTTTCAGTCAGGCCCTCGCAGACTCTGATCTATTACACTGCCCAAATGTGTTACGCTGTTGTGACAGCTGAAACTCGGTGACCTGTTCAACCACTTCAGACCCAATCCGAGGTGTTGATCAGCTAGGGAAATGTGTTAAGGGCAGGCACATGGGTGCATACAGGTTTTTTATTCTAAAAATCTAAGGCAGTTCTTCAGTGAACAGAGACTATTTGTAGTACAGGCTTTTCCTTCGGAGGCTTTATCCCAGGTGACTTTGGCACTGTCAGTCCTGGTGTTGGCCAGGCCATACCCAGCGTGCATGCCTCAGGCACACCTGCAGTCACAGCTCCCGCCGGCGCGGGCTCCACGGACCCATTTCCCAGCGCATCCTCTCGACACGCACGGACCCCACACGTGCAACAGCTTCCCTTCTCCCCACGCGTTCACAGAGGCCTTGTGGCCACCCGCGTCACCCAGAGGGACGGTGAGAGGAAGGCGTCTCCGCTCAGCAGGGGCAGACGCGTCGTATCACCGCCCGGCCCCGGCCCGGGCCTCGCACCGCGCCTCAGGCGGCACAACCTCCCAGCCTTATTACTGACGAGGCTGCCGCACCGACAGGCCCGGCCCAGCCGCGGGGGAGGGCAGCCGACACCGCTGCTCCACCGCTGCCTGTGCCTCCCGCAGGGAAGGTGAGACCCCGGGAAGGGGCAGGAACACCGCAGAGAAAGGGACAGACACACCAGCGAGGCTGCGGCGGATGCGGGCCGGCCCGCCGCCATCTTGGACGCGGGCAGGAGAGGCCGCGGGGCCTTGGCCTGGGAACAACGGCGGCGTCACCAGCGCCCTCCCACAGGCGCGGAGCGCGCTAAGGAGGCGGGGTGGCCCCGCCGCGAACAGCCAGCCCTTACAAAGGACCTAACGTCGCGTTTAAGAAATAATAAAAAAAATTTAAAAATTAAAGACATTAAACCAAACGGACGCAGCCGCCAGCCGTCTGCCTAGGACAAGGGGAAAGCGCCCTGCCCGCAGTTAAGATGGCGCCTGCTGCGCGCCCTCCGCCGGCCGGGGCGGGGCCCACTCCCGCCCGGCCCCGCCCCCCCGCCGGCCCCGCCCCTCCCCGAGCTGCTCCGCGCGCGCGCCGCGGCCCGGCCGCACGGGCAGACAGACGGACAGACGGACGGGCGGACAGACGGACGGGCGGGCGCCCACCCGGCGGGCCCGCGGCGGCGGCGGCGGCAGGAGCGGCAACAGCAGCGGCAGCAGGAGCAGCAGCATTAGCAGCGCGATGACGGCGGCGCCCGCCTGCCCCCCACGCTGCTCCCCGCGCTGCCCCCGCTGCTCCCCCGGCTGCTGCCCCTTCCCCCGCGCCGGCGGATGGGCGGCCGCCTGGCGGGGCGCGGCGCTGCGCTTCGCGCTGGCGCTGCTGCTCCACACGGCGCGGGCCGAGAAGGAAGGTGAGACCCAGATTCCCCTTCCCTTTCTCGTCCCCTTCCCCCCGCTCCTCCTCCTCCTCCCCCGGCGGCGGCGGGGCCGTTGGCGGCCGGGCCCGCGCCTGCTCCCCGCCGGCGGGGGGGGCGCCCCTGGTCCCACATCCCCCCCGGCCCCGCATCCCCCCCCGGCCCCGCATCCCCCCCCGGCCCCGCATCCCCCCCCGGTCCCGCATCCCCCCCCGGTCCCGCATCCCCGCGG
>JAWWTY010000001.1:87220242-87299715 GCA_035222235.1 Margarornis squamiger
AACATTATTTAAAGGCTTTAATCAACAGTAAGACGGGGGGGGGAGGCAGAAGGCGAGACACACAGCATACACACAGCAGCCTTCTGGGTTTTAGGTTGAAAGAAGCCATAGTAATGTCATAACCCTATGGTCAGTAAAATGTTTTGAAGACAAATGTCTAACATAAGGATTTTTTTTACAACTGATTTTTTTTTTTTAATTTGGCCAGCTGACTGAAAGCCTGTTCAGACTATTTTGATACTCTCTTACCTACCCATCTGCTCACAAGATAGGTGCAAATATAGTAAGGTTGATATTTAGGCTAGGTTCAGTCCCTGTCTATAATTTTTGAAGTTATGTCTTAGTGCTGGATATGGCTAAAATTTCTATTTAAACATTGAAGTTATGATACCAGATAGGTCAGTGAAAGTAGGAAATTTTTTTTTTCTAAAGCTTGATGTATTCTCTGCTAGCATCCTGGAAACTGAGGTAGTTACAGAGTGTAAGTGATGGGTAAAATAATCACAGAGTTGAAGGGAGATGTCATTAGAATAGTGCATTGGGATGCTAGAGTTCTGGTTCTGTTTTTGTCATTCTTTCTAATCTCAGACAGGTAACTTCCTTTTTGCTTTTCACTAATATCTAAAATAGCAAATGAGGATACTTCACATGAGTATCAAAAGCAGACTAATGCTGGAAGATGATGTGGGAGAAAGCTCGCAAGTTTAAAATAACATTAGAGAGAGTATTTTCACATAAACTGCTTTTTTTGTCAAACCCTGCTCACAGAAGTAATCTATATCATGCCACCATTTACTTTAATGCTGATGTTTTGACCCTGCCTTAAATCAAAATGTGATCCAGAAAGAATGACTTCAGTCAGACTGAAAACACTCCGGCAGCTGAAGTAGCATGTGAAAATCGTGAATGCTGTGAGGGAAAACAGAGTGAATAAAAATTGACCATAATATCTCACTGGGGTTTTGGATCTTAAATTTGGGAGGGCTGATTAGGTTTGCACTGTGTCTTTGCTCTTGTGAATGAAAAATATTAACCATGTGCTCAGATTGAACGGTCTCATACTTCTTTGCAAAATCTTTGGACTAAATTAAAGGAAGACTTGTCATGCAGTGGACTGGAAGCTGAGACATATTCTTCATGACTTTCAGTGTAACCTCAGAGTGGGTGCTAATCCCTCCTCTGCACCTTTCTCCCTCACTGGTGTCCAGTTGTATTGCACATGTGAAGCCGACTGGGGTACCCTCACCTGCAGAGGTCTGTTGAAGGATGGTGTGCTCAGTTCAGGGCCTTGGACTGTAACCTCTTGAAGCAGCTTGCTATGTATTTTGTGTAGCACCGAATGTGATGAAGGCCCTCCAGAGCTTGCCAAGGTTTGCAGGCTTTGCATTCTTTAAAGCTTTCAGATGAGATTTTTGTGAACAAGTGCCAGTATTGCAGTATGGATTGTTCTGAGTCATTTGGATGCATTTGTGCATGTTTAAATTTCAGCTGTTTGCAGTACAGTTTGGACACTTGCTGTGTGTTGCTTTATTTCAAAACCTACCTAGTTCTACTCTGCTTAAAGTGATGCATGTTATGGTTCTGTGGTGTGATTTACTAAACTTGTGAGTTCAAAGCATCTTTTCAAACAGCAAACTTGGAAAATGACCTGTGTCTTTCAGTGAATGATGGACATTGTGGTTCATGCATAACTAGCAGTAAAAGTTGTGTGACTGAAGCACAGGCTAGAACCAGTTTGGTTTGTTCCTTTGTTTGCGGGTTCGGCAAGAATAGAAGTCTCTAATAATCTATTTTATTTTGCTTGCTAGTAGCTTCTGTCTGGTGTAGCACCTCTGACTTTGTCAGTCTACAGCATGAACTTACCTGGGTATAATGAGTTCAAGAAGATGTCTTTTTTTTCCTCTAAAAGACATCGTGAATTATATTTGCACTCTTCATGGTAAATACATGGGGGTGCTCAGAACTGGACTAGGTAATACCTTGAGCAGCCTGCTCTAGCTGGATAGTCTGACCGGGAGACTGGGCTGGAGTCTCTGGGGTCACTTCCAGTCTGCATTATCCTGTAGTTCCAAAAGTTGAGCACAGTGGGTCCTTACAATGGAAGCAACTGATTTGATCCAGTCTCCCTGTGGGAGTCACCAAATTTGAGTTTAAACTACAGTTGTTTAAAAAAGAATTTCTGTTTTTTGAAAAAATTGTGTTAGTATTTCAGCATATTTAATTATTTTTTTAATTATTAATACCAAGAATTTCTTCTTGCATAGGGAGAAACCAAAGGAACCAGTGACCATTAGAGTTAAACAGGAGATATTTATCTTTCTAGTCATAAATACAGACAAAGAATAATCCTGTGTCAGATATGGGTTTGTTAGAGACAGCTGTTTTATCGACTGTCTACATGGAATAATTAGTGATTTACTGACTGCAGCAAGGATGTGATGCAGTATTTGCATTTAACATTTTTGAAATATGGTTTTAACATCTTCTGATAAGCAGCCTTGGGTAACTTTTGCTCTGGAATATTAAAGGGACTAAACCAGAACTGTATGCACTCACTCTCTCTCTTTGAAAACCTTGGATGTAGTGGGGAAATAGCAAACAGCTGAAGGATTGCAATGCAATTCCAATCTCTGAGAAGGAGACAAAAATTTGAGGAGTTTTACACTAGTTTGAGATTTTCCTGCTACACTTACTGGATGTATCTTTTCACTAAGACTATCACAGATGCTTTTTTAATACCTCTCCCACTGCCTGGCATGCACAACAGCAGAGAACCATCTGAGAACAGGAGTTTTGCTGTCCTTATCAAACTGGTTTTGGAGATACCTCAGTGAAATTTAGTAGAAGGAGGTGTACAGGAAATGAAACTATATATAACAGCTACTTCTGTCGGTGTTCTGTATGAAGTTACAAAATGTTATTTAATAGAACTGTTCAGCTGACTCTAATTCAACATGCTTAGTTTTTTTAAAGTTACTTGATCAATGGATCCATTAACTATTCTTCATAAAGCTATTTGTCTTAGCAATGTCTTAAGGGGTATCTGAGTTGGTTTTTTTTAATTGAATACTTAGGTATATGTTGCACTGTATGGATTTAGTGTATAGAATGTGCACAGACTTTTTAAAGTTACTTAAACTTAAAAAAATCCCAAACAACCCTAGGTTATAGAGTTGGCTTTTCTAAAAGTTGTTTAAATGAGGCAGCACAGCTAATGGTGGTATTAAACAGATTACATCACCATTTGAGGGAGTGATGATAGGAGGCAAAATTGTAGACAAGCATAGTACCGATTTAAATAATTTGAAACATTTATTTCCACTAAACCTCTTGTATACCTGTTGTTCATCAACTTGATAGAATGGGGTCCTTATAGAGGACAGTGGTAGAGAAGAAAAAATGGCCAAGAAGTTCTCAGAGAGAAGGTTTTTAAAGGGAGAATTTTAACTTTTGAAAACTGAAAGCTTTCTCATTTCCTTACAGGCATACTTTGTTGGGAATATGTCAAGTAGTTTCCTGAGTGTGAAATTGGATGGCTTCAGCATAGTTTGATGTCACTGGCTTATGAAATTTCTTCATATTTTGTAATAGATAAGCTGCAGACTGAAAATGTCTGACTCAGGTTGAAGATGATATAAGATAATGATATTGAGATGGGGTAAAGAAATCCGCTATTTTTCATGACATCTGCTTCCTCTAGGGGATTTTTGGGTTCCCTGTTTGAAATGATATGTTAAATGAATGTTTATGTTAAATGAACTATGAATGTTAAATGAATTTAAAAACTGGTTATCTGAAGCTTGTAAATAAATGCAAACTAATCTAGAAATATAGAAGTCTTAAAGAATTGGTGATTTAAACCAGAATACTGTACAAATATTTACAGGTGAAATTTGTAGATAATGATAAAAACTATCCAGGCAACTAAATAAACTGCAGGGTGTTTGGTTTTGGTTTATTCCCAGCAGTGGTTTGTGCTCTGCCTCAGAGAGCTGGCCACAAGGAGGTCCTCCTGGCGCTGTTCTGGGACCTGTCCTGCTTTGTGTCTTTGTCACTGATCTCAAATTGGAATATACTAATGCTCAAGGGCAGGTCTGCATTTCGGAGAGATCTAAGCAGGACAGAACAATGAGCTGACAGGACCTTCATGAAATCCAAAAAGGACAAATGGAAAGCTCTTCCTATGGGACAGAATAACCACCTTTGAGGGATACAACCTGGAAATGAGTCAGCAATGTACCCTGGCAACATACAGAAGTGTAGCCACTGGACTGAACAAAGTGATTATTCCTGTTTACTCAGCACTTAATAGACCACACCTAAACCACCGTGTCCAGTTTTGCTCTCTGCCATCTCACTGGAAGGCTACAAAGATGATTGGCGGGCACATGACCTGTGAATGGAGGCCAAGGGACTCGTGGAGATGAGGCTTTGGAGGATCTTGTGGCAGTCTGCCAATATCAAAGTAGTTTGTGGAGAAAATGGAGCCAGACTCCTCACAGAGATGCATGCCAGGAGCTGGAGAGCTGGTGGCCATAAAGTGAATCAGGGAAAGCTTGTTTTGTGCCAGGAGATGCTGCTCTGTGATGACCTAAGTAAGAAAGGTGATCAGACACTACAATAGCATTGAAAATTGTATTTATTGGAACTAGCGCTATAAAGAGAGAACAGCCTAGATAGTAGACCTATTTTGATGCTGGGAACCCTGAGTTGTGCAGCATCAAACAGCCCTTCAGTCCATATGCAGCATCCTGAGCGGACCCTGTCCATAGAAAGGGTTACCCCATGTTGGTCCATAGAGCTATTGCTGGATTTCCTTGCAAGAAAACAACTCTATTCATAATTCTTGCTCTCAGGCAGAAAGGATGCTCATGTGGGAACTTCCGTCCGCACTTTTAGATAAAGGCAAGGCCACCCAGGTGGCGTTGCTGGTAGGGAGTGGGAGCTGCCTGCAGGCTCCTCTGTTCCAGAGAGCTGGCTGAACTCGCCGTGCAGCCAGGGGGTATGTGCAGCACAAGCCTGACAGCCGGCCCGGACATGCAGCACAGCACAGGCGTGGGTCTGCTCGGGTTGGCTCCTGCATGGATCACCAGCTCCTCCATCTGTTACGGTCTTCCGGTCAGGATCACTGTGATGTTCTGGCTTGACATAATGAGACTGCATTTCACCATGAGGATGGTCAGGCATTGAAGCAGGTTCTCTAGAGAGGTTTTGGAATCTCTGGCCTTGGAGGTTTTCAAGGCCCAACTAAAGGACAGCCTAGACAACATCATTCAAATTCAGCAGAAGGTTAAGGTGAATGACATCTTAAGGTCCATTCCATTCTCAATTGCTCTCTCTGCATTTTGTGTCTTCCTTGTGATTTGAAAACTTGGTTGGAGGTTGCAATACCTTTGTTGCAACTGATGGGAATATCTGTAAGACAGGAAAATTGAGTTCCTATGTAACTCCATGGAGAAGTCAGTGCTATCATAGTAGTAATTTAGATATAGTTTAGGTAGGAGCAGAGTTGTAATTGGAACCAGAAAGCTTCGTGGGTTGCTGCATCACTGAAAAAATGTGATCATAGAATAAAAACAAGACCATATCAACATTCCTTATTTCTATGGTTGTGGATCACATAGGCTTTATTTGTTCCCCAGTTTTTTGTTCTTTCTCTTGAAAAATTTGTTTTAACAGGATGACTTGTATCTTTCATCTGAAAGGTAATACAGCTGTTAGTTTCCATCTTTGCTAGCTGCTGGTAATATGACAATAAATTGAATTGTGGTTGACTTGTTAATATACAAAATGTATTAAAGTCATAGTTAACAATCTATGTAACTCAAATGTCTGAGAATATAACTGAGAGGTGGATATTTAATGTTGTGAAATTTGGCCATTCCTTTCTTGCGGCAGGGGACATGGAGTACTTGGTCTTTACTGGAAACCATTTTCTTCTTTTGTGTTTGCTTTGGTGTTCTAGACCTGTGTCTAACTTCAATCTGTGGAACCGGCAATAGGCAGTCTAGGGGTACCAGAAATTATCATTATCTAGTGTGTAATAGAAAGAAGAGACTGCTCTTGCCCTCTAAGTTGTCTTTCCTAAGAAGATAAGGAAGGTGTGTATGTGTGGAACTTTTAAATTATGATACAGCTGCTTTTATGTTATCATATACCTTGTCAGTTGCCTTTCATGTAGCTTAACTAGGTCATGATGTGCCCAAGTAGCTTTGGCTGAACGGTATCTTCCAAAGTAAAAAAATGAATAAATTCCTTAGTTTTGGGGTAACTTGATGATCATTGTCATTGACGGAGATTGAATCTTCACAGGTGCCAATCAGTACTACTGAATTGATATCATTATCTGGTGGAGAAAAAACTGAAATGAGCTTCCAGTTCATCAGGGAAAATATGATGAGAATTTCGGTACTTGATGAGTCCAATGAATTCTTCCTTTGACTAAACTGAATTTCTCTAGGGAAAAAGACATTAGAACAAGAAACTCGGATTGAATGTACAGATTATTTATTTAGCATTATTTAATTAATTGTACTTTAAAAATACCTATGTTGTGAAAAAAAAATCTAATGCTGAAGGGCCTTTTAATCTAGCAAAGATGTGCTTATTTAGGTTGAGACTCGGTACTAGGCATGTCAAAGTAGAAGTGAGAGGTATTTCTGAGCGAAGGTAATGGACCATTGTCTGAGTTAGAGGTCAGCTTAGTGATGTAGAGTGGTTGCAGTCTTCAGAGTAGAATTAGATATCTCTCCAAAAAAAATTCTGTAACTAAGCATAAGGGTTGAAATCATGATCCATATTGCACAGGGTGTTAAACTAGATCATCACAGCTGTTTGCAAAAGAGTCTGACCAGAAGAGATTGTTTATTTACTTCTGAGGGGTAACTGCTTCCAAGGTATTGTAGGTAGCTAAATTCAATTCTGCAAGCATTTAATTTCCCTATGCCTACTTGCACCTTTAATTTCTTATTAATGTTTTTGGAGTTCTTTCCCCAAACTGGAATTCCCCTGTTTTGTTTCATTTTTCTTGCCCTATATTTTATCTATTTTTTCCAAACTTTCTGCAGTTATTCTTCACCGCTTATTTCTCCTCTGGTTTTATCAGGCATTGAAGCCAGCTTTTTGCTACTGGTCTGTGTTCCCACATGGCAAGTCAACAGAGTGCTTTGCTAAGCAATCAATAAGTAGCATTACTGCCACATCATGAGCACCAGGGCTTTAACATCAGGCTTTTTCTGTCTTTTCCTAGCCTTCGATTGTTATATTTATAGACTTCTTATGGTAGCTGAATAAGCATTATCTTGTCACTCTTTTACTTGTCCTCCAGGCTTAATAGCTGTTTCCAGTGGACTCTTGAGAGTTGCCACGTGAGCATAGAGAGGGTGGAGACACTGTGCTCCTCCCTCCCAATGACTCTTCTCCCCAGTAATTTAGTATTAACCAAGTTGCAAATGTTATGCAACAAAATCTAGGTTCATGCGTTGTCCACGTACCCTTGTTTTTTGGGAGGTCTGGAAATCCCATCTTCCTTCCTATTTTCTACAGCGTGGGGAACAATGCTTGTTCTCAGTATATGTTTATTAGGTCATTAATCATCCTGGATGTACCTTTAAGGTTGGTCTTTCCACTGTGTTGGCACAATCCATTTCTTTTTTTTTTTTTTTTTGAGTACGTGGAGGTCTGTTTAGTTGTTCATTTTGCAAGAGTGTAAGTTTGGAAGGCTGACATTAATGGTAATAATTAAAATGACTGTCATTTAATGCATTGTTTTCCTGAGGCTGCAGAAGCTATGAACTGACTGCCATTTCTTCCAAGTTACGTATTAGATGTTTCTATACGGCAGAAAGGTTAGAATGCCAGTAAGTCTGTGTTATCTTTGCACACATCAGTTTGCAGTGCTACATGAGTAGTAAAGCTTACTGCCACAATGAAAATTTCTGATTCACAATGTAAAAACTGAAGGAAGGTAAAGTTTTAAGAGTAGTTTAGAGTGGTTGCTGTTTTCCTCTTCTCTTTGCAGGAGAGGGTGTCTCATTTTTGAGGATATTAATTTTATGTCTGTACAAGCCAGTAACAATAAATTTATAGGAGTGTAACCTAATTTAACATATTAAAATTTTAAAATATTATCAACTGTCATCATTAGAAAGAATAAAAAACTATTCTTTGTATGGCCTGAAGCCAGAAAAAAGGATGCTATTTGCAGATACTGTTTTCTCTTTAACTTCCTTTTAAATTTTTCTCTCTCTTTAGATGATTTATGAGAAGTTTCCATGAGTGTCAGAAGTATTGTTCTCTTTGGCTTAAAAATAGCGTGCACTAAAGTTTTTCTCCAGATGAGAGAATTACTTCTCCTTTCTTGTTTAATTATTTTTTAAAATTTATTTAAAAATAAGTTTTCTCATTCATACCCCCTATGAATGTAATTGAGTATTATTTCCTGAGAAGAATTTTGGAGCCAGCAAATAAATGTCTGTGGAGGAAAATAAGAAATTATTGAAATGTTTAAAAGTAAAGCACCAACTTAAAGCAAATGTGTTTTTCATAGGTGTTTTAAAGCATCTGTCAACTTTTAAAGTAGTATTTTGGTTTATTTTCAAGTGAAGTTATGTGATCTTTATTGCTGCCATCTGAAATAGACCATTTTCAATGGTCAATGGCAAATAATTTTCTAAACTCTTATTACAGAAAAAATTCAGATGAAAATAAAAGTCACTGTAGCTGAAGTGGATGAAAATGCAAATTCTTTAAGGTGGAAATACAGGCTGAGTACAGAATAAGCATCTGAGAGTAAAGTATTTGAATAATATGTGATTTTTTAATGTCAGTCTAAAATGATCTAACACAATTTTGTTAGGAAAATAACTAAATAGAAGCAGATTGTTAGGTGTAGTACATGTTACTTTCAGTGAGCTTTTCTGTTTCTACATATGTTTGTATAGTTTTATTGCAAGGACTTATCATCTATCACAGAACAGATCCAATCAATGCTAACTCTGTAAAAGAAACCTTCAAGTGGTTGCCCTGTGTTCTGAAGCGTGACACAAACGCTGTGAGCCAGATGTGGGAGCAGTGGCTTCAGGACGGAGACCCGCTTTCTTCCTTTCTCATACTAAGCAGTGGCTTCATTGTTTGGCTGGGGCCTGTGTTCTGAATCAGAATCGTGCTGTCACTTTCTGTTTCTTGGCTGCTTTAAAAACTGAATTGGTGACTGAATTCCTAAAAATCTGCATCAATCTTAACGAAGGGGAAAAGACGTGAGTGGCTGAACACAGAGTGACAGCTCATCTTACTAGGGAAGCCCCTTGCTGTGTAAAGAAGCTTGTCTTTTATCTGAAGTCAGAAATGACACACAAGTGAGTGAGCAAAAGATTATATGGAGACTTTAGTTGGCTGTCAGTGTATACGCTCAATTTGTGCTGTTGTGTGCATTAAAATACAAATTATTTGAGGTTTTTTTTCTTCTCACTGTGAAACAGAATAGTGTGCTCATGTGTTGCAGTGCAAAATCAACTGTGTGTTAATACTATGTATTAATTTGGGCCTAGGTTGGTGCATATGAACTTACTTGAGTATGTGCTTTGTAAAGTCATGCGCTTTTTTTTAAGTTAGTAGTACATAATAAGGATTTTGATGAAAATTCTGTCTTCTTGTACTTAGCTTAATGTATTGCTTTTCTATTTCACATGATGATTAAAGTGAATTAGGAATGGTTCTATTTCCATTGTCTAATATGTAAACAGAAAATAAAAAATTTGGCCAGTTGGCTTTTGAGGGGTGGTCATTAGAGGTTGTAATAAAGGAGAAAGAATGGATATGTTTCTATGTAAAAAGACTTCAAAGTGAGACATTTTTGCATGGGGTCTTTACTACTTTGGGTGTGTTTTCTGTCTTTGTTGTGATGACTCTTCCTGAGGTCTCTTGGGAAAATTATTGATTTCTCTTTATTTTGGAGTCCTGGAGAATAAACAAGTGAATAGTCTGTGTAACTGCAAGAGAATTTAGCTGGAAAACAAGCCTGCTGGCTGGTGAGTCTCTATTGCCTGACATTCACTGGCTCATAAGAGAATGACCTTTTACATTTCCAGTGAACAGTCACCTGTTGGGATGTAGGCAGAAATTCAGGCTGATAGCTGCACTGACTCTTATGTTGGAGAACAGATCTTTCTTCAAACAAATTTATTGTGTTGAACACTGAACTGGGATGTGGTTCTTGAGGCTCACCAGACTTCTGTATTCCTGAAGCTGATTAAAATGGTTGCTTGCATTACAGTGTAATTCTGTTTTTCTTTATCTGTGGCATATTTTGGTTTTTATGGTGTAATTTTCTGTCCATAATAATGTTATTTTATCATTCTATATCCACCTGCCTGTATTTCACACGCTGCTCAGTTTTCCACTGTTCAGGATGATTGAAATTGTGTGACTGTGCATAAGCAGTTAATTCATAGTCAGAGCTTTAAAAATAACTCATCCGAGTTTAGCTGTGCCGTTTAACCAGTAGTGATACAAATGCAGTAATTACAATTACATAGACAGAAGTGAGTGGCATTTAGCACATTGTAATTGGCTCATGTGGTTATAGATACCTTGAAGTAAGCTTAGTCATTAAGACAAAGGGTTAGAAATTGGACTTTAAAAAAACCAACTTTGTGTAAATTAGGAATTATTTAAATAATTGATCTGGCCCTATTTTAGTAAGTTAGGACGCTACTTTCAGAATTTGTAGAAAATTCATAGACTGGATGATATTGGTTTGTATAAATACAGCTTACAAGACTAATTAAAAACTAGTTTAGACAAGAGTTAAGGAAGAAAACAGTTCTTACAAACATGTAAGAGAATATACAATTAAAAATAAAATAATGTACTCCTATTCAATAGCTGTTCCAGCAATAAGTTATATTTCAGAATAGTGTTTTTATAAGCATATATGCCAGAATATGCATTTCTATTAATATGAAGGAATGGGCAGAGGCTAAATGAATGGAGTTTGCAAAGCCACCTTAAAAATCAGATCTCAGTCAGAGTAGGCCTCATAACCTGTGAGCCATGGAGAATTTTTTTTATTGTTACGCACCAAGAGTCTTGGCATGTTCACTGGTCTCGCATTACATGCAAATTTATTCTGTTGTGTGTAATTCAGTCACATCTAAAGACTGGTATTGGCTAAAGTGATTTTGATATTAAGTTCCCATTTGCTCTGAGTATGTGTAGGATTTGAATACTTTCTTCTTGTTACTTGATGTTTTATAGGTCTGTACTTGTTTTAACCTCAGATGCAAAAGGCTTGCACAATCTAATTAGGAATGTGTTTGAGCAAGATTTGGCTACAGCTATATAAATTTGTGAGAAGATGCTGCTTAAGCTTTGAGGAATTTAAGTGAATTCAGTATTTCTGGGCTGCTGTTGGTTTAATTTTTGTTATGTCAGGCACCGTGATGCAGTTGGAAAGGGCAGCGGAAAGCATTTAGGAATCTACTGGTAATAATGGCTGTGTAGTGCTTTTACTGTTCCAGAAAGCTGTGGCTTCGGGACTAGGGGTTATGGCTGTGGTGGTGGGTTTTGTTTTTCTATTCTTTAAAGAGATCAGAAAATTCTCCCAGTAGAACAAGGTGTTCTGGAGCAAGTGGAAGGACCTACATTCATGGTCTTTTTCTGATATCTTTTATGGGCTTTTCATAGTAAAGCTGACTTAATCAAAGACGTTACATTTTAAAGGCTGTAAATTGAGAACAAGCGGAAAATGAAACTTACAGTATTCTTAGCATTTGCTTATATATCTTCTGTTAATAGTGACCTACTGTCTTAAAAGAGGAAACCAAGAATACACAAGCTAGAAGCTGGAAAAATTTGACCCTGAAATCACTTACTATCCTGGTAGTGAGAGTGACTGAAATTGTTACAGATTCTCATGAATCTGTTACATTTGCTTCTTGCAGGAACTTGAAAGGATAGAGGTTTTCTGCTGTGAGGAATTTGCGTTTACCTCTTAGAAGAAAATATTCTGTTCAGCATAGGTGTGGAGGAAAGTAGGCTATGATTCTTCTGGCCTTGAAATCTGCGGATATGAATATTTATCCTTTTCCTTCTTTGGTTCATGAACATGCTAGTAGCATTTAAAGTTTGACTAATAGCTATTGTAATCAGCCTTCAGGGCTTCAGTTGACTGTAGGGTCAGGAAGAAATTGTTTTCCTAATGTGTAATTTGACTTCTTGGCTGCTGATTTGTGCAGTGGCAGATCATGCTGTGGCAGCTGAAATGCTTCCTACTCCAAATGTTGTGTTGTGCCCCTCTTGTTGCAGTTGCCAGTCATGTAGCAGGGGTGACTGTAATGGTATGGGCAGCAGTTCCTATTTTACTGCAGGTTACTCTTCCAGATATTAAAGTATTTGCTGCAGTATTAATTTGGTAATGGATTGTGATGGTATCAGCTCAAACTTTGGGAAGAAGTTTTTCCAGGAGAAATTGTTAGGGCCTTAGCAGAAAACAGTCGTCTTCCTCTGTAACATGGGGAATGGTTCACCTAATAAAGCATGCCCAAGTGACCTCATACTTAATTGCTTGCAGTCTTTGGGCATTGGTAATAACCTGTTCTCTATTGGTGACATACATATTTTGTGTAAAAGGATAGAAAAGACTATTTTCGAACTTGCACTGCAGAACTCTGTGAACTTGATTAGGTCAGGTAGCACAAGTGCAAAAGATGAGCAACTGCTTCTAATTCTGGAATGGGCAAATAAGTACCCAGAAGGGCACCATCAGCATTTCACTTTGAAGAAGACTTTGTCCTCTCTGTGGTCCATATTGGACAGTCTGAGAGCTGCGCTTACAGGGATTTGGGTGATTCTTTATGACTAGTCAGTGGAGCTTTTTGAAAATGTAATTGGCTTTGCCTCATTTGAATGAGGTGACTCGTTGCTTCATCCTGAATTGAGAGTCTGAGAAGCCAGTTGCAAAAACAAGCTTTCATCTCATGAAGGTGTAGGTATTTCCTTGCCATTTCCTTGCTTTGATGAAATAACCAATAAAGTAGAAACACAGGCTTGAAAGTTAGTCTAAACCAAAATAAAAGGTATAACCACAGCAACTTCATCACCATCTCAGTTGAGGTGCAACTGCTGTGAAATGGCCAGCAGCCAAGCTTTGCAGTGCCTCTGACTTCACCTGGCACTAACTATCATCTGCTCTCTGAAAACATTTCTTAAATGATATAATGATGAATGGCACTTCTATTTAACAGTGTCATCCACTCAAAATGTTCTGTAACATCTGTTGCTTTGTTTGTAAGTTGTCACAAAGATGAAATAACCAAAGAGTGGCTGAGAAAGTGGGGTTTACAGAAGGGCTGCCTGAATTCAAGCTGCTTGGGTAGAAAGCTTGGGCTAATTCCTGTAAGCTTCTGTGTATGTTATCCTTGTGAGAGACTTGTTGCTATTTTATACTCTTTGTACCAACAGTGTATCATATTTAAAATGGAGAAAAAAGCCTCAGGAAAATATTAAGAATTTGTGATTAGATAAAATACCCTTTTATGCTTTGCTGGTTGTTGATAGATCATTAATATAAACAGCTGTTTTTGAATAATTTTTTTGTTTGTGCCTGATGCTGCAGTCAAGTGCTGTGTGTTCTTTGTTTCCAAAGCAGAGATCTAGAAAACAATAGAATGTCAGAAAGCCCAACCTCAGAAATGCAATTCCTTTTGCCTCTTAAGAAAATGCACTTGTATTGAAAAAATGGGGGGGTGTTAAATTTTGGTTGTTAAACTTGCAATAAATCATATAGAGGAGAAAACATAATTTCATTCTATATTTCTCCCAAAATTAAAAAGAGAGAGAATTTTCCTTCTGTATCAGCTAATCTGTAGTTTGGGGTTTTTTTGCACAGAGGATAAACGTGACATTTCTGTGAAATTGTGATGAACTGTCATACTCTGTTTTACCCTAACATGTCAAAGCTTCATTTTCTTACGTCTTGCACTGCAGTTCACTTATAGATTTTTTTTGAGTGGCTTTAAAACTGAAATTAAGCAGTGACTTGAATGTCTTATATGCATTGCCAGTTAATTTGAGAATTCACTGGTTCTTTGTTTCTGGCATTAAACTTTAAGCTGGCAGACCTACTTCAGTAATTTAAGTTTTTAAAGCCCAAATTTTCATAAACTGTAGGACTTGATTTTTTTAGCAACTGTTTAAATGCTCTTTTGGTTTATTTGATTTTTTTTTTTTTCCGTAATCTCTTGCCCTGTATAGTTTTTCAGTATAAATTAGTGACCAAACTCTTGATTCTTGGATCAAGGATGGGTTTTGTTTGTTTTGGAAAACATTATAGTAATAACAATAAATATGCAAAACCCCTTAAGTTACTGCTGAGATGATTGACTAGGACTGCTCATGCCACTGTTAATATTGCAGGACATGCATATTGTTTATAATCTGCCCCCTTTCCCCTCTGTGGTGATTTTCACACTCCACCTGAGCTGGGCTGCTTTTTCAGCCTGTGTCACTAAACCTTAGGATTCTGAGGTATGGTGGCCTGGAAAGTAATTGTATAAAATTGTCTTGCTTGGGGCTTTTGTTTGTTTGTTTCAGGGTTTTTTGTGCACCAAAGCAGACAGCAGCAATCTTTGTTTTACCTTAACTTTTGCTTTGGGTCGAATGAAAGCAAGGCTGTGGAGGCTTGTACCTTTGAGAAGATAGCAGAATATGTGGGGGAGTGAGGGATGCAGAATGGAATTTACAAGCAGGAATATGTTAAGCAGCATATTGGATTTCGGGTGTTGAGTGAGATGTCACTAAAGCAGACAGGGAGGGAATGTTTAGGACAAATATGCATCAAAAGTAATGTTTCTCTGTGTGGTAGGTGCCTTTGTTCCTGTCTGCCTAAAGTGTTGTTTGTTTTTTTTTTTTCCTTATATTTGCTTTCTGGAAGTAATGTCACTTTTTCCTTTGAAACATCATAGAGTGGCAATATTGGTAACCTTTGTAATTGTTCTTGTTAGAACAATGAGCTTTAAAGTTGGAGATGAAGGTTTAAATCTCCTTTTTCAGACTGGGATTCAAAATCCATCTTCCACAGGTGCACACTGTGCTTCTGTGTGCTGGGAAATCTAACTTCTTCCTGTCGAAGTTGTTCCTCTTTGTGGAAAGAGGGGCGTGTTACCAGTCACTCAACTTCATCTAGCTGAATGGTAAAGACAGTCATGGAAAACGCACGTAGGCTAGAGGAGGAGTTATTTTTAGGGCTTTTTTTTTTTTTTTTTTTAAAGACAATTTTCTGGTTTGACGTTATTACTGTATTTTATTCTAAAGATCTGCCTTATTGTGTGTCTTAGAGGCTTTTGGGGAGTAAGATGTAGAACTGTGAATTTTTCTGTCTTTAAATCATATTCATTCTTGTACACATTATTATATTTTACAGGAAGGGAAATTTCTTTGCCCTTTAAAAATTTCTTTGCCTTTAAAAGAAAGTAGCATTTCCTACTCTTTGAGAGTAATTGTAAAACAATTGCCTGACCAAATACTTAGAGGAAATAAGTGGAGGATTTGAGAATCCTATACGTGACTGAGGCTTGAATTTTCATAGTTTAGTCCTATGGTGCAAATACTTCTGAACTTTTTCAACTTTTAATATGTTTCTTTCAGTGTGGGGCGAGTTGTTGCCATGCCGAGGATTAGGGAACAATGTGAACAAGGCTTTCCAGATGTACAGTGAAGATTTTTGGTGTATAAATGAAACAGAAATTCTGTTTGTGTCTGAACTCTTTGTGGGCTTAGATGTATTAAACTCAGTTGTTCAGGTACCTAGTCTGTCATAGTTGTTGAAGTACGGAGGAAGTTTGGTACTGCCGGTCTTTTTAGGGACCCCAGAAGTTATTGAACCCTTTGGAGTTAAACATTTTTGTGCCAAAAGACTGATTTGCCAAGTGTGGTAGTACTTAGAGGAAAATTAGTATCATAGATTTTTGTTTGGTACCTTGTTACTCTGCTTTGCTATTTTGGGTTGTTATAGCTCTGTCTACAGAATGAGGTACAGCAGATTTTGAATGTTTTAAGTTGCTCTTTCTACATAATAACAAAGTATTTTTTTCTTAAATTACTTATTTTTTTTTGTTTTTCTTTTCAGCTTTCATCCAATCGGATGGCATAATAGAAATGCTCCGTTTTGATGAAGGAGACCTATTGCAGGTATGTAGTCTGAGTAAACCATCTGAACTAGGAACATTTCATCTTTGTGATAGTTGCTATTTGAAACTCCTGGGTGAGTGGATTTTTGAAAATAAACAAGCATCAAACTTAAGTCCATAAAACCTTTGGACCTTCTGAAGTTATTTTCAACAGTATTCTTTGGCGTGTCCTGAGGTTCTGGTTCCCTAATTTTTTCTATTGGAAAGCTGATGGAGTTTAAAGAACTTCTGATTACTGCAGTGAGGTAATTGCTGTTGCAAATATGTATTTTTCAGGTATAATGTCGCCATTTCTGTCAGCTTTCTTTTGGTATGCGTCAAAACAGGCAAAAAGTTAACTTTAAAGAATATGTGCTGTTGTTTCTAAATGGTCATAGTAGTTGGGATGAAATACATAGCAATGTGGCTTGACACTAGAGCTACGTAATTTTGAAGTTCTGTTGACTAAAATCAAATGCATGCATTTTGTGGATTGTATTTATGTTCAGAATACCTTTTGTTAAAATTACTTAATGGTGTTAGTCCTAGTACTTGAAAGGGAGGAGAGAAGAAAGAAAAAATCAATTAACTGTTTTAACGTGGCATGTGACTCTGTTTAACTTCATTAATTACTAGCACAGTGCTTGATTTACAATTCCTACCTCCATCTGGTCCAGAAGAGTTAGAATATGTAATAGCTGTAGAGTTAGTTCTGGGCTTTTGATAATGTTTGTTTCAGATTGATGAAGGTGGTTTTTCCCCCCCTGCCTACTTAAGTTGTTTGAGTTTTTTGTTCAGTTGTTTAGGGTTGTTTTTCCCTCTTCACTTCTTGGTCCTTAATATAAATCAAGAATATCTTAGTATAGATGTTAATATTATAGTTTACAAGAATAAGATTGTTCAAAGTGATGTAAACTGGTGACAGAAAAGGTTGCAGTTAAAAACAAGAAAACCACCTGCCCTCCCCACCTCAAAAAAATAAAATTAAAACAAACCCCACCCACAAACAAAAACCCCCTACCAAACACCAAACGAGCAAACAAAAAAGTCCTGAGTTCCTCATTAACCAGTTTATAGCTGTCATGTGCTAACACATTCTCATAATAGCTATCAAATGTAGGCTAATGTTTGGACATGTAGAGAGGTGGAAGTTTTCCATGTAGTGGTTACACTCTCAATTACTGAAGCTTTTGACTCTTTCAATATTTCTTTAACTTTCATGGAGATACCACATATTACTGTAAATACAAGTAAAAAAGCCACAAGGCTTCGTTTCTTTTCTTTTACATAATCTATTAGAACATATTTTGTTCAACACAAGTGGTTTAATAAAAATGACCAACACATTGCTAGCTCGGTGTTTAAGGTAAAGGTGATGTAGCTAAATTCACTTACCTGTATTTTTTTTTAACTAATTCAAAATAATCTTACAAATCTGTAGTTATCTCACTTATTTTAGCACTCTATTAACTGCCGTAGTTCTTAAACTAGAAAGTAATGGAATTGCTGTGAGCCACTCATACTGTTAATTGCTCTAACTTTATTGTAGGATGCAGCAGAGACAAGGGAACTCGTTTTAATATGGAGGGACAAAGTCAAGCAGTTCTGCATTTTGCGCTGTAAAATTTGCAGTGCTTTGGATTGTATTTGGCTACCACTTACCTTAATGTGCTGCTGAATGTTTGATCTAAAACAGAGCAAGAGAGACAACATTTTTAATAAGTGGCTTGTAGGGTTTAGGTTATGGTTGTGGTTCTTAGGCCAAAAATACCTATGTAAGTAAAACCAGTTCCTTTTAATCAGAATGATAGCATATACTGTTCTCTCTGGCTTACAAATTACTGGTTTTTTTCATGGAGATTTTAATATGGTGGCCTCTTGTGACTACTTACTGTAATTTAAAAAATAAAAATCAAAGGAAATACACTGTTGTAAAAGCACTTAGGTCTTGTGAACAGCAGTTACTTGGGCTTTCCATAAGTGTTCGCAAATATGAAAGCTTTTTTCTAGTTTGAAAGAGTTGCTTTCCAACTAAGGTAAATCAAATGCCAAGGCTTGAATAATTTTATTGTTAGGGATTCCTGCCACTCCCCTCCAGTTAGTGTCATCCCTCTTGATAGTGGGTTTTTTTTTGTACTTACTTGGGATGCATACTGTTGGTGAAATATTCCTTATGTGTTTCAATCATATTTTAGGACTTTTGTTGTAAAAGAAATAAATGAATTGTATTGAAAAATTGGGTTTGACCACAGTGACTGAAAACAGTTATTTATGAAAGAGCAGAAGTCTTTAAATATTTAAGTAGAAAAGCATTGCATTCGGTAAAAATAAACTGACAATGGAATTTTGATTAGTTCATGCTAGTGGTTAAGAATAGCAAAGTAGAGTCTGTACTTTTTTGGGTGTGGACTTACCATTTGTGGTTTAGAAAGTGCTATTACCATGTAGTTTTACCTTCTGCCTTTCCAGAGCAAAAGTGAAAATTCTATTCTTCAGTGTACATGTTCAGCTTAAAGGTTTATACCTAAATAAATAGGCACTACTACTTCTGATCATGGATTAAATTACAATAATGAGAGAATTTTCTTATTCTGTCTCTTCTTCACATGAATCAGTCCTTTTAAGGATAAGGACTCAACAAATATCTGAACTCTTCAAATAATTTATTTAGATCATGAACATAGAGTAAGAATAGTATTAATATAAATACAATGTAAGTTTTGGATTTCTTTCTTCAATAGCAGGTGGTTTGCTGATGTGTGTATAATTGGTTGGCACTCGAGTCATAGATTTGGTTGATTGGAATGCACTTTGGGAGTTCACCTAGTACATTTTTCAGGTAGTGTTGTGTGTAGATTGTGACTACCCTTGGCAGCTGCTTGATTCTTTCATGATTACAACCTCTAGAGAGGTAACTTTCAGATGATTCCTTAAGTATGTGTTTGTTTCATGCCTAAGCTAATTTTGCTGCTGCTTTTTTCTCAAATACCTGTTAAGTTGGGGGTTTTGGTGTATTTTTTTAACTCTTCATCGTGATAATTTTATACTAAAACCCACCTACAGTTTCTTCATACAAGTTTATACAAACACTTCTTAATTTTCTTTACTGGGTTTTTGTCTATATGCTATTTAAAGTGTAGCATTTATTTAGGATATTTGTGCTCTGAGAGAGGACAGAGTAGTTCCTTCTCTGTTGTAGTAGCATTTGTTTTAGTAATTCCAAAGTGAGTTGTAAGGTTTTGACAGCATTTTATTTGCTCATATAGTTTGTATTTCACTGTGCTCTCCAGACACATTGTTTTCTTTAGTGTGCTACCAGTTAGTCAGTTATTCCGTTTCCAGTTTTAGATTTGAGCTCTTCTTCAGCTGAACTTCTCTTTGTCAGTGTCAGGCTGGCTCCTCCATGTCCTAATTATTTGAACTCTTGTCCAGACCTGACAGATGCTTCAAGCTCCTGATGATGTCATCTGCAAATATTAGGAGGGCTGAAATAAAGTACAACTGTTGCTTTTAATAATTTATCCTTTCATGTTGAGCCAACATACTGTCTCACTTTTTGGGGACCTTATGTTGAAAGGTGAACAGTAAAGGAAATTTTTTCAGAGCAAAATTTTCATTTTGTTTTTAGTTCATAAAGTGCTGTTTCTCAAGTAGATTATATTTGTTGTTAGAGCTTTTGCATTGGGTATCTCATGTTCTGCACAATGTAGTTGGGGCCACTATTTTCTAGAGTGAGCGTTCTATTATTCAGACTTCTGCTTATGTAATAGTATTTTTAAATTCCTAAAATGAGGAAAAAAAAAGTGATAAGGCTTCTCAGTGAAATTTTTTTTTAACATGAATCTGCTGCAATAATCTTAAGTGTATGAAATTATTTTTTTGCAGGCGGACTCCCAGAAATTATTTTATTGATATGTAATGGTTTGCAGAATAACTGAAATAGGAAAAAAAATTACTGTGTGGTTATATATATTTAATACATATTTACTGTCTTTGGTAATGAGAATTAAAATTGTCCTGAATGTCAAATAGACAGGACCTTACTATGATTTGCAGGGGCTTTGTAACACAGAAGCTGTGGAACCGAGTTACATGTGTGGTAATCAGCAGCGCTGATTTGAGGAACTTTAGCATTTTCTGCATGACTTATACTTCATTCTCAATAGCACAGTAAAGAAGTGTCTTGACAGTCCTGGTGTGTCAATAATAGTGTTTTTAGGGAGTAAAGTGTAAGTGTATTTTGTAATTAACTCTAATTTTTATATTGCATATTGACTTTTTAAAGGGTTTTGATATGGTCTCCACTGGTATCTGTATAGCCAAACTGCTAAGATACAGACTATGTAAGTGGGCAATAACTGGACCATTGAACTCAGTGGGTATATTTTACCATACAGAGTTCAGCTGGTGGTCAGTTACCCACGATGGAGCTTGGAACTGAGGGCAGTACTGTTTAATGTCTTCATTAGCAACCTGGATGATGGCAGGGAGAGTATTCTCAATGAGTTTGGAGATGGTACCAAGTTGGGCAAATTGGTTGTTGCACTAGAAGGTAAGGCTGCTGTTCAAAGGGACTTACGCAGGCTGGCAGGAACCTCATGTCATTCAGCAAAGGCAAGTGCAAAGCCTGCACCTGGGAGAGAACAACCCTGTGTGACAGCACAGGCTGGGTAGTGGCAACAACACTGCATGAAAGACGTGCAGGGTTTGGGTAGACAACAGTTTGAACATAAGTTGTCCATGTGCTGTTGCAGCAAAGACAACTGCCTACCTGTGGAATTGTATGAACAAATGTGGAGCCAGGGAGTGTGATTTCCCCCTCAACCTGTGGGGCTGCAGCTGAGTGTTGTGTTGAGTCTGAGCTAGCCAGTACAAGGAAGGCACAGACATACTGAAGCAGGCACAGCAGAGGGATACCAGAACGATCAGGAGGCTGGAAGGCTTCTCATGATAGGATGTATTTCTTCAGCCTTTAGAAGAGAAGAGCAAAAGGAAAACTGGTTGCTGTGGGCAGTGTAGAATTGACAGGAGCCAGATTTTATATTGTGCTCAGTGGAAGGCAGGCTTTGGATACAGATTTCAGCATGGAACACTCCAAACCCATGTTAGAAAAAACCTTTTAAGCTCGAGAGTGATAAACACTGGACCAGGTTACTCAAAGAAGTTGTAGAATTTCTATCTTTCGAGATAGCCAAAACAGGATGGCCCAAAGCTGTGAGCAACCTGCACTAGACCTCCCCTGGGCAAGGGTTGACTCAATGGCCTACGGAGCTTTCTTTCCCATGTGTATGATTTTATAAAAGAATAAAAGCCATCTTAGTTAATTGTCATTGCTTGTGAGCAGCTGAAGTCCTTCTGCTACTTACACCAGAGGAATTGCCATCCCCAGGGTTTAGTTTAAAAATAATTAACTGGTGCCCAGGAGTGACTGTTGCTAAGCTGATGTCAATAGTGTATGTTGCATCAGCTAGTCAACTGATGTTTTTGTGTCCTTATGTGAGTTTGGGTCATGAAAGAGAATTGCAAGACTGACTCAGTTTAGTCCACTTTCACCTACCTTTCAGATTACAGCAGTAATTTTTTTCATTACCTTAAGCAAGATCTTCATCATTAATTATGTTTCTTTTAATTATACTACTTATTAGCATAGAGCTCATGAGTGCAGCAGTGAAGATTTAAGCTGCCATCTACATATCAGTTTTGTAGCTGTGTCTCAGCATTTAGTTCCAAGCAGCACATGGCTTTTCTACAAGAAGGAACCAGCCTTACTATAAAATAGCAAGATGTAAAATGTTCTGAATGAGTCTTTCAGACTGTAACAGTCTTTTAAATTAGTGTGGATACTCCTGTGTAGAAATTCAGAAAGTTTTGGTCATAGAGAATTTTGTTACCATTAATGAAAAATATTTGGTGTCGAGAAACCCCAGTCTTGACTAAGAGAGCCTCTCTACTTTGCTCCTGCTGTCCTTGTTTAAGACTTTTGAGCTCTAATTTAGTTGTCTAAACATAAGTAACCAGTGCTATTTGAGATGTCCTGAGCTGTCCTGGACATCTACATGGACCTGGCAGATATGACACAGGGCACAGGAGAATCTGTGTCCTTCTGGGTGTCAGTCTGAGACCAGGCAGGTTGCCCTAGGACATTTATCTAAAGTGGCAGTGGATGCCTATGTTTAGATGACTGAATGTAGTGAGAGCTAATATGAGCTCTTACCAATAAGTGAAGAATATTATAACGAATTGGTGAGACATTAAAGTTAACTTGGGGGTTGTAATTGGTTCGGTTTTTTTGGGTTTTGGGGTTTTTTTGTGGGATTTTTTGATTTTTATGTTCTGGCTAAAGTTATTAGCTTCTTTAGAGACAGCCTTTGGGCTATAAAGGTTTGCGTTTTGATTCTTCATGTGTGCAGGATTGTTGTCTGGTGTCTTCCAGAACGATACTGAATATGTAAAGTGTGCTTTGAGGTACGGTTTCTCTGTGAAATATTTCTTGAGGACATGAGCCTCTGGAGAGAAACTATTCTAAGTCTTGAAGCTGGTGCTGGCTGACTGCCTTCACATTTTCTAACTCGCTGTGTACAAGTTTTTTCAAGATCTTTATTCTGAAATCCCTTTGATTTACAGTTTAATCCTTCTAGGGTTATATAAGAGATAAATTAAAAGCATGAAACTGGTAGTAGCAACAGCCTAAATGGTATATGCTATCTTTAAATAAATAAATAAAAATTATAAAAAAAAATAATCATCTTTCTTCAAGACTTCAACACAGCCTTTAGGGTGGAAAGATTATAAATGCCCAGTACTGGTAAGAGGGGTGATTTTTCCCTCTCCTGCTTCTTTTTCCCACTCAGTTGTATATTTCTGCTGTTTCTTTTGTGCTGAGCTTACATTTTGTTGTTGGGCATTTAGATTGGGAAATTAATACAATTGAAGGTTTTTTCCCTGTAACTTAACTTATTATGTCTCTTGAAATATTAGTAGTGTGCATACACAGCCTACTTCCTGATCCGTACATTGCAATATTTTATTGGTAATGCTTCTCCAGTACAGATAAGATGTAATAAATGTTTCGTATAAATTATATTTTGTCTGTGCTGCTCTTTTACAATTTATCCTTTGCAGAAGAAAAGACTAAGTCATATTAATTAAAGAGCATAATGTTATTTGTCTTGACCTGATAAATAGACAGTGTTAAAACGTACACTTAAATAATGGATTGCCCAGGTACATGATTTTAGTTTCTGGCATTTTTGTTTAACAGTTTTGTGCAGTCACACAGGAAAAATAGTATGCCAAACTGTATTACAACAGGTCCACAATGATACTTGTCGATCAAATAAAAAAAAAATATTTAGGACTTGAAACTGAACACAGTTGTATGTTTTTGTTTACTGCACAACTCAAAAGATTGACATGTAATAAAAAAGAGTGATAATTTTAGAAACTGCCACATGAGATTTATTTTTGGTTTAGTTCCATGATGCTATGGCTGCTGAAGTTAGTGTGCTATTTCTTTGCTCTTGATTGACCCTGATCCAAAACCCAAACAAACTTAAAAACCTAACAAAATCCACAGAACAAAATACCCACAAAAACATCAAACAAACAAAAAGCAAACAGCTTCTGCTCAAAAGGCAGAAAGTGTCATTAAAATGTATTTATAATTTTGTTGGTGTTTAATGGCTATCTGAAAGCAAAGCCCAGGCATTTCTTGTAAGCATGAATCTTTGATAGATTTTTGCTCTTAAATATATTTGAGGTTTATGACTCTTACCAGAGTGATTTTTTTATTTTAAACTTGATCTACAGATACTAGACCTAACATTTTTGTAGCAAATTTGTAATTTCAGAACACAGGTGAGAACCTTGAGTGTTCAGTCAGATAATTAACTCTCAATAGTTAATGACATCCAGGGCTATGTAGTAGTTGCACTTTTGTCCATTTTATGTATTTCCATTTGTTTCTGCATTTTTCTGGAGTTAAGCAGGATGTCCGCTGCCCTCTGTCTAAAAGTTGGCCTGGGTGGGGTCTTAGACTGAGACTAATATTAGGGATATTGACTGCCAATTGCGATGCTTAAGAGTGTAGATAACAAACAACTTTCTGTGTGCAACAATTTAAAACTTAATAGAACATGCTGTCTTGTTAGGGGCAAAGCTAGTTATCAAGGGTGGAACAGTGTTTGTAATGGCTATTTTAGTTGCCCTGTCATAGGATCTGAACCTGTTAGCTCCATCATCTGACTGTCAGGTAATTGCTGGTAATTTAATTATGTGCTTTAATTATGTTTTGAAATAGAAAAAAACAATTAATGAAAGGAAGCTTTTATTTAATTGTAGTGAATAATGCACTTTCAAGAGAATTGGTAAGGATTACAGGGTGTTTTATGTATCTGTTAACCTCATAGAGTAAGTTTGGTTGTTGTTGTGGTTTAACCCCAGCCAGCAGCTGAGCCCCACACAGATGCTTTCCCACTTCCCCCAGTGGATGGGAGAGAGAATCTGAACAGTAAAAGTGAGAAAGCTCTTGGGATGAGATAAAGACTGTTTAATAGGTAAAGCAAAATACAGCATTCACAAAAGCATAATCATGGAATATCCTGAGTTGGAAGGGACCTACTAGGATCATTGAGTCCAACTCCTGGTCCTGCGTGGGGCAGCCTCAAGATTCACACCATGTGCTGGACAGCGTTGTCCAAACACTTCTTGGATGCCTTTTCCCGTGCCAAACCACCATCTGGGTGAAGAACCTTTTCCCAATACCCAACCTAAACTGCCCCAGACACATGCTGTCTCAGAAGGCGTACAGTCACTGTCCTTATCTTGATCTATGAGATTTCTCATGGTTGCATTGAGAAAATACCACATGGGTAGCATAAAGCTGGAAGATTGCTTTTACCTTTCCAGACTGAGGAAAACATAAGATATGGAAGGTAGAGATCTATTTTTTTTCTGATTAACTGATTTAGATTTCAGAGCTAATAAACTAACATGTTAGGCAGTACTTCCTAGAAAGTTTTAGATCCAAAATGTTTTCTGTCTTAAGCATTCACGAGTTGACTAAAACAGATTTTAAATATCTTCTTTCTTCATTTTAGTTGAATTTCTCTTACCACCTGTTATGAACTGTTTCAGAATAGTAAGTATTTACTTATATGCTACTGGAAACAGAAAATGGACTGTGACATCAGAGATTAAGAAGATGAACTAAAAGCTTATCAGTATGTGAGTGGTATACCTTAGCTAGGAAAGCGTGGAAACATTTACAAGCCAGTGTATTTTAATGAAGAATAAGAAATGGCCTGTTTTCTTGATTACAGTACAAATGTAATAGGCAAGTTTAAATGAAAGCTTGCTGACTTGTAAATAACAGTAAAATTGACAGTATAAAGCAACTTACTTTGTCTTTTACTGTTCTCTTCAGTGAGGACAAACTGCATTGACTATTCTGTACTGCAGAGCATAATTTCATATGAACCCCTTCCTGCAATGTCCCTTTATCAAGGCAGTCCGACTGTTTCAGAGGTTTTAAGCCACAAAAATCAAATTGATGCTTTGCCTAGACTTGCAAAGTTGCAAACTAATCCTCAAGTTCCAAACAGATTAGGTTTATTTTACAATAGTAAATAATAAGTTTCCAGCTTTCTTTGATGCAAATTGGAGGATGAATAAGCCAAGTAATTTCATTTTAAATCTGAAACACTACTTAGATTTACAGTCCAGAATTGATCCTTGATGTGAATCAAACACTAATGTTTGTAGACCAAGTGATTTAATAGTAGTAATAAAATTTCCAAAAAGTGTCTCCTAAAAGCAAAACAAAAATCCCTCTAACAAAAGAATCTATATTTTAAGTAAAGATAATTTTTAAAAAAATGTTTAAAAGTATTTTTTTTTTTAGGAAAAACAAAGAAAAGAAAGTACAATTTGTAGCTGAAATGTAAATCAGTGAAGTGTCCAGCCAAGGGACTTGATTTTTACTTCTGAAATGCAGTATGACAAGTTTTTATTCCCCTTGCAAACAAGCATCATCCCCATACTAGAGTTGAACTGTGTCAGAAGAGCCAAGGTGCATCATAGACTTTATCAGACCTGTAATGTTTCTTCCCACTCTCAGGAGATAAATATTCAGCTTGACCATGAAATGTCTTTAAGAGGGGAACTAAAATCCTCAATTTGGTCTCCAAATCCCGTGGGAAGGCAGAAGGGTTCAGTTACGTTTGTTTTAATGTTAGCTGTATCAGGAGAACATTCCATGTACAGCCTTCTAATCCAGTTGGTATTTCTTAGACAAGGGTAAACTAATTGGAAATCCCTGGACAACCTAACCTCCTTGTTTTCAGGTAATTAACTGTAATGTCCAGCAGAGTGGAAGGAAAGGTATGAATAATAGAGGCTAGAAGATCATTAGGAGAGAAGGAGATGAAGTTTCCTAGTCAAATGGAGATTATAGCCTTCTTTGTTTTCTAGGTGTTAAATTACATCAATGAGATAATTGCTTGACTATTAACTTGGTTTATATGCTTTTCTTTTTAATTTGTTTCTTACATCTATGCTAGGTTTTTCTGTTGTTCCAGAAAATGTTACGATTTCCTGGACATTTTTCCTTCCCTCTGTTTTTAAGTTGTTAATTTAGTTTGTTAATTTGTTTTACATTTTGTAGGATTTTCTGCCACTGGAACTGACTGCACTTCTTGCCCTGGGCCAAATAGTCTTTCAGTAGACGTTTGATTTCTTTAATTGGGAAAAGCCAATTTGCATTTTCTGCTCCAGATCTAAACTTCTCCTTTTGTCTTTCAGGGTCTGATCTACTAGCTTGTTGCAGTTCTATTTTGTTTTTTTTTCTCTACAGAAAGTATAGTGCTGTCAGTCTTAAATTTAATTTTTTTTTGTTTTACAGACTGAGACAACTTTAGGCCTCAGTTCGTATCAACAGAAAAGGTAAGCATATTTCTAAAATTTTAGTACAGACTTCAATTGCAAGATTTGTGACACTTTTCATAAGAAAAATAAAGTTATAGTGTAAAATGATAAGTAAAAATTGTGTGATTTTTTAAAAATTTCTCATACAGACAAAATGAAACTAAAATGTAAAACATTTTTTTAATACTGAACAGCTAAATCATAGCATCACAGAACGGTTTGGGTTGAAAGGAACCTTAAAGACCATCTAGTTCCACTCCTGTGCCATGGGCAGGGACACCTTCCCCTAGACCAGGTTGCTCAGAGCCCCATCCAACCTGGCCTTGAAAAATTGCACGAATGGGGCATTCACAACTTCTCTGGGCAGCCTGTTCCAGCACCTCACCACTCTCACAGTAAAGAATTTCTTCCTAACATCTAGTCTAAAGCTGCCCTCTTTCAGTTTAAAGTCATTCCTGCTCATCCTGTCACTAAATGCCCTTGTGAAAACTCCCTCCCCAGCTCACTTTAGGTACTGGAAGGTGCTGTAAGGCCTCCCTGGAGCCTTGTCTTCTCCAGTCTGAACAGCCCCAGCTCTCCCAGCTTGTCTTCATAGGAGATGTTCTTTCTCCCTCTGATCATCTTTGTGGCCCTTCACAAAAAAGAAACTTAACGTGGAATAAAAAGTTGAAGAATTCTTTTAATTCACTTTATAGTGTATACCACAGAGTAATTCTGTGTAATAAGGCTTTTTAAAAATCACTTTACTGAAGTTACCTTTATTGAGAAAGAAGTGGATTTGTTTGCCTGCTTCAAAAGTTCTTGGTGTCCTTTTATGTTCTTTTTGATAGATTCTTCCTTGTACCTTTCTGTCCCACCATAGAATCATTGAGGTTGGAGAAGATCTCCAAGATCATCAAGTCCAACCTTGAACCGAGTACCACCATGCCAATTAAATCATATCGCGAAGTTCCACATCTGCTCTTTTTTGATGGTGATTTCACCTCTTCCCTGGGAAGCTTGTTCCAATGCTTAACCACTCTTTTAGTGAAAATTTTTTTCTTAATATCCAACCTGAATCTCCCTGATGCAACTTGAGACCATATCTCCTTGTTCTTTCACTGGTTGCCTAGGAGAAGAGGCCGACTCCTACCTTGCTGCAAGCTCTTTTCAGGTCGTTGTAGAGACTCACCCCTGAGTCTCCTCCAGGCTGTACAACCCATGACCCTGTCCTGTCCTCTTCCATCCCAAAGACGTAATCTATTATCAAAGAATTGGTGTGTATGATATCTGAGAAGGAAAATAAGTGGCCTCTTCTTTTCCCTGTTCCCTAATTTTTCTCTAGAGAATCATCTGATATTCGTGTTTGTTTAATGAGTGCATTGAACAATAATAATGAAGCTTGTTTCTTGTACAATAGCATTGAACAAACTGTCATAGTGCATTTTCAGTAAATACAGCTATGTTTTTTTCCACGAGCTGTTTCCCGTTCCTTCTCAGGAAATCTAGTAAAAGAGCTATTTTTTATTTTTTTTTTCCATTTTGGATGAATTCTTATTTTGCTGTGTTTATAGTTGCTTAAATGTGGGCTTAAGTTCCTTTTTGCAAGTTTTGAAAAATCTCTGAAATCTCTAGCTGTGGACAGGAACATAAACAGCTGTAGCTATGTGCTGCAGTATGTCAGTCAGATTGCACGTATGAGAACATGAATTTATAGGAATGACAATTGAACTTAAGATAACCACAATTAGCGTATTTTGTCTTGGATAGAGTCAGATTTTACGGCGATACTTTAAATGGAGAAATATCTTTTTCAAATCATCAAGTCTCAATGGCAGAAAGAAAGTGCCTGTATTGGCATCTAGTGCGATATGAGCAATATTTCTGTCTCTCAGAAAACAACTGAATATGGTGGTTCTTGAGATTGAGGCCATGGGTTAGATTTGCCTTCATTTTATTTCTCAACTAAAAAGATTGCGTTCTTTGTTGGAAATTTCAGTGTTCTAGAATATGTTCGATTTAAACACTGTTTAGATATTTGAAAATAGGTCTGCCAGGAAAGTAGTCCACTTAAGAGCACTGGTCTGTTTGGGGTTCAGTCACAATATGATAACGATCTGCATCACAAACTTTTCAATGCCATGTTACATAGTAAATACCCAGTTTGCTGTCTGTCTGTTACTGGTTTTGCATGAACCCTTTCTCTATGCATTTTTCTAGGTCATTTTTTTCCATGGCATTGCTAGAACAAATACATGTCTCAATGATTTGTCTTTCTTTGTCCTTAGTAGAGATTATAATATCTTCTTCTTGGTATAGTTTGCAGATGTTTCTTCCCTTGTTAGACAGTTTATTCAGTTCTTTGATCTGCTTTTTTAGCACTAATTGAAAGGAGGGAAATGAACTAGCAATTTAATTTGTTTTGTTCTTGCCCATGGTCCGCTTACAGTGCATCCATTCAAGCTTCTCCGTGTTCTTTCCCCACTCTTTCCCCAGACAGCCCCCTCTTGGGAATTGTTAGCTTTGAAGATTAATGCTAACAAGATTAATATCATGAATATGTTTCCCTGATACAGGATTAATGTTGGCATAACTGAGCCAACCACTGTCTGGGTGGTTTATGAAAAAAATTTGTTGCCAGTCTTTATTCATCTGCATTTGTAGCAGTGGCTACAGAGAGATACTGAAGTGGTCAGTTGTTTTGTGGGAATTCAGTGTCTCACTAAGCCAGTGATTAATACCCATATTTTTAAATCTATTTTAACTATAAAATTTAAAATACATTTTCTGGTATATGCAGCTCAGTCTTATTTTTAAATATTAACAAGTTGTGAATGCACTCAGGTTACTTACACAACATTTTTAGCTAAAAAAGTCTTGGTGATGGTGCGTTTGAGTGTATTCTGGCACAAAAAGCACCCCCTGTGAGGCATTTGCCTATTTGTAATTTTAAGAGGTCAAATGATTATTATTAGAAACACTTTGATTTGGTGGTAATAAAGTATCAGCTTTTTAAGAGATTCTGTTTCTAAATAAAATCATGAAATCTTTTTCTGCTTCACAGTTTAATGCTGTTGTCTATATTTCTTGACAATTTATGACACAGGAGAGGAAATAAAACCCTTTAAAAAACTGGTAAAGTAATGTGGGAAAAATATATGTGGAGTATGCTGAGATTTGAATCTTCTACAGTAGCAATTAAAGATGCTACAGATAAGATTCCACAGAGTTCAGACCTCCTCCAGAAATCCCAGAACAGCTAGAAAGGTAAAGTGAGGATACTGAGAAACAGTTGCTGCCCAACTTTGCAAAAATCTTTAAATACTGGATTTGACAACCATTTTCTTGTTCTCTAAATGCAAAGATGTGCGTGGATTATCTAAAATTATGAGTGCCTAGTACTCTGTGATAACGCAGAAAGCATTATAGAGGTGCTGCAGAATGTCCTTAAGACAGAAGAATATTGTGGCTCAACACAGATGGACATCCATATCACCTACAGTCTTTTCAGGCATTGCTATTTTGGCCATTTTTATAACTGCATCTGTGACTAACCTTATTGAGACATGAAGATGCACTTCAGTAAATTGCATCTGGTAGTAGGTTGCTTCTGGGTAGTAGCAATACTGTAGTTAGCAATTGAGGTAAATGCTCACTCATTTGGATGACAGAGTGGATGGAACAGTGAGGATAATGATCAGGTTGGGGGCTGTGTGTAGTTCACTCTCAACTCTTATTCTTAAAATCAAAATTCTTGCAGAAAGAAAAAGGTGTTGAGCCCGCTTAAATTATAGGTTCAGGTGACTCCTGCTTAGTTCTTAGATCTTAGTCTGCTGGAGCTTGTTGGCAGGTACCAGTACTCCTCTCTTCCAGATGCATCTTTTCCTTTTCATGTTGTTCTTGATTTTAAAAGTTAGAGAGCTTGGAGGAGTAGGGAAGGGAAAATGCTTAAATTGTGATATAAGACCGGGAGCCATAGTTCTACATGCATATAATAGTAATTAACCGTATGTCATTATGCTGTAAAGTTGCCCTACCCATGGGTGTATCCAGCCTTCGGTGAGCAAGTGCCCAGCAGAGCAGACATTATCATCATTCTCTAGTCTGCTGCAAGTTGACTCATGTTGGGCCTTTCAGTATGCAAAGTTTGGGAATTCCAATATTGCCTGTTCACATTTGAATCTTAGTACAGTTGTTACTTTTATTATAATAGTTGGCAGTCATGATGATGTCGCTGCCTTAACCAAACCTTAACCATTTAAACATTCTATGCTGCCTAACTGGCTGTCCGGGATAATGTAGCTCTGTGGTCTGAGAAAATGTTGCCTAAGCTTTCCATGTATGTGAAGAGTTGTGTATGTCCTGATTGTTCAAGTTAGATCAAGTTGCTCTTGGCAGTATTTTCAATGCATTATTAATTATTGCTTTTGTAAATACTATAAATTTTTTCTAATAACATGTCCATAAAAGGAATTTGTGTCCTTTTGCGAATAATAACCAGTAAAAAGAGGTGCTGTCTGACTGTTCAGAGTTTTAAATTTGGAAGAAATTGACAGAATTATTTTAAAGATGACTATTGAAGAATGGTTTCTGGTTAGTGTTATCTTGACAATGGAAGTACCTGAGCTTTTTTGTTCATTTTCATTTAAAAGTGCACTCTGAATGGTTTTTAAAATTGGACTGTAAACTTTGAAGACATACTATCCACTTATTTTGTCCTTTCAAAACGTCACTGCCTATATAATTTTCCAATTGTATTCTTACGTGCAGTGTCTTTGTAAACTTCATTTTGTTGAGCATTTGTTCTGTGAGGTTAGATTTTAGCCTGAGAAGGTATACCCAAGCTCTCTTACTGCTCTCTTACTTGGCAACTGTAATGAGTCACAGTGGCACTTAATAGTAGCAAGAATTGTAATTTTTTGTAGACTTGGACAGTTTTTCTTTTTAATATGCCTTACACCTTCACTTCTGTTGTGATCTGCATACATATGACATACGTGTGTGCACACACATGCATAGGTAACTATATACCAAGGCTGACTGACTATGCCTGGTTTTGCCCCAATAGTGTTTTACTTCTTCTATGTGGATAAAGCTATTTTTTATAACTAAACTCTAAGTAGGATTGGAGATGCTTCAGTATCCAAACTCAGAGCTATAAATTGATCATCATGTTATAGATCTCTGTGTATTATACTTTAAGTGTGAAGATTCAGTTGTGGAGTTTTAGAGTGCATAATTTAGACATTGTATTTTTATTTTAAAAGCTTTTGATTTGTTATACTATTGTCATTGCCCAGATCCATGCTATTAGAGGATACTGTTAGGAATTCATACCCTATTCTTAAATTTTTATTCCTGTAAATAGCTTTTTTGTCGAAGTGTTTCTGGAGTATGGAAAGACATCTGAATTTGATCAATAATTAGTTTTCCTGGAATGAAACTGAATGGAATTGGATTGACTGAGTTCAAGGCCTCAGCTTGTGTAAGGCAGGCCACATGTGCTCCCTCTGTTGAGGCAGAACTGAGAAGTTCTGCTGCTGTGACTGGGTTTGTGGAGCAGCTTTGCTTACCCAGGACAAGTGGCTGCAGCTCTGTCTTTGAACATTTGGGATTGATTTGAAGTCAAGGTTCTAAAACAAGAATGCTGTTTTAATATCAGTGACACAAGCATTGGAAGAAAAAAGAAAGCTATTCGGCTTGAGCCTTTCAGGAGCCATCGATCTTTAGCCTTTCCTGATAATTTTTTTAAAGTTTCTGTCTCCCCATTTTGTTTTATTACATTAATACAATTTTTACTTAGCCCAAAATAAAGTGTTACAGAAGTACAGAGATACTTAAGTGTGGTCACAATCACGTCATTCTGAATTAAAAAAAAACCTATTTCAGTCAATGAAACTGCTTTGCATTTTTTTTCTTACAATTTCTGTTGTGGGTTATTGATTGTGCTCTATACAACTGTATTGGTAAAAGAAGTAGTAGTAGTTGCTCCTAGGCACTTTGTTGTCTTCCCTACTGGATTGTTTGAGTGCTGTGTAAGTTTTGATCTTCATCTGCTAGAAGTCTGCTGAAGAGTTTCTAGTGGGAGGTTAGTATAGACTAAAGAATGTTTCCAGACCAGAGCTATCATCTTTGAGATATTACGAGTTTTGAACAGTATATATATGGGCTGTTTTCTCTTGTGTGGCCTCAGTACCATCAAATGGGTCTGAGGTTGTTTATGTAGTAGTATAGGTGTGTTAGAGAAACTCATTATGTGTATGGAAATTACTGTTACACATTGGACAATATCCAAAACATCTTTCATAGCAGTGGTTGGCCACTTCTGTGACAGGTGATGTAAACATGTTTAACATACTGTTTTACTTAGCCATCCTTATATAGAGCAAAAGTTTACACTTCAATTATATTCATTTTCAAGATATGCACTCTTGCATAGTCTTTTCTGGAGACACCACGTAATCATGTAAGTGGCTGTGTAGTACTCTGACTGGACGAGTTTGTTTTGTCTTTTGAATTAGTTGCCCTACTAGTATTAATGCATGTTTTGCTAAGGAAGGGCTATTTGAAATGAGAAGGGAGCAAATATGTGTAATTTGATAGTATTTCTTACAGCATTTCAATTTTTCTTGCAGTGTATCCCTGTATCGGGGAAATTGCCGGCCCCTCCGGTTTGAGCCACCAATGCTGGATTTCCATGAACAGTAAGTTGAAAAGTCTTTTGATCTCTTTAATTAGACAAGTAAAAAGTAATTAAAAAAACCAGAAACCCACCCCAAACCCAAACCAAACAGGAGGGGCAGGGAGGACAGGACAGAACCCCCAAATGAACAAAGAAACAAAAAAAACCCAAGCGAGCAATGAGAGTGTTTAAAGCTGATGGAGAAAGTTGTATACATAATTTGCTTTAGTAGGTTGTAGAGAGCTGGTGTACTCAGTTTTGAACACTGTATAGTGACTTGTCAGCTGCCATGGTTTTGCTGGTGCAGGTACTTGTACAGCTGCCCTGTGGAGCAGACAGTTTTAAGTCTAGAACTTAATGTGCTGAGGTGAGTTTACCTTCCTGCTTGTATGTAACCCCCATCAGGAAGCATCTACTCTAGCATGCTCATTTTACTATTGCTTTGGTGGCAAAAAACCTGGCAGTGAATCTGCACTTATTAGAACAGTAATGTCAAGTTATGAAAATAGAGCCTCAAGGAGAACAAACAGCCTCCAGGAACCTAGCTCCATGCTCTCTACCTTGCAGCTGCTTACTGTTTCAATTCTGACTTCTCTAAAACATAAATGAAGGGCAGAAGGAAGGAAACGTAACAATTTCATCAATGCACCCGTTTGAAATCAGTTCTGCGGGGAAGTATTTCAGTCTTAAATTTTCCTACCAGTTACAGTGTATAGGTAGCTACAATCCCTCTTCTTTTTAACCGTCAAAATTTGTTCTGGTATTGGTGTTCCTGGGTGCAGCCTCTGTGCATGACTGATACTTGGACCAATTTAAACTGCAGTGAGGACATTTCAAACATCTTGTTAACAGTTTGGCCTGGAAGAATGAAAACAGCCCAGGTGTGCCTTAGCACAGCATTGCTTCCCCCATCCTCAGCCAGTACAGCTGCCAGATGAAAGGCTGCTGTATTTACAGATAAGCCACAGATTATTAATAAAAACATAGTACCCCTTTTCTTTCAGAAAGACTTTTGTACAGTGTGGTGACTACAGAGATATACAAGGAAGCTCCTGTGTATTGACATGGTGTATCCTTCTGCCTTTCTGAAAGAAGGGAAGCTCTACGTTGTTTGTATGGAGTAACTTTCTAGAAGTATACTCTGTACAAAAAAAAATAAATAATACAACCCACTATAATGTCACTAAATAACAAAGCTGTATGGAAATGCCTCATTTTACAGAAATGCTCAGTCTAGAAAAGTTATAACCTTACTTCTGATTAAAGACAGAGTAAGTCACTCTGTCCCCTCATCCTTTTGCCTCCAGAATTTCTTATAGCTTTTGTGGTTGTCTATTTTTGTTATTTGGTTTTTTGGTTTTTTTTCCCTAATGTCAGTAACTGGTCTACTAGGTAAGAGGATACTGAGTTTTTAAATTGAATAACAAAACACCTCATAGTGAGCCCTGCTCTACTGCATTTGTGCTATAACAAAATGAGATTATAGTTAACAAATCATACTGGTGAGTGCAGTACAAATTCAAACTTGTAGAGCAGTGTGTTTTGTTAGAGTTACTGTAAACTTACCTATTGATTTGGTTTTAAGTTATTTTCTCTTCAAAATGGTAGCACTTTCCAGTTCATAGTAAATCCAGAATTTGACATTTGAAATGTATTTTATGCACCTTTTCCTACTGTGAATAAAGTGTTGATGTGCTCTGAAATATCATGGTTTTAAAGGTTGTCTAGACTTTGTGTCCTTATCTGAAAAAAGGTAGCTGCGCTTCTTTACTTGGTGGATTTCCAAAGACATTTTTTTTTCCCATGCTAAAAGTAGATCCAAGACAGTATCATAAATACTTTAAGTTGTTCTTCATTACATTTTGGCTTTTTATGGAAACTGTTCATGTCAGAGCTAAAAGCATTGTAGAAATTGTGTAGATCTAGTACAGTGTTGAAGTAGCACAAATCTCTTACTTGGGAATGGCTTTGTACAATAAATGCAGAACTGCCCTGGGGGATTGGTGCATTCTGTCAATTAAAATAGGGAATCTCTGTGTTAGATCTTGATTCATTATATGTTCCATTTATTTTTTTCAAGGTATATGATAATTAATTTATCTGTTGTCATTTAGGTCATAGTCTCAGGCAGAAATTGTCTTCTGATTTTATTAAAACTTCAATGAGATGTCAAAAACAGTTTTAGAAAAGGTTTAGATATGGAGCCCCGAAGTTCAGTTCAAAATTTGTGAACTGACTCTCAGAAATACTGAGTAACTCAGCCTTCTGGTGAGAACAAGCTGCAGGTACCAAGCACATTTGAAGTCAAATAATGCATATTTAAGCTTTTGAGTTTTTTGCCTTTTAAAACAGACAGGGTTTTCACATTGAAATTCGGTCTCTTCTGTCTTTGTTATTCATGGATTTTAGGAAAGTCATAAAATGCATATTTAGTTTCTGAATAGGCACTATACCTAAAGGGTGGGTTTTTTAATAGGTAGCATGTAGCATTTAATAGAGCAAACTTGTTCAAAGTTCATGTGTATGCTGAGCTATCAACATGTATCATTCTTAGGCTAAAGAGAGTTTTAATATTTAATTTCAGTTGGAAGTTAAGCCGTTATTGTGACATTTTTGGTCTGCTAAGGTGTGGGTTTAATCAGGTGTTTAAAAAACATGCCAACTTGAGCAGGAATAATATTTAATAAAAGTTACTTTATATAGAGATCTCAGAAAATCAAAACCAGTATTAAGTCGATAAATAGGTGCTGTAAACACACTTCCTATGTTCCACCTGGAGATGAGATTACAATGGCCTTATACTTCTGGTTTGGAACAGTTGAGGGTTTCTTAATGCTGTTTTAATTTAAAACAAACACTACCGTATTCTGCCACTTTGAAGGCAGTCCAGGTAATCTCACATTTATCAAAGGAAATGTATGCTGGGATATGCAAATCTTTAGCTCACTTGAAGAAATACCAAATGTTCTTTGTATACATTAAGCCTCTGGGAATGGGATAGAACTGTGGCAGAGTCTCCCATATCACTGTGCCAGGGGACTGCTTGGACTAAGTGTGGAATATTCTTTTGGTTATTTAATGTGTAAACCTCTTGCTTGTGTTTCTGAAGCAACACCAATCTTTTTCTGGAGCAAATTCTGCAACATCTTGGGTATTGGAGATTCATGGCTTTAAAGTAAACAAGCAGAAAACCCTCCACCTAAAACCAACTCCATAACTAGCTGACTGTATTCTTATCTGCATTCTGTTCCTTGTATTCTCCCTTTTAAACTGTTACTCACTTCCGCAATTGGTGAATGGAAATGGAATAACTGAGGTATTCTAATGTACAAATAGTAAATGTCTTCCATAGCTTTGGAACTTGGTTGCTCAGAGGCTATTTTGGAAGAAGAAGCATTACCTATATGGCTTTCTATGTTTAAGACAAGTCTTCACATTAGAGGTCCTGCGGGTGGCCTGTGTGAGTGCAGGCTGTTGCAGAGCAGTTTTTATTCAGTTCTTGCACCTGCTTTGTGGGGGAAGGTGGATCTTCACAGATCTGGATACATTTCCTTTGTCTTTGTTAATTCAACTCTGTATCAAAAATGAAGTTTAAGTTCTTCATAACCAAGTTTTTTGGTAGAAGTAGCCTTTGATAATGGAGCACTTAGGTACTTTAGGTACTTCTAGAACACTAACACAATATAAGGAGGAACTGCTTACCATCAAAATTTTAAAACGTGAAATTATTTTTTAGATAAAGTTTACATCTTACCCCTGTTTCATAGAAATGATTGGTATTATATGAAATTATACTTTTGACAGCAGTAGTATTTTAATTTTTCATCAACATATATTTCTGTGGTAAATGGAGGTTCTTGCTTCACTGGATTTAAGCAAGGTTCCATTCTGAGACAAAATTTTCTCATTGTTAGGACAGTATTCTGAAGTTTTGTCTTTCAGTTTTCTATTGGTAAAAAATCTCACTGCCTTTGCCCTGAAGTGTTTTTGTTAGGGGATTTTTGTAATGATTTTGTGTTTCTTGTTTGTGAGCTGTAGTATTTAGCAGGATATTCTGTGAAAGCTTGTGCTGGCCTTGAAAGCAATTGTTTGGCAACATTCAAATATGTGAGAGCTGCTTGCAGGTCTGAAGACCTTATGTTACTTTAGGTAACGTAAGGGACATCCTTTATAGTGCCTGAATGGGTAAAGATCTGGAGAATACAGCCATGCTACATCTGTCTTAATATGCCTCTGTTTGAATCTAGGCTGCGCTGCTTTCAGTTGTACTCCTGATTGCATGAACTAGAAACAAGAAAACCAAGGCAAGGGGGCATTTGAAAAGTCAAGGCTTGTAATGGATGTGTTATATTGCAGTGGAAACTGGTTTACACTATTGTAAGGATTTCCTGCTGTAAAACTTATGGTAGAGTAGCATGGTAAGAGAACATAGAATGATGTTGTTCACAGTTTAACTATTTGAAGTTTTCCTGGGCTATAGAAGAAATGTTTGTATATACTAAATATGGTAGATATAAATGTCCTTAAAGCCATGGGAGTTACTTTAAGTAACATAAGGTTGGCATAAGTTTAGCAAATTGATCTGTTTTCATCAAGAATTCTAATCTTAACAGTAAATAGCGAAGAGTTTTAGCAGCTAGTGAGTTCATTCAAATCACTAGTTTTCTTACATTTTAAGCAAGTATATTTACAATTTGTGAAAGGACCTTAATTTGTCTATAATGTGGAGCCAAATGTTTACACAGTACATTTGATACACTTGTAATGTGTGAGAGTTTGAGATTTTTTGAATTTTAAAGAAATGTTTCAAGATAAAACTTTCGTTTCCCTTGGACTTTTCTAAATGTGAGAAACTGTTGGCAGTAAATTGACATCTTGTCCAGATATACTGCAGGTTTTGTTCACTAGGCTGCAAAATGCTGCCAAAACAAATAATAGTTCATTACACCTTTAGATTCATTCTGATCACACTTGGTGATATGGTTGGGTAAAGTCTACTTACAGGCATTTTATATATTGTATTTTGCAAACTCTTTGAAAAGGTATGATTTTACTGTGTGGAATCTAAGTTAGATTGCTAACATAAAATGGGGCATTTGCTCCATTTAGTGTGTTACGTGGACACTAACGTTTTGTCAAGTGTAATGTAAAAGAACTTCCTCTATTTGTTAAAAGCCAATGAAATGGAGAAGCTAAGAAAGAAGTGATTTATAGGCTAGTATGTATGTAAACCCAAACTCCTTCTGTTTTCTTTGCTTTTCTGAGTTGGAGATGCATTTGCATTCTCAAACATATGTGCTCCAGTTATTCTGACTTCAGTTACCGAAGCTGCTTGCCTGTGTCGCTCAACCAGCAACGCATGCAGTTTCACATGAAACAGGAAGAATGCTCTAGTCACTAATTTTCTGGGTTTGTCCGTCATGCAGGCTTCCTTTGTGTAAGGAAACTACCTTTTTCTTCATAATGGGGCACAAAAGGTATTCCCTTTCAGTCTCTAGAGATAACCTTGTGAGACCAGCTTGTTTTGTTTCTTTAATTAAAAGTAACTGGATATGTTACAAGTCAACACCCGAGTTCTTATTGTTGGAGCTTGCTCACTCTGATCTTCTGACTGGAGAACTATCTTCATTGGTTCAGGAAGTTCCCAAGCCGCATACATTAAGAGGCTGGGAGAGTGTTCTGGGCATCTGACTTTGTATGCTTTGCACATTACACTTTTGCCTTCTAGGCATTTGCTATACACCCCTGTCTGATAGGACACTGTATGGACAGGATACTGATTGAACCTGTGTGAAGCTTCTGATACATTGTGCGACAACTGACCTTACAGTTGTGTTCGCAGTTGCCAAAGATGCTAAATGAAAAAAATACTTGGGGAAAAACATATGTAAAACTCCCAAATTCATGAGGAATTTACCGGAATTGAATCTTGAGTATATTTACCTATATTCCCTGCATTTCAAAATATAACTGGGAAGCTCTTGGTTGACTTCAGTTGTCTCTCCAGTCTCATTACAAAGAATATGAGATGGAGCAGGAAGAATGTATCTGCTGAATTGATATTCCTCGCTTTTTAGTAATAGATTTGTATCGGTTTTCATAAATCAAGTGATCATTTGAGCATTTTACAGAGCTGTTTAAACCATATGCCATAAGAAAAAAAAAAAAAGCTCTTCTAAAAGGGCATTTTCTCAATCCGTATTTACTTCCCAGTGAGTGGCTAGGTATTTTTGCAATTTTTTTACTTTTGTTATTTTTGCCAATAACTCATCTCCTCAAGGACTCATCTCCCCAAAATTTGGAAGTGCTGGCTTCCATTGTTAAAAGAATCTACCTTTTGATCCCTGGAGCAGCAATTAATTCCATTACAAGGACATGCTTACAATAACTGCAGATACGAACTCAGACTTTGGAAAGAGTTGCGGCAGTAAAGAACATGAACACAGGCTTCTCTACCTATTTGAACAGGCACCTCACCCTTGTTAATTACCATCTTCTCATCTAGGTTGTGGTATCAGGGTTTTTATCAGTGTAGGTGGACCTAGCATTACGCAGGGGCAAAGGATCAGGAGCAAAATCTTGCGTGCTTTGACAGTTCGTGTTTGCTTGAAGGTGTGTGTCTGTATCAGATTCTCACGATGAAAAGTGCTAGCTGTGACTGCTCCAGGAAATTCTGCTGTAAAATTTGTCACCAGGTAACACTATACTTGTGCAGATCATTGTGGTTTGATAATCTGCAGCTTGGAGAGCATCCCTTATGACATCATTGCTTGGGATGTATGTTCATGAAAGGTGTCTGGTGCACACTGCTCTACCTGGGTTTAACCATGTCTGGTAGCAGAAAAACAGGTGAGGTTTATGAAGTCCTGTTTCTATAGATTTGTTTGACATCAAGCTTAAAGAATATAAGGGAAGCTGTATATCTCTGCCGGGTGTAATACTGGACTCTGATTCAACATCAGAATGATCAGCAAAATAATGAAATAAAACATAGTCCTAACAACAGAATTTTAGTGCCTTCTGCCTTTATAACCTGTAATTACACCATGGTAGTTTAGTCTGGAATGCAAAGTTAGTGAGCTGTGGTGTCAGTCATGGCTGGGCTTTTTTTTATAGATTTTAGCCTGTCAAACAGACTGTCATTATAGTCCTTTCTTTTCAGAACTGGAAAAGCATGAAGGCCTTAAGAGATTGTTAATATTTGGAATATTTCCTGGATATTGAGTTTTACTTTCTGACAGGAACAAGTGCTTTGATATTGCCAGTTCATTCAACATCATTTTCTTGGCTTTGTGGTGTTTCACACATGATGCATTGTAGAAAGTGTCACTGAAGTCCGCTCTGATTTTGGGTGTTCAGTATATAGCTGGTTCTCTGTACAGACAGTGGGTGATACAGTAGTCATGTCATTTGCTCACATGTAGTACAGTGCTTAAAACTACCTCATCTCTCACTGCTGTTGTGGTTGGAAGGAACTGTTCTGCTTGATTCTTGCTTTCAGCTCTTAAGCCCCTCTTGTGAAGACTGGTTGGAGTGTTTTGTATTAGAGGAGAAGGATGATTTCCCCTTCCTGAGGGGCTGCTGAATGTTCTGTGGGTAAGAGAAGTATCCAGAAACTACAGTGTGACAAGCAGCAGAGTTTGCACCAAGGTCTTGGGAGCATGTCTTCCACTAAGGAGAATGAGAAATTGCAGTGAGAACTAGGGAACAGGCAGTTGATCCTCAGGAGAGACTAAAAGAGCTTTCTTCAGTGTTAGAGGATATTGACTATTTTATTTATTCTCCTTTTTTTTTGTTTTGGTGTTGGTAGAATCAGAGAGTACCTGTTTAAGGCTTGACCACTTTGTCTAAACAAGGAATTTGCTGCAAAAGTGCTGAGTGTTATACAAGCTTGCTTATGCCTTTCATAGTTACCAAGCAGATAAAATCCTCATTAAGGCCATCTGTACTGATGTCAGTGAAGGAGTGTTTGAAGCAGTGGGCTCAGAATTCAGGGGGTGCGGATAACTCCCTATCAGCAGATGCTTTTTTCTATTGTGGTTTTGTGTTTGGTGTTGCAGTGTTTTTTTCATGAGAGTGGGGATAGAGGTGGGGAAATTTGGAGGGCTGCCTCTCATTTGCATTGCTCCGGTTTGGTAAGCTTTTCCCCAGCAAAGGGAGAACAGGTGTATAGGTTAACTGCTTGATTCCATTGATCAACAGTGTAGCAGTTACAGCAGTTAATGCAAAATAGCACAGCTGATAAACTGTTTCCCTTTCTAACATCCCCCTGTGTGCTGGCAACAGATAAACATATTTTCTCTTAGGGCTTAACCCGGATGTTTGGGTTTGTACAGGTTTTAAAAGGTGAGGAGGAAAATTGTTTTCTGAGTTACTGGTTAAGTTATAGAAGTCAAAATGAGAAATTTTTTTCGGAGTGAAAGAAGGATCAAGAACAAGTGGTTGCTGACAGAAACACGGAATTAGGTGGACTTAGCAAGCAAAGCAAAGAGAATTACAGTAGCGCAGGGCAGATATATTTTTCTGTTAGTGATGATGCTGTTTATTTTTGATTAATAATTGTGTCTTTGAATTAATGGTGTGGTCTTTAGCATCTGTCTCTTTAGCCTATGTTTCATCAGTGAGAGCTTCTGTCACCGCAGTCACTTTTTAAATTGTAGTATAGTTTGATTATTGTCACTAAGTTCTCCATTCAATGGAACCTTTAATTTACAGCAAACTTAGATTGCTTTGTCTATTGAGATGTACTCCACACCCCCCTCCAAGCTGAAAAACTGTGACTGCAATAGCACCTATTAATTTGGCCTGTTAAAGTTAATTGAGGGCAGAACAGCTGCCTGTTCCTTGTCATCATCACTTCAGGTACTACAGGTAGTAATTTTTGTCAATAGTTTTGCTGCCCTTGCAATCTTTGGAGCAAGTCACGTGGGAGAGAGTGCTACAGGGAGTGCGTGTAGCCTGAAAGTTAACTATTTTGAATGCCAGAATTCAAAATTGAGCAGTTTTAATCTGCACACTTTATTAGTGCTCTGGTGCTGATGCTTTACATGTATGTGTTAAAAGCCATGGAAAAAAATTCTGAAAAAATAGTTAGTGAAACTGGAGCATCTATTGTCATCTCAGCTGTTGTAAGCAAAAAAGAAACAAGCTTAGAACTTGACGAATAAATTGTTAGCATGTCTTGTTACTGAAAAATTGTGCTATTGTTTAACTGTGACTTCCATGTTTCAGCGTTCTTAAATTCTAGAATTTATCTCAAGCATTTATTTTTTTTCCTTAAGGTATGAATTAAAATACAATATACATATAAAAAAGTTGTTACTGTGCATGTCTGCCTACTTAATTCTGTAGGGCATATTGTAAAATATACCAGAAAAATCCCGGGTTCTGGGTAAGACTACTTACAATCTATAACAGAAAAATTGGCCTTTTAAATTTTGTCTGGGGTGTGTTCTGTTTATTTTAAGTTGCTGTGTACCCCTGTCTTAGGATCATGATTTAGACGTTCTAGTATAGGAATAGAAGACTTTACCTCTTGTGATTCTGAAGTAAAAACCTGACAGTAGAATTTCAGGAGGATGATGTAACATTAGGTAAGCCTTCAGGAAATGTAAGCAATAAAATAATGGAAAAGATGTTAACTAAGTAATTCTTCTAAGTACAATTTACATGTTGCTTGAAAAAAGTATTAAATGGAAAGTTTTATTGTCAATGTGCATCACTTTTATGCTCCTATCTGGTTTAATGGGAAAAAGCCCAATGCTCTGTTGTCTAGATTTCTGACACTCTGAAAATGTTTTCTCTCTGTGTTTTGACAGGCCAGTTGGAATGCCAAAAATGGAAAAAGTTTACCTACATAACCCTAGCTCAGAAGAAACAATTACATTAGTATCAATATCTGCTACAACATCACATTTTCATGCATCGTTTTTCCAAAATAGGGTAAGTTATTTTGCTTTCTCAAAATGAGCTTTTCTTCCCCCACTCTGAATGGGAGTGTCTTTAAAAGAGTGACTTACTGCAGTAGTTACATATCTAAAAGTATTAAGATACTGCAGTTCTTGATCTCATATCAGAGCAAATTTGAACTGAGCACAGAAACACAAGGACTTCTGACTATGTTGGAAATATATATTGTAACTGATGGTTTAACAGCAGATCTCCTTTGTTGTTGAAGTGACTGCATTGCCTTAAAACACTTACAGGAACAAACTGTTTCTATAATTTTTCTGAAGATTCTAAGTCATGTGAAATAGTGTGAAGTAGTCACTCTAATGCACTTGCATCTGTAAGTCATCATGTTACAGGAACTTGCATATTCAAAAGCGCGGTGTCAGCAAGGTTAACTCTTAACCACATTGCTCTCAGATATAGTCCTCTAGTTTCAGTATTGTCTGCAGAGCCTGTGGCTTAGCAGGGGCCATGTAAACATTAAAAACTTCAGAAAACCTGTCTATAAACAACCTTTCTCATTTATGGAAGTTTTGTAGTAATTGCCTTTCTCTAGTAATCTGTGAACTGTCAGTCTAAAATATTTCTGTGATAAGCTGAAGTCAGAATTCAAGATAAAAATTAAATTAAATATGATCCTGCACTGGATAATAGTTGTAAACTATTAATATTAAAAATACTAATATTTTATTACACATTTTTTTTGTCTGAAACTTCTACTCTTTTTTTGGCTCAAATCTGGAGTAGACTTTCTAAATTCAGCATTTCCATAAAGAACACAGGGAGATCTTCTGTAGCAAAAACGCCATTGTGCATCTGCATGATATAATGTCTTCAGTAAACAGTTTTGCTTATCTGCTTGCTTGCTTTTTTCCAGAAAATTCTTCCAGGAGGGAATACGTCTTTCGATGTAGTTTTCCTCGCAAGAGTAGTGGGAAATGTAGAGAACACTTTATTTATTAACACTTCTAATCATGGGGTATTTACTTATCAGGTAAGAGAATTATTGTTTCAGGAAAAGTTATGAAGTATGAATCAAAGCATTATCTGTTGTTAACTGTCCAAGGCTATTTGCACAAAAGTGGTGAGTTGTTGTTTGGGCGTTTTTTTTCATCAACCCAGTTGAAGAAGTTTCCATCCTGGCTGCTTGTTGTAACACAGAGATATGCCATTGTAAATATCCATAAGGCAATACTCTACGCCAGATTGATGAAATTATGTAAGATTTAAAATCCTCCCAAGACCTTTTTTGTGTGTATTATTTTTGTGGCTCATTGTAGTGATCTAGCTCATTCTGTAGCTCTGTATTCATCTGATCCAGTGACAAGACAATGTTATTCATTAAACTGGCAAAAAATTACTCAATTGAGATTCAGACAGATGAGAGAGAATGAAAAGTGAAAAAAATTAGAGAAATGCTCTTGTTGAAAGAGTATGATTCTTACCATGGCAGTGTTGTATAAACAACAACAAAAATGCTTCCCATATGGATAGTTTCATAATAGTATGATTAAAGGGACATTTCGTATCTCTATAACCTTTAGCTGATATCTAGTGTTTCAGAGTGTCAGAAAAAAGGTGGTATTTTGGCTTCCTGTTTTCTCAATATGTCAGTGTAAGTAAGTAGTAGCTATGAGAAATACCCTTTAGGTGTAAATGATACTGGTTTAAAATGTTTGGTCAGAAGTATACTATAAAATTAATCTAAAGAGTATATGGTGGATTACTAAACTGATGAAGATATTTTAGGCTCTGCAGCAATTACATACAGCTACTTAAGCTTGTGTTTCCTTTTCTGAACCAGGTGTTTGGCATTGGAGTTCCGAACCCCTATCGATTGCGCCCATTCATTGGGGCACGAGTTCCTGTAAATAGCAGTTTTTCTCCTATAATAAATATACATAACCCTCACAGTGAACCTTTGCAGGTGAGCCTAAGAGAAGAATCATTAAATGCTTGTTTATGATATTAAATGGAAATTTTATTTTGGCACTTCTTAAAATTCCAGTTGTATTTTAAAGCTATTTGAGGTCAAGTCTTTCATATTGTGTAAGTTGTTTTTTTCTGTTCAAATACAAGTCAGTTCTAGAAATTGTAGATTATAGTCCCAGATATATTAGATAAATTGAGGTTTTACAGTAAAATGCCAATTTTTAAAGTGGTTGTAATTACTGCAAAATAAAGATTTAAACTTCACTGGTAATTAAGAAGAGTACTGAAACTTCACTGGTAATTAGGAAGAATATTGAAGCAAACAAAGTTAAATAGATCTTGTGCTTTTATTTCAGTGTTGCCTCGTAGCTTCCTTATGCCTCTTCTGCACAGCATAAGGTGTTGTTACGGTGTACACTAGTATGTAATGTTGGCGAGCATTCTTATGTTAAGGCAGGATTGATGTCTTTACCTAATCAAATTCTGATTCTATTAAGTGATCCACAAATTGTGAAATTCTATAGAAAAAGTGTAGCGCTAGCAAAATAGCTATATCATCACTAAAGTGAGTTTGTAAGATACTCCAACAATCAAATAGTCACTAAGCTATGCCATTTCATGTGATAATACCTGATAACTGGAACAGGATCCCTTTAAAGCTGAGTGCTAATGTTGTCCTGTTATCCCCCTCAGGTGGTAGAAATGTATTCCAGTGGAGGTGATCTCCATTTAGAGCTTCCAACAGGTCAGCAGGGAGGTACGAGGAAGCTGTGGGTGAGTAGTCATATCTTGCAGCGCTCATTGTACTTGTTTGGGCAGGTTTTATTTTGATGAGTTTAGGCTTTGGGGTTTTTTTTATTAACTTTGTTTCTTGTCATGTAATCATTAAAATATTCCATAACAATGGAAACTATAACAGGGTCTGTTATTGTTATGGTAGTAGGAATTGAATGCAAGTTCAATAAGAATAAAATGATTCCCAGTAAAATAAATTTACACCTACCTGAGCTTTCAGGACAATGTACTCCTAAAGACCTATGACCCTGGTTTTTTTGTTTGATTTGTTGGTTAGTGGGGTTTTAACTCAGAAAGTCCTTCCTGCAAATTATTGTGAATGCACAGATGGGTTGAAAACGCAGCTGAACAATCTTAAGGAAGAGAAATCTATTAAGGACTACTAATCTAGCTGCAGTAGATTATGAGTCAAGACTGTCTGAAAACTGTTCTGGAAAATATTTCTACATGCATGCCCTGCAGTTACTCTTTACTCATCATGTCTGCTGTCATGTCTAGAAACAGGGTAGTGGATTGACTGGACTCATTGCCCATTAAATCTGTTTTGTTGTGTTCTTCACTTGGTGTAATTATGAAGTAACACATGCTGGTATTTTTAAGTGAAATAAAATTTAGAAGCATCCTGAAGGTAAAGTTTTGACTCCATGCTGTATACCACACTATTGGTAATGTCCAGCTAGATACAAAACCTATTTTCCTCTTCAGTTAGACTTACTTGGTTTTTGATGACTGGTTTTCGATTTTGGAGAAACTTCAGAGTCTTTGGGCTCAGACACAATACTTAATTCCTGTCTTTTCTGGATAAAGTTCATTAGAATGGCAGTATTTTAGTTCTAGATACAAAATTGCAAGCAAGAAAGTATTAACATAGATCACAAGCATTTTAAAAAATGAAGTGGAAAGAGTAAACAGATGCTGAGGGTTAAATGTAAACATGAAAATGGATTTTAAAAGATGAACGTCCTGATGTTTTGACACTGTTCTGGTCAAACTGCATTGCTTCTAAAGATAGCCCCTTCCTTGTTGTCAAAAGAACTCAAGAGGAATGTTTTTCAGACCGCAGAGCTTTTCAGCTTCTCTGGGCCAGGTTGCCAGTTAAAGCACAGGTGACAGGCGTGTGAAAGCTTCAGGTGTCTTGCACGGGCTAATCCTCTTGTTTTACATATAACCACTGGTATTTCAAAACAATAAGGCAAATAGAAGAAACCAAACCAGTAGTAGGAAACACCCAGATGCATTATTGAGTTGGCAATATCAAGAGCTTCACTGCAGTTAGAAAAAGCTGCAAAGTAAAAGAACTTATTTGAAATATGGTGATGATACTTTGACATATGGACATCCGTAATTGTCTAAAATTATTCTAATGCCAAATGGTTGGATGATTGGATGAAGAAGTCTGCATATGTAAGATTATTTTTGTAATCATGTTCAAAGTTACTTCAGGGATCCGACCAACTTTGGATCTCTAGTTATACATATGGGAGAATAAGATAATATCCTTTGAAACATTAATGAATGGCTGCATTGTGTTGAGTCTGTGAGTAAGTGTGAAAATAGAACTCAAAAGCTTCTTAGTTTAATATTCAACAGTTTTCAAAGAATACATCTGCAGTCATTGTGCCACAGAAAATATGGCTTGACCTCCAGAATGCATTGTTGTGAGTTTGAACTACAGGGAGCACAGAAGAGGTGTATAAAACTATCAGCACCTATATGGGTTACTTCCTGTCCAGTTTCCTGTATCAAAAACACAAAAGAAATAAACTGCCAACTGAAACTATCAGTCATTGCAAGGACTACTCATCAGAAATTCCTACTTTCTATCATATGTATTTGCACTTAAAGTGTAGGAATTCCAAATTTCAAACCAAGGTTTTCATCTTATATTAAAAAAAAAAAAAAAAATCCAATCCTCAGACCTTCTGTAATGTGATTGGGAAGACTGATGTTAATGTTTCAGTTGTGGAGCTGAAGTTAGTCTTGGGGTGCAGCTGTGTCCACCAAATAAAGAAAGAGTTGTCTTTCAAACCTGAATGCAGATTGGAACTAGTGGAATAGGTTGGTACAGAAACTAAAACACATTTTGACCTTTTGCTGTAAATTACATGATGACTAACAGACCTGCAGCTCCACAAATTTCTGGCTACTTGGAGTTCTGCACTATTTCAGTTTGTGTTTAGCACTGAAACTCTATGGCTTGTGTCTGCTTTGGACAAAAAGCCAATTAGAATATGCAAACCCAATATTTGATGTTTCTGTACTCAACAACATTTTTATGAACGTCTTTTGTTTATTGGTAGATTTTGTCAATTTAGTTTACTGTCTTGTTACTACCAATTAATACATAAAACTTAGAATCATCGGATCGTTAATGAGATGGGATGTGGAAGTTCTCTTGCATATACTTATTTTTAATCAGTGTCATATTAGATGATTACAACTATTCTTTATAAATTTAATGGTAACTTTAATAACATGTAGCCTACCTCTTTCTGCTTTTGCAGGTTTTTCTCCTAATACAATTATACTCAATACTTCTATTGTAATTATTTGGTGTGACATCTTTTTTTGTAGTTACTGTGCTCTCATAAATGTGCTTTGATTATTTACCAGGAAATACCTCCGTATGAAACAAAAGGAGTTATGAGAGCCAGCTTTTCTTCAAGAGAAGCAGATAATCATACAGCCTTCATTCGAATAAAAACAAATGCCTCAGACAACACAGAGTTTATCATCCTCCCTGTTGAAGTAGAAGTTACAACAGGTTTGTAGAAGAGTGGCGGTTTTTTTGTTAATTTTGCTTTTGTTTCGTAATTTTGGTTGGGGTGTGTTTTTGCAGCTATTCAAGTTAATTAACTCTTCGTATAATAAGAAAGTGGTAACTTTTTTTTTTCTCTTCCCTTAAAGCACCAGGAATCTATTCATCAACAGAAATGCTAGATTTTGGTACGCTACGAACACAAGGTAAGTGGTCTTCAGGTCTCAAAGTATTTATAAGTATAGTGGGGAGGGGAAAGCCCAGTTATCTTTGTACTTTTAGGGCTGCTTGTGCAATGATGCTTTTTAAAAGACGGATAACAGTGTGTTAAAACAGTGTGCAGATACATTCATCTGCAAGTATACTTGAGATGTATACAAACAGACAGGAGTTTGCACATCTGGTTCTAGGTCTAGTACTAACGTTAGTCTTACACAGTTGCACATGGCTTAGTCTGGAAACCATTTCAGCTTACTTAGTTTGTGAACTTGTTTTGAAATATTACCTTACATCTGCATAAGTTTTAGTGTTTTCAGATACAAGGAATAGTGAAGGTGTGCCAACTTAATCAAGTCTGTTATTTACGATAAGATTTTTTTCTCAAGTGCCACTTAAAGATTTGTGCTTAACATTTTACACTTACATTAATATTGTTTAGTGAAATAAAATACATTCATTGGAAAGTAGTAAAACTGAAGGTATCTTTTGAAACTGTAAAAGGGATTTGTTACAGAAAAAAAACAGGATCATCTCTTTTTTCAACTAAAAAAAGATAGCTTCTGAGGTGCTTTTCCTTGCAACTTGTTTAACATGTGAAGATTTTAAAGTAAGATTAGTTTCTGCTGAATATTGGTGCATCTGCAAAATCATTCACTGTAGTATTTTTAGCCTGTTCATTTCTTAATGTGTTACAAGTGATTAGCTGAAGCATGTAATACCTACTAATACACAAAAATGCAGTTTCTAAGTGTCAGTTTCTTGGGACTAGCTATATAGACTGGCTGTTCTGTCATGTTAGTATTAACATTTTAGCACTGAAGAGTGGATTTATATGAGAAACCAGATAGTGAAGATGACTTTGTGTAAGGTTGTTACATTAAAATAGCCTAATAGTCAGGTGTGTTTTTTGTTCTTTAACAGATCTGCCAAAAATTTTAAATCTGCATTTATTAAATTCAGGAACAAAAGATGTGCCAATTACAGTAAGTTTTATTTCCTTTCAATTTGCAACTTTCTATTTGGTTTTACTTTCTCTAATAAAAATTGATCATTCAGAGTTTCACCATGTAGCATTCAGAATTAGAAGCTAGGTGATGTGTGACTGAAAATGTGACTTAATACAAGACAAGTAGATTTCGTGCATCGTAAAATTTATTTGCTTCATAGCCTTTTTTGAATGCTTGGATGTTTTGAATAGCATTTATAGGCTGTGCCTGCAATATCTGAGTCTTTGGAAGCTTTTACACTTGAGAGCAGTAATTCATGTTCAGTGAATGAGAGATTAATGCAGTCTGTGAGATTCTTTGTCCTCATCACACACACATCACATATACACATGAGCATAAAAAGTGGTTGCCCAACGTAATCTTTTAAGATAAGCAAAGAGTAGTTTTCAAGAGCTGGCTGTAACATAACTATTGTTTTCTTGAGCTTATCTGCTTTGTAGCCTGAAATACAAAAAAAACCCAAACACTCTAAAGCCCTTTCCAGTAAGATCACTGAAGCTGGAGGTGAAGTGCAGCCAGCTTCAGAATTCTAGGGTTTGGATTTTCTGCTTTCTGTTTTTAATACAGAATTTTGGTTCTAGTCTGGTAGTTCCCATTTGTTTCTCATTGCCCACTATTTTTCTCACTTCTTCCTTTTCCCTTTCCTGTCTTCCTTGTTTTCTAGATTTAGTTGTGTAGCTAGCTAGCTATACCTTGTCCCAGTGCACTTCAGAAAATGTTGAAGTGTTGAAAAGAAACCAGAGGAGCCAGAAGAATGATTGAAGGATTGGCAAAGGTTTCTTATTGAGCTCTTGGAGACAATTTCTGTGTTTATAAAGCTTATAGCTGGAACTATAAAGAACAGTGTTTTGATAGTAGAGATCTAGCAAAACCTTAGGATACTGAAAGCTGAGGCTAGATGAATTTAAAGTAGAAACAGGACACATTTTTAGTAATGAAGATAACTTTTCACTGTGGCAGTAGTGCACTGCAGTGCTTACTAAGTTGTTATTCACTAATAATTTTCAGGTCAAGAGAAACACTATATTGCAAACAATTTAGTTCACTGACTTCCTAATGCTTTATTGCATTTATGAGATCAGGTGATCCTGTAAGGTCTCTCGTGACTTTTAAGCTATGACCCAGCTTCCATGGAGGGTTATTACTAAAAAAAACCCAAACAACTGTATATGATTTTTATAATCATCAGGTTGGTAAGTTCATTTTTTCAGCTAGATCTTCATGTCCACCTTCTTAGATTTGAGAGGTTTTTGGCATAGGGACAGTTTTTCATGGTTGCTTTTTGTTTGTTTAATTGTGTAATATACTTTCTGAGTACAATGCAAGTAACGATGTATTCAAACCATCAGTATCACTTCCAATATTTGATAGAGTAGGCCTAATTCATATTCTGCCATTTAAAAAAACCCAAGACTATCCTTTTTTTTAAAATCTGTGCTCTTTGGACCATGGGCTATAAACCACAGATGTCTGTCTAATGGAAGTCTGTCATTTGATAACCACTAGACATGTCATGACAAAACTTTTTCAGATAAGTTATTCGTTTACAGTGTATCAAAGCAGTAAATTTGGTATTCTTAAAGCCTTTGGGACTCACTTTTGCAATGAAAAAGCTACCACATATGTCCAGACATGATGTATTTTTCAGTGTGGCACATCAAGTCAATCTGCTCATCAAGCACAAGTTTGTTGGGAAGTTTGTAATCTTTTTAGCTTTTGAAGCACTTGTGTGCATTTCTGCTCCTGTGCCAATTATGGGATTTCAAAGTGGTAAGCGAGAGTAAAAAAGTTTTGGAAGGAACCTGGAGAATAGGTTACTTCTAGGAAAGCTTGGGAAATGGACTTTTGGCCCTTTAGAGCTAGGGTTTAAAAGCAGTGAGGCAGACCTGTGTGACAAATTTCATCTTAATGTCAGAAGAAAAGGCCAAGGCTATATTTAGCATATGTTTAAGCTGAGTGTTGGAGGAACTAAATATCTTCAGGTCATCGGTGTGTGAGAGACTGCAAATACTGTTGCCAGAGTTGTAGTTGTTCTGCCTTCAAGTACTTAGTCATGCTATGGTCTAAGGAACTGGTTGAGGAAAATAAGAGCGAGTCACTTGACTTTTTTTTTTGAGTTTTAAAACTTCTTATAAAATCTTCCTCATTTTGTAGGATGTGCTCCATTATTGGGGAGAATAATGTTTTTTTCATGCCTGGATGAACTATTCCATTTGACAGCCATGCTGTCAAAAACCTAGTAAATGTGGATTATTGAACACTTCCTTTTATACCTTCTCTAGAATGAAAATTTGTGTTTCCTTAAGGCATTTCAAGCCCTTTTGATTGCTAAAAGTATTGGCACACTTCAAAACTTGAGCTTCTGATCATATTTGATGAATAAAGAACCAGGAACTTCAGGACAGCCATTGTGAAGCTGAGTTATTTCAGTTTGAAACCAAAAGTGTTTGAATAAGGAAGTATTTAGTTCTGTTACAAGTCCTATACTCTAGGGGTTAATTTCTTTTATCAACTTGCTAGTATTAGTTTGCTTCTGTGTTACCTTTTCAGTCTGCACATTTAAGTGTGTGCACCTCAAAGTTAGTAAGGATTAAAATGTTGTTTATTCCATGTCTGTTCTGGATGGTGTTTATGGAGAAAGTGAACTTCAGTTAGGTGTTTCTCTGTTTAAACATAAGGCCTAGTTATTACTCACAATTGTGTCTGTAAAAGTGAATACAACAGTACAGAGGTGATTCTGCACTAATGAAACCAGCCTTAGTCTGCTACCTGTAGCCACAAAGCTTTTTGATCTTGAAGCAGGGTAGCTATGTCTTAACTGTCTGTAAGCAAAAGTGTGCAGCCTGCTCAGTCTTTAGATCAGTATGGTAGGTGGGTGGACAAGACAAAACTAAGTTCTGGAGTTTCTGACAAGTAAGCAGTATGGAAGAACATGTGCCAGTCTTTCAACCCATACTCTTCTCTTTAGTTTATTAGTATACATGTAATCTGACAGTCCTTAAACCTTCAACGTCTCTCAAGAACTGCTCAACAGCATGAAGTTTTCTGCCCCCTCTGTGTCCTTTAGAAATTCAAGGTCTTCATGTTCTGCTTTTATGCTAAATGTTGACTGTGTCTTCATAGAGCAGAGTCAGGGATCTTGAGTGGGGCATTCTGTGGGAGAGCTATGTGTTACTGAAGCATGTCTATTTAAACTTATTCTTACCCACAGAAGTTGCTGTCAGGAAATTCTCTGAGAAAATTGGTGGTATTACATTCTTGATAGAGCTTGTTTTGCATATATTTTCATGACCTGCCCATATTTGATGAATTTTAATTCAGGACATGTTTTGTTTGAGCTTTATTTGAAATAGGTTGAAATTTGAGGAAAGTAAAGTTGAAAGGATTCCTAAGGATATTTGTTTTTCCTTTAGTTCTGTATTTCTCTTTATAGCATGTAACCAAGCAACAAATGAGAAATGGTCATTATGTAGTTCAGAAATTTTCAACAAAATTGTGTAAATTCCTTCCTGTACTAAATTAATAAGGTGTAGACATTTTGAGCAAATACATCTAGTTTTGTTACACCTGTGGTTTAAGAGGTGCTGTTTTTCTGGGAAGAGATGAATATTTGAATATTTCCAATTTGATTTACTAAATAAAATCAACATTATTCAAACCAGTAATTAAAGAAAGCACTTTGCATGAAAATAACTTCTAGAAATGGTTATCCTTTCTGTCATGCAAAAGTTGTGAACTTCATGACGTCTTTGGTTTCATCTGCTTTAAGAGGGTTTGCATTTTTTTAAAGACACGTCAAGATTTCAGTTTTGTAGTGTGGATTTTGTTAGAAGAAAATTTGAGATAATTATTAATTGACTCATGAAGAGAAAGAGCAAATATCTGCACCACATGTATTCAGGTGGTGGACAAAGGTCAGTACTATAAATCCAAAATGCAAAACTTCTAGTTGAGTTAAGAGAGATTATTCATTAGCTGCTGGAGTAGTGTTGCTTTTTCCTCTGCAGATCATGTGATCTGCAGAACTTAGTTAAGTATGCACAATTTTATCAAGAACAGCTTAGCTTGGACGAACTGTAATTGGTTTGTACCACTAGCTGTGTGCCTTGCTCCTCTCTGACCAAGGAAGACTCAGCTGCTTATGAAGCAGGTGCTAAACCTCTACAGCCTAGCATAAGGTAAACCAGCACTCGTTTCAGTTTCCTTAATACAGCATCCTGTAATTTGCTGTGGATTAACAGCTGCTATGTGAGCAGCTGAGATGTTCTTAAAGCAGGAGGAGACAGCTGGGGAGGAAGAATCGTGGCAGCCCTCCTAATTTTAAGCAAAACAAGAACAAGAGCATTTATCTGCTCTGTGTTTCTGTCTGTGGAATCTAGACAGAGAGTTTGCTAGCAATCTTTATAGTCTCCAGATGATGACATGGAATCCCTAATTCTGCTGCATACCAACGAGTACCTCTACGAATCAGCTCTAGTTAATAACTGACACAATAGCTATTGCAGTAATGCCCAATTTGCCTTTTCCATTTAGCTTAAAACAGTAACCCTCAGATGTAAAAGGTGACCTTGTAAAATGTTAGTGTAGAATGAGTGTCATCTCAGATTTACAAAACTGTTCTCTATATAGTTACTTATTTTTTTCTTTGTGGCAGCTCTGCAGACTTAGCATGGGATCAGAGACAAGGCAGATGTCTGTATCATCACTGATAGTTGCACAAGTCAGTTGACAGCTTTCTTAGCAAGTGCCCCAGAAACAAATAGTCTAGCTATTGTAACCCTGCAGCATTAAGAATAAAAAATAAGCTCTCTATTGCCCACTTTCCTGCATACTGACTGAGTAATTTGCAGGATCTGAAAAAAAATTCTAAAACCTCTTGCAACGCAGACCTGTAAGAACTTGGCCAAAACTAGTTATATCGTTGTGGAAGATACATGAAAATTGCACTGCATGTTAGCAATGATAAATTTACGGGTGCTTCATATTTTGATTGTTTGCAGAGTGTTAGACCTACACCACAGAACGAAGCTATAACAGTACATTTCAAGCCAGTTACGTTAAAAGCCTCTGAAAGTAAATATACCAAAGTTGCAAGTATTAGCTTTGATGGTAAGTACCACTCCTCTCTTCTTAGAATTTGTCAGGTGCTTCTGAAAACTTGCTGAAGCTTCATTATTTTCACTCTCCTAACAAAATGCTCTTTGTAATTTTGAGAAGGAAATGGAATTTTCTTACCTGAAAAAGGCTTATGGTTCTTTTAAACTTCCAACTATTTCTGAAAGGATTGTCTCTGTGATCAGCAAGTAACTAAGACTGATGAGAAGAGAAGGTATTCTTAATTTTACTAGAAAACTTAGCAGTATTCTTATGTTAAGACACTGATTATTTAAATGTATTTTTAGTCTAAACAGGCACTTATTTTTGAGAAATCCTAATAAACCAGGTAGTAGGTACAAGTTACTCCCAGGGAGATTCCAATTAGACAGAAGAGGCAAATTTTTCACTATGAAAACAATCAGCTGCTGAAATAATTTCCCTAGGAAGGGCTGGATTCCCCAGTGTTGGACACTTAAGATCTATCTGGCCAGGATGCTGAGCCATCTTGTTTAGACTGTGCTTCTGTGAGGAAAGCATGGACCAGATGATCCTTGAGATCCCCTCCAAGCTGGTATTCCATAGTGTGACTGTAAATACTATGCTGACATTTTGTAGAAAGGCACCTTCATTTTTATAGAGATTTTAAGGAACTGTCAGAATGGTGGTGGCTACTCAGATGTTATTGCTTTAAGATACTAATTGGTGCTGTAAGTCTTTCTGCCTGGACTGCTGAAAAATAGAACCTTATAGATGCAATACTTGTAGACATAATTTTAGAAGTTGTATAGATAAAGAGGAGAGGATTGATTTTTGTCATCATTTATTGATTAGCACTTTAGATGTCTTATTATGGTTTGTGAGATGAGTGAAGTATGGTTTAGCCTATAAATAAATTCTGAAATAGCTGAACTCTGTCATTCTGAGGTGATAATATGTTCAGATTTTGAAGCTGGTAGGAATTGTTGTGTGAGGATCTACTGTCTAACATATGGTACGTCTTGAAAGGAAGGGTCGTTCCTGAGAAAAATACCTATTCAAGCTGCTTAATGTATTTAAGGAATTGAGTCTGTGAATTCTTTCCAGTGAAGCAGCCAGCCCTAAATATCTGCAGTTTCAGCTGTCCAGATACATGCAGGGGCTTCAGGGGCATGATGGTTTCTCTCAACTAGTTTTTGAATCCCTTGACTGTTCTGGTGCTGTTGCTACCAGGCTAACATTGCTTGTCCTGTGATCTTGGAGCAGACCTGTGAGCATCATTCTTGGTGCTTGTGTGGTTTGGGTTCTTACATGGATTCTGCTTTTATTTCTGTCAAGGTTAGCTTTTCATTTCTTTGTTACTAAGATGTTGTTGCATTTCTGGCCCAAAGTTCCTTTTATCTGGTAGCTCTGTGTGAGGAGCCCAACAATCTCAAGCTTCTATTTTGTTAGTGAAGGGATAGATGTATTCCATGCTCCTAGTGGGGAGCTCAGATCATCTGGGATCCAAATTATCCTCTGGAAATGTTGAAGTTATTTGTATGACAGGAACAAGCGGGCTTTCCTCTTGTAGGTAACCTTACTAAATCAGGCAGGTCTTCTAACTGGTGTTAAATGGGAAAAATTCAGAACTCTGATCCCTTGCTTCAGAGACTTCACGCCATGTCAGTTGCTTATTGAAATTTCCTTAAGATCCATTTTTTTCCTTCCATGATATTGCATTTCTGAGCAAGCACTGTGCTTTTATTCTTCCTCTCATTCTAATCTAACCTAATAGATAATTGTTTTTCCCTTCTTTAACAAACTTCCTACATTCTTGTGTGTACAGCTTCAAAAGCAAAAAAAGCATCACAGTCTTCTGGGAAAATAACTGTTAAAGCGAAAGAGAAGAGCTACTCCAAACTTGAAATACCGTATCAAGCAGAAGTGTTGGATGGGTAAGCTTATAGTAACTGAGCATAGTTCAAAAATGAAATGCTTTAAATTAGCAGGGAATTTAAACTTTTTGCGGCGGTGGGGGGAGTGGGATATAAGTTGGTGATACCCAAGCTTTCTGAATCTGGAACTCATTTAGAACTACAATTGCTTGTTTGAGGTTTTTGTGCTTTTAAACAAGTAGATGAGGTAGTCACAGCAATTCATAAGCTGGTTTTAAGGCTTCAGTTCAAATTGACCTTAGGGACGTGTTTTTCAGCTGCAGATGAGACATTTTAAAAATGCAGTGTTGGAAATTCTTCTGGTTTTGCATTTGCTGTTCTATTGCTGTATGAATAAGAGTAGACAAAATACTATTGATTTTAAGCAAAATTTTGAAAGAACTGTCAGTGTCTCCTTTGTTTTTATTTATTTACACAGTATGGCTAAGTCGACTTTAAAAACACTTTTGAAATGAGGTGCTACTTTATCAACAAAACTGACAGAGTATGTTAAAGGCAAACAAACCTTACCTATCAGAACTCTTGTGCTGCAGACACCCGATTTCATTAATAAGAAACACGCATGACTTGCAAATTATCTTAATACTTCAGCACTTTCTTCTAGTCCTCCTATTACACTGATTTATGTTTTCTTACCTCTTTTGAATTACTTAATTATCAATATCCCTGTAGTGCTAATAACATAGTTTCAGCATGCATTGGAGTATGTGCCTTTTTTGCTGTTTGAATTAATGAATTCCAGTCTTTGTGTAAAGAAAACACTTTCTGTTGGAGAAAAATCTTTATTTCCTTGCACTGTTCTCTTTTAATAGATATTTAGGATTTGATCATGCTGCCACACTCTTTCACATCCGTGACAATGCTGCTGATTCTGTGGAAAGACTGATCTATCTAACAAACACATTCGGTTTTGCAGTCCTTATACATGATGTTGTGTTACCAGAAGAAGCAAAACCAATGTTTAAAGTAAGTCCCATTTCAGTGATTACTTTTACATGATAATAAATGCTTAAATGTGATCCACTTTGTTCAATTGTAACATTGATCTTCATTGTTCACTGATCTAGGTCCAGAACTTCAGTAAACCAGTCTTAATTCCGCCTAATGAATCCAGATATATTTTTACACTTCATTTTATGCCTTCCACATCATCTGTTCACATAGATAACAATATTCTACTTATCACCAATGCTTCTAAATTTCACCTACCTGTCAGAGCATACACAGGATTTCTAGATGTAAGTATTTTTCTTTTTTTCTAGCTGCTTCAATCTAATTGGAGGCAGACTTCGTAGGACTCTTTTTATTTCTCTTTTCCGTTTCAGTTACTGATGAAAAATTCTTTTTTCTCTTCAGTTTTACATAGCAAATGTGTACAATTTTGAGATTGTCACGGTACTGTTGTATTAGACTTATTAATGCATTTTTTAATGAGCTTACCGTTTGGGCGCACTTTATGTTTAACTTATGCTAAAATACTTTTATCAATCTTTCTAGTACTTTGTACTGCCTCCAAAAACTGAGGAACGATTTATAGATTTTGGCATATTGAGTGCAACAGAAGCTACCAGCATTTTATTTGCAGTCATCAACAGCAATCCAATAGAGGTAAGGATGGATTTATTTTTATTTTATCTTTTAAAAAGTTTACATCAGTGTAGTTACTGAAAACAGTACCTTTGTTCTTTTTAAGCTGGCTATAAAAAGTTGGCATATTATAGGGGATGGTTTGGCCGTAGAACTTCTAACAGCTGAAAAGGGAAACAGAACAACAATAATTGCAAACCACCATGAACTACAAAATGCCACAGCATCTGATCAGTCCTCAGTAAGTAATCCTTTGAATCCATTGCTCAAAGCTAGATTTAGGAGGGGAGAAAAAAGAGAAAACCTCTGAAACTTCTTGTAGTTTCATTTTAGCCATGGCAGAGATAAGAATTCTTAATTTTTGACTGAATGTATGATAAAATCATGTAGATTTTCTTAAGTTGTTTCAAGAAGCAGTGTTGTGTTCAAATTGGTTAGATTTTGAAAGTATAAAGTTCAGAAACTGCAATCTCTGTGCCCTCAGATAATACTCATCATTTGTCAGGGAAGAGTGGAAACTTACCACCGAAAGGAATAGATAATTTTTCTGTTAGTCACATATGTGTGTGAACCTTTTTGTTTACCACTGACAGTGCTTTTAAATGGATTTTGAGTCAGTTTAAAGGAATAAGAGGATGTTGGGTATGTTTTTCAGTGACATTTCTTTCCATTTAATGGAATACAATGAATGACCCTTTTCCTACCATTTACAGGTGATCCTAGCATCGGGCTATTACGCAGTGTTCAGAGTAAATCTAATAGCGAAAGAACTTGAAGGAATTCATGATGGAGCTGTACAAATCACGACAGATTATGAGGTATATTTATTCTGTATTCATGGGTGTTGCTCAGAAGATACTTTCAGTCTTTAATTGTGAAGTTTTAGGTGTTGAGTTAGTGGGTAGGTTGTACTGCCTGGGAGAAGTTGAGGTTGGAAGGGAACTGTGGAAGTTGGGTGATCTTTGCAAGTTGACCCTGCATCATGTGACAGTAGTGCTACTTATGCTTTCACTACGATTTAGAATCTGGCTTTCAGAAGTAATTGTTTAAATCTGACCTACTGCTTTGCAGTATGGGTTCTTCAATGACATTACACCCTCAAAACATCAATGGGTCTTTGGGTGTAACAGGTGCTGACAATGTTCTTTTCACTACATTATCAGTTACTGAAATTGAGCTATAATTTCTGAATTTTTTCTGTCAAAACCCAATGTGAATGCTGTTTTGGAGAACCGTAGAGTAATTAAGGTTGGAAAATACCTCCAACATGATCGAGTCCATTCTTTGACCAAATACCAACATGTCCACTAAACCATATTGCAGTTTCCTGGCAGTTGATGAAACAGAGTCCTTACGCTAGGAGTAGTACAGGAGAGAACAACCAGTGAATTTTCAACTTCATATACCTTATTTTTGCAGTAGAGAGATTCTACTAGATAATGGAATGTGAAGTTAATATCTTTTTGTGGTATATGCAGAAAAAACCCCAAATGTGACACTGTGTTTATGAAGTCGGGAAATTGTATCACTTATTGTGTGGTTCTGAAGATGCTACAGAAAATGGGAAATTCCTTACTTTTGCCAATTATCTGAGGTTTTAAGCTTTTTTTTTTTAATGTGTCTGCACATGTATGTGATCCTTCAGTTCTAAAGTCTGAAGTGTTTCATTTTCTTGCTTGTTCTTAAAAGTTATTCTACTTGTATTGGTACTTCAATAATAAGCAGAAAGAATCTCATTTCCATCCCTTCCACACTACTTTTTCTGTGTGTGTCTCAAGGTCTTACCATGACTTCCTATGTTTTTTGAGAAGCTGGGTGTATCCTCTTCCCTCATACTCATTCACTTTAAAGATGTTACCCTCCTGTTTTCCAACAAAGTAAGACCCATTCAAGTGAGACCTATATGATACCCTACTGGCAAGCTTGTATTTTAAGTATGCTCCTATATTCCGTGTAGGGCAGTGCTAAGGATGTATGGGTGACAGTATGGATGACTGTTTGGAATGTGATGATGTGTTGAAAACTTAATTCATGTCTCTGTTTTAAATGTGTGTATAATCTTAGACTACATTAATTGTAGAATTTCAGGGGTTTGTTATTCTATGCAATTGAAAAGTGTAAGAGTTGTTTAAAGTTTGGAATTTAAGTATTCTTTTCTAAACTTTTCATGTTTTTATTTTGTTCAGATTTTAACTATACCAGTGAAGGCAGTGATTGCTGTAGGTTCGTTGACCTGCTCCCCAAAACATGTGTTTCTTCCACCTTCTTTTCCGGTAAGAGAGCTGGGTCATAGCATTAAATGTTTTTTTGCTGTGTCTTTTCTTTATCTGTCCTTTTCAAGGCAGAGCGTTGTCCTGGACTGTTGTATGTCAAATTGCTGGAGAGATTGTGCTACTGAACTGTTAGGATTCAGTTTGTCATTATTGTGGGGGTTGGTTTTGGGTTTTCCTTTTCCCCCACGTGTTCCAAGCATGAATGATCCCTGCATTTTCTCTACAGCCCACTTGAATGGGATCTTAGAATACTGATAGGATCTCAAACCTGGTTGTTTGCAGCATCGTTCTGCTGTAGCTGTGGTCACTTGGTTATTACCCATTCATACGTGTTGCCACCGACAGTAAGAGAGATGAAATTGCGCAAATGCTTCTTCCGAATCCCGGAAGTGTAATACCAAAGATAACAAAGTCAGCTAATAAACTAATGGTTTAGTATGAGGAGTCTTAGATCTCTGTGGGAGCACTATTATATTGTTTTCACACTGGCCAGGACATGGCCAAGTACATGAACAGGAAAGCAAGAAAGCTGTGTGAGTCTACAGCTCTCTGCAGAAATACGTTATGGCTGCTTTCATCCCTGCTCCTGCAGTCGTGTTTATGCAGTGAGTGCTGAAAGCAGTTTCTTTGCTCAGAGCAGATTCGAGCAGCAAGGTATTAACCATGTAATACTTTCTCCTCACTTGGCTTTCAGAATAACCATAGAAACATGGGCAGTCAAGGCGTATAGATTTTGCAATTAGTATTCTGTTGAAGTCTGAACTTGATGCAACTTCCTGATAAGTGGAGAATGTAATATGATGGAAAATCATAGGGAGAGAATTTTAAAATTGGGGGAAAAAAGGAGTAAAAGGAGATGGAAATTTTCTGAAAGGGTAAAACTAACTCCATGCATGTTGGTATAAATGTTTGTTTCCTTGCGTGTCCTGCATAGTCTCAGTCTTGTAGAGCAGTGTGTCGTCTTCTCTCTTCTTCTGACTCCTTAGTTTCTCCTGCTTATCTTGCAGTTTGTATACTCTTAAATACTAATTTTTCACTGGCACTTTATCAAATGCACTACTGCATGTCAAGTAAATAAATGGTAATTTTATTTGAAAGTGGTGGAATAGGTCTCATCAGGGGAAGATAGGTCAGTCAGCAGGACTTCAGTGAATATATGCTACATTTGCTCCATTATTCATTCCATCTCCCTTCTGATCTCCTATGTCACAAACTGTTCTGAAGCCTTTTGCTACTCCTGAGGTCAAGCATTCATGCCTATGGTTGCAAGGATTGCTTCTTATTTTTTATCTTTAGGATCTGTATTTCCTATTTGATCATATGGCCTCACCATTAGATGGATAATTATTACACTGAGTGCCATTTAATTTCATCAATGAACTGCACCGTAAGCTTTTGATAAACTGAATTAACTTACATCCGTTTTCCTTTCACCACAGATAAGGCAATTTCTATATTCTGTTTCCTGTAAGGATTCCTATTCGGAGTTAGTGTAATGATGAATTCCTGTCAAGATAATTGTCCCTCTTGAACACCACATTAAAGTATTTTATTCCATTTTGGGCCATAAAGTAGTCTTGGTCAGCTTGATTTTTTTTTCTTGTTTGTTTGCTTTTGCTTTATTTTGTTTTGGTAGGTACAAGTTCTCATAGTACCTGTGTTTCTCAGCCTCTAAGGCATAGCTTTCTTGCTGTCATCATTCATGCTCTTCCCCAGGTTGCTGTGATTTTTATTGTCTTCATGGTTTTTCTAGTGATGTTTTCACATGATAATTCATTCAGGTGACTTTTGGCCTCCTGTATTTTGTTTGGGACTATAGATTCAGATATAATAACCTTTGACGAGATTCTAGCTGGTTTTCTCTGTTCAAGCCCCAAGCTTTTCAGAGCAGTCAGCTTCACTTACTACTTCCCTCAGTTGATTACTTAGCTCGTGATATTTGAGAACACTGGCAGTAGACTTACTTTTGTTTTTTCTTGTATTTGTTTCAAATTAAACTTGTGCTCACTGAATTCACGCTACTCTTGCATCTAGTTATTCTGTAGTGCCTCCATTACTTATAAAAATAAGCCTAAAATAGCATCAGTTCTTCTTGTCTCAGTGTTTGGTAGAGAAATTTGACAGCTACACCATCCAGAAATAACTCAGTGCTACTATTTTAATAACACTTGCTTTTCAGTTCATACCTAGGATGTAATTCTCCTGCAGCTGTCTGGTTGCCAGCACTGTGTATCTCTGTTTATAATTTTACCTGAGTCTGATCTCTGGTGTTCTGTCAAAGTTTGTCAGCAATACACGGACAGTGTATACAGGCCTTACAAAGATCAGTTTCTTGATTTAAACATCTCTTTGCTATGTTGACTTCTGCTTCATAGTCTCATCTTTAGCTCACAGTGCCACCTCTCAACTCTTCCCTGATCAAAGCTTACCTGTGAGGACCTGTATGCTAAAAGGCCGCCTTCTGTTTTTCTTACTACTGATGGGTAAAGCTGTCTTCCCTTATTTATTGCTTCATGTCTAAATGCTATGTAAAGGTCTCAGTAAAATACTGTTTATTTGATCTACAGAGTTTAACAAACCTGTATCTTGCCCAGTTGATGGCAGTTTGTTACTCACATGTTTCCACAGATGAAAACATACTTCCTATTCAGGTTAACAGGACTGTATTGGTCAGGAATTTATTCCCTGCAGTGGCTACTATTGAGAGGGCTATAATATGTGACTCCTATTCCCATTACAGCTGAGCCTGCAAAAGCTGCATCTTTTTCATGTCTCCCCCTCAGTCCTTATTGTAGAGAAATTTTTTTAAAGCTCTAAGTATTGGTTTAAGGGGAACATGAAAATTTCTAGTTGTGTCCATTAGATGATAGTCTTGGGTATTTATATTTGCTTGTATTGATTATTTTATATAAATCTGAAGTCTCACCATTGGTCCTGAATTGCATATTTCTTCAGTTTCTTTTGTTTTTTATTAGTTGGTTACTCCGTACTTGTGAGGGTTGGGAGTTGAAGTAAGGTGTAAAACATGATCACAGAACAGTTGGTTTGCAACTGAGGGCAGGGGGAGAGCTTGAGCACTGTAATGATTCTAATGATGACAGACAATTAAACTACATGTTCTGTGCTTAAAAGGTAAAATAGCGATTGGCTCAGAAAAGGAGGCACGGTGTAAAGGTGTGGGGAAAAACTTTCCCTATTTTCTTCTTAAATGTTGTAATTTTGGTGTCTGGTATCTTAACTGCATTGGGAGTGGGAAGAAGGTTTGTATCTATTTTGAATGCCCTCTGTCATCTGTAGTGCTTGTAATCCACAGCTTCCCTTTACTGTTCCTTTCAGGTTATTTTTAATTACTAGGAACTAATTACTGTTTCTAATTACTAGCCACTATGCCTTACTTAAAATTATTTCCCTACAGTAGTAGGAGGCTCAGAAAACTGAAGTTTTCTCTTGCCTTTCCTCTTCTGGTACCTTTTTTAACATGATGTGATTAAGGAGAACTGTTGTCCTAGCTGTTCAAGATACTTAAGGTGGTCTTAATTTTCAGAGAGGGAAGAACTGTGTTTGGAAGCAGATGGAGGAAAGAATATAACTTCACAGAAACTTATTACTTTGCAGTGTTGCAAGTGATATTTTTTTAAGACAGCATAGTTAAAAATCTCGATTCGACATTTCAGCACTGCTGTGGTCTTTGCCAGCCTGCATAAATAAATACATATGCTAGGGAAAATGCATATCCTATAGACTTTTTTTCTCTTTTGTTTTCTTCAGGGGAAAGTAGTTCACCAGAGCTTGAACATTATGAACTCCTTTTCTCAGAAAGTGAAAGTACAACACATACGGTCCCTGTCGGAAGATGTAAGGTTTTATTGTAAGAGGCTAAGAAGTAATAAAGAAGATTTAGAGCCAGGAAAAAAATCAAAGGTTTGTTTATGCCTTATTTCTAAATGTTTGTAAGTTCTCTTTTCTATATAACATATGTTAAGTTTCTGTCATCATCAGAAATCTTCCTTCTTTTTTCTTGGTCATTAGATTTGCTTTGCTGTTTAATTCATCTTCTCTTACCTGTTTTGCAGATTGCAAATATTTATTTTGATCCTCGTGCACAATGTGGAGATCGTTGTTATGTAGGATTGCCTTTTCTATCTAAATGTAAGTATTGTTCGACTTCATAATTAAAATAATTTAAAATAAGTTTTCTCCTTAAACAATGATTTTATTTGAAGAATTTAAAAAACACATTTATTTCTTACAGCGGAATCTAAAGTTCAGTACAGCATAGCAATGCAAGAAGATGCATGGGATTCTGACTGGGATTTGCATGAGAACTTATTCAGAGAATGGACAGAAATAAAAGAGAACTCAAGCCATAGGTAAGTATTTTATCCCTGTTACTTTCTCAGGCATAAATTGCTGGATAATTCTGTTATGTGTGTTCTTATAAAATACAAGGTTTAATATCTTGTTTTTCTTAAAAACCTTAATACAAGGTTTCTTTTCCTTTCTGCTCTTTGAGAGGGAGCCAAGAAGGAATTGCTTGGCCTTCTCTGCAAAACCTTTAAAGAGAGCATTTTAAAAGTTAAAAACCAATAATAATTTCCTCAAGTTAAACACAACACTGAAACTTACTGTTCACTTGATTTTGCTGCAAATTTTGGAAAGGTACCAACAGCAAGGCAGTCTCTACTCTGCAAAAACTTCCAAAACCTGATTATATTGCTTGTGCGATATCCCTTCTTAAATTGTTTTAGAATAATAACCTCAATATTCTTCTGTCTGTACTGAGATTATTGCATTTTGGCAAATTAGCAAATGGTCCTGTATTTTATCTTGAAATTTGCTGAATGGAGAATGATTAGTGGTGGCTACTTAACATTTTAGAAAAAGTCAAAACCTGTAGGCTGCTACATACATTTTAAACATGGGCCTTCTCATACATAAAGTTGATTAAATCTCCAAGAGACACGAGTTAATCTTAAGAGTGAGTGCATGTCTCTTTTGTGATGACAGTATCCAGACCACCATTTCAAAAAAGGTATGTGAAGAAACAGAATGTCTGTATGCAACAAAATAGAGCAACAAAAGCATACCCCTCTTATCCCTTTGTTATACAATGTGGAGAGCTTGTAGGAGAACGGGGCTCAAGGCTTATATGGAGGTTGGTTAATAGCCTTATAAAAAAGCATGTATTCAGATATATTAATATCTTAATAGCAAAGAACTTCATTCAACAATGGAAATAGTGACTGACACAAAGTGTGACTAGTTCAGATTTCCTTTAGATTTATTAGGAATATAGGCACACTGTCTGTGTATCCTATCCATTGCATCTAGAGTGCAAATACAGATTTACTGTACATCACTCTTGTGCAGGCAAAATACGTTTTCTGGATAGTGGATGTCTGGATGCTGTATTGGAGTTTTTCCTTTCTACTCTTTATACCTTCAGAAATCATCACATACATTTTGAGTAATTTTTCTTACTAATCTGAATCTGTTATATTCTCAGAATTTGTTTCTGCAGTAGGTATGGCTCTTCCTGCTATTCTCAAACTAATGTTGTTTTCAGGGTTCTTTTAAGCCCTCTGCTTTTTCCAGGCTTTTCTATTTTATTCCTTTAAAGTAAGTTTTATAACTGTTTCTCCAGACTGAATGCCATATTTGAAGTAGACACAGATCTTCAAAAGGATGTCCAATTGAAAATTACAGCAGAAATGGCCTGGCCTTCCATCCTTAGTTCACCACGCCTTCTAAACTTCCCTCTTACCAATACAAACAGCTCATCAGTAAGTTATTTTGGTGACAGTATAATTTTAATAGATATTTCTAATTATATTAATTCTAATAGAAACTTTTTTTAAATTGTGTTTCTGAATAGGAAGAAGAAATTTTTCTAGAAAATCCAGCTGATGTTCCAGTGTATATTCAGTTTCTTCCTGTAGCTCTGTATTCTAACCCATCCACTTTTGTTGATAAGCTGTTAGAACGGTACGTATTGTTGTGGAGTCCTTGGGGCACTCTCACTCTGCAGAAAATGTGTTTTACAAAAAAATGCATGCATGATTTGGCAGCTGTGTTGGTAGTTACAGTGTTGGTCAGTTCTAGAATTTGATTCATTAGACCAGTTGAGAACTGAATATATTGCCATTGAGCAGACATCAGTATTTTTTACTGAGCTAAAATATGTTTGCATTTCTTCCTTAACTTGATGTAGAAAGGGGGAAATGGAAAAATAAAATCAAATTATTCTTTCAGCTGCATATTGAGTTTCACCATAGATTCTTTATTTCTGATAAAATTTATAAATGCAAGTATGTCATCATCTTCCCTGATCTGGGAGAAAAAGAAAATTATAATTTTCTTTCAGGTTTAATTTGAGTAAACCAACTAATTTCAATCAGAGGACTCTAGAGTTCCAGGTCTTCAGAAATTGTGTAAGTATTTCAATACATTCTTGATAATTTTAAATTTAGATATTTTAATGTTTTCATAAAAGTTCAGCCATACATATCTTCAAGTTTCAGTTTTACTGTAGAAAATACGATGCCTTTGTTGGATACCTTCAGGAAATTGGGAAAAGTAATATTCCTTCAAATGTAGCAGTGTCACCTTTTCTATATGCTTACATTATAATACGACTGTGGAAGTTACAGGAAAACTGTGTTTACTCATTCACTTACTGACAGAGCATTATTTTCTTCAGTGTAGTGGTTGCTAGTTCTAAAAATAGGAAAATATTGAGTTTTCCATTGGTTTGTTGGTTCTTTTAGTGATTTGAGTTTTGTGGACCACTTCAAGTGTATGCTTGTTCGTACAGAGCATGCCACACCCTAAGCACTTGTTTTCTCCTCTGCCTTTTCCCCTCCGTTTGCAGTTTGTTCAGTATCTAAAGTCAAATGGCAAACTTAGCAAAAGACACTTTTTTGGGTAGTTCTATTCTGTTTGCTTTTTTCCCCTTAAAACATTTTTAGAATATATGAACAATGGAAAATTTTAAGGAGAGAAAATATTCCATAATTACCTTAAAACTAATGTAGTGTTTATAATATATATATGTAAGAACTTTTGAATTCTTTCTTCTGCTAGAACTTTATGAATCTACGTGGGTGTAGGTTAGCTCAGTTCTGTTTTGTCATGTTGTTCTGTTTCTCCATAAACACAAACCATTTGCTAATAAGTAGGGAAATTCATGTGCTATCAGAGTTTCTGGTTAAGAAAACAGTATGTCATTGGGTAGTACACTCATTTATGACAAGACCAATTCTCTAGCTAAAATAATACCATTCCTATCAAATACATGTAAAAATGTCTTTATTTTTTTTGAAGTATTGTTTTGTCTTCTCTACTCTCTTTAGGTTCAGCCACTACAGTCCACCATGGGACTCACAAAGGGCCTGGCTCGTCATTCCATTTTAAGCCTAATATTAAAACCTGGTGAGAGAAAGTCTGTCAAAGTAAAGTTCACTCCAGTTCTTAATAAAACTGTTTCGTCACTGATTGTTATCAGGTAAGACACATACTTCTGAAGTGAGTGTGAGTTTTTCTGATGTTTTTTATTTATATATAAGATCATCCTTATGATCAGCTGTCAAGAAACGATTGCTTTTACAACAATAATTGTAGAATCCTGTGTCTGCAGAAAGAGTTAATTTAAATGTAATTGTGACGTTAAACCGTTGTTAAACTGTATTCAGTACATTTGCAGTAATATAAATATATAATCCACTCTTATATAGAATTACAGAAAGGTTGGGTTGGAAGGGACTTTTACAGATCATTAGTCCAACACCCCTGCAGTGAGCAGGGACATCTTCAGCTTGTTCAAAGCCCTGTCAGACCTAAATCCTCTGGACTCAGTCCAAAAGGTCGATGACCTTTGGACTGTTTGGGCCCCCAGAGCTGGATGCAGCACTCCATGTAGGGTCTCACGGGAACATAGTAGAGGGGCAGAATCTCCTCTCTCAACCTGCTGGTCACGCTGCTTTTGATGCAGCCCAGGACATGAGTGGCTTTCGGGGCTTCCAGTGCACATTGCTGGCTCATGGCCAGTTTTTCATCCACCAATACCTTGGTATTTACTTGGTATTTAATATATACCTAATTACATACCACACTGTCTTGAAAGTAGGGACTCTAGTTATAGATGCCACTTGAAAGATCAAGATACAGTGCAAGTTCGGTCTTTCTAGCAGAGCTCTGAATAAGTCTCACTTTTGTATCAGGTGGAATGCATTAATAACAGATGCAAATTTTAACTAGTATTTAATTGGAATTTATATTTATAGATGCTGTGATTTTTTAGGCCTTTTGTCTTGCAAACACTATGGAGGAGCCCCAGTATTTACTTCAATATTGTGGGGAATTATCTATGGAACTGGTTATATTTTTGTTCTTCAAATTTGGGATATAACTTCATAGTCTGTAGAGAAGCTTTTGCAAATGTTTTCGCCTTTCTTTTGGACACAGAAATAACTTGACTGTAATAGATGCCATAATGGTACAAGGACAAGGAACAACTGAGAGCTTGAAGATTGCAGGCAAACCTCCTGGTCCAGGAAGTTCTTTACGCTTTAAAATCACAGAAGCATTATTAAAAGACTGTTCAGAAAGTGAGTACTTCTTGAGCTAGTATATGGAACAGAAAAGAAATTATACTTTACTTGTAAAACTTGAGATGTGTGGAATTGTTTTCCCCCTGTTCTAGTGCCCCAGAAATTTAATTCCTTTTAATATATTAAGATTGCTACTTTATTTGAGCAGAACATGAAATATGTTATGTTTTTCATTTTAACATGAAAACTTAGAAAGATAAAACAGAAGCCCTTTGTCCACTAAAACTTGAGACAGGAGGTAAAGATCCTAGCATATTTACTAGCATAATCTCTAATTCCTAAATTTAAGACAGATTGGATCACAGGCACAATTTCCATGTACTTTATTACCACACACCTTCAGAATCTTTAAGCACATAGCCAACAGGGAAAAAGGTTGGGTATGTTCCTTGATGAGAATTAAATCACAGCCAGATCCTACTCTAGATCAGAGATTTTTCTGCTCTGTAGCCCCAGGCTTGCTTCTGAGAGGAGAGCCAGGAGTACCTGTATTAACAAAAGGAACTGGTAGAAGAGGTTTAGTTGTATCTGATGTTAAAATCTGCTTTGCTACTTTGCAGTTTTCCAGACTTATTTCTAAGGTGCCATGATAATTATTGTCTGAGATTATTCTGCCTTCTTTGATGGATGAATAAGAAAACTTCAAGTAAAATTTAGTCTTTACCTCTTACGTATTTTCGTTTAGGGATTTTTTTGCTAGTAAGATATGTGTAGCTAAGCTATGGATTTTTTTTTTTTTTAAGACACTAAAAGAAAAGACCCAACAGTTTTAAATCTTCACTTGCTGAGACTGTTCACAGAATCCCACAACATTAGGCAGTACATCAAAGAAGTTTACAGCTTAGATGATTTTTTTGTGAGGCAGCAGTGCTATCAGAGGTTTGGGGGTTTGTGTTTTTGCCCTGATGAGTTAGAGAGCTCTGGAATTGTACAAATGCCCTACCTTGACAGTGACGTGAATCTGGCTGCAGAGATAAGTTCCTACAGGTTACCTAAAGTTTATTTCCATGGGCCTCACTAGTCCCCCTTATGCTATGGTACTGACAGCACACTCTTCTGCTGTAGAATATAAATATAGTGAAGGATATCTGTTTAGCATAACACTAACCAATTTGTGCTGTTTGTTTCTAGAAATGAAATACAAAGAACCAAATTTCACATTGAGAAGAACATTCAAAGTGGAAAATACAGGACAGCTGCAGATTAATGTGAAAACAATGGAAATCAGTGGCTATACATGTGAAGGATATGGATTTAAAGTAGTTAACTGTCAGGAATTTGCACTAAGTGCCAATGCCTCTAAAGACATTGTCATATTGTAAGTATTCTTTATTACATCTAAATGAAGTCTTATGTTTGGAATTTTGTTTCAGAGGAAAACTCTCTTGGTTAAATTTTTAGGGCTTTTTACTGAAGCTTTGCCTATTTGGATGTTTTATATAACTTTATACAGCCATGACATTTTTCTCTCTTCTTGCAAACTCTATTTGGTTTTTCAGGGTATTGTGTGTTCAGGACTGGCTATAGTATTACTTCTCTTACTGTCCAGTAAGTTTACTGAGTTGGAATAATGTTACTGTGTGGGGTTATATACATTTCCTTCATTTTAGTTGTGAATTCATGTGGAATCTAGATTTACATATGGTTTTGGTGCATTGCAGTATGTAGAAAAGAGCCTTTAGTCTAAGGATTGTTATTGCAATGCACAGTATTTTAGTCTTGAATATTTTGTCTGTTGCCTTATGATAATGATTGTGTAATTCTGTCAGTTTTTATTGTAAAAGATCTCTGCACCCAATGCTGATCATTTAAGAGTGCTTTGATGTAAAGTTAACTATTCAGAATATGGTATCTAAAAAGTTCAGAAGATGCTTCTGTTCTGCAAGTGGATGTGCAAAATATTGCAGGTGGCAAAACTTCACTAGTATTTCTGCAGTCTTAGTTTGTGATGAGATAGTGGTGATGATTTTGAAAAGGCACAAGTCTGTGACTTAAAGGTGAAGTGTTTAAAAACTTTGTAGTTCACATAATAGTTGGTTCCACTGCTTACTTAGAGCTGCTATTACATTCTTATTGTATTCATAGCTTTTCTTAGCAGATTTGGTCAAAATCTTTTTTCGGTTTTGTAACATTACTGCTGAGATACCTTAGGAAGTTATGTAGTATCAGACATGTTAAGTGTAGGTGTTAATGAGCGTAGTCAAACACATCCTGAGGTATTTGAAAGATACTTATTTGTAAGCTGTGTGATAATTGATGGAGTTGGGTTGTGATGTTTGGGGTTTTTTGTAATTTATGAGGCATAAAAGCTGCCTCAAACTTTCGTGCCTTACCTTTTTTTCAGGTTTACACCAGATTTCACTGCTTCCAGAGTCATACGTGAATTAAAATTCATCACTGCAGGAGGCTCTGAATTTGTATTTATCTTGAATGCATCGCTTCCATATCACATGTTGGCAACATGTGCAGAAGCTCTCCCCAGGCCCAACTGGGAACTGGCACTGTACATAATCATCTCAGGAATAATGAGGTAGTGTGTGTATGTCTGTTCTTACTGGTATACAGGTATGAACTACTGCTGCTTGAATACAGGTTACCGAAAAGCACATATGTATTCAGTACATGCTGTAATTGGTGTCAGGTAAAATAGGACAAGGTTAAAAAGGAGAACAAATTAATAAACGCTCCTATAGAGTCAGTGAGAACAGTTACAGGCTGAAGAGTGCTGACTTTCTGCTCAAACCAAGGGCAAAATAATATGCTTCTTGCTTGAGCCTGTTTCCTTAAATGAGATACATACTCCTGTTAGTCCTGGTAATGGGTAGGGTTTTTGATAAGGAAGCCAAGCTTGAATCAGATTAGTTATTGAAGCATTGCTAGCCATGAATTCGTGTAGAAATGTAAGCATCCTTCTGGAGTATTGTGCTTCAGAGAGATATGAGGCAGTGACTGTAATGAGCTTAGCAGATGCCTTGGATGAATTTAACTTTGCTTCTGCTAGTATGTGACAGACAACTGGTGATACTAATAATGGGATTTCTGAGAACCTGAAGGGCATTATTTGCCACACTGCACACTCACAGGTTGCGGAGCAGCATATTAGTGCACTTTTTTTTCTCAGCAAACAGATGTGTTCATTATGTCTGGTTGAATTATGAGGTGAAAATTCCACCATTTCCTTAGTCTAATGTCTACCCATCTTTATTTATTTGAAATCTGAGATTATAAAGCCTGTGTCCCTGCTCACCTCTTGGATGTGAGATGCTTTCCCCCACTGCCTTTGTTCAGAGAAAACCCTAGCATGGAAAAATTACCAGTATGAGTTTTTACTTATCAGTAACAATATATGCTGGTTTTCTTTTCATACTTTAGTGTGAAATGGATTGGTGACATAGATGCCTGTGAACAAAAAGTGCTCTTTCTGTGTGTTGCAAATCCAAAGTATTATCACGCACATGTAATATTCCTGCTTTTTTAAAAATATTAAGTTACTGGCTCTTCCCTTTTGTTGTACTGTGTTACACAAATGTTTGCTTAGGCTGTCTTTCCTTCTAGGGATTGACAAAAGAAATAGAGAAGTTAAAGTTACACCCCGCTTCATTTTCTTTTTTGACTCTTCAGCTCTTTCCTAAGTAATGCAGTGTTACTTAGGGAAATGCAGTTTCCTAAGAGGAAAATTTTTGTTACTTAGGAAATTTTGTTTCCTCACTAACACTGCATTGCTTAAGGTGCTGAGTAAGTACTTACATGGTTTTCTCCTGTATATTTGCTAGAAATGTATAGGCTGAGTTTGTTTTTAGTTCTTCGACAGTGAATAATGCTTGTCAGCTCATAAGTGTAGTTTGCATGGATAATTTTATATATACTGTATGTTTACAAAAGAATACTAATCCCTTACTGTGGCTTTTTCTTGTAAGTGCAAGCATCCTTCTTAGCAGCAAACTAGAGAAGAGTCCTAACATATTTCATAATATTCCAAGATTCCTGTGCATAGACAGCCACTAACTTTTAGGACACTGTTGTGTATGGGTTTGCTAGTTGCCACTAAAGTAACTCTTCCATATCACTGCAAAGCCGTTGCAAAGCTATCCTTAATTTCTAGGAGTGAACACTAGGAGTTTGTACAATTCATGGTTTTTAATTTGATAAGGTGGTGTTTATTGTTGCCTTCCCTAAGTCACTGTTGGTTTGGATTGTTCCCATGCTTGTGGCTCCAGGTTTTGAAGTCCAACTTTTTCTTTTTTCTTTTGGATTAATATTCTTGGCAACTACATGTCAGCCTTGCATCTAGTTTCCATTCTCAGTGCTGGTGATGTGCATATATCAAACTACACTTGTGTTTTATATTTCTATCAGACAAAATTGTGGTTTGGATGCGATTTTCAACATTTTCAGTACAAGATACAAACTTTTTGTCCTGTATGATTAGATTCATTAGCCTTAAAATGCTCAAAACTAATATATAAATGCCTAGATGACTGCCTCTCTTCTCTGCAGTGTACTCTTTCTCTTGGTAATTGGAACAGCCTATCTAGAAGCTCAAGGAATTTGGGAGCCATTTAGAAGACGCTTGTCCTTTGAGGCCTCAAACCCTCCCTTTGACATGGGAAGGCCACTTGATCTCAGGAGAATTGTTGGAATTTCATCTGACGGAAAGTAAGTAAATGCTTGGAGTTCTTCTGGTATTTTTCCCATTTATTTCCTCTTTAATTATCAGGACAGTAAAAAAGTAATACTGCTCTTTAGAACAGGTGAATGAATAAAGATTCTCCCAGTTACTTATAAGAAGATGGCTTGGATTAAAAGATGAATTTTTTGATCATGAGGAATATCCTTCTTTTGGAAAAAAAGGAAAGAAAAGAATCCCACGAAAACCCAAACCCTGACAAGTTTCCTGTTAGTGTTCTCAAAAATGAAAGGTGTAGACTGCAGAAAAATTGCAGGCCAGAATTTCCTACTTTTCTTGTCTTATATTAATTAAAGATCTTCTCCTTTCAGTGTTCCCTCCAATATATATTGACTGTTGTTTTACTGTGGTTCTGCTCCTGTGTAGAGCAAGCAAGTGGACGGGAAATGGTGAAGGCTACTGACTTGTCAAACAAGTTTTAGGCATTATTGGTGGTTATATGGCAAGGACAGTGTAGTTCAAGGCTTCTTTTGGACATAGTGATTCTTTTTTCATAGTGGAGAATGGAAACATTGTAGAGTATGTTTAAACATGTGTTATTCTTCCAGCTTGAATACACTTGGATCGGATTCTAATCACAGTTCAGCCAGAGGGATCTATGGATCAGGCAGTTCATCTTCACGATCCGGTGCAGGGAATCATAAACAATGCAATGCAACAACACACCTTCACAGCAATAGAAATGCATCCGATGTTGAAAACATCAAATCCAAACCCAGTTCAAGCATACCTAACAGGACTTCAGCACAAGCAGCTTCCATGCAGTCAGTGAACAGAACGGGCCCCTTTATCTTGGATTCAGGTGCCACAGCTCAGACTCATGCCACAGGCAGAAGAGCCAAGGGGACAAGGCAGAACCAGCAGCCAGTGCAGCAGCAGGCACCAGCTTTGGCAGAGCAGCCCCTCCAGCAAAACTCAGCATCCGGGCCCCAGCAGCAAGAGCAACAGACTGAAAGTGCTTTGCCACAGCTCCCACTTTCCAGCCCACCTCATGGTGAATGTGCCAGCAGCAGAAGGCACAGCTCGGAAGATTCAGATCTCACCGGGCTCATAGAAACTATGGAAAAAGACTTTGACCACCCAGAATCCCCTTCCCCTGATGTGTTTACAGAGCAGCCCCCATCTCCACTAGCAAAAAACAAAGGTAATAATACAGTTTTGCTTTAATGGGATGGTTCATTATGCAAGCCACAGAACAAGATTCAATCAGCTGAAAAGGTCATGTTTTTGCAGTGCGGAAAACAATAGCTTCTGTGGTTCCCTGTCCTGCAGTATGTGCCTGTGTCTTGAACACTTCTGTTACTTTATGGCAGTGAAGTTTGTGCTGTGCTAGCTTGTCATTCTTTCTGCAAAAATGCTGAAATGTTTTGATGAAACAGAGTGTGAATATCTGAACATCTGATCTCCTGAAGAAAGATGCTTTTGCTTGCTACTCCTTTATCTTTGGGTTAGCATCCATCCCTCCCACCTCCATCATTGGGATGCCCGAAGTTGCTCAGAGTTGAGGAGAGGAAAAGGAAATTGTCCTAGTGTATTGTGAAAAGTGAGGTGGGGAGAAAGGGAGGAGTGGAAGAGAGAGATGGGTAAGCCCCTGTGGTATTGTTTGGGAATAGAATTCTTCATGCCCAGACTTGCACTTGATGTCAGGTGGTCAGCAAATTAACATTTGGCAGCTGTGTCTATACATTACATTCATTTTTGCAGGAGGTTAGAGTTGAGCTGGAGTTGCTTATCCATCTTTTAATTGCCTAGCACTTAAAATAATGTATTGAATTTTGTACATTGGGTGTGTTTAGACTTAAAATTATGTAAGTTGTTTCCTTCTTATGAACACTTTGTTAGAGTAGAACTTATGATCATGATTTTTGCTTTAGCAATTTCAGTTGTGTCCCAGAGTTATGTGACTATTTAATCTTGATATATTTATTTTTAAACATTTTTTTCGTTTTGCTGCCAACACTTGTACAGAAATGGTACTGACACTGTGTTGCTTATTAGAGATAAAGTCAAGAAAATGAGTCGTGGGAAGGCGTATAAACACTGCAGCATCTGTGTGATCATGGACCACCAAATAGGAAAGCCTCACTCTGTTAAGTGGTAATGAGAAGAAAGTTCTTAATTAGTTCAGATTGGATGTTATGATGCATTTGGTCTTTCAAAGTGGAGACTCTGAAGTGATGAAATATGCTACTTATGCTGTTTTGGTTTTGATTTTGACAAGGGGATGTGGTTGGGGGAATTAAGAGAATTGCAACGAGTTTGTCAGGTACTCATTCCATAAAGGCTAAATGGGATGCCAGAAAGTCAATGTCTGTGTTGGCAACCAGTGCAGTGCTGGAAGTCTGGAAAGCAAAGTGTCTGGTAAGTGAGGATGCAGTGTCCTCATGGGGCACATCTGAGCAGATGTGCAGTGAACTGATCCAGCTGCACACTATGTAGGGTCCACTGAATTTGGTTTCAAAAGCGTATTCCTGATCCAAATAACGTAGTATGCCTATCTCCATTTCCCCTTTTAAAAAATGTAAAACCATAGTGGAAGTTCTGTCTGGATCTTCTTACACACACTGACGCTTATCTTTAGATACGTAGTTAGAACTAGTCACAAACATTTGCAGAAGCAGCAGCTTCTGGGCTAAAACTGTCTGTCATAAGATCCTGTGCAGGATTCCTGTTTTTATAGTCTTCTGTTTCAGCTTCCTAATGCTTGGGTCTTAGCTGAATGCTGCAGAGGCTGCATTAGATTTTTTTTTTAAAGCTGCTTTACATTATATTTTAATGTCATTATAACATTTAGCATATATTTTCTAATGATGAACACTAAACTGTTTAGTAATCCTGAACACAGACTACACTTGAAGCAAATCTTGGAACAGGGCAGCCTGAGGCACATCCAGAATGCCCCCAATATACTGGAAGCAGACCTTTAGAAAATTTCCATAGAAAGATCTACTTGTATTTACACATCTGTTTGCATTCATGCTAAAAGAAAATATTTCTAACTCCAGTATTTTGGTTGTTCTTGATACCAAAAACATTGATATTTATGTCTTTAAAAAACAGAGTTTGAAGGCACTGCCTTTTGGTATGTATTTGGTTTGGTGCTTGCCAAAATACTGAAGGCAAGTTTCTGTTTAGGTACAAACTTTACCATTTTGCCAAACGAGGTATAAGAGCTGTCACGGTACTTCCCATCTCAGTTCCAGCTTGTGCTGGTACAAAACCAAGAAGAGGCTGAATCCAGTTATTTGGTACAGGTTAATTGAGTCTTGAGTGAACTGTTAAGTCTGTCCAGGAGTCTATGTGCAGGCTCTGTGTGGCTCATAAATGAGAATGCTTGTTCTGAAGGGCAGTATCTAAGAAAGATCCTATGAGTAAAGGCATATATTACATCTAATAAAAGACATAAGAATGTTGTGGAAGCTCACATCCTGGAAAAGAATAGCAACAGGTGAGGGTAAGCTGATAAAGAGTCCACACACACAGGTGCACAGTTCCTCTGTATTGGTGTGCTTTTTTTGATGACTTTTTTATTCCTTGGGAGCCTAATTCTACCTGTCTTGCAAACCAGGACCTTTGGCTTGATTTCGAAGATTCTTAAACCCCTCTGCATTTTGACCTTCTACCGTGCTACATCTCAGTTAACATGAAATTGCTGTGAAAATGTAATCAATTATTCAAGTAGCATTATTTATTTGTATGTGTATTGCTTGAAGAAAATTGATCAGACATTCCTTGCAGTGTTTAATGCATTATTTTCCCTATTTTGAGATACAGTAACATTTTAATGTGTCAAGCCAAACTTTTTTACAGTCAGTTTAGCCATATCTCATAGTGTAGTTCACTCTGAAAGAATAAACTGTGTCAAGAGAAGACAGTGTATTTGGGTGTGAAATTTTCAGATTTTGGGTGTTTGGTTTTTTTACCTCTTTGCTAGATAAGTACTATTATTGATCTTTCTCATTCACACCAGTCTTATTTCAAGTTACTTTGTGGGATTTTTTAAATGACAAGCGTGCTAATAATTTCCATTCTTCATTTTTTTGCATGATAAAGCTTGTGCCAACTTCTGAAGTTTATGTTTAAATCTAATCTTACATGGTAAAACTGTCACTTTGGATTCTGTGGTGTTTAAAAGGAATGCCAGGAACAGAGCAGAGAAGAATTATAGGTAGCCAGGTGCCCACATCCAGAGAGGCAATGGGGGTACAGCTCAGAAGCATAAATGAAATGGTGGGGATCAGGGTTCTTCAGGTCTGATGCTTTTGCTCACATTTGGTGTGAAGGGGCAGTTAAGTGGTTGGTGTGTCCTAATAGGCAGCAAATTTCAGAGGCTTAATCATGTGGGTTAGCCTCTGAAATGAAGGGAACTAGCCCATTTCTGAGTACTGCGGTTGAGAATCTGAAGCATCCTTCTTTTCCTAGGAAAAGGGAAAACAATTCAGCGCAAGGCTAAGCCACAGAAGAAGCGGGAAGAAAAGGACAGAAGAGGGAAAGGAAAGCAACAAGAGGATGAACTGAAGGATTCTTTGGCAGATGATGACAGTTCTTCAACCACAACAGAAACCTCCAACCCAGATACAGAACCACTTCTCAAAGAGGTACAGCACTGCTCAGAAAGGGAGGCCCATGTGTAGCTGGTGTGTCACCTGCTGGAGCAGGAACACAGTGTCTTTCCCCCACGCCACCTTCAGCTTTCATATAATACCTAACAAAGGAAGAAGATTTATTAAAAACATCTTTCCTTGCTTTCACTTCTTCTCTATCAAATTTGCTCCTCTATGAGTGCAAACATACTTGAGTCATGTAGTCACAGGACCGAAAATGCCTGGGTGAATGTGGCTTGAATAAGCCACCAGCTCCCAGCAGCATTGTGGCAATTGTTTCTCTGCACGCTC
>JAWWTY010000001.1:87307119-87445697 GCA_035222235.1 Margarornis squamiger
CAGCCTGTTCTATATCTGCCATCTAATTTAATTCAGAGGATTTGGGGTGAAAAAAAATCAACTGAAGAATAAAGGAGGAGGGAATTTACACATATTCATCTTTGTGTAGTTGACATGACGGTTGGACAAAGTTATTAGTCTGCTTGCTTGTAGATGAGGAATCCATGTACACTGGATATTTCTATTTACATAAAAATATTTCTTATGAAAGCGTCTTGCAGCACTTCAAAAAGTGTGTTCCACTTCAGTATTGTAGAAAGAGCTGTTCTGTGCCTGTGCCACGACTGGACACTGCCTCTGTCACTTCCAGTTTGATGGACAGTTGTGAAATAGTCAATGTAATAATTTTCACTTTGATTCTGCTTTCTGAATCCAACATTGCACCTGCTTGTAAATTAACAAAAGGTCCCAAAAAACTTATCTAAAAGACATTAAATATATTCTTTTCAGCTTAGAAAAAAACACTAAAGGACTGAGCATAAGGTGAAGCCTTTAAACTGATGACTAATTTTGATGGAAATCTTGAGTATAGAAAAAGAAGAAAAACCCCCAACTTTTACAGGTTGTAGCACTGCACTGTCATCTTTGTGCCATCCTTGTGCCAGACTAAAACTTAGACTGCAACAGCTGCCTTCACTGCTGGCTGAAATCCTTCTTCATGTTGACTTCTGAAAATGTTTTTGTAGTGAGTAAGAGGCAGTGTTTACTTCACCTGGGAGCAGTTCAGATGGAGTGGGGGAAGGCGGGGGGCAGGGGAAGCTGAAGAAGGTCACACAGCTTCTTATAGACACAGGCTCACTGATCCTGCCCTTGTCATGTGGTTAAGACCAGAGCTGGAACCTCCCTAGAACTCCCTAGAATGTAAGTAGAGGTTTTTGCTTTTTGGTCACATGGAGGGCAGGTTTCATCAGCCTTTGATGGAAGGAGGGCTTGAGGACAACCAGAATAAGCTCTCTAGTTCCTAACTCCTATTTCCTGGCTGCTTCTGAAAAGTATTTGAAAGTGTGCTTCAGGAAGCATTGAGATAGAAGCCTAGACAAATGGTAGAGAAGAATTGTCAGTTATTCCCTTTAAATACTTGGATTTAGGGAGGAGACATTTTAGGAGCTTATTCAAGAAGGTCACTTAATAAGAAGCAGCAAACTGACTGAAATGTTCAAAACCTTTCTAATGACAGTGATTTTTCTTAAAGTGCATATGGCAAGCCAGAACAGGAAAGCTTGGCTTTTCCTGTTACTGAGCCTCCTTGCTCTAAGTGCTCGATAACAGAGCAGGTACCAGGCCAGGGCCCTGCCCTCTCCTCACTTCTGGCACAAGAGCCAAAGCCATTGTTGCAAACAGCACTGGGACAGTGGCTTCTGTGTTACCCTCTTTTCTAGGAAGGTTTCTGGGGGATTGATTTTGATTGTTCTCCTTCCTTATTTCTCTTGCCTTTACCCTTTTATGCACAACTCTGCTTCTGTACTAAATAGCATTTGACTTCGGGGTCTCATCTGCCCTCAGCCTTGGTTGCATTGCTGATACTTCTCCCCAAGTTTCTTTCTAACCACATTGCCCCACTCCCTTTTCCTCCATTTTCCTGTGTGTAGTTCTGCCTGTCAGCCACTTTGTACCTCCCTCTACCAGCCTTCAAAGGGCATAGCAGGCACTCTTCTCTGCTGCATCTTTCCTGCCTGTTTCTGATTTACGAGAAAGTGCCTTTCTATCAGGCTCTCCCAAACACTTTTGGGATACGTAGGAATAGTTCCTGGCTCTTCCTGTAGCAGGAAATAGGGTGGACTTTAAGTATGTTAGGGTTGTTGCCCGTGCAGCAGAGTGTTTCCTGCTGTAGGCTTAGTAGTCTAATACACTGTCACCCTGTTTTGGCTCAGTTTCTCAGTGACATCAGAGAGTCCTAATGATGCTGACCTGGTTACCCCCGGGGTAATGCTCAAAACTGCTGTCCAGCCCTCGGTGGCAAATTCTGTGAGAACCCTTTGATAACATGTTAGTGTCCAACCAGTATCAGGTGTGATTACACTGAGCCTATCTTCTTCATATCAGGGGAGAGAATAAAAACCTGAAATGCAGAAATTTTCAGTCTACCTTGTTTTCTTTGCTAAAGAGATTTTGATGTAAAACTCCAGATGCAGAGTCCACTCATACTGGTTAACCTTTAGTTTGTGTTACCTGAGGGCAGAGATCGTGGGAAGGGGTGCACTATCTCCACCCAGTAAGTTCAAACTTAAGGATGTCTGTACCTTACAGCACTTACTCAACAAGTCCACTGCCTTTGGGATGTATCGAGTTTACTGTGTATTTGCAAATTGAATTTACAGCATATGTACATTAAATCTGTTGACACTGAGGTATGTAGTGTGCTAAGCCTACGTGTAGCAGGTTCTGTGCTAATATTAGCATGAAAGTTATGCTAACCTTTCCCATGTCCATCTTTGGCTGCTTCTGCGTATCACTTTCCCCTATGCCACGGGTTAGGTTCCCCTGCTTGTTGCTTGCTACTGTTTGGCCTTTAATAAAGCAGTTGACAGAACCTGGACCTTGTTCATTCCTGTATGTGTTCTCTGGGCTTACTGTGCCTGTTCCATGCATCCCAAATACATTTGTGATGTGCTGCAGCACACCTGCATCTGCACCATGACCATCTGTCAGAAACTTCCAAGTGTGTTGAGCCAGGACAGACTTACTGGAACTCAGTGATAAATGGCCAGTTCTCCTATCCCCTCTCCCTTCACATGGAAAAGTTTTGTATGGGGGAAAAAGAATGTACTGGGAATATGGAGGAGGTACAGTGGGGCAGAATTCAGGTAAGTTCATCCAAAACAGACATGTCTGAACCCAGGGAGATAAGTTTGCAACCAGCCAAAAAAAAAAGATCAAAAAAGGACTTTGCTGTTACCTTCCATTGCAACTTGAATTTTGTTGGTTTTTTGAGACTTGAACCATGTTTATCTACCTCATTCTAACTAGTTTGTTTAAGCTTCAGTGTTCTGGCCCTTGTGTGTTACAACTTGAATACTTGTAGTGCTTAAATTAGCAAAGGTATGGGGATGTAAAAGCTCCAGTGAAAACAGCCTATAATGTGACTGCACTCGGTAGCCCTTCAGCTCCCAGACATGTTCAGTTGTGTAGTAGTGTAATTCCTCTGGGAAAGTTCTCCTAAAGGAAGTTTGGGACTCCATGTTGCAGGAAAGACAGAAGAGGTTCCATAGCAGGCTTGCTGCTGCTGCTGCTCAGATACTCTTCTTTTAGGGGGCTGTAAACCAGGTGAAAATAGAGGTTACCAAACTGCTACTTACCTGGCTCTGTCTTTACTGCAGTCAATCCTTGGCAACCCCAGTGGCCTGTGGTCCACCACTCCGTTCAGCAGTTCCATTTGGTCAAGTAACCTCAACAGTGGCCTTCCCTTCACCACTCCAACAAACGCGTTGTCAGGCATTGATCTCATGGGTAGTGAAAACTCCTCTGCTGCTCCTCCACCACCTGCTGCTGCCACCGTTGCCAATCCTGCCGAAGACATGGGACAGACCTACAATCCTTGGAGAATTTGGAGCCCGACGATTGGAAGAAGAAGTTCAGATCCTTGGTCTAATTCACACTATCCTCATGAAAACTAAAGTTAAGCAAAAGCAAAGAACTCTTATCCAGGTCATGATACAATTCTGAATGCAAATTTTTGAAACATCATTTTCAGGCCGTTGCCAGTCGTTGCTTCCCCCCACCCCACTCCCCCTGTCAGTCACGCTTTCATCACTTGCTCCTTTTTAAAGTCTGTCCTGCAATATGGTAGTGTGAGATTGCAGATAAGCTTGAAAAAGTCTGGGTGTGGTCACAAATCCCAACTACAGCTGAAGCCTGTAAATATGAACAGTTTCACCGGTTTCATATTTTACCATCTGCCATCTTTATTTAGGAAACAATTTGAACTATAAAATGGTCCTGGCATGCAATACTTTTATGAAAAGTACCGGTTTGGGTTTTTAAATTTTTTCCAGTGTTATCCTCCAGGTTCTAATTTAAAATCAAAAGGCACTTTGTGCTAAAACGCAGAGTATTTTTTTAAAATAAGGCTGTCTTTGTTAACACAGGTTGTAAGAATGTAAAAAAGGAAAAAAATCAACAAAAAATACCAACAAAACCAACACAAAACCTTAAGAGCAAAAGTGGCTGAATGTAAGAGCATTCTGTTGAGACTGTAACACACTTTGTGCTGTTTGTACATTTGTAAACCTGAATGCATTTTTAAGTTGAACTGAAATGCACACAGCCAAGACTTGTGGAAGAAACAAGATACCTTGTGCATTTCTTACAGATACAACTTTGGGTTGTACTTTAAAATAAATAATGCTTTTTTCAACATCTGTCTGCTGTAGTTCTGCTCCCCACGTGTGTTCTGAGCTTGTGCGTGCGTGACTCCACTGGGCGTAGCCTTTGGGCCAAAACCTACTGTGTGCAGGGCCTGTGTGTCCAGAAACTTCTCTGCAGATGGGACCTGGCTTCTCCAGGTGTGGGTTTGTATGGCAGGAGAATAGAAACTCTTCACAGTTCCGCAGTGCCACCTTTGTGAAAATTGGCTGGATAGCAAAGCACTGGAAAGATGTCTGAGCTGTTTGAGTTTCCAGGTATCAGGCATAATAGCAGCTCCTGCTGTTTGTGCTACGCCCATACCTTTGTAATGCTGTTCTTGCACAGAATGTTGCTATTCTTAGATAGGATTTATCTGTCCCTTTAAGGTGCCTGTTTCCCTTCATTGACAGTAAGGCAAGGCCCAGTGACTGCATATATTCCTCTGAGCTAAAGCCAAGTAAAAATGAACCCTTCCATTACCAGAAAGCAGTAGGAGACTAGTAACATAAAGTTACTTACGACTCAGTGGCACTGCTTAAAATTTACAGCAACAGATTTTTATCAGAATCCATCCTTCAAAAGAGTAAGAACTGTATATTTTAATTAATACTGCTTGTAGCATGAAGGTTTCGTATGCAATAAAACAGAAGTGTCTCATTTATTTAACCAAGTGAACCCTTTTCCAGTTTGCATTATATAAACAAAATCTCTGCAACTGTCAGACTGCTGCCTTCTTGCTGCCACCAGCAGAGGCTTGAAGATACAGATCTCTCAAATAAGAACCCGCTGGAACTCCTTTGTTCTTAAAATTTGGGTATTTCTAGAGCCATGCAAGGTCATGAAGTGTTCAGCTTGGATTAGTATGCAGTTTCCTTCTGAGTAACTGAGCAAACAAGTCTCTTACTGCATGAAAATAAAGGCAGAATAAAGAGTAAGTATTTAAGTTCCTGACATGCCGAGGCTTGCTCCTCTGTAAATGGAACGTGAGAAGATAACTAGTAGCAACTTCAAGGTGAGAGGAGCTGCTTAAGGTCATGTGCCACCTCTTTTTTCCCAGCAGGTGTTTACATTGGAATTGATTCCATGGAGGATAGAAGCAGAAATTAATTCTGAGATACTAATAGTCTGCAGTGAGGACAGGGGAAAAAAAAAACTGGTTTAAAAACATTTCCTTTTGATCAAGACAAGGCAAAACAAGGGGTTTAGACTTTTTTTTCCTTTCCCAAAATTGTGAGACATTCCCTTGTGATAATGCAAATAACCTCATCCACCATTAGACTATTCTTAATTCTTGCTTTGGAAGAGCTTCCTCTTGAGCACCGGTTAAACATTAAGTTCCATGGGTGAAACCACCTGTACTATTGAGATTTTTGACACACAGTTTTCAGTTTCCTAAGAGGGGAAAAAGAACGTCTTTGTCCCAGAGAAAATATCCGAGGCCTAAACACTCCCTGAGTGTCCTATTTTCCAGGGTTATTTTGGAAAGCACCCTCACTCTCTGGCTAGTTAAAGAAAACAAAAGAGCTGCCTTAGAGTCACAATTGTAATTGACAGAATTTAGGTGAAATTAAATCTGGGCAAAAATATGGTATAATTAAAGAAACCTCTGTGTATGGTAAGTGCATGTACAAGATGTCTTTTTCTGCCTTCCCCTGAGGTATCTACTTGCCAGCTTTTATGATACAGTCACTCTTTACAGGCACTCAAAACTCATGTTAAGTGGGGGTGAGGTGGTCATGAGGCAGAAGCATCCAAGATCAGAATAATAGAGAGGAAAGAGCTCTTAGGATGCAAAAATTAAAGGAAATTGTGTCTTTGGCAAAGTGTGTGCAGAATTTTATACAAAAATTTAGATGGGATTGAAAACATTGCAGCATGCTGAGAGGACAACCTGAACACATGGAGATCTAAAGTCACAAGCTTGGAAGCAAGGTGCGTGTTTTCAAAAGCGGAATGAACAAGACTGAAGCTCAGACGTGAGGAAAGTTCCATCTGGAGTGAAAAGACCAGAGGAAAAAACATCTTAGAGTGCTCAGAAGACAGACTGTCCTGGAAACCAGGGAGCTCACAGCCCTTAGGATAATTTAAAACATTTCTTCAGAGTAGAACTGAGGCCAAACTACCATGAGTCAGCTCCACTCTTCCAGACCTGGAAGCTACTGGGAGTGCAGAGTTCCCAGCCAGGAAGAGAAACAATTACTGTTAATTTTGGTAATTATTTTGGTGCTCCTAAAGGGCAGTTCTGTTTTGCTAATGCTAAGAAATAAGATTTCTAAAAGCCTGAAAAGTTTCTGGCCTGTCACTAAAATCAGGAAGCCTGAGGTAGGTAAGGATGGCTCTAACACGTGAAATCAGTTTAATTATGAGCTGGATTTCCAGAAGCTCTTGAAAGGCATTAGTTTTTGTTAAAAATCGTATCAGAACAGGATATAAAATTCCAGTCAAAGGAAAGCTCGTGTTTATTTCACAGATACAGACACTTGGAAGGAAGCAACATACCAGTGAGCAGGTCTGGGTCCAGCCCTGCCCACACAATGTGGCTTGGCCACTGCCCTGGGAGAGGAGCACCAAACTGGGGAGAACTCTAGGACGATCTGGGATGCAGAGTGTGAGTAAACAGCAGGTTCTTAACACGGGAGCACCCTGGTGAAACCCTACCGAAGCTGTCCGCTGCACGTCAGCTGGCAACGAACCGCGCCCGACTAAATGAAAGGTAAAATTAAGAGTACACGAAGTAAGAAGTTACCTGACACTGAAACCGTTTCACACTAAACGCAGCTCGGACTGGGCCTTGTCTGTTTCCCCAACATGCAATTATGAGCAAGTTTTCTGAGCTGGTGTTTGGCCTCCTGAAACAACGACAGCTTCAGCTCTCTATGAGTCAGTTCAGCGGAAGAGAGCCACAGGCTGGGATTGAAAATGACCCAGCTTCTGCTGCATGGTTGGTGCAATGGGAAGAGCATCCAAGTCACCTGGTGCTAAACAGGTTCTGCTTCAAAACTGAGGCTTTTGGCCAGTGCCTGCTTTCATCTAACGCCACGCAAGGATGGACTTTATGTTCAACTGGTGCTTCAGTCACATAAGTACTCAAGGAGCCTGCAAGGTGGCTGGATCAGCATCCTCTTCAGCAGCCCTCCAAGCACAGCTGCTGACTCTCCTTACTGAGACTACTGTGCTGCTTCGTGCTGAGTGATCTACCAGCAAGCAGAGCGTGACATTTTAGTGTGCATGTGTGAGTGTGTGTATGTATATATATATAAGAAATCAAACAGACATCCAGAAAGCAAAGCCCCCAAGCATCTACAGGAGCCATAGAAAATGCAATGCGTCGCTAGCCTAAACTCTGGGAAACTAGTAAAACTTGAGCATCTTAAGAAGCACTGAAAACCCTAATACCACTATATTTGCTGAGACCTTAGCAGTGTCCTGAGCAAAACTCTATTTTTTTCTTTTTTTGAAGCAGAATTGTGTAAAAGTAGCTGCTCAGATCCAAGAACCTCAGTTGGATGACATGATCTTAAACAGCAGATTACATTGTACCAAGACAAGTGCAGAAAGCAGAAGGAATTGCCAGTATTGAAGGAAGTGCCTCTTTCTAAAAAATCTCCTTAAGGTGTTTCTGTCAAGCTGGGATCTCCAAACAGTGGTCCTTCAGGAAGGACCTGTATCTGAGACTGGACTGTGCTCTCTATGTGCCCCTGGTGGAGCAAATGTTTGAGTCAGAGTGTTGTTAACACTGTGGGGTCTTCAGGGGTTGCACCCACTCTCTCCTGAAGTTTTACAAGATAACACTCAAGCAGTCCTTGGGTGGCAGCAGGAAGTGAGTGGAATGTTCCAGCACTGCGGCAATGGGATTCATGTGTGACTCTTGCAAGCTGTGAAAAATCACAGTTCAATTACTTGGCCTAAACAAGACAGGGGATCTGAAGCCTGTCATCCTATAAGAGAAAAAAGGTATTGGCTGGGGAGGGCATGAAGAGGGTGAGGAGAGTGGAGAGATAATTCTGAAAAAGGTACAGGCTGCCCATTTTGTAATTCTGGGGCTAATAAATTATTCCCAAAGAAAAAGAATGATAAAAATCCAACCAACAAAAAAACCAAACCAAACCAAAACAAAAACCCCAAACAAACAAACAAACCAAAATCCAAACCTAATTAGCTATTCTGGAAAGTTTCCCAAGCATTTTTAGTTTGGGTCCATGGCAGGATGAAATCACTTGTGTTCCAGCTTAGTTACAATGACATTTCTGGGAAACGTGTACTGGGAAAGGAGCACCTGGAGCAGCTTCTGCCTTGCCCAGTAACCTTCCCTGACCCATTCTGGGTTATTGTCAGGGAAGACAATGTTCCCCAGAGAGAGGACATCAACCTGCCTTATGGCACTGTAGAAAACAGGCTAGGGAGGACGGCTCATTGCCTCTCAGGAGGGAAATACACAGGAGCTGGAATCAGGAGGATCAAATGCTCCTTCACTGGCTGTCATTGGCTTTCTGGAAGGGGAAAGGACTTTTAGCCCCTTTGGCTTTACATCACCCATCCTCCTGCTACAAGCCTGTCCATACCAGTCCAGTTAATTACCAGCCAAATCCTGACAACATGTAAGAGTCCGGCAACAAAGAATGAAGTAGGTCCCAAAAAACCACTTGACATTCTTCATTAAAATGGTATGACTCAGCTTACAGCTCACAGGGAAATTCCTGTTGTGCTATATAAACTAGAAATCTTTTCAGACAACAGTAATTTTAAGGAATATTCTCTTATGTCTCATCCCAAACCAGAAACACAGAAGGTAATTCCTATGAGTTTCTGATGCAGGTCTGACTGTCAAACCTTGCCAACATTTGCCAGCCTGTCAAATTCTCTGTGGCTGAAGAATTGATCTTCAAAAAAAAATAATTAGCAGAGCTTAAGAACACATCAAAAATGTCTTAATACTTCAGCTAAATGATGCAAAGGCCATGGCAGGATATTGTATCTGAATATTTTTAAATACTATGGGTGAAGGAGGGGGAGAAAGGGAGAGGTGCACAAGGAACAAAACAATCCAGTTATATTTAGAAAGTCAGTGACAAAGTCAGATTTCACATACCTATGAGGAACAGAGGGTGGGAAGAAGAGGATCAGATTGGCTATTAGAAAAAACTTCACAAAGGGTGAAGGGTTGTCAAGTGTTGGAACAGGCTGCTCAGAGAAGTGGTGGAGTCACCATCCCTGGAGGTATTTCACATACATGTAGATGTAGCACTTGGGGACGTGGTTTAGTGGTGGACCTGGCAGTGTTAGGTCACCAGCTGGACTTGATGATTTTTTCCAAACTAAATGGTTCTGTGAGTCCATGTTTCTATAAAAGACAATTCCTTTCTTTGGAGCAGCTGAACACAACAGTTTAAAGAAATGCTCCAAAGGGATAACTCACCACAGCTCAAACAGAAAGCAAACATCCATACTACAGCAATCAGCACACAGAATATCTCATGATTATGCAGAGTTTAATTTCAGATGTGCAAATGTGGGAGCTGCATACTGACTGTGTTGAACTCATGGTTCCAGGTACGTGGAATGAGAATGAGCTGCCTTGTGTGCTTACTTAGTGCCCTTCCATCAATCAACTGCATGAAAAAATCCACATGGTGCAGTTATTAGAACAATAAGAACTGAATATTGCTGAAGTCAGCAGGTTCAGCACCAGAAAGCCTCCGAAAATAGATGGCATTTGTCCTGGGTTTGTAATTTAATGGAGCCTCCTCGTGAAAAGTCACTGATTTGGTCTATACAGCAATATTAACTCGTGGGGGAAAAAGGCTTTCAGGAACTCTGATTAAACTGGCGCACTGGAAAACACTTCTCCTAACTCGAAAAATTTGAGTAATGCCATTTCCTCCCTTTGCCGTGTGAAGAATGAGCATCCCACTCTTTGGACACACAGCACCCCTCTGTGGCTACAAACAGCAGAGCTCGCTGGCCTTGAGATTTCCTGGGTTTTCCTGACACACTGAAAAAAAATAAAACTCAGCTATAGTAGCAGCATTGTGCTTTAACAAGTTGTGCATTGGGAAAATTAACACTCCTGTCTCCACCTCCAGACTATACAGCTACCATTGCTCAACAGGAACGTGCCAAAAGTCCCAAGCCAAGAGGAACTGAAAAGTTCTTGCACTTCAGTGGGGAAAGTCCACAAACTGAGGAACAGTCAGGCTTTTACTTGTCTTCGAGCACAGTAGCACAACATGCCTAATGCAGTCAAACTATTTATTCCTGTATTTATTTTAATATTTCTTTTACCAAACTATCAAAAATGAACCACTTTTCTTTCTCTCCTCTTCTACATGCTTTCAGTATCTCCTTTTCTACATCTGCTCACTTAACAAAATTATTTCCTCAACACTGAATCTTTTTTACCTGTGATCTTCTGTACATGTTCAAGACACTCAGCTCCTCCAGTTCACACAGAACCTTTTTACAACTCAATTCTACGCCCCTACTGGAGGAATTTTATGCAGTTACTTTGTATTTTTGTTCAAATCTCCAAACACACACATTGGCTCTCCCCCAATAACTTTGTGTCCATATCCACGTGAAAGGCTTTAGCTGAGCTTTTGTCCAGGGTGCAGCATCCTGTCCCCTTGGAGTATTTCAGGTCTTAGTGTTTGTGCTGTCCCATTCACTAGTTTCAATCCCAAAGCCCTGCTGCAGCCCTGCCCTGCTCCAGGTTGCATTGGGAGCCTTGTGGAAGGTTCCCTCGGTTTAGGAGACGGTGACCTCAGACAAGCCGTGCCTGCCCTGCTGGGTCTCCTGCTCCAGGCTTGAGAGGCAGATGGGCTGGCACCGTGGGGCTGTGTAGCCCCAGGCACACAGCACTGCAAGGGACGTGCTGGAATGCCCCGTGCCTGCCAGCGCTGCGCTCTGGGGAACACCAGGAAGGAGAGGACAGGACACTCCTGCCTGTCAGAGGAGATCGATGGGTTTGCTCCATACACAGGACAGCAGCCACCACAGGACAGAAGGGGACTGAAGCTCCCCAGGAATGGGATCTGCACACTGCCATGGGAATGCAGCTGGGGTCTGATGCTGCAGGAAAGCAGGACTTCCAGAACCCGAGATTCCAGGACCAGGGCATGAGATTTACTCACTATCTGTGTTCCTCTTTTTATTCTACATTATTAAAACAGCAATGTTATTACAGGATGTGTGTCGTGCCTTTCTTACTGAGACCCAAAAGAGCCCCGTGCAGGACTCAGGTCACCATAGGCCACCTACATACCAAGATTCATTAATAAATATTGATTAAAGAGTAAATGTTTTAAAGAGAAACCCCCTGTACATCTAAGTGCCTTCAAAGCTTCCACCCTTCCAGGTGCCACTTCGCTACTGGATTTTAGCCCAGACTCGCAGCTCAGCCCTTCCACAACCAGCCTGCAGCACTAACTCAGTGCCCGCCCTGCAGAGCACGGCAGTGGCACTCCAGCACTGACACAGTGGGTAACCCTGAACTCATCTGGCACATCCTGCACAAGTTGTTCTTAATCCCTGCAAGTACAGACTCTGGGCTGCCACCAAATACTTCATCAGGCTAGAAGAGCAAGTGGTGGGACAACAACTGCAGTTGTTGTCTTTTGAAACTCCCAGTCTTTTTGAAAATACCACGAGTTCAAAAGTTTTCCTTCCTCAGAAAAGCTGCCCACCTATTTAGTAGCACCATTCACCAGTTCAGCATTCTATATTCAAAAAACTATCAACCTTGATTTATAATAAGAAAACAAGAATAATGTTACTATCTACATCCAAAGTCTGAGAGTAGACAGAAAGGTATCAATAACATACAATAAATAATAAAAAAATCCCCAAACAAAACAGCTACAGTTTATTGACTTCCCAGCTAAGTACTTCCACCACAAAGTTGTAGGTTAATTCAGGCATTCCATGCACCACCTGCATAAACATCATAACTTTCATTCTCTGAGGACTCAAAGGATGAAAGCCCCAAGAGAAATAAAGAAATGGGTACCCAGAGAAGGGGAAGTAGAGACGATGTGACACAATGGAAAGCACTGTAATGACATATAAATCATCTCAGAGCTAACACTTCTGACAAAGACTCTTACAAAAATGCAAATTATAAAAAATTGTGCAAATACATGTGGAAATACCATTTACTCTGTCATTTCACAGACAGAAGGTAGAAGCCACTGTCAGGACAGGAGAACGGCCTGGTTTTTCCCATCACTAACTACAGATGTTTTGGTATTTTTAATTTAGATTGGTAAGTCTTCAATCTATCTGGCTGCCCAATTTTACTAAAGAACTGTCTGATTAATTAACTAATTCTCGAGACACCTAAAATTCTGTGCCTGCCCAAGCCCAAGCCAAGCAGGACCCAGAAAATGAGAGTTTCTCTGGCACAACAGTGCTGCTCACAAAATGGAAGCCCAGCTGCAAGAATCCTGTACATGATGGCAATGCTTGGGCCATAGAATTACTAACAAAGGGTTACTCCTTGTTTTCACCCCAAACTATGAAAACAGGAAGATAACCAAGGTTCAGTTCCCTCTAGGGAACAGTTTGCACCTTGGAAATGCCCCATGGCACTCAGCCTCCCTGCCTTACTGACAGTCCTTCCTGGCAAGATAAAAAGCCACTTTCCCATCTCTCCACTCAGTAAAATTCCCATGGAGTTCCCGCAGCCTAAACCAGCAGCACTTCACTGCCTGACTGGAAAGGGCCAGGGCTGGGTGACAACTCATGCACTGAAAAAGCCAGTTAGTGCTTTTGGAACATGACTGGCATCATGGGGGGAAAGAGGCTGGAGAGAGAAGCAACAACAGAAAAAGAAGAGCTCAGTTTTCAGCATCCTGTGCAACAGCTCAGGTGGAGGGGAAGAACAGTGCATGTTGGTGGCAGATTCCTGAGGACTGCAAAGGCAGCTTTGAGGACCTTGTCCACAAGTTGTGTTACGCAGCTGGGTGTGACAAATGTGGCTCTGGGAAGGCTCTGGCTGTGCCTGCAAGGCCAGAGGTACAAAGCCCTGTCTCTTATTTGTGCATTAAGGTGGCAGAAGGAAGCCCAGGCTGAGATGTGCCTCAGTGATAAACTTCCTCATTAGCAATTCCCAATATAAAAAGCCTGAGGAAGCTCAACATCATGAGACAACACAGCCACCTACAAGCTAGGCAAGCTATGGGTGGCAAGGGCCCTTTGTAGATTTAATCAAAGTGGCTCTTGCAAAGCTTTGCTGATGGCAGCAGTGGAGCCAGAATCTGTAATGTGTAACTCACTGCAGATCCAGCCACACAGCCAGGGATGAAAGGTGGATTTTGTGTGCTGAGCTGGCCCATGTTACTGCACAGGACCAATCTAGAGACACACAGTAAAGACAAACATTGCCTGTTTTCCTTTTTTTGCTCGTGAGGAAGAGGGCAGGGCAAATAAATCTTCCACCCTTCTTTGACATGTCTTTCTCTTCCCCTTCGTAACATCTGTTAGTTCTCACTTCCCTGTGCTTTGCAGAACATCCTAAGACAAGTGCTCTCCACTGCAGAGGTATAAATACCTGGAGATGAGTCACACCAGCCTGACACCGGAGAAAAACAAATCCCACACCATCTCTTTGCATCAGCCTCTGGGAGCAAAAGTTACAGGCAGCCCCTGACACTGTCACCATGAGAAAAGACAACTAAAGTCATGCCACTTTGCACGGTGACTTGGGAAATTCAGCCATTCCCTGGAGAAGCAGCTGCCAGTGGGCTGCACAGGCACAAGCACAGCACACACCTCTCACAAGCACAGCAGTGCCCACTGCAGGGCCAGCAGGTGAGGAGGATGCCTGCATTCCCTGCATGACTGCTGAGCTCATGAACCTTCTTGGGGGAACCAAGCTGGGACTGAGGAAAACAAGCCAGATGAATTTTTAGCAGCACTGCCATGTTTCCACTCAATAATTAAGCATTCTACTGGCTGATATTTCTCAGTAGGTTTTGTTCTAGGTCCTGCCACCAGCCATGTCTCACAGGTATCGCAGTTAGCCACTTTCAGATACTACTCCCACTTAGGTATTGCAAAGCCTTATTTTTCATACCGAGATTCACTCTTTTTGAAGAAATAGAAGTTTCAGTAAAATATTCCAAATCTAAAAAGGAACTGAGAAAAGTCAAAGAAACTCCTCATCAGCCATTTGCCTACAGACCTTGAAGCTGTGGATATGGCCACAGCATTTCTAGGAACACCCACTCACTCATACAACTTAAAACTAAAGTTGATTGAACATGTAAGTCTGTGTGCTTTAACTGAAAGTCCTGACAAGCTTATGGGAAATTTGGTCAAAACACAGTGTGAAGAACATGGAATAAAATATCATGGTTAGAGGAACAAAATGGGGCAGGAATGCCCCTGAAAGTTCTCATGTCTGAAAAAAATACAGAAAGACCCATCAGAAGGACTGTAGCCTATTGCAGTGAACGAATGCTATTCCAGACCTGATGGATGTCTCAGCCACCCAGGCTAGATCACCTAATGTCTGTTACAAATCTACAACATGAAGGGCATTATACCAACATTTTCAGAGCATTTCTACAGCAGCAGGTACTCTCCCAGATTTCAATGTTAGATGCCAGTGCCATCATCTGCCCAATACCAATATTAGTTGGTGGCAGTTCAACCACCTGAAAACAAAACAAAACAAAACAGGTTATTTCAATCTTGCTTTTCAGAACTTCTCAAATCTGCTCTTCCCTGGAGGACAATGAGAGGGATGTCCTGGACCTGCTGGGCCTCCCTGCTCCAGGCACAGCCAGGGTGTGGGTGGACAGGTTGATCCAGTCCTGTGTAATTGTGCCCAAACTGATCCCTCTCGTTACTTACCCTCGTTACTTACCCTGATCGCTGCTTAATCACGTTGCAAATAAACGGACAAACTGCACACCCATCCTGAGTTGCAATGGGCAAAACATTCCATGAGGTGGGAGCAGAAAGTTTGCCTGATATTTAAAGTATTGTGAGAAAAAGAGGTTGCTCTTGAGTTGTATGTTCCCCTTCAAGCCTGAAAGTCTTGTCATTCACTAGGAAGAGCTATTTTAAACAAACTTAGATGAGGGCAGAAACAATATATAGATCCAATATTTCTGAGGTGGGTCTTAGACAGGTTTAGGAATTCACAAACTGAAAAGGCTGGAAAAGCTTTACCTTGGTCACTAAAATTATAGTTTCTTCTGAATCGCTCTGGTTTAAACAAATGGTTTACTTTTTTTTGGTACTCTTTGTGGGTTTCTATTCTCTCATGCATTTTCTGTCTTTCATTTAAGATTTCCTCTTAATTTTGTCAGAGTACCTGTTTCAAGCTCTAAGACGGTACATTTGCAAGACCAGGTAAGCCCTTCTGAAGTGCTGTCAGTGTCTGCATGCAGACAGCTGTACCAGAGCTCCCAGTCCTGCCTGAAGGCTTTCCTGCATCAAAAGTCACAGGGAAGAGAGGGAGCTCTGGCTGCACGGCAAAGCCTGCAGTCATTGCTGCTCCCAGCAGCTCCTCACAGCATCATTTACAACCCACGGACACGCACGTGCCCTTCACACACCCACAGTTCCACAGGCAACCAGATCTACCTGGAGTTTCCAATGGAGAAATCTTTACAGAGACACCTTCGTCAGCTTCAAAGAGTGACATTTTCTCTAATGGCCCAGAAAGCCTTTTAGAGATGTTAAACTTTCAGCCATCTTTTAAACACCTCACCTTTTTAAATTAAAAAAAACCCTCACTGGCAGATACTTTTGATACCAGTTAAAAAATTCTGAAATGCATATATGTATATACATGGATACATATATATATATATATATATATATATATATGCATATGAATGCAGACACATTTTCCATTTGCAATTTAGGAATTCCTACCTGTCAAGCATCTTCTCTTTATGCATTTTGAATGAAAGCAGTGTGGGTTTTTATCTTCTACTGTTTTTCTTTCTGTGCAACTAGAGAAACCATTTCATGGAGCTCCACCTGTGGTCCTCAGTCCTCTTTCACACAAGTAAAATTGTATTTGGCAGTTCTCAAACACCCAGTGGTGACAGAATTACATTTTTATGTTCTGTGCTCCGTATTTTACAGAAATCAGAGTGCTCTGAATTAGTGTTTGTTACACTATCACATAAACTTTATTTAACCTGAAATCAAAATGGCAATCAACAACGACAAGCTACCTCTGTTGAAAAACAGCCCAATAAAGCTGCTGGAGGGATGAGTTGGCTGGAGGGGAAGCAGCAGCAGAGGAGGAATTCTGTTAATGGAAGGAAGAGTGAAAAAACAGGGAACAAAGCTCAGGAAGATCTTATAGAAGATTCATGGAGAAAGTACGTAAAATTAAGGAATCAAAATACCTCATACTGCTTCTTTATTTAGCTGCTGCTGCTGGATGTGTAGCACGTGGGACAAACTGGTGGCTGACTGAACTACAGAAAGTTGATAGCAGCTGTACTTTAGCAGGGTTTAGAAGTAACTACTTCCTGACTTGAGCAATCTGTGCAAAATGTCTCCTTGCACAACATGGCTTAATGTATCAAGTCAAGGACCCTGAAAGTGTTTATTTTCATTTACCACAAACACATTAAAAGTAAGACACCATTTGTTACTCTTGTCAGTTCTTTATTGGTTTTCATCCTAAGGACTAGCACATTTACAGCATACGTGGATTGGATGAACTAGAATATATAAAACAGTAGCTATATGTTTATGATATATTAATACTGCCCAAAACCAAATAAATAAAAATATTTCAATGCACAAAGCTTGGCAAATACAATTGTGTTGGGACAAAACTGTGTCGTATTATACAATAATTTTACACGTATAAATGAAACAAAAGGCAACTGTGCTGTAGGTACTTTCACAGAACATACACAGGACATACTTGGCAACAGTTTTCTTTTTTTACCTTTGTATGTTTTATAATTTAAAAAATGTACTCAAAAAAAGAACATTAGACAGAACTTCATTTTACAGTAATCCTTAGATTCGCCTCTCCTGTGCAACAGAAAAGCTTACTTCACCCTTGTGAAGCATCCTATGTGGATTTCAAGTTTCACAATTTTTCTTTTTTGATGAACTGCTTGAGATCTTGCTGTTCGTGACGCCCTTTAAATGAGCCCGTCGATGTGCATGTGCTGACCATGCCTGTACAGAACACGTGAGCTGGACAACAGCTTTGTTTTATGTGCAAGCTCACTGAAACCAGCGTATTTGAAACAAAACAACGCAGTACTTGGGATGGCTGTTCCACCACACACATACAAAATTCAGCAACTGTTTCTGTTTACATTGGTGTACAAAATAAATAAAGGATCGCTAAGCTCTAGAGCAGATCTAATGATTGTTGGTCACAGTCCAAGAGTGGCAATGCTAATTGCTACAAGAGACCTCTTGTTATTTTCTTCTGAAGATGAACATTTTAAGATTTTTAGTGTAACAATACAGGACTTAAAATTAACCATGTTTGAAATATACAAAATAAAATCATCGACTCATAAAAACTAAGGGATATAAAGAGTATAGTTTACATAAAAATAAATGTAACATTTAATAATGGGCCAGGAACTGAAGGTTGAGCAGAACTAAAAGAGTAACATGTCTAAAGAGATTCCACTGAAAAGGTTTACACCATATACCTGTTTAATTATTAGGAAAAAATAAAACAAGATCAACATTTATTAACTGGCAAACAGGGTCTGTAGCATTTCCAAGGGACTGTTCTACCACAGATGATTTGTTCAGACCTGGGGTAGGTACCACAATACACTGCTTTTGCACAGAATTCCATGTTTTGTTATCCTAGAGAGTCTGAAATAATGATAACAGCCTAGCTCAGCAAAACTCTCTGACCTGGCTTTGTGACATGCTGCTCAGTGTTTAACTGCAAAAAGCAAAATGCAAAAACTGCTGGACCTGTAACCCCCAAAGCTACATGGGAGCAGAATGAACATGGCTGATTGATAGAGCAGTGACAGCACAGACAAACATCAGTGAGAGGGAGAAAGAAATTAGGAAACAGCCATATACTTACCTGGCTGTTGCTACTCTCACAAAATAAAGGGGCAGATTTTTCCTATTCTAAAATTTAGATCCTTAGAAACCAAGAAGGAAAGGACACTGTGCTGAACAAAGCTAGCTAGAGATTACTTGATCCTGTTAAAATTTGAAAACGAATGTTGAGTTGCTTTTTAAAATGCTATCTTTGCTTTGAAGGCATTCTTTGGGAGATTATTTCTGAGGAGGTCTGTTGAACACTTTTTACCAAATGCTATCAAACTGATCATCTTCGTCATAAGCCAGAACCCACCTGCAGTTCTCAGGCACGAGCAGTAGCACACGAGCAGTTCCTTTCTATCAACACAGGGCACCACTACCTTCCTCAGAAATACCCTGACATCAGTCACACTTCCCCCTGCCAGGATGCTGAACAGGTAAAATGCTGAGGTAAACAGAAACCAGTTTTGGTTATGGAGCAACAGGGGTGTGTTGGGCACTTTGAGCATTTTTTTGTATTGACATACAAAACTGATATAGCAGAAAAAATCAAACACATATTGAAATAATGTAATGCCCCGAGACCCTAATGCTTACAATGCAGAAGTGATATAAAAAGCCATGGATAAAAATGTGTTAATTACTGTACAACACCATGGAATATAACAAACATGCCATGTGCAACATCAGCAACTTGCTTGTTGCCCTTGCCTTAGAGTGGAGAGGGGCAGGGGGAACTGTTGCTGGCTTTAATGTTTAAGCATCATTATGTTTCTGACACATTTTTTAAAATGTGTGCCCAAGGTCTTATCTGTTGAAAACAACAGGAATTCATTTTATTTGAACAGAACTCTAAGCCACACCTCATCTATCTGGCCTCTTATATATTGTTAATTTCATATATGAAGATGGCATCCTATATATCGTAAAACAATTTATTCTCCTGGCTTTTATTGTGCTGATTTTTTTTTAAAGTTAAACCCCTGTTTCATGATTGTAACAATGCCTTCTACAGTTACTACACTGTCTAGGATCCAAACCCTTTTTTATTTACAACTTCTGAGTTTTACTCTCAATTTTAAAAAGTTTATGAAAAGCTCAATCTCAAGTCAACTCAGTATAAAAAGATGTTATGTGAAACAGCTGCCTAAATGCCGTTCTTAGAGTCCTTTCCCATCCAGGAGATACCTAGCTATTTGCATATAGGTAATTATTAAGTATCACAATATCTGCTCATCTTACATACACTGAAGGCTATTTCAACGGGCAGAGAATCATCACACTATTCTCAAGCTAAGGTGTCAGAATAATTGTTACTATAGATTCCAATTCTGTAAGTAACATGCTCTGTATAACCTAGCGAAACGTACAAAAAGGTTATTTTTCTCTTCTGGATGACAAAATCATGTATTAATCTAGAGTGTATCCACATGTTTTAATGGAACAGCGAATAAAGGACATAGTATGCTTATGTTTCAACTTTTCCATAAGTTCCTTCTGGAGGCCTGTAATACTTTGGGAAAGCCTTCAGTTGCAGGGAATTAAATGCATACTTGCGACATCCAACATTCTTCATTGTATTTTCTCGGCGACAACCCTCACTGGGGAAAAAAAACAAGCACAAAAAATGACAGCAGTAAAAAGGAAAAAAAAAAAAAAGACTTAAACTAAGATGAAATGAACTGGTTATTTTATAGCATTAAAAAAAAGTTGGTTATATTTAATGAGCGCTTAATTAATTTGCCACCGCAAATATTAAAAATGATGACTCATCATACAATGCTGGTAAGAAGCACACAGAATGGACACATGCTATGTCTGATTGCTAGTTTTGCATTTCTAGAAAGCAGCAGCACATCTACTGAAAAGGTTCTTTCGTGACGGTTTCATGTATTTCAGGGTGCACTGCTGTGACAGAGTTCACATGCTGTTTCACTGCACAAGGGATCCCAAGGGATTGCTTAAAAGCAGTTCTGCTAATTTATTAATACATTAAGCTGAAAAAGAAAAACTGATCTTTCTATAAGACCTTTAAAGCAATTTTATTGTTCCCTATATGTCAGTATTATCAGTACTTACTTAAAAGATTAGAGCTGATACAAAAATAATGACTTTCCAGTTATCTCTGCATGCACAAATTGACTTGAAAACCAATACAGTCTAAAAAAAAAATCTTTATCATGAAATAGCAGCTTTGCATGGGTGCAAAAAAGGCTGCGTTGACAGTCATCACCCCACTGAAACAAAGCTGTGCAGAAGTTAATTTTCACCCAATGTTTTGGTGCAACTGCCCCACAATACAAAGAAGTTCTTTGCTACAATAGAAAACTACTCTGGTTATAAGGCTTCTTTACACTTGTAAATCTAAGTCAGAGTTCCTTTGATTATATCCAAAAAACAGACATACAAAGAGGAAGCACTATCTTTTAAATATATATTATAAATCAATTTAGGCTTGCAGGAGAATGTCTTTCCCTGACTGAGGACTGAAATCTAAACAATAAATACTAGACCTTCATGGCAAAATGTACAGTACAGCATCTTATGGTGGAAATGTCACAATAGTCCTGTGTTGGAGATGGCTGCAGCACCTACCAGGTAAGCTGTGGTCATCTGATTCAAAAGGAGGGTTTGAATTCTGGTTCTCTTTGAAAGCTCTCGTGCTCTCACTGACCTCACCGTTCTTCTAATTTTGGTCAATGAAACTGGTCAATGTAACTGTGTTATGTAACATCTGGTTTAACTTCATAGAATATTGTCACTTTTTTGCTTTAAGAAACAGTTTAAGTCTGAAATTTGTCTCTGGAGCACATTCTGTGCTTGCCTTTTATAGACTGGATCATACATGATAATGCTGTTTTTCTGGCATTGGTTTGTATGTTATAGAACTCCCACAATGGCTGTTGCAGCCAAACAGATTCATCAAAAACGTGTACAAATTGTACTTCAGCGTACTAATAAAAGCAGTAACTAACTAGCAAATATGAGATGCTGGATGAGCTTTTTAACTCTAAAGTGAATCACTCTGTTCACAATGCATTCCACTGCATCTGGTGATTGCACATGCCCTGCTATGGCACAGAGATAGTGACAAAGATGTATTTCACATACACCATTTCATGTGCCATGCTTTTTCTGCTGGAGGCACATAAGCAGTAAGCAATATAACATCTTAAATCTCAATGCCTGAATGAAAGCGCAGACCAAGCTCAAAAAGGAAAAAAAACCAAAAGTTGTCCACACCAAAGTTTAAGAAAAGAAGAAAAAACCTACCTTGTTTCTAAAAAGCCTAGACGAATTTAAGGGTGGTCTCACTGCAACCCTAGTGATAGTCATGAGCACTGCCTTCATACTTTAACCTGATTAATAATTTCGGGGGGTTCAGTGGATACACCTGCTACTCTGCTACCAGAGTGTGGCTGGGCACTGAACAGGCCCTCCAGGGAAGCGGTCACAGCACCAAGCCTGACAGTTCAAGAAGCGTTTGGACAAAGCTGTCAGGCACACGGTGTGACTCTTGGGATGGTCCCGTGCAGGGCCAGGAGTTGGACTTCAATGATCCTTGTGGGTCCCTTTCAACTCAGGATATTCTGTGATTCTACTAAAGCTACTTTCACATCTTGTTAGATTGAACCCAGGACACTCATCATGTTGCAAGAACAAGGCCACAGTCCAACCTGACAACTGTTCACTTTATAAAAAGGTATATGGGGGCGCCCATAGCAAATGAACTGATGTTAATTAGAAAGAAGACATGATCAGTATGGAGACAGTGGTGCCAGGTATCAGCACAGGACACAGGTATGTCCAGTACCAATATACCATCATTTTAAATCTCGTCAGCAGTAAGGATGCACCTAAATTCATTACAACTAAAAATGAATAGGATACATGCTTAAATATATATATATATATATATAAACCCAGATATGTCTCTCTGGTGTTTTGTTTTTGTTAGGTTTTTTTTTCCTTTTAGAAACAAAATTGGAAGAATAGTGAGGAAAAATAGCAGGAGATAGTGTACTGTACAGTCTGATTTCATGAAGACACAAATATAATACACTTTTTTTTTTGTTAGAATAATTAAATCCAACTTTAGGATTTAATTTTAATTTTAATTCTAACTGTGCTTTTTTTTTTTTTAGCATACCTCTTCCAGCAGCTTTCAAATTCCATTAAAATTAATAATAAAAGCTATAGCTATATATAGTTTTTAGCAAGTCAATAATAGTAGAAAATACAAATCACAGTACTAGTTCTCCTCAGAAGCCCAATGTCATCTCAGGCACCCCGCGAAGTAAATCACTTTATGAATTTATCAAACTACATTAAATGAGGTTATTTTTTTTAATCAGCTATTGCTATTGACAATTGCCAGACCACTGCACCAACAAAATCCTTCAGTTTAAACAGGCCTCACCCAGTTTGATGTTATGTATGAATGATGCTCAAATTTATCTGCAGTTACTCTGCATCACTGAACTAGGTAAGCTGCTTTAGTCTCACCACTTAAATACATGTTAACTTACCATCATTCTTTTATCACTAAGTCACTAGCATCATAATTTATTAAAGCTGTCCAACACTTAAAAATGAAAGTAACTGCAATATTTAGTCTAGTGTAATTAAAATAAAGCCAAAGGAAAAGCCTCAAACCCACTTAGTAAAGGAGCTAACTGGTACCTCCCTCTTCTTGCCTGAAATATTAAAGACCACTATCTTTAACTTCTAGGATGATAATGACCCTATTTCAGAATAAGTTCTATAATACAGCACCTGAAACAGATAATGGATCATTAGCAGGCTAATGCCAATTACATCCCCTTCCTAACCACAAGTTATTCTCTTCGTGTCTTTAATACATTGCAAAATGCAGATCTACAAATAGAATGAAATAATTCTGCATGCAGCACACTGCAAGTTTTTTTTTCAGTGGGTACACTAGTCTATTAGAACATACTAAACCATGAGAAAGGAACAAGACTATGGTTCTACAAACTGTTCAGTAATTTGTATATTATGCTCTGAAATGAAGGTAGAAATTTCTTATATCTTTAAATAAATTTCTTACAGTGTCTTATAAACCCCACCCGTGTTTTTATTTTTCTCTTCATACCTCGTAAAAATGAAAGGCAAGATTAGCATACCCCTTAAATATAGAAAAAGATACAAATTCTTTTCAGACAGAGTTCCTTTCTCTGGAATACATGAAACAAGTAACACAAAACTGTATTTGGTAAGAGATCTTCAGGCCGGCTAAAGTAACGAGGTAACAGGCCAATGTCAGACTATGTTACAAGCACTGAAAGCAGAACAATAATTTAAAGTTTCAATACAATTCTTTCTGATAAAATAATTTGATGTATATTTACAGTTTAGTACAATAGAAACGTAAAATTGTAAGGCATAATAATAATTCTTGGCAGACAATGCTATGACACATTCCTTTGTCCAGCAGGTACCAAGTGGCAATACACATTCAAGCACTTTTTTTGTGTTTGTTTTTAACTTTATCTTCACTTGCAACGTAATCTGGCCACCAGGTATGCTATGCTCAGAAACAGCCACACAATCAGTAAATTGGGGCTGAGAGCTAATAAAGGAATAGAGTAGAGGAGGCTGGGATCTAGTCTGAAATCTCGGATGGGCACCAAGCCACTCAAGTTCTTCTGGGTGACTATCTCCCGTGTTCCAATGCTGTGAAAAGGAAGAAGGTTGGGAAGAGGGAAAATAAAACAGAAAGGAAGACGGACATGCAAATGAATGTATAAAAAGAGATGGCAACACAAGGTGGTCAAGAAAATGAAAAAACATGGAAGAACGCACAACAAAACCAGAAGATGGAAGTAAAGAAAGAGTGGAAAAACGTCTCAAAAATATGTATCAGTACAATTGTAGAAATAAGGAGAGGGAAAGAGAATAAAAGAGAAAAATAAGAAAGAAGTACTGTAGTCTAGTGAAAATAAACACATGTAGGTTGAACATAAATGGTTTTCCATGTTCACTCTTTCAGATTACCAAGCAATAGTACCCCATGCTGCTCTGCCATGCTTTGGCATGCTGCAAAGTGGAGCTCTGAAAAGCAAGCTGAACATGAATAACCATTGTAGTATTTGACCCTTTCAGACCTCTTTCCATGTGGGTGGCAGTGAATTAGTTTAACTTCTTAACTACCTGTTCAACATGTAAGGAAAAAACCTCCAAATCACCCATTTATTTTTCTGCTTTGACATGAATTCAAGGGTGTTTCAATATGCTTCTCAAAATGCATGTTTCTGAAGTGCCTCAATGTATGTACCTGAAGGCAAGACATGCTGCAAAGAACATCTCACTGTGCCCCCACTTCCTACACTGAGCACTGGAGGATACAGTGAACACCTCTTCAGGTAACCTGAGGCTTTGTAGTGTGCCCTTTCATTCTGGATCGCTCTTATCCCTTGTGCAGTCCAACTCTAGTTTGCAAAGCAACAACTGAATGCAACCTGTGAGCCTGATCCTGTTAGAATCCATGTACTCGCTCCATCCATAAAAAGCAATCCATAACCTTGTTGGTTGCATAGCAAGGTTAGGTAAGAAACAATGTCTTGGAAGAAAACAGATAGACCCTGGAGGTGGTGAAAGAGAAAAATAGCCTTCAGAAGCTGTGGTGACACTTCTAGTAAAATGGAATTAGGTGGGCAGGAAACTAAGCCAACTGTATTTCTGATCTGGATTAAAAGATCCAAACTGGTCATCAAAGTATGTTTTCACTCCTGGTGCCTACACTGGACAAGGGCAGACTGCATCTGTGATGCCTACAAATCCCAATTATTTTTGGAGGAGGAGAAGGGGGTATGTGGGATCAGAAGAATCAGTCAGTGAAAAGCTAATGTTGACTAGAAAGTGGTGGATAAAGGCTCAACAAAATAGCCCAGAGGAAGAGAAGTGGTTTTGAGTATAGATAAAAAGTAAAACAATGGAAGAGGGAAAGAAGGAAGGCTCAAAATGACAAGATGGCATTATGAAAATCACATGCTGTATCTCCACCATTAAAACTTAGTATCAAGCTACTCAATTTTACACAAAGACATATGCACAGACACATATGGTGGGAATGGAAGCAAGAGCTGGAAAGTTCTTTCCTTGTCACTGTTGGCCCATGTAGATGTTTCCACCAAAGGGGTGAAAAGTCACCTTTTGGATATACCAAATTGTACAGTGTCTTAAATTAAAACATTCATGAGAGGACTACCTCTAGGAAGGGACTAGGGTAAAGAGACAAAGCAAATTCCCTGCTAATTTATCTTGCATATGGAAATCCAGGGCTGCCCCATGCTGGACACTGCTGGTTCCACCCAGCTTCAGTGGAAAAACTGCAGGCACAGCTGAGCCCTCGGCCACGCTGGTGCCTTGGGGAAAGCGTGCGCAAGAAAAGGCAAAACACTCATGGCAGTGAAGGTCCATGGGAAAAGATGTGAGAAACCGCCATGTGAACACCAAACTGAAGCAGAGTTTTCCCTGCAGTCCTGGAGACAACTATCCCCGCTGCAGCCCATGAAGGACCCATAGTGCAGCAAGTGAGTATTTACTGAAGGAAACTGGAGCCCACGGAGAGCCCATGCAGGAGAAGGCTTATCCTGAAGGACTGCAGCCATGGGAAGAACCCACACTGGAGTGGAGGAAGAGTGCAAGGAGGAAGAAGCAGCAGAGAAGAGCTGTTATGGACTGACTGCAAATCCCCACTCCACATCTTCTGTGCACTGCTCAGCATGGAAAGGAGGTAGAGGAGCTAAGAATGAAGGAGTGAAGTACTTGAGTCTGGAACAAAAGAGGTTGTGGAGGGCAAAGTTTTTAATTTTTGTCTCTGTTTCTTAACATGCCAAATCCATTGGCAATAAACTAATTTTCTGTGAGTCTGTTTTGCCTGTACCAGTAACTGGTGTGTCTCCCTGTCTTTATGAGCTTTTTCACATATTTTCTCTCCCTGTCCTGTTGAGGGGAGGCAGTGAGTGAATACCTGAGTGCACATCCGGCCATTGTTCCTCAGCAGAACTGACAAGTAATTTCAAAAACTCAACCACATATCACAAAGAGCAATGAGATGTGAGAAAGAAAGAGTGAAGGCCTTGAGGAATGGTCTAATCTTGGTTTTCCTTCAGGAGTAGTCAGTATTTGTTCTGCACAATCTCTTAGTCAAAGACTTAACAGAAGAAAAAGTCACGTCTTTCACCTGCCAGAGCAAGTCCCTGATGCTGACAGAACCCTCAAGCCAAAGGTTTTGATTAAATTGGCCCTCTTTCAATATCCCTGTGTAGGTCAAAAGAAAGCAATATTTTTCTTGAGTCAATATTTTATCTGATCCTGTTTTATATTAAATGGGTAATCTGAAGGACCTAAACAATGTTATTAACTTCTCTCTCTCCTGTATCCATGACTGTTTTAAAAAAAACAGTGACCCAGTAATAAATTTGAAGAAAGTAACAAGATTCGCAGTATTTTTCCTAGTTGTTTTAATTCTTATTAAATAGAAAACTGTGAAACAAAATTTTTTTCTTTCAGATGTCTCAGTCAACAAGTTGCATAATTTAAAGATGTTTGAGAGCCACTTTGTTCCCTCAGAAAGCCATTTCAAGTTTTGTTTCTAACATCAAGGTTTAATTAGTCTTTGAGCGCCAATTTCATGTACTGTACTAACACTGTGACAATGCAGCAAAAAGTGCAGCAAAAAAGTGAAAATAAAGAAGTCCAGTGGCATTCAATTAGATGTAGATATAACCCCCCAAATTATTAGTGTAAGAGGGTACAAGTGTTCTATTTGTATGGGACATTTTTCTTCTAGGTAACTGAAGAGTGGGAAAGGGTCAAACAGCAAAAACATACAGAAAGGATAAGAGAATTGAACACTCTAGAGAATCTGGTGAAAAGACACACAGTACAGTACATTCGGTAAGAGTGAATGTTGAAAAACAGGACTGAACAGCATTGTTGAACTACATTGAAAAAGACTAAAGCTAGATTTCTTATCCTTTCTTTTGGTATGTGACTTACGGAGTTTTCCAGCAGTGCTTGAAACAAGGCATTGAACAACAGTAAACAGATTTTATTTTTTTCTTTAAGTACAGTATTTAATTCTGCAAACATCTCTGCTGCTTCAGAATACAGAACATCATTATATTGATAGGACAACAGCACACTGACACGTTGTGATGAAATTTGGTTGTTGTAGTGTGAAACACTCATACATTTCAACCCAGTGAGCAGTGTTTCACTGCTAAAGAATACATGTGGCAAACCAGTGCAAACTGCAGGTGTCTGTGTTTCAAAGAACAAAAGACAGGTCATCCCTGAGTAATCTGCCTGATCTAGAACTAAGAAACCCAGTGCTGTGACAGTTCAGGTAATCTCATTAAACAACTTAGAACGAAGCACCAGTTTCCTGTTCTGTAAGCTCAGCATTAACTGAAAACATGTTTTTACATGCTTCTTTGAAAACTCCTCATTTGTTACTGACTACTCAAGCCCATCTGATATAGAATTGGTAAGAACTGGCTTTAGGATATGCAATTCACATGCACGGGAGGGATGAATTTTAGCAGTCAGTTCTGCAGTTTTCTGACTTTAGTTTACAATTTTTTTTCTTTTGATAGAAACAGAGACCATCACTCCTCTGCAGTTTGCATGGTTCCTCATTCAGGAATAAGTGATGCAGTCAAACTCTTACCTCCTCATACACTCCAGAGCCTGGGTGAAGACCTGTGGAGCCATTCCATGTTCATGCTGTAGGATCAAACACTGCTCCAGAGTGACTGACATGGCAGTCCTGTCCTTGGCACTTTTACAGCTTGTAAATCGAACACCATTCAGTCTGCGGCATATCTAGAAATGGGATATACAATTCATCATTTCACCTACATGCATGACTTTCTGTCAGAGAACACACCTGTAGGACTTCAATGTTAAAATTTGTCATCTTTGAGAGAGCATGAGTTCTAGGAAAAATTCTGATGTGGGAAATACATTTTATCTCCCTACTTCTCATTCAAGAGGAGGTTTAACCTGCTAACATTTCTAAGCTACATGCAAGCAAATGAACAAATTCAAACATATCAGTAATAAATAAGGGAAAATACGTATGCATACAGAAAATCAGCTGAACTATGCAGAGACGCTTAGATGAATAAATACCTCAGCAGCTTGCCAAAGGATATCCACATTCTTGTTTTTCCTTGCATGTACATTTTGTCCCAGAAATCTTAACAGTTCAGGCAGGCACGTCTGACTACGAGATCGAGGTAGACCTATAAAACAAACAAAACATTTATCTGTATTCAACAGATCTTTTACAAAGATAAGTGCTCCTATTTGCCTGTTGCAAACATAATTGTGTTTTCTTGAAACTATCAAAGCTTGCAAAACTTAATTGAGTTCTTAATTACTTAGTATCATCAACAAAACAAATTCAAGTTTAATTCAACTCAACTGGAAATACAGATTCAGGTTATTTAAAACTTCAGGGACTTAGAATATAATAGCAATATAGTAACAGAAGAACAAAGCGAACAAGATGGGTATAGTATAGATTGGTTTGTGTGTCACAGAGGTGACAGAAGAACATGAATGTCTCCACAGAAACTCTGAGGCTATTTTATATTCTGCTTACATTTTCAATTCTAAATTTGCAAGCTCATCAGCTCTCAATTACAAGAAACACTCTCTGTCAGGACACTGCATTGTCATGATCTGTTTATTAATATTTCACTAAGTGGAAATAAAGCAGTTGAAATTTTTCAGAGTATCTCATCTTCATGTACTTCTTTCAGAGTATCATCCCTTACGTATGGAGCAAGATACTCACGACAATCAACTACAAGTATTAAATAGATCGTCTTTTTTGTTAGGCTTTTTTTTTTTTTAAGGGGTAATCATAGCAAACACCAACTAAAGCTGTGACTGAATAAATAAGGAGGCATTCACTGTTAGAAATTACTATGTGACAAAAAGAACCCTATACAGGTGACGAATGAGGTTTTATTTTTGGGCTACCTGTCTCACAGCAAATAGAATGTTAGACTAATCTGATCTTCTATGACAAGGTGACCTAGTGAGTAGATGAAGGAAGCTCTGGATGCTGTTTGCCTGGACGTCAGTAAAGCCGCTGACACTGTTTCCCACAGCATTCTCCTGGACTAACTGGCTGCTCATGGCTTGGTTGGGCATAATGTTCACTGGGTAAAAAACCAGCTGGATGGCCAGGCTCAGACAGTGTGGGTGAATGAAGTTACATCCAGCTGGTGGCTGGTTATTTGTGGGGTCCTGTTTAATATCATTCTCAATGAGGTGGGCAAGGGGATCGAATGCACCCTTAGACAGTTGCAGATGACTGATGAGTTGGGGGGCATGTTTATCTGCTGGAGGGCAGGAAGGCTCTGCAGAGGGATCTGGTTATGCCAGATCAATAGGCTGAGGCCAATTGTATGGGGTTCAACAAGGCCAAGCGTCAGGTCCTGCACCTGGGTCACAACAACCCCATGCAGCACTACTGGCTGGGGGCAGAGTGGCTGGAAAGCTGCCCAGCGGAAAAGGACCTGGCAGTGCTGGTGGACAGAGCTGAACATGAACTAGCAGTGTGCCCAGGTGGCCAAGAAGGCCAATGGCATCCTGGCCTGTATCAGAAATAGCGTGGCCAGCAGGATGAGAACAGTGATTGTCCCTCTGTAGTTGGCACTGGTGAGGCTGCACCTCAAATCCTGTGTCCATTTCTGGCCCAGTCACTACAAGACATGGAGGTGCTGGAGCATGTCTAGAGAAGGGCAGTGGAGCTGGTGAGGGATCTGAAGCACAAAACTTATGAGGAGCATCTGAGGTTGTTCAGCCTGGAGAAGAGGAGGCTCAGGCAGGACCTTCTGGGTCTCTACAACCACTGGAAAGGAGGTTGTGGTGAGGTGGGTTGGCCTCTTCTCCCAGGTAACTAGGGACAGAATGAGAGGAAATGGCCTCAAGGGAAGGTTTCGATTGGACATGAGGAAAACCTTGTTCACTGAAGGGGTTGTCAAGCATTGGAACAGGCAGCCCAGCTGAGTCACCATCCCTGGAGGTATTTAAAAGACAGATGTGACCCTTGGGGATATGGTTTAGCACTGGGTTAACTATTGGACTTGATGATCTTAAAGATTTTTTCCAACTTAAACAATTCTTCATTTCTATTCTATGCTTAGCAATAATGCACCTATCCTGGTTGGCCCTGCTTGAACTCCACACCTAAGAAAGAAAATAATACCTGTAAACAAAAAGAGTGCACAGACCATCTTCTCAACCCTTTTTAAAGACAAGGAGAACTAACAGAACAAGGACAAGAAGCTAATGAAGCTAAGACAGTAATTCACTTAGAAATCTTGCAGAGCTTAGAATTAAGAGCACAGGGACAACCACAGTGGATCGAGAATCAATTTCTCTTGTGTACTGTTCTTGAAGGGAACATTTCAGATACTTCACTGGGCCTTTTCTCCCCTAGAATGATTTTGGTGGTTTTCCTTTAGTCTCTACTCCCCACAGTAGTAGGTACATCAGTGGTCATAATCACCCAGTTTACAGTTAAATGTAAAATGTTATTCTCCCTTGACAATGGTTCATGGAAAAGTATGTTTCACTTTGCACATCATAAATATCACCACAAGTTGCAGGAAAAATAAAATAAAAAGCCAAGAGCTGAAAGATGATTGGATCAAGCATAAGAGGTTTGGGGAGGAGAGAAAAGACAGATGTTTAAAAAAAAGGCAAGCAAACTTCAGGAGGAGAGGAAGAAGCGGAATGGGAATTATTATTATGGAATACTAGATAGAGCCATGAACAAAAATCACTTTAAATTGATTAATTTTTGAACCTTACAAGAAAATCTGATGCTAGACTGCTCTATAATGATAAAAAAAAATAAACTTTGCAGCTAAATTTCAGAGAATTAATTATGCGGGATTATGAATGCCTGGAAGGAGGGAAACAGCTTCTGCTCTCAGCTGTATCAAAAAAATCCATGGTAACTGAAAGTACTATAACATACTTTAAGAGATGGATTTCGTATTATCCTGTTGCACGTTTCTTCATTTGTATTTCTGCAATAAAACTGCAATTGTAGGACCCAGGAAATTAGTTTAGAAGAGATTTGATACTAATAAAAATGAATTGATGAATTTTCACCATTTTTGTGGTCACATGTAAGTAACATTTATGCCACTGCCTCCTCCCCTAAAAACAATAAAAAGTAAGACATTCTCCTACATAACCAGTAAAATTGAACTTGTAGCTCTTGTTTCTCTTCCAGTTTCTCTGCTGCTGTTTGCAGATGCAAAATTATAGAAAAGTGCTAAGGGATAAGCAGAGGGCAAATGGACTGAGTTCCTCAAAACTGGCAGTTGCCCTCCATGCAGGCTATTGTAAGTGCAGAGAACATCACCAAAACCTGCACACAGAAGTGCTGCTGCTATAACCTATCACTTTTACACCTTTCCCCCAAGGCAGTCTAACTAGCTGGCTGCATGATTATACAGTACATAATGCCATATAGAAAGAGATGGAAAAGTAAATTCAAAAAGGGAAGTTAATCAGTCTGACCCTTGAATCTCTTGAATCTGCTCTACCTAGTACTAAAGTATTAAAATAGAGTTGCATTTCTTGGAGGTTACTAATGCTGGTGTATCATCAACATTTAAACAATTAAAAATAAAGCAAGCAAAATCAAAAATCAGCCTGAACTGTGCTTTTCAACCATACTTGTCATTAATTACCTAATACTTACAATCATCAGGCAAAACTTCCTTGAACTGCTCAAAATATGAATTCAACCGCACTAAGCTTTCCATGTTAATTATTTCTTGCAGTGAGGTATCCCCAAACCTTAAAAAGGTGAAGAAAGGAACAAATAAGCACAAAGTAAAAGGTTTCTCCTCCTCTTCAGAACAACTACACTTGACAAGGTGACTCCCAGAAAAACAATTTAAAGATTCATTCTTCCTGAATCCCTAACCATTCAAATGCAGAGTAAAGTGTAACAGAGAAGTATTGCAATGATGCATTACAGAAAAGAAAATACATGAGTGTGAGGGGAAAAAAGGGAAAGAAGGTGAAAGAAAAATGTAATAAATATTGTCAACAATGCTCTGATTCATCTCATCTAACTATGTTTACATACACAGATATGCACACAGAGTGCTGACATCTGTAACTGTGGTAGTCACCTTGGGCTCCCTTTATAGGCAACAGAGGACAACAGTAACTGCTGGAATGCTTTTGTTAGACTTTTTCTAGTTGTCCAAAATCATAGTGCACACTCCATCCCAGGACCAAGGCCGCTGTCACAATATGCATGTGCCTGACTTCACTGGAGTTCTCCATTAGGGCAGGGCTCTGTCAATGTACCCTTTCAAGGATATGGCCATAACAGAGGGAAGCTCTGGTAGTTCTTCCAAAAGTAAACAGTTTCCATAGCAAATATAATTACATAGTTCTTCAGTTTTACAAGAGCAATTTTGCATTATATAAATACTGCAAGGACATGCTAAAACGAAGGTTCATCTTGACCATTAGCCAGGTTTTTGACAGTGACCAGGAGAGGGAGCCTAGAGGATAGTGCAGAACCAAGAGAGCAAATACACAGCAATACTCAGAACGATCTCTAGGCCTCTAATGATCTCTCACTCACAAAGGTCTTAAGTCACAACCAGCACCGCTGTGTTAAATAGCACATGACAGATTTCCTCATCTGTAAATTCACTTCTGAACCACAAGAATCTGCACTAGTCTCAAACCCAGGTTTCAGGTAAGGAGTTTCACATCTAAGTGGCACATAAAGGGCCTCCTTTCGTTTGTTTGGCATTTGACAGCTTCATTTGGTATTCCCTTGTTTGTGTGTTGGAGAAACTGAATCACTGTTAGTAATGCAACAGTGCAATTCCATAGTGACGCGGTTCCATTGCTTAACTGGCATCAAGGCTGAGATTCCATGACTGAATACATACTTCTCTGCTAAGGTTTGCTGCTCATTGATTCCCACGTTGAAAAGAACAGGCTGAACCCTCAGTAACATGCCACTTTGAATCTCTCGCGGCAACAAATCAAACAAGGCGCTTGGCAGAGGGATCCTCACATTAAATCCATCACTGCAACGAAGTAAACAGCTATGAGTCATAGAGATCAAAAAGCTATATTCCAAGAACATGTTATTTATGTAAAGAGGGATAACATCTAGAACATAATACAGCTATTATGTTCACATATAAATAAATAACAAGGATATAACACAATAAAAAAATAAGTATCAGTCAAGGCTGACTTTCAGGAACTGCCACAGCTGGCTTCCAATCAAAAAATCTATTCTAGTTCAAAAACAAACCTGCAGCAACATGTAATATTGATTTTACATCCTCAGGGACATTTAGATCTGCCAATTTCCTAACAAAAGCTGCTTTTGCTCTGCTCACAACTTGGCTCTTCTACAACTTGGGTAGAAAAAGCCAAATTTTGGCACATCCTCATCTCATCCAGGATAAAGTGTATTTGGGGTTTTTTTCTTACCGATTTCCAGTGATGACTGGCAGCATGTCAGTAGATGTATTTGATGTAGCCTGAGTTACTTTAAAGGTTACATTCCTCAAGTCCATGATTCCCAAACTCATGTCCTCCAGCATTGCCAGCTCCTCACCTAAATCGAAGAGGGAAAAGTGCATTATAATCATTATTTGTTACGTACAACTTCCCTTTATCAATTTAATGATGCCAGTAGGTCATTCCTCCATTAAGAAGGTCCACAGATGAAGAGATTCTGCAGCCCAGGCCTCCTCCTTGCCCTACAGACAATGTCATGATTTACTCTGTGAGTTCAGCAAGTTTAGAAAGCACCAGTTACCTAGAACAGTCCAGACAACTGTTCTTCAAGGAGCTTATATGCTGATTTTTCAGTTTAGAAGACTCTAGTAAGTACCTCTCAGCATTGCTGGAGTTGTGATATCCTAAATGTTGGAAAAGCTACAAGGAATTCTGGATTCGTCCAGTAAAGATTCCCTAACCGGCATCCAGATGGCTGTTCAGACACAGGAGTAAAACACTTTTGAGTGAAGCAGTTTCCCTTTTTGTATTCTCTCTTCAATCTCACTTCGTACTTAAAGATAACAGAAAGTCAAGAAAATTCAAAAAGCATATTTTGGGCACTGTTCCTCCCAGTTTACCAGAACTTTAATCCATTTATTTTCTGAAAAAAAATACCACTGTGACACATTTTAGTCTTTCTTAAACTTTTGACATTGTAAAGCAAGTATACTTTATCTTCTAGAAGTAATTCAAGTAAGTGTGAAGAAATTCAGAGTTGTTAGCTAATTCATCATTGCAGATAAAATCTAGTTTTGCATTTGTTTTCAAAAGAATTTTGCAGCTGAGCTGCAGATTGTCACAAACACTCCTGTTCTGCTGTAGCCAATTTAGCGCAGAATTTGCTGACTTGACAGATAATCCCACCCACTGGCCCCATGCCTTTACCATAAGTGCTCAGCAGGCTCTCAAACTGTGCCAGCAAGCCAATGGTGTAGAGTTGTCTTAGAAATCCATCATCATGCAGGCAGTTCCTCAGCTTGATAATGAAACCGCAAATGAGAGCTGTCAGCTGTGAGAGAGAAAACAGACAAGAATGAAGGGATTCAAGACAAAAAAAGGCTCGTCAGCCCCAAACAAAAATGGTATCACGTATAAGAGGTGCCATAAAATCTGTCTGACAGATGCTCCTTCCCCTTAAATGTCACTCTTCTTTTCCTTGCAGGTGAAGACAGACAACCAACCAAAAAAACCCCACAAAATTCATAAAATCAATTCAGGGCACTCTTCTTTCATCTTGAAGCTCTCTCAAAATGGGACAGCATGTATTTGTTTTCTGGACACGATCACTTGTGGTAGGGTCTAGAACCTATGAATTATGAAAGACTATCTTTGGTGAATTGTTTTAGCTTCAGATGAAAATCAACACAGTTGGTTTCAGGTCATGAATTTTGATAGTATAAATAAATTATTGTTTTTAAGAATGGTATTTGAAAAAGATTAAAAATGCAGTATCTATTTCATTATGCAGATTCCAACTCTAGTGTTACAAGATATTCAGAAAAAGGTCCTGAAGACCTAGTACTAAGGTCAGTACCATGATCTGAGATTAGTACTCATTTTAATTCACTCTGTCAATCAAGGAATTTCCCAGGTCACTGCCATATGCTATGTACACAGGTGTATTACTTTCTTACAGAATTAAACAGAAGGTAATAAAGTTCTCATCATGATGAGTAAACATATTCAAAGCACTGAGTTTAAAAATGATCTGCAATATGAAGTGGGTTTTATACAGAAAAATTCTCTAATTTTTCATTATTTTGTTTAGAAAAATTCCCTGATTTTTTCTCTCTGAGATCACAGAATCAAAGAATCATTAAGGCTGGAAAAGACTTCTAAGATCACCAAGCCCAATAATCAACCTAGCACCACCACCATGTACACAACTAAACCATGTCCTCAAGTGCCACATCCACATGTTTTTTGAACACTTTCAGGGACAGTGACTCCACCACTTTCCCAGGCAGACTGTTCTAGTGCCTGACAACACTTTCCATGAGGAAATTTTTCCTAGTATCTAATCTAAACCTTTCCTGATACAACTAGAGGCCATTTCTTCTCATCCTGCCACTTGTTTTATATTTTTGATATTACATCTCGGGACAAAAGTCCTGGCAAATGATGTCCAAGAGATAACCTGTTTGAAAAAACATGAACAGGATACTGATCTCACAGGGAAGCAGACATACTACAGAAGTACAGTGGGCAGAGGAAATGTGGACTTTTTTCAGTGCAGACACCTGCTAGTCAGTGCCTGACACAAGAGATCCCAGCAGGTCCAGAAACAGAATTTCTAGGGAAAAATCAAGGAACTCATTTCTCTCCCTGTAGCTGGACTTCTCTCTGTAAGGACCTTATGTCCTGTTGGGCTTCTCAATGCAGAAAACAACAAAAAGTAACTGAGGGAGTACACTTGTTGCTCATGGGCTTTTTGCCCCTCTCTTTCACATCTTACTTCTGCTTTGAGTTTGGTGACATTGAAAGGCAAAGGCTATTTCTGTAGGCAGCAGTATATTTTCACTAGCAAGGGGACACATAAGTTATTATATTGTCAAATGCATATAAGTGACCAATAAGGGCAGGACAGTGCAGCTTGTGAGGGGAGGTCACACTATTAAACCTGAGAAGAGATCTGAAAAGTTCTGAAAACAGTAATCTTTCATATTTCATACAGACCCCACTGCATATGGAAGTGCAATCAAATCATGCATATTTGCTTGCTTACTGTTTGGCAGAAGACAACATCCCTGCGATACTGAAGGCTCAGGCAGAGCCCTATTGTTGGGGCACTGTCCTGCATTAATAAGAAGACCATGGCTTTCTTTGCCTTGTCACTCATCATGGCTACACAGTCGGTGAGTGTGGTCAGCAAAGGATAAAGGGCTTCACTCCATTCACCTGGTTAACAGAAAAAAGAATTAGCAGCACTAGAAGCACTTGATTTGAAACAAACGCACAAACTAAGAAGAAACTTCCTGTTGCAAGTCAAAGTTGTTGATAATAAACATTTAGAGCTCATTTTGTTTTGGCTGGATGGCTATTCCCTGCTTGGTAATAATTCAGTAATCTTACAGAGTGGTTATCAGATGAGGAAAATACAGAGAACTTCACTCTGTAAGGCTGTTATGACTTTCCAGACCATGTGAAAGTTGCCAGATTGGTGCCCACAGAACAGGCAATAAATGGCTGATTGGAAATCATAACAGAAACATGAATAACTATATACAGAAGTGTATATAAATGCATGTTCATGTTCAAACACACCCTTTCATAGTGCATACACGGACAGACAGTATGGAGTCCATTGTATTAGAGAAACAGTGAAGATCTGCTTAGCCATTTCTGTCAATGAGATTTTCCCCAAATATCTTGCCTTGGAATCCTTTGTGGACTCATAGGTATATCACTGAACTGCCTCAGCACCTTCTTGAATCTTATTGCACCTCAGTGAGGCAAGACAATGCTTATCTCCCATTTGAAGCATAAGAATAATAAGGCAGATAGGTGAGAAATTCATGCAGGTACTGTTTTAAGTGTTTTCTGTCTCCTGAGTAGTTTTAAAGGCTTAGAGGTAGCTAACAAGAAATACCAAATATAGGGATTTAGATGGGAGTCATCCAGATCCTTTGAAGTACTTTGGAGTTCTTCTTCAGCTGAAATACACAAGATATAACCCAGAGGGATTCTGTTCAACGTCCTACACAGGAAGCACAGAAATGGAACTGGGCTGCCTAAGTCCTATTTTAGTACCCCAAATATTGTGCCATTCCTTCTCCCTAAGAGACTGCTCTGCCTTAAGATATCCCAAATACTTAGTTTCCTTTTCTTTCCTTCTTTCATGTTTTGTCTTAATCAACCACCAATTTAAAAAAATATTTCCACGAGTTTACAAAAAATTATTCAGATGCCATACCAAAATGCGTTCTCTCTGGAATGTAGAAAGAAAAAAGAACAGGGTTTCGATTCTGCTCTCCTTAATGTAAGGCTGAATCAGAAAAATACTTCTCTGTTTAAAGGGAAGAAAATGTGCTTTATTTTTAAAACGCTCTGGAGCTCACAAACAGAATGCACACAACTCCCAGCCCAGTTGGCTGTAAGAACAAGCCAATATACAGATCAGAACCCACAGCAATGAGACACTTCAAGCCCCTGAAAGGAAGTAGTTTGGGATTTTGACTCAAAGGCAGGACTAAGAGTTAGTAATAATAAACATTTCTGTGATAACCAGCCAAAGAGGGGAATTCTGGAAGTCTGCTAACAGAAACATAACTGACATGATTAACGAAACTGTCCTTTTGGCTTTTGTTCTACGTGGTTGTTAGATAACCTAATAAACTACACACAGGGGAAGTTGTTTGGCTCTGTTCCATTGCCATAAAAAAGCAGGAAACATCAAAAGAACAGGCAAGGAATTACAGCTTGTCTTTTGTAAAGTATTTTCTCTGAAAATTAGTCAGACATCATAACATGGCCCTGTGATCACTTGGAAAGCAAAACACAGATGATACTAACAGTGTTTCTCTTACTGCCTCTCAGAGCTTTTCTATAAGCAATGAGAATGACAGAACTGAAAATATCTTTCAGCACATCATCATCATCTCATTGCCTGGAGGTACATACATGTTTATAGTTACTAACTCAGAGGAGATTTAAAACTGTAGTGTGTCTGGCATCACTTCATTTGAAAGATATGTTTACCTGTGGTAATCACAAAGTACACTGGTAAAGATAAAGCAATTGTTAGATACTGTTTTTCTCCCAACACTCACATTCAATGCAGGGGCTCATCTGGGGTAGTGAGCAAAAATCCTCTGTGCTGTGTATTCTCTGGGTTTAAAATTCTGGCCATGAAAAAACAAACCCTTGTCAGTCTGAAAAATTCTAAATGCTTTTTGATACCTACTTCACCTGTGTTCTTTTAATTTTTTAGTCAATGGTAGTTGCTAGTAACAGTCAACAGGAATAACAGGAATTGCACTTCCAGGCTCAAATCAGACTGGCACATTTCACTTGCAGCATTTCGGTAAATGTGAAAGGACTCAAAGTGTTCAGCTTTCACCACGATTCCCCTCTCCTTCTGTCTTCCCTTCATTAATTTTCCTAACAGAACTTTATTGCTGAAAGTATATTTTCTATCACATCAATCAACGACACCTTCAAACACCACAAAGTTCTAATTCTAATACGAAATCTACTCTGGGCTCTGCTGTTATGTTCTATGAGATGATCTTTTAAAAACTATTGTGGACTCCACTGAGCAGATCCATAGTTAAGATGATTTGACACAGGGCCTGAAAGAATGGAGGTGCAACAAGGTGTTACAGATACACAATAGCCAGAGACCTAGTCCAAGCTAGCTGTTGGTATGTCTGGGACACAAATCTCCCTTCTTAATCAGAAGTTTCTGGCTCATGTTGTAAGTTATTCCATTTAAAAACCGGCTTTGCACAAAACATCAGGATGACTGCCATTTGCTTTATGCACTTTATATTGTACAGCGATAGACAAATCCTGCAGTCTCCACTCAGACAACTGCAACTGAATTCTGCCTGTTAAATAAGGATCAGACTCAGCCCCATAAGGTTTTGCTATTTTTCTTATGATTGCTGCTGACCAAAGTCACACCTAAATGTACAGTTTCAAATGTGGAATTTTAAAGGAAGGGGCAGGGGGGGGCTGTGTGAGGGAAGGAGGGAAGAAAAGAGGGAGAGAGAAAAGTTCTTGCTTTTTCCCCCTAAGAGTCTCTCTTCTCCAGAGAAATAAAATGTTATTAAAACAGCTGTCCTCCAGAGACCTGAAAAAATATTTTTAGTCTTTCCACATTAAAAAAACCCTTGCATCCATAAATCAAAGCACTGGGTACCCACAGTTGCCCTTGACTTAGGTCAAGGTTGCAATAACTCATGATCTCTAAAAAAGAGATTTATTAAGTAAGTGGTAGTTACTTAGCCTTGATGCAGTAAAATATAATCAGCAACCCACTTAAGCACTTACACTGCAACTTCAGCCACTAAATTTCAATATGCAGGTTTGAGTATACGTGGGTATCAAGTTGGAATGATGTGACTGCTTTTAATTACTCCCATCTAAAAGAAAATAGCATATATTTATGCATTACATTTGTATTTTGCAAAAACTAAAGGGATGCTCCAAGAATTAAAAACTTGTGGAGTCTTTTATTTATTAAAAAGATTTTCTCAGTGATAGAAGGAAACAGGGTGGGTACTTGAAAAGAATAATATAGTTTGTGAAGATGAAAATCGTAACTGCACTGAGGCTTTATTTCCCTTTCGTTATACTAAACCCAAGAGCCTACACTGTAACAGTTCAAAGACTGAACCTTCACTGAACTCAGATTAAACTACATTCAAAAGGAAGAAACTACAGCCATCTGGGAGAGAGTGTATTGAAGAGGCATATTATTCTGACCTTGTAAATGCAATGCAATTGTATGGAAGTACAAGAACAGAAGAAAGAAGTCTAACAGTGGGATGAAATGCCTAAATTTTGTATTCTGAAGCATTATAATTGCAATGCCCAACACTGCTTGGTGCGTACCCAAAACAGAGATTTCCATCAGCCTTGTTGATTGCTCCATGTTCTGCTCGAGTTCTCATTCAGAAAGGGCAGCTCAATGGCACGTATGAAAGGGCATGTCTGACATGTCTGAAACGTCAGACCCACATGGACTTCCATGACATTTGGAACAGGCCTCAAATATTGTCACCTACATCAGCTGGCAAAAACACACCAACTGGAGAAACCAAAGAGGCCATGAACAAGTACTCTCACATACCTGGACATGAGAAATTAACACGTACCTCCTACACTCTTAAAAATAATAACTTCTCAACAGCTTAGGTAACTCACGTGACGTTAGAGAGCATTACCATTTCAGAATGGTCAGTCTTAACAGCAAGGCACTTGTTCAGGTAACTGTGAACAAACCCCTGCAATTTTCAGAAGAAGCAGAAGCCATGAATGCACATACCTGGGCCAGATTCTTCCGGAGTGGGGCTGCAATCTGCACAGAAATGGAGGGGCAACATGCATGATTAAGGAGCAGCAACACAGTGTAAATATAAGCAACTCAAATGCTCAATGCCAGGGTTCTCAAACACTTTCACTGAGTGAAGAGGAGCTCAGCAGAAATACTCAGTTGCCCACAGGCTCCAAGGGCAGGGGCTGCCTCCTCCACTCCATTGTTTCTGGATGGGGACTTGGAGCAAACCCAGCATCTGCTAGCTCAGGGGCTCACTGTGGATTATCTGTCAATCCCCAGTGATCCACAGGACACAATTTGAGACACACTGGTTCACTGCAATTACAGAATAAGCTGGCAGTAAGGCTGCTAAACAGAAGAGCAAAAGACTAGCAGTAAGTTCAATGCACGTAAAACAAAATGACATTAAGGCACCCACCATGCAAGAGTAATATGGAAACTCTACTTTGCTACCTTAGTCAGAATTCCGTTATACAATTTTTGGGATAGTTAACATAAGCATTAGATTGTATATTAACAGCTGAAACCTCACTGGTGAAGCCTGTGAGTATTCCACACACTTCAGTGGGAGGACCAAGCTGTCAGATGAAAACACACTACAGTGCAATGCCAACAGTAAAAAAATAATGGACATCGTGTTACAGCAAATCTTGCATTAATGAAAAGTAGTTTGCTAATAGGATTTAAACTTCTGTTGTTTATATATAGATTCAGTAGTCAATCACAAATTTGAACATAACAACGGGAAATATAAAATTCAATAGTGGGCATCAGGACAGTCAGCTCATCTAGATAATCGAAAAACCTTTCAGTAAATTAAATTTCATCATGTTCATTGAAGAAACTCCATGTCCCCATGTCATTTTTGTAATGAATACCTAAGCCTATAACAAATGTACCTTTGAAAATATTTTTTTAAGTTTCCTTTCTACTATTTCAGGTAGTATTTTCTTTGACAGACATTAGTTTCTAGAGAGATCTTCTAAAGTCCTTCAATAACATTCTACTGCCTCTCTCTTACAAATCCTGGAACTATCTTGGTTTGCTGGTTTTTATATTGCTTTAAAAAAATTTCTGTCTGCTCTCTGCCATTATTCAAAAGTCAGAATTAGTATCAGGAAAAACATTATTTCTTTGAATACACAACAAGGAAAATGTCGTGATTTTGAACTTAGAGAACGGATCTTCTTAGTCCTTCAATTATTCCCATGATCAGTTGTGGAAAGAAACACTGAAAATTAATTCACAGGATCACAGAAAATTCTGGGTTGGAAGTGACCTTTACCTATCATCTAGTCTAACCCCTTGCAATAAGTAGGGATATCTTCAACTGGATCGGATTGCTCACATCCCCATTCAATCTGACTTTGAATGTTTGAAAGGATGGGACATCTGCCACCTCCCTGGGCAACCTGTGTCAGTGTTTTGTCACCCTCATCATAAAAAGAGTCCTTTCTTATAACTCATCTTAATCCACCCTCCTATAGTTTAAAACCATTTAACAGGTTAAGTTTAGAGTAAAGGAGAGTAATTCAATGGAAAAATTCCCAGTGGTATCTATTTTTTTTTTCCCCATGGTATTTAACCTGTTCCTCTGTCAAAAATACTGTGCGTTAATTAGGAACTACATCTGACGAGAATGTGACCAAGTACTCAGACTGGTCATTAAGACTTATCAACAATGTTTGCACCAGACACCTAATAAATGGGATTCCCTCTCTGGGATTTTTTAAGTTAAATTCACTCAGCCTTGGTTGACAGTCACACTTCAGATACATTCCTTACAATTAGGCAGCACTGGGAAACGGCAGCAAGCCTCTTAGCTTTAAAGCTGGCTACACTTCTCGATTTAATGTTTCTGCCCCAGGTTCTACTGATTAAATGGAAAGACTATTTTCCTCTTTTGAAAGAACATCAGGGAAAGGTTGTAGAAAATCTTTGCACTAACAAAACCATTGGATGGTACATGCAGCCAATTACACTTCTATACGGCTTAAGTCTCAACATACAGAGTGGATTTAAAACATCCACCGAAAACAAAAGAAAATTATTGTTCCAAAATGTTTTCAGCATCAAATTGTCTAGGGAAAAGCTTCTGATATCACCCACCACAGATTTGCCTATTCTTTTTAATATTTAAAATCCACAACTTTTAATCATTGATGTGAACGTGCATTGAAGGTTACTGATTAAACTTTCAAGTAAATATATATAAAACTTAATGTAAACTAGCTAGTAAATAAAAACATTTATAGGTATCAAACTGCTAGAAGAAATTAGTCAAAGAGTGAGTACATATTCTGAAAGAACCAACCCTCCTATTCCTTTATAATACACAAAAATGTCAGTCTAATCTAGAAAAACATGGTCTTCTAAGAGAATAAACAAACTATATGTAACATGTGCAAAGATATAAAAAAATACATTAACATTTATTTTATCTTCCTTTTTGCTTTCTTTTTCTTAAGGTATTGCCTTTCACCGCAACACTAACAATGGGATGGACATGAAGTCACAGACACACATAAGGGACAAAGGGCCATCAAATGATAAGACAGAACAGGAAAAAGGAAATGAAAACACAAATCTATCTTTGTAAAGCTTCACTTCGCCCACCTGCTCTATTAAGTGTCCAAATCACAGTGATCACATGTAACGAATGTGAAAATAGCTCAAGTAAGTACATACGTAAATTGAATAATTCTGAAATTTAATGCACAGCTGCAAAAATGTCGAGCTAATCTGATAAAGGTATCTTCCACTCTCATGCTCACAACCTTATGCTGGGTTCAATACAGCACCCACTTTTAGCTCAGATTTTGATTGGAGTATTCCACTGAGAGCTTGCACTGCCAATTCCTACCTTCCAGCTAAAAGAGGTCTAAATGATTGAGTGCCTCAGCAACACAGCTTTTGACAATTTTGGTTAAAATTTGCTTTGAAAACCAGTAAGTTCATCCAAATTCAGCTCAATCTAATAGGACTGCTTGGCTCCTCTCCCATCCTTTGGCAGCCCAGCTGGGACCATCAGTTTTGCAGTAGTGCCTGCATTTCTCTCATGTTTTATTTATCTTTTAAAGAGGTTCACTGTAATAAGCTTTGATCGCTGCAAAGAAGCTGAAGCCAACAGTAAAGCTACCAGAGGTGGTGTTTGACATCTGATAATCCAAACAGCTGTTTTACCAGCCTAAAACACCCAGCCTGAAAACCAAATGCCACTGCCATCAATGGATTTGGCAATGATTTCAGTGGGACCACTAACCTCAAAAAAAGAATGGGTTTAGCAGCTCCCAGCACACCAAGTGCCCTTTCTGCCTGACATCATCACTGTTTAACACCACCACTGAACTGAAAACACATGGAGGGATGTAAGGGAGGCTTGGGAACGATGCCAGTGCACAGGAAGAGAGCAGCAGAGAAGCAGTGTCTGGCATACGCACTTGTCTTTCTGAGAGAATGGCATGCACAGGATGGTGTGGATGAAGATGGTGGTGAGGATGATGAAGGTGGTGAGGATGATGAGGTCTCATTTAAATCTTCTGGATTTATCCAGTAGGCACGACTGTCCCGATTACCTTTCTTACTAGTACTGCTGACATCACACTGGAAAACATCTTCACAGCTGTCACTTTGCAAGCGCTCCTTCTGGAGAAGTTTGTCCACCCTCTGTATAATACACTCCAGACTTTTGTCAACATTCAACCAAACTTTCTCCTTAAAAGAAAACATTTCTTTCTCAATTTAAAAAGAGAAGAGACATTGGGTAACAAATCCCTTGGCAATATATTTCCTCCTATGATTCTAGTCATAATTCCTCTGAAAATTTCCTCTAGGCTATCATGGTTACACATGTGCATGCACAAAGTATGGATATATAATATATACCAGCATGCCAACAATATATAGTGACATGACTTGTGTGGTAAATTGCAAAACTATTGTCCAAGTAAATTTGTCAAACAATTTTAAGTGCCTCTTCCTGCACTGTTATTCCAATTTTCTATTGGTCCTATTGTTTATTCTTGAAATTCATGTTTGACATAATAATTGTATACAATCACACATCTTTTTTCTATATCACTCAGTGAACAATAGATAAAATTACCGTATTATAATGCTGTCTAAATTAGTATTTATTTGTATCTCATTACTATGATTTAGACAGTAAGTTAAAGTATGCCAAAATACTTGAAACAAGGAACCATTTCCAAAATGAACTGGATCTCTTTTAAAAATTGGTATTTCACAACATTAATAATTGTTTTAATTAATTCTGACTATTTGTGAGGTTAAATTAACTTCTGTTTATATTTCATAATGACAGCATTTCCACAGTCCAATGCTCATTTTGATAGGCAGGGTGGTAAGGAAAGCCATTTGAATACTTCGTGCAAAAAGTTTTAAAATGCTGTTCTTAATCAGAAGAGGGACAGGCTGCAAGTTCTAAATAGATGAGAATAAAAATAGGAAGGCTGACTTGTATACCTAACACACACAAAATACACTTTATTTTGGAGAAGTGCAAACCCCATTGTAGTATGGTGAGTTTTTTACTTTAAAAGCTATTTACTTTCCCTTGGAACTGATTTCAAAAAAGCTGTGGACCCACTGTAACAATTTCCACTGTTTAGGAGACTCAGAAATATTAATTAAGGCCTGTTTGTATTCCCATGCCAAGGAATAACTGAACACAGGATAGAGACAACTTCTTTGCTAGTTGAACAATCTCCTAAATACTGATCCTCTGCATATCTGGTGAACAGCTACAGAGTTTATCAAAAAAGAACACAGCAAACAAAAGTAAACAGAAGAAAGTATTCATCACTCCACTAAGGGAACATACCCACTCCTCTTCATGCCAATCCACCTGCAGAGAAGATCGGCTATTTCTTCCTGTCCATCTGGCCACAAGTGTATCTTGATCATTCCTCAGCATCACTTGTTCCCCTTCTCCAGACGTTGGAGATGCTTTAGAAGCTATATAGTCTGGCCTTGCAGCATTCAGTCCATGTATTGAATTTGCCAACAGCTTGCAGTCACAGACTGTGACAAGTTGCCGAGTCTAAAAAGCAATAAATCCCACACATTTTAAAAACTTTTCATTATTCCATACACAATTTATACTGTACTTTGTTCACAGAAAGGAAAAAGGAACTAACTATTGCTTTCAGGCACCTTTAGAATAATTTTACAGAATGACCTAAAAAACAGTGTAAGATCTCAAAACAGAAATGGTGCATTTCCAAAGTCCGTACTACTACACTAGTCTTGCAATTGTTGAAAATTTCACTAAGGAATGTGCAATTCGCCTTTATTTGCACTTCACTCTCCATCTGATGGGAGCTTAGAACAATCTGCAGACACTTGTGTGCAGTGTTTGGGCACTGGAACAGGCTCTCCAGGGAAGTGATCACAGCACCAAGCCTGACAGAGTTCAAGAAGTGTTGGGACAATGCTCTCAGGCACATGGTGTGACTCTTGGGGTGTCCTGTGCAGGGCCAGGAGTTGGACTTGATGATTCTGATGGGTCACTTCCCACTCAGTATATTCTATGATTATATGATTTTTATACCTCACGTAATAGTTGCCACATCAGAGAGAAAAAGCTTCACCTCCATTATCCTGTTTGAAATCATAACAAGACTTGAGAGAAAAGCTCAAGGTATAAACCACTAACTAATGCAGCCCATTCCTTGTCTTATTTAGTGGTGTTATATTCAAGGACTTCTAAAAATTATATTTGAAAACTATTATATATGAAAACTATGTGGCCTGTGTGTCTATTAAAAAAACAACAAACAAGACTTTACTATGTTATATATACACATCATTCAGTTGTAGAAAATCCCACAAATCAGTTATACACGCTGTACTCAGAGTGAATATTATAATAAATAATACATTTATATAAGGTCATATTATTTTTTGCAATCTACAAAGTTGTATGTATATCCCATCCACTGGGAGAATTTATGGCAAACTCAATGGCACCTGCTGCCATTTACAACCTTCATATCTGCTTCAAGGGCAGAAGGGGTCAGTAAAACTCTATTTTGGTTTTTTTCTTTTTCTCCTGTAAGTAAGATTGCATTCAGCTGTGGGTCCAATCTGGTTTTTGTTGGCATACATCAAGAAATAACTGGTTTACATCACTATATGGCTGTGTCACCATTATTCCTTATTTCACCAGTGGAAAAATACAGAATTGTTTCACTAACTTTTGCACAGTTGCTGCTGCTTGAGAGATGACTCAGCATTAAAACATCCCAGGTGGTTATGGAGAAAAGGATATAAAAGAAAGTGAAGAATGCACATTACTGGAATATGATGAATGAATAGAGGGAATCAGGGGACATTGCTCTCCACTGTACTCTCAAGAGGAGGTGAAGACAAGAGTGTGATAAGTAGGAGACAGCCTAAATAAAAGCAGGAAATTTTAAAGCTTGATCTAATTTTTTTTCTTGTACATGCTACAACACAGTACTGAACAAGGTAAAATAAATGTTTCAAGAAAACCTACTAAAGGTGCAGACAGAAAAAAAAATACACTGTGTTTCAGTGGGGAAATGAATTATTCTCCTACCTTATCTGCTAGGATAGCAAGTGTTCTTTCAAGGCCATTAGCTGATCTATCCTTGGCAGCTCTTGAGAGCCTTTCTGCATAGTAACTGACTTGCGTTTTCAGGGTGTTGATTTGTGCAATAATTTCTTTTGCTCTAACAATGTCCTGTGGGATGTATATTATAGACTGGGAACTTGTTGAAGTGCTGAAAAAGAAAGACTGATTTTAGGGGGAGAATTGATCTAGAGGTACATGTATTACAGTGGCATGCTGGGGAATTAATGGCAGACAACAAAAATTTACCTAAGCTATTGATCAACAGTGAAAGGTCAGTGGGCAATTGCACAGCAGGAACTCATCCTAGAGCCTTCTCTGCCTTTACTGAAAGCATTCTGATGCAGATTTACTAATCACTTATGCCAAGAGGCTGTGGGCAGAGTTTGTACACCAGAGGAACAGTTTTGCTGAGGAGAACGTGGGTGACAGATTTTGCCATCAGATACAGAACCACTGTTTGCAGAGACAGGTTGCCCCCTTCTCCCTCTCCTTACTACACAGATACTTCACTGAGGCCTGATTTACAAACCCAATTTATCACATAGCTAATAGCACCATGAAATGAAAATCTGCACTCTTTTCTAATAGAGAAATGCAAATACTGTGGCATTAAAAAAAAAATTCCTATACTTTCCTCTATTGCAGGCCTGAATCAAATTACACCAATAAAAGCACTTTTATGATATCCAAAAAACCAATGTATCTCCAGGCTCATCCATGGACACTGTCCTTGGTGTAGTTCCTTTCAGCACACTTAATATACTGAACTAGGGACATGATACAACTCTCCCCATTGTAAATTCGGCTGTGACAATATAAAGCATTAAAAAATTTTAACCTTTTTCAAACAGTAAGGGAAATAAACTACACCAATAAAACATATCTTCATACTGGGATACTGCAGCCCCACTTAGACTGCTTACTTGGCAGTGGAGAACAGTTTATGTCCTTTTAAGTTTAGATGTCTACAGAAGTCGCTTATCCAGTCCAAGACAAATGTTCTGTAACTGCTGAGGAGAGAATACCACTTCCAGGGGGTGATTTAATCCTACCTGAGAAAAGCCATTCACAAAAGCCTTCCTTTAGCTTAGAAAATTACATTAAGCTGAAGCTGTGCTCTTAGTTAGCTATTTGGAACCAAGCGATCGCTACTCCCTTTGTCATGAAGTAAGCTGGGTTTTGTCTTCCCAGTAGGAAAGGTATCCAAAGACCAGGCCTTTACATCAGCTCCAGCTGAGACAAGCACGATGCCAGTTCATGACATGGCATCAAACCTGAGGTGACACCAGCTGTATATTATCTTCATTTTATTTTTTTCCCAGTCCTGAATGGCTTCAGCATAGTAACAGCACAGAAGAACCTACTGTTTGCACCAATCTCAGCACTGTTCAATGGACACAGCCACGCTGAGAGACTACACGGACAGGAGTTCCTTTTCCAGGCACAGTTACCACAGATCATGACCTCCAAGGAGTGTGAATTCCTCTGCTACACTTAGAGCACTGCCATTCATTTCTGCAGTGTATCTGTGAGGTAAGACAGGAGGGTTGCTTGGGGCATGCTTTAAAACCATGCCACAAATCCAATTCTTGTCCCTTAACTGATATTAAGGCAAGGGGGGACCTTAATGTCAGTATCTGTCTGAGCTCCGTTACAAAATAAAAAGATGAGGGATTTGTTTTCAAGGGATGTAATGCAAAAGTGATTCTTGAAAGAGTTTCCTTGTTTGTACTCTGGTCACCCACCCGAGTGGAGCAGAGAACGACTCCCCAGAATGGCTATACCATAGCGCAAATTAAGTCTCAGCTTTTAGGACTTTCCCTGTACATGATTTGTGCTCTCTAGTGACTGGCGATTTTAGTGACAATTCCTCTGAGCAATTTCTTTCCACAACAGTGTGGTTAACATGCATAAAGACATATTGGGCAGGAAAGGCCATGCAGCATAGTAAAATTTTATTTAGAATTATTGTGTTTTTAATCACAAACATTTGCTGGGATGATTGGGAGAAAAATTTATGGTGTAAAGTTAACATATACTTACTTTCCAACCTGCAATTGCTTTTTCAAATGAACAGCTCTCATTGTACTATACCAGCAAACTGTAACACAGACTTAAATTTTCAGTGAATTAGAGGTTCAACCTTAGTATGAGTAATTTAGAGCAGATCGTCTGCGTTGTTGAACCATCAAGTAATATTTCCTTTTCATAGCACTGAACACCCCAACACGAAGAAAAATAAACAAAAGGGAAAATGTTTAAATGAAGACATGGATTACAAAAATATAAACCATGTCCAATCTATCACTACTGAGATTTAAAAGTATATAGAGTTATCTTAATTATCTTCCACCTCTGGCAGAAAGTTTCTCATTCCAGAGTTTTCACTGGAAATAACAACGGAAAAGATAAAAAGAATCTTTGTGTTCTGATTTTCAGCTTTCTAACTTCTTATGATCAGAGAAAGATAGGAAGCTAGCTGTTCATTACAAACAAACATTGCAGATGAAATGAAATTCATTCACACATCATGTTCTACAAAGCAGCTACAATTACTTAGAGCACAATTAGGGATGCCATGATGCATGACATTAAAAAGCCCTGCACACTTTAAAACACATCAGATCTTTGCCAAAGAAAAGAAAAATAAAACAACCCAAAGAACAGACACCCTCCCTACAGAACTCTCAGAAACAGAAAACTCACCAACACTCCTCATAACTGCTACAAAAACAAAAAACCAAAATAAAATTAGCAGATTGTTAGCAAATACCAAAAGTAGAAACAAAACAAAGTATGTTTAGGGAAATAACTTATTTGAGTAATTTTTTCAACAAGGCAGGTACATAAAGATTAAACTTGTAAGCAAAAAAACACAGATTGCCCATGTGTTGTTCTGGGGAAATGTGAATGCACCAAGCACAGTTATGCCAATGAAAGGAGAAGGAGCTGAATGTAACAATGAAACTGAGGAGGTGGATCTCAGTTCTACTATACTGGCTTTTTATGATAACATAGAAGTACTTAAAACGAAAGTTATTCTTCAAATGTGGAATCTGCAGTTTTCATGGATGCAGAAGGAATAGTTCTGAAAAGCTTAAGAGATAAAGTACTGGATGGAAATTAAGCTCTCCAATCAGTTTAACTACTGGGTGAGGGGGAAAAAGGAAACAAAAAAGCTGTGGGAACTTACATATGGCAGGAGTGGCTAGGGTGACAGAAGGAGGTTATTTCAGAAAGCAATAGCGGTATCAAAAGAACAGAAAGGGCATACCAGTGTTTCCAGGTTTACAGTTTCATCTAGTCCTACCCTAGTGCACTCTGTAAGACCGGAATAATTACACTAAGCGTATTTTTGCACCAGCCTTTTTATCAGTAAATATCTGACTGATGTTCACAGAATGCTGCTATTCACTTCTCTACTGCCAAAATTCTTTCTGCAGTTGGCAGAGCCTGGCTTCCATATCCCTCCCTCCTGCTATCAGCTCCAAATTGAACTAATCTTTTCTTTGGAAGGGCATGATCAAGGTGTCCCTTCCCCTAGGCTACAGTGACTCCTTGTCCTGCTGCTCTCACAATGCGGGCCCATACAGCATTCTCTCTTCTCTGGGAGCTGGAGTGGGTGCCATGCATGTTTCTCCCTTTAGCATATGTGACCTTCCCAATTTCTGCAACTTCCTCTAGGACATATGGCTGCACTTCCAGAGAGGTCACCAGACAGTTCCTGAAGACAGGACTGTGGAGGTCAAATATCCTGCCTGTAGAGCAGAGACCTGTGCATTCATCTTTAGGCAATGCAGAAAGGCCTCAAGCAATAGTCCCAGAACTAAACCCACATTGTCAACAAGGAATTTACCAGCTGTTTCCTACTAAACAGAACTCAGGAACATGACCTTGAAATTATAAGAGGGGTAAAAGTCTACTAAAAATAATGGGTTGAAAGCAGGATGTAATGCAGCTGAGAAGGTTCTACAGACAAATATGTTAATCCACAATTAGGCAGAGCCCCAAACCAACACCTAAAATAGCTAAACTAAATGAATCAACAAGTATTCAGGAAAATTAAAGACTTCATAAAAAGACTATTAGAAAGGACCCATCAGTAAACAACTAAATACAGTAATATAAAGGGGAAACTGTTTTCCCTCTTCTTCTTTGGGAAAAAACTTCACAGAAAAATCTTTGTATTTTATAGTAGAACTAGTGAATGAAATGCAAAAAATCCCACAGAATGGAGTGATTTTCCAAATCACTGAGAATGGAACAGGAGGAAAAGGCACAGTAACAGCTGACACAATATTTCTACTTACTGTTTCTTTGCTTCTTCAAATTTATGCAGCTTTTTCCTCAAGCCACCCGATTTAAAGCCTTGACAATGAGCTGCTGGTGCTCCTATGGTGACTATGTCGTAGTTCTGATCTAGGATGGACAAAACCAACTTACAAATGAAAGCCTGTCATCTTTAATGAGGTCAAACAATTGTGGAAGTCAAAAAACTACTCCGAAAATGATTTTTGGAAAACTTTGTGCCAGTGTTTTGAAGGACGTAGAAAACTGAATTGTTCTGGAGGCCCTGGAGACCCATCAAGTACTTTTTGAAGTGAAAGACCCATATGTGAACGCTGGTCCTCTCTTTCTTAATCTAGAAGACTCACAGTGAAAAAGAGGTCTTGAACATTGGTCTCTACACAAAACCTGCCATTACTGTAATCCCTCACATGGACACGTGGGAGAAGAGTTTGTCCATGGTTAGTAGGAGTTACTGCTAAAAGACAGGAAAACCTAGATTATTAATGAAAAAACAAGCTTGATGTGAACAAATGTATGATTTTTGCATAATCGTACATGATGGTTCCTGACATTATTCCAGAGAACAAGCACACAAGCTTAACAACAAACAACAGTCAGAACCTTTGCTATTCTGCTACAACTCAAAATGACTGCAAGGGACACATCATCTTAACCCAATCCTAGTGCAAAGTTTAACTTGTGCCATCTAGAGTACAGTTAACTCCAGAACATAGTTTTGCCACCTACGGAATGACAATAATTATACCTCTTCTTTTGCAAAGAGAGTTGGAATATGAAGCTAGTACCACAGTTTGCAGAAACTTGGCTATATTTGGTTGAGGATGGAAATAGAAAAAAAAAGGAGAGAAAAGCAACAGGATAAGGTGGAGAAAGAGAGAAACAAATACCTGATCCTCCATCATCCTGGACTCTCATTCTCTGTATATGTAAATTCGTAGGAACAAATTCCAATTTTTTATCAGCTTTCAAGCTACTGGCTTTAAATGAAGGACCTGAGAAATGCAGGAGAAAAGTAAGTATAAAACCCCTTTCCTTGTGCCTACTCTAACAGATTCAAGAAGCTTCATTCATCACTTGCTATGTGTTGAAAGTAAAGCAGAGAAAATAAAACTAAAAAGAACCAAACAAATTCTTTCTGTTACTTTTCATACTTGTTTTCTACTTTCTGGGTAGATAAGAGAATGGAGCACACAAATATTCCCAGATAATTAGCAAACTCACAATGAATGTTAAAAAGACAAGAAATATAATAATAGCATATAGCATTTTTTACTCATCAAATTAAAATATTGCGGGTTCCCACTTTCAGAGAAACACTAACAATCCTGGCTGAGAAGAATCATGTTACTATGAAAAAAATTCACCTTTATACTGGTGCAAGTCAGTTAGATTTTCCTGATAAGTTAAAATAATTGTTTGGTACTGAGTAACTATTTGTCGGCGAAGGCTTTCCCAACAAGGAGACAGTTCTCCTAATTCTTCTAGTTCACAAACCCTAGGGAAAAACACCAAAAAAAAAAGGAAGAAAGAGAGGTGTTTAGGCCCACAGTCCACTTGACCAAGAATGAGTTTCACATTGTATCAATGGAGAACCATCTTCAGCTGACACACTGTAAATTTACTATGATCTAACCTATACACCAGACTAGGAATGCTTCCCAAAATTCATCCCAAAGCCCAGCTGTTGAGCTCCACTCCAAGGTACAATGGTTCTACATAGGCAGAATACACTCTGTTAAGCCCAGGAGCCTCAGGTGCTGGTGAAAGCACCCCATTTTTCTCCAGGGACTTTCAAACTATACGAGTAGTTGCAAACGATGGGAACTGTCATCACGTTAGGTGACACGGTACAATGAGGACCTTTTAAGGCCACTCCACTAAACTGTGGTGGCTCTTAAACTAACCCAGAACTGTGACAAAGGTTAGGTGGGATATTAGCACTTATCTCATGTTAGGTACAAGGAGTATCTGCGTTGGCTGTGTATCTGCACAGCAGTTTTCAATGCCAGGGAAGGCGTAAGAAGCATAAGCACTAACAAGGGTTTGGTGACACAAAAAATGAATCAACAAAACCTTCACATGAGACTCGGGATTTTTGCATTCAAGTTTCTCTTTAGGTGGAATAAAGGATGACTGGATATCCCCAGATATGAGCAGGAAACCTCTTGGCTTTCCCCTTGCACCCTGATTGCTAAGTTTTCAGTCACACATGGCAATCCTGTGTTACACACTGTTCCCAATAGTGCTGCTGAGAAAATACTCAGTGTTTTTCCTGTCATGTATGTATTACTGTCTTCTTGGATAAAGATATTAATTGGAATAAAGGAAAGAGGGGAAAAGTAAAAAAGTCAACACCAGACACAATTCAGCACATTACTCCAGAAAGGGCACAACAATCATCTGTCAAAAGGATCCAGATCTTTTTGCAGTTCTCTCAATATTCCGAATTCTATTGTTTTAACCAATTGTATATACTTTAAGAGAGAATTTCACAGAGCAATTCCCACTCCACAGTATTTAGGATATCATCAAAAGGAAGAAAATTTTCAAGAAAAACATCAAACTGATTTGCCAATAGGCAACAGTGTATTAGTGACTTGGATAAAGACACTTTCATCTTGTGAACTGCTTCCTGCATAAGACACTATTACAACTACCTCATCAAACTCTGCTCAAACCTAGTCATGCATCTGAGCCCAGGTCTTCCCGAAGGGAATTCACAGCTTAACTTCAAGTTTACTTATTTGTCCTACAGAGCTAAGACAGCACGGGATGTGCATGCCATGAATAATGAGGTAGTCAAAATATACCCACCCCAGTTAGATGTTTCCTTTCAAAGAGCTCTGGCCCAGAAGAGTTTTATGTAAGAGACAGCAGTTGTGATTAGCCAAGGACATTTTAAAAGTCACCAGGATGTTAAGACAGAAGCAGCTGTGCTTGTGTAGCTGTCCACCACTCCTCTGGGCTGCAGCACAGAGAATGGAGCCTGGCCAAATGTGAGAGATCCTATGAATACAAAGTGTGCTTGTGCAAATCATTGAGGGTCACCTCAATTGAGCAGAGAGAAGGGAGTCTTTCTGGGTAATTACACAAAAGCAGTATTTACCTTTGAGCCACGTAATTCAGAGCAGACAAGGTTGGACTAACAATAACCTGGGCTGTTATTAACCCATAGCTGTATACAATAGGCACCCACTGATCTCTGTATGATTTTATCAAGAGCCTCTGAACAGTCCCATTTCATGGCTAAGGCCTCAACAAACTGCATTGTCTACAGTCTTACAGAAAGCCACAACTTTTTCTTCATTCACCCTACATTCTCCTCTATTTATCTTCAAATTCTTAAACTACATCCATCATAGATGGCACCTTATGGATAAGCTTGCCAGCTCTTTATATTGTTATGCTTGTACTTCATAATGAATAGGTCATTTCAAACCTACTGCGAGGAAAGCTGCAGAGAAACAAAGATATAAAATAAAAACAAATAACCCATATCTAAATGTGCAATGGCATATCCCTAGCCTGCTCCAGCAGATTTGTAGCAGGACAGCTGGACAAGATACAGCATTTATTCTCTAGAATCTAAGTGCATGTCACTAAAATCAAAACTCAACAGCAGAAAAAAGAAATCAGTGTGAACTTCAGAAACTCAACAGGCATGTCATGCATTAGTTTTCCCATGCAACACAAAACATCTCTGCCATCTTCCTGTGAGAGTTTCTCATTTTCACAAAATATGAAAATACCTAAAATGCATGGATTAACCCAAGATTTTCTTAAATGTCTTAATATACAATAATGGGAGCAGTACATAGTGTTATATTCAATTAAGGTCAGGCTTAGTTAGGTCTCTGGGAGTGAATTCAAACACAGTCAGAATAAAGTCCAATACTCAAAAATACAGTTAAAATTCTTTAACATTCCAATCTTGGCCTTTCTAAGGAATACACAAACCATGAGATTTGCAAACCACAGCCTACAAATGTAGGGAAGTGAAACTCATAAATGAATATGTTGCCTGGAAGAGAGTTAATTGCTTCAAAAGGAAGCAAATGCAGAATAAACCTACAAAATGCCTAACAGATTTCCTTCTCCCTCCCACCTCCTAAAATGAGACAATGTCATTACTGTCTTAGAGTGTTTCATTTTACTGCATTTATTCTATTTCCCTTCAAAGTGATTTGGATTTTTCTTCTGTCTGCTATTCTAATTACTCATTCTATTCAGCTAGTTTCTCTGTTGTCTCTGTTCCTTGCTCAAAATCCTTAATTACTCTTTCATTTATGCTGTTTCATCTATTCAGATTTTCCCCACCTATGAAAAATTGAGATAGATTTTATTTTTAATTCAACTTCATTTTTCTCTTTATCTTAAAAATAAACCATGTTAAAAATCCAAAGTGTATTGAAGCATATAAATCATTACATATATACAATGTATTTTAATGTGCAGATCCTGATACAGTCACACAAGTATGGAATAATATCTTCAATACTTTTGTGAGAGGAACAGATAACTCCTAAATGCAGCAACTGCAGTATGAACCTAAGTGTTCACTATCAGCACCTCTGTATGTTCAAGTTACCATACACCTGAGCCTAAAAATATGAAATCTTATTCACTGTCACTGTACAGTCAGCAACATGCTCCTTTTACTAATTTTTCTTCAGTGTCTCTCTCCATTAACACAAACATATTCCTTTCTAACTCAGTAACACACATCACTGCATTATTATTGCACATGTAAACCATCCCAAACTCACCTTGCTGCATCTTCTTCTAGAAGCAGCTTCACAAATTGTCGGGGGATGTGCAGTGACAGGATGCTCTCAGCCATCTGCTCCAAGATTCTCAGGTGGTTCCCATCAGTAGTTGGGAAACGATACATTCGGCAAATGGCACCACCAAACACTAAAGAATTAAAATCATGTTATTTAAGCATAGGGTTTGAGTTAAAAGTGTACAAAGTCACTTCTCTTTTAAAGTAAATGGCCTTGGTTCACTAAGATGCTGTAACACACTGCTGTAATGATCTGGTTTAGCCAGGCATCAGTCTAGCTTTTCCAAGCATGATCACTCTGCAATGATGGTTATTCTAGTGTTTGAAGGAAAAGCCTCCATTCCAAATGACTTAAAACACTGTTAAGAAAATGAAATAAACAAAATACATGTTCAATTTTTAAAATGCCCTTTTTTTTTTTTTAAAGAAACTTGCTTTCCTCTGTCCCTCTCCTCTCTCCAATGATTGCTTAGGAACAGACTAGCAAATTGCCTGGAAAAAGTTATATTACAGTCAACTTGTTGGTAAAAATTTCCTTCTGCTGTTTTTAAAATACAAAATAGTGCAGACGACAAAATAATGTATTCTTGTATGACCCTCAAAGGACTGCTCAATCAGTAGACTGCTCCTATTCAAATGAAACATCTGCTGAAATGCCCTGGGGCCACAGGCAGACAGGGAGAAATGAGCTTTTACTGATGCCTAAAGCTTACTTGTTACATTTCACAGCAGCTTACCAGATTTCAGTAGTGCATCTTTCCGTAATGAAGCATATTTGGATCTGATTCCTAAAGATTCTGTTAAACTTTCATCAACTGGCAACACAGTCTAAACAAAAACAAAAACAAAAAACCAGAAATAGTAAAGAATAAAACCTCAGTGCCCGGGCAATATGAAGTGATGTTCCTATCACACAGACTTCAAAGAAATATTGAAGACAACACATGCTTTAAATAAATATTTAAAATATGTTTACCGTGGACAAAAAAGACTGCTGGCTGAAATAATAAATCCTAAGCATTTCTATTTACTTCCACTTCACAGTTCAAAAAGCCATAAATTTTCATCCAGCCATTCAACTACTTTCTTTTAGCACAGCTCAGAGTCCTTAAAGGTAATGCATCAACATATGCCACCTACAGGTCTGGATGGATACCAAGTGGTACTGATCCACACTGTAACTCTAATACATAGATACCACTGCAATTATAACCAAGATGCCCAGAACACAAGGTTTACAGAATTAAACATATGTTTGGGCTGACAAAGTGCTACAAATGTCTCCTCTCAAACAAATACTTGGAGATCAGAAAAAAAAATACATCCTGCAGTCAAGTAACCTGTTCAGTTTCATTAAAATTCTGAAAATTCTCTACCATCCTCATTACAGTTTTGCTTAATGCCACCTTCCAAGTGACAATGTGAAATTGAATACCACATCTCTGTGAAACTGATGATCAGTATACCACATGCACCAATGAACAGCACCATGACCCTCCTCTGATGAAGGACATGAGCACTTGAAGCTAAAGCTTAGTAACTGTAAATTAAAATCTGCCCCAAGACTTTTAACCCCAAACATGAACACACCAAGAGTTCTGCAAAACACAAAATAGCTTCAACATCATTAGGCTGCTTTTTGCAGTATTTTGAAAATGTAAAGCACCACTAAATATGAAGACAGACAGGAAAGTTGACAGCAGATGTCAACCTGGCTTATTTCAATGCTGGCAATGAGGCTGCAATATTCTGAATTTGATACAATGCTCATACTCACCCTTCCATTAATGGTATCAGGTGACCTTGCCACTGGAGGCCTTTGGTCAGATTTTTCCTCCATTTGCCATCCAATGACTGTGATGTTACCTACACGGTCACTTTCAGCCGACCTGCAACAAACACTCTGCGTTGAGATTTTCTGGGAGGTGGACCAACTGTTTATCAACAAGGAGAAAAGGCTGCTGGTCTTCAAACTTAATGAACGTTTTAATTAGGAAGCTTTTCAACTTCATTCAGCATGATTTGATAATGGGTTATTCCAACAGGAAAACATTCCCCTCCTTCTGCAGGGATGCTGTACAGGCCTCCTAATTGAAGGCAACCTAAAGCCATGCACATGTTTCAATGCTTCTGTAAAACCAGAATAAGTTCAGATTTTTACAATTAGGCAAAAGCAGCTTAACTTGTGAACATCACTGTGGAGCAGACAATTGGATGTACATATGTGTGCTGTCTATGCGTTTCAATGTCTGAAACCAAACTTTTGACTTTCGTTTGTTCAGTTTAACTACAACTGGTAGAGTTGCAAATGGTACTTTTTGACAATATGTGGACTAAAGAGAAGTAGCACATCCCAAATCTTCCCCTTAATAGAGAGGTCAGTCAAGGTCACCAGTTAGGAGGCTGATGACATCTTGTGCTTCTGCATATAAACTATTTAGGTTGGGGAAACTGGGGACGTGACATTCCGGAAAGGAAAACTGACGCTAAAAAGGACCCTGAATGTAAGTGGTCTAGGAAAGAAGAAGGTGAACATTCTCAATGGAGGTTAGATCCCTGAGGCAGAGAAAGATCCTTGACATCAGGGAGTTGTGTGGAAACAATTACTAGAGATCCCCAGGGACCTGGTCACTAACAACTGAGACAGGTCATTAACAGCTGGGCAGCTGCACAGCAGGAACTGACACAACTTTCTGTCCCACCTTCCCAGAGCAGCAGCCATCTCCCTGCTGGGGTGGGAAGCTGACAACATAGCCACACATTACTGAAAGGACAGCAAGGAAAGTGAGTCAGAGAAAGAGAAAAGGGGGGCAAAAGCACTAATCCTGCTGGGTTTAAAATACACATCAGTATCCAGATCTACAATGGATGTCATGTATTCTGTCTCACCTGTGACACAGTAATTTTGGCAGAGACATTATGTTATTATTTTAAGATAGAGCATAAATGGTATTTTAAGATTGTTGTTTACATGTTAAAACACACTGGGACAACTAAAACAACAACAACAAAAAGTTACTGGAACAGACAATACTGGGGAGGCAAAAGCAATAGGCACACAGGGTGACTACAAGAAAAGGTTCAAGTATCCAAATCATACAGCATTTTTATAGACACTGCTCTGTACCCAGTTTATGCATCTGAGGGTAATATGGCAATGGAAAGAAATACATGTATTCACACATTTAAATAATCACAATATACTTGATATTAAACCAAGAGTTTAATAAAGTCCATTTTCAACTTAATAACCATGTGTAACACACAAACATGAAATTCCTGCAATCACATTCATTTCCCTCAAAACACCCTCACCTTCATACCTATGATAAATTATTTTATTCAGCACCAATGTCATATTTTTTGCGCCTTTTCTGACTCATTTTCCTCATCTGTTCCCATTGTGAAATTATGTCATTTGTTTTCTTTACAACACTGTAGAAAAGCCAAAAACGTCACCCACCTCTTCTCACAGCATAAAATGTTTTGCCCATGTTCTGCTAGTTGTGTCTGCGCTAAAAAATTTCCTCAAGTTTATCACAGTCATGGTTTCTAGTGCTGCTTTTGCCAATACTACCAACATAATCTTCCTTTGTGTCTCTGATTATGCTTTCCTCCTTGCCTTCTTTGACAGGGATGCCTCTCCTACTTCCAACACGAACTACAATGTGCATTTACACATCAGAGCTCTTTTTCCTTAATTTTACTTTGCTTTATTCATTCTTCTTCAATCCTCAATTGCCCATACTGGCTTTCAAGAGTGTGGTTTCATTCCTATGATTAGAATGGCTACCTTAAGGACTGGTATTAGACTCACACCGTCTTTTTTATTCCCTCTTGAGACATGTTCTTTCCTCAAAAGTTTCCAAACGGTATGAATTAAACTAGAAAAATACATCAATCGATGTTGTAACATGACTCCTCCTACTCCTAGTGCATTATATTGATAAATACACTATTTAGCAAGAAATAGGCAATTTAGCAACAGGAAGGTATTGAAATAGTAAACAGGCCTAGATTTCACTTTAAACTGAAAGCAGATAGATTTAGGTCAGATATTAGGAAGAAATTCTTCACTATGGTGAAGCACTGGGAACAGGTTGCCCAGAGAAGTTGTATATGCCCCATCCCTGGAAGTGTCCATGGCCAGGCTGGATGGGGCTTTGAGCAACCTGGTCCAGTGGAAGGTGTCCCTGTGGATGCCAGGGGTGTAGAACTAGATGGTTTTTAAGGTCCCTTCTGACCCAAACCATTCTGTTATTCTATCAGTCTATGCTTTATTTAAGCCAAGGGATTCCAAATAGCTAACGTAACTAACGCTCTGTTTCAATAGGTTTCATTCTTCCCATCAGAGGCTCTTTAGACAGTTAAAAAAATATTCTGCCACTTTTCATGGACACATTCACTGAGGTGACAGAAGGAAATGAACAAACATTAAATTGGTCTTGACAATACTTTCTTGACTTGTAGAACCAATAGAACCAGTATCTACCACTACTCACCACATTAGAAAGGTCTTGTTCCACGTGTTTTAATTTTCATTCAATATAAACTAGTTTTTCTGTAATAGTGGCCTGAAACTAAAAACCTAACCAAATAAAAGGTTTTCATCACATCTTAAGCATGCATTCAAGAATTGAGAAGTAATTCCTAAATGAAGAATATTACAAACCTTAGTGTTATGTGCAACCTGTGGTACTTCTCCTGAAGAAGATCTTTTACAGTGAATGTCCCAGAACCCAACAAATACATCTAAAAGAAAACCAGTACCAGAATTGTAATTATTTACCTTTACTATGAACAAAGGCTTTGTACCACAGCACTAAAGCCCAAAATACAATCATTATGCAAAAAAGCCCAAGAAAAAAAATAAGATTATATATGCCGATACATAACTAAATAAAATCCCTTAAAATCTAATAAATTTGGTTTATAAAAATCCTTTATCTACTGGAGGACAATAAGTATTTTTCTTTCTCTAGGATAGGAGTGTAGGCACCTCATTATATATGAGCTTAGGCCCAGTAACACAGGAACACTGAAAGCAACAAGTGAACAGGGCTCAGACTGACTAGGTGAACACTTCACAGTCCCTCCCTGACCTGAATTTGGCTCTTCCTGAAGAACTCACCTCTTCTGAAGGCATTTCTTTTTCCCCAGAGCCTCCCCATGAAGCACTGAACAGAGAGAGACAGCTCTGCTGCCCCTGGAAGCCATGGAAAAGCAGACAGGTGGGGCCCAAAACAGTATTCTGGACAACAGTCTGAGAATAAGTGGCCTGAGTTGTACACAGATCCAAGTAATAACACAGGAGCGCTGTCACTTAGACTTTTTTCAGTAAGGGAAAAAATCTTACCCCTGAACAAAATCAGTAAGATATAAGGGCAGGATGTTTCTGGAATTTAGCAGCTCTGTTCAAAAGGACAGTTTCACTATGGTATTTTGGCACAGGCGAGAAGCGTGTTAGGGGTGTTGGATCCTTTCCATTATATAGTTCAGTAAAAACGTTCACAACATAAGAGAACAAGTGACAGGACCTTTTTAATTTAAGTCCATGGTTCCCAAACTTGGTGCAGACATGACTTATTTGAGAAAACCGGCAATGCTTCCCCCTTTGCCAGGTCCATCAGTATTTGCTCCTCCTCTCCCTACCCATCTTCTTTTCTGTATGGTCAGTGCTGCTATCCCTTTGCTTTCTTCCACAAAAGTTACTAGTTTTATCTCCTTGTCTCTCATCTCCTTGCTCCACACTGACTGGGCAGGCAACAGAATAAAAAAACAACTTACTGTTCCCTGAGATCTGTCTTTGACGTCATACACAGAGAGTTTGATTTGTGTCATTTGATTGATAAGAGAGTCTTGGAAAAAGGCAATGCTGCTTAGAAAGATAGGATTACTTGTTCCCTGTAATCATAAACAAAAAAACCCAAAAATTAATGCAAGGTGGTATTTTTTAGGAAGAAATGCTTCCTGTGTTAGCTTCAATTTTAAATCTAATCCAGGTGTACCTCACCACTTACCTCAATAATTTCTGTCTGTGCATGCTTGGTCCAGAATGCCTGGGGAGGTGTAGTTACACTCACTGCTACAAAACTATTTGGTTTCCGATCTAGCGATGGAGTTAGCAGCTCACTGCAAGCTTTAGGTATGCAACAGACAAATACATTTAGATTCAGGATCTTTTTTCTATTGATCTAAGACTTCACAATTTTATAAAAGCATATTATATACCCTGAGCAATAAAACAATGAAGGATTTAATATTCATTCTACCACCACTCACCTTTGTGCATGCAAACAGTAAACATGCACTCTGATCAGTCTGGCTCCAAGCTCTAGAGCTGCAATTTAAACTTGTTCTCCTCTAAGCTCTGCCTATCCACCCTCCCGGCACAGCTCATTATAACCATGTACATGCACAGGTTTTCCTCTGGGAAACTCGTGAGTGTGGCTGCATTTGATTTGAAGCCACGCTCCATTAAGCCCATTACCAAATGGCATTTGCCCATGGAGAACGGGCAGAAGCGCCTGAACATTGATCAATCAGCACTACTATGAGGAAAACCAGCTTGTAATTGTAGAATGTCAGCATCTTGTTTCCTCTAAAATGGTATTGCAACTTTATCTGCTGGGAAGGGACTATGGAGAGTAGGAAATGACTACTAAAAATTTCCATGAGTTCACTATACACAATTACATTAAACTTCAGAGACAAATTATATCTAGCTTCAGCTTTTTGCAGGAAGTTAATTCTGAAATTTACCTAAATACTTTTGCAGTTCTAGGTATTTTCAATATATCTGGTAATATTTACAGTACCTTATTCAGCTCTGACAGTGCTTGTTAACATTATTATTCATAACACAATAACACACATCTGAGAAAATGTTCTAATTTTTCATTTCAAACACACTATAAGAGCATAACCTTCCAAATACTAGTCCACTATTAAGCCAAGAAAAGCAGTTGAAAATGTGGAAATTTTCATGAAGAAAATATTTTTCACTTATTCTTCAAGTAAGGTGAGTCAATGCACAAGCTTCTTGTCCAAATTTATCCATCTCAGAATTTAGATCACTTCTGCATCTCCCATTGTCAGTTGACAGCAAAGACCACAGGAAAGATGGTATGTGTCATAGTTGGTATTTCTTAGAAAACATTCTGCCCTAAAACAGTGTTTCCAGCAAATCTGCAGTTTGTTTGAAGATCTGAGCTGCTGATATACTGACACTGAGTAAATATTACACAAAGTAAACATTCACATAGTAAACATTTAAAATTCTATAGGACAGACGTTTTAATTGCAGACTTTTAAAAACATCACAAAATCAAACTGCTGGGTGCTTATCAAAAGATACTGTACAGGTAGCACAAAAATTGTACCACAAGTCCATGAAAATCAGAGCAAAGTTGCAAACCTTACTATATGAAGGGCACCTCAAAATCAACAATTAAAAAACTTCACACACAGTGAACAGTATGCATCATCAAAATTAGCATAAAAATCACTAAGCCTACCTAAACTGAACTCTAAAATCGGCTCATCTGGGTCCTGAATGTTTCCTGTAAGTCAGAAAAATTAACACAAGATTAGCCAAACATCACTGTCATGTGAATGCATTCCTGAATTTGCAGTCATACAGAGAAAGAAATTACATTTTACAGAAAAAAATATTAATTCAGTGAGCCATGACTGGTTTCTAAAATATTTATTCTGTAATCCTTGGTATCTAAAAACTATTTGGAAAACCTGGGATGATCTCAGCTTATAAAATATATTAAAACATGTAAATCCATGCAAGATTATATGCAATATGGGAATATTAAATGTTTAATATCAGTAGAAAACAGCAGGATTAAACCCACTTGGTGCCTGAGACACTATTAACTACAAATTATTAAATCTGATACATCAACTCTGTGGTAGATAAGAAGAAGAAGTCTGAAAGTACCTGTCTCTATCACTAATGAAATAAAGCCTCTGAGGGTTACAATCCTAATTTCCTAGCCATAAAACATAAGGGAGATAAGCCTCAGCTCCCTGAACTCTCTTGAAAATTTTATACAATGTCAAACAAGAAGGTTGCCAAGACCCTTCCTAGACCTTGACATTATTTTGCTATTTAATTCCCATTGCTTATTTTTGACTGATAAACATAACTGCACAAAACCTAGTTTAATTCCTTTTTTTAATCCCCTCGCCAATTTCAATGTTTTGTCTATTCTAAAAATGCCTAGTTCAAGATTTTGAAATTTTTTAGTGTAATTCCTTTATCTCATTACTTCCAAACAACCAGACACATTTAAATCTTTCAGCAATTAAAAGGAAACCCCCACCATCAGTACAAGGTAGATCCTGAAAGGAGCAGCAAGAGAGCACCAGCTGAAGGAAGGTACGTACCTGTAAGAGAAAGGCCGAGCATGTCAGAGGTGACATCAATGGTGGAGGCCCTTTGCACAGTGCGGGATTTTGCACCATGGCGGGGACTGTGTTCTCTTGCTGTCATTTTCTCATGAAGAGCCTTTCTTTTCTTGCTGCTTGGCTTTACTGATGTTTGTCTCACAGAGTAGCAGAGTGCAGCAGGTTGTCTCCAGTTGCTATTCCTCTAACATTACCACGCTAAGCAACAGACAGAGCAAAAACTTACATAAAAATTTTAGGCCACTTATCAGCTACTGTTCTTTCCAACAGCAGCAAACCTACTGTCATAAAATTGCCTTCAGGTCATTGAAATGAAATGCTCAAGGCAGATCCAATACACAGTAACAGCATTTGCATGAACTGTACATCTGTAACATTTTACAGCACATTGTTGAAGACTGTGCCACTTGCAAGAAAGGCTTTTCTGTCAGAGAATGGGGTTTGAGAGAGACTCGTTAACAGCCCAGCTGCTCTTCTCCTTTGTCTCAGTTATTAAACCATCCTTAATGAAGTTTCCTGGTTTTCATAATCCCTGGGGAGCACAAGTAAATTTGTCAGATGGGGCCCCTGTCTGCAGAGGAAGGACAAGGGATAAGGACAAAGGGACAACGGGTTGGCAGAGAAGAGAACAAAAGGGCAGGAAATGTTGTTAGTGTCAGCACACTGTGTTGTTCTAGGCTCTACTGCCATGAGAAAGGGATAATGAAAACTATAAATAAAACCTATTGGGCCAGAGAGAAGTTGAAATTCTGGGATGGTGGTGGAAAGAAAAAGCAAAAGGGGATGCCTGCTGATGTGGCACATGGCAGCATCTGTGCTTTTCCTTTACTCTTTCTTGGTTGTTCTTTAGTTTCTTCAGTTGTTCTTCCCTCACAATGCCTGTGAACTGAAACACTACAGGAGGAAAGAAACACACAACCTACTGAAAATTTGGTTATGATTTTAAATGTGATGCTTTTGGCCTGCGTGATAAATTTGAACATTCATTTCATCAGCCCAGTTAGCACTGCAGTTATAGAACTTTTGTATTTGTTTCATAGTATTATGACAAATACCATTAATTTAGGAAGTGAGGAGTAAAATCTGATGAACCTGAAAGATAGTAAGAATATTTATTTTCCTTTTAGGTTGATGGACCTAACAATGACCAAGAGCATTTTAATTAAAGCACCTATCTTATACTTGTGTTTTTAAAAGGCAGTTTAAACCTGTCTGATGGCCTCCAAAGGAACATTCAACCTGCCTAACTTAAGTCTCCAAATTTAACTAGTTAGCATCTCCCTCTGGAGGATTTCAAAATAATCTCCCTCTCTCTACAGGGAACTTGAGAATCTTTTTAACTAGCACTGCTTCACTGGGCATCTAAAATTCAAATGCAAGACAACTGAATTGAACACAACCCTATGTGAGCTTAGGAATGAGATTTCAAATGAGCTCATTCTAGGGAGGAAGGAATTTGGGCCGTGTCTACCAGACAGGCCAGACAGGCCAATTTGTTGCCACTCAGAACTGCCATAAGTCAATTTCAAATGGGAAAAAAAATGAATTCTTGCATGGAAGAAGCAGAAATTGAGAGCTCTGAACATCCCATCCCCAAAAGCTTTGAGACTCAGTGACAATACAAAAGAACACCCTGCATTATAGTTATAATTTCTGACAGTCAAAAATTAAAGCAGGCAGTTACCAGTTCATACAGAATCACAGAATAGTTGAGGCTGGATAAACTCTGGATAACACCTAATTCAATTCCCCTGCTCAAAAGCAGGGTCATCAAGTTGCTCAAGACAGTGTCCAGTTGGTTTTGGACAAGAACGTACTTCTCGGAACAACCTGGTTCCTCCAAGGTTTGATCACGCACAGTAAAAAATTATTTAATAATGTTTAAGTGGTGAAGTAGCTTGTGAATCACCAGACTTTCTCAAGTAGTATTGAATGTCCTAATATATGGTCAAATAAAACTTCCATCAAAATTCTTTGTCACTTTCCAAGTATTTCCATTCTCCTAATTTTTTTCCCTTCTTGCAGCAAAAGGTTTTCCTTGGTTTGTTCTTTATATAATGTGATGTTTAACAGACTGTAAGTCCATTAAACCTAACTGCCTGAAGAAAGACCCATAAAATGTGCTTGCAGAGACTTAGACAGGATACCACAGCCCTTTTCCCCAAAACCTACAAATACCTTATGAGAGAATAGCTAACATGTTCACATAGGTACAGGACAGACAATAGTTAGATTAAAGAGTCCTGCTGTCTTTTTCAGCTAAAATCTTTAGTTGCTTACATCCTTAAAAAGGGTCAGTCCTCGAAAAGTTAAAATAGAGTCAGGTATTTAATTTGTTTTGCAGCTATTTCTATATAAATATTATTGAGCATAGCAATTCTCCAATGCTCTCTAAGTTGTCAACTATTCATTTAAATTGCAATATTAATTTCTCACCTAATGATCCATTTTCAATTTACTTACATGGCTCATACTTACAGAGAGCTCTTTTCCTCATGTGTGGAGGGATTTTGTATATCGTAACATCAGTTACATCCACATCTAGAAAATCAACAAAATAATCAGCATTAATTATCAATCTTTTTATACTGCATAAATCACAACCAATGGGCAGGTACAGTAAATTTTACTTCTTATTACCAGTGCTCACAATAAAGTTTACTGAAAATAGAAAGACAGTATAATCCTCTACTGGACCTCACCCAGCACTAGTCATAGCAGTCACAGTAGGAGTACAAAGAAATAAGCTTATGCTGAAAACAACTGACCTCAGGTCAGCATTTGGCGAGTGGGCAGAATAGCTGTAAGAAATGTATGCTAAAATGTTTACCAAAAGGCTTGGGGCTGTTAAGAGAAAGGACTGTATGTGATATGTTGAATATGAGACAGCATTTGTTACTGCATTACCTTTTCTACAGTTAAACTTTCAAAATTTTGTTGTTTGGAAGAGTTATAATTGTCACTATCAGTAGAAAAAAATTCTGTGTCAAAACACGGAAGTTCAAAATATCTGGACGTAGGGCTCTTTCTCCGTTGGGTGAAATTACTATGTGAGGGAGGCTTCTATAAACAGCTGGCAACAAGCACACAGGAAAAGTGAATTATTTTTAAATTTACTACAGGTTAACTGAAGGTTTGTGTTTGCTAGCGCTACCATCCCATTCGAGTACATTTGCATGAATAGGATATGCCTTTTAAAACCTCCCATCTATACCATACTACAACACAAGACATGGGGAAGTCCAGTCTGAGCTTCTTGATCTAATCGCCAGCCCTACCAATTACCCAAGAACTTGGGTGAGTCACCATTTTCCAAGGTGGGTGGGATGAGTCACTCCACAAAGACACCTCTTTCTCTAATTACAGAATTTAAATGACTAGATTAGGCTTGATGTTGCAGCTGGGCAAACTGGATCCCTCCTACAGTTGTGCTTGCTCAGGCAGGGATGAGTTCCCTCGACTCATTGCATAGCCTGACAGATTCAAACAACAGGTGCAGTGATCACCTGCTTGAATTACAACCCTTTCAACAATTGCAACTTTATCTATAAATATGGATATATAAAAATCAATGGAGATACGATTTCTACCAAATTAAAGATAGTATTAACACACCACATAGTTTCTCTAGATGGTACCTATCCTAAAACGGATAGTAATGAACTGGTACCACTCCTGTAGACAGCAATGCCAAAGGCTGATGTAATTCATGTCCAGGCAAACTACCCTGAGGATGGGCATGATGCATCTACACACAGCCTTTGGCTTTGCCCTTCCTAATACTGCAGAGAGCAGATGTTGGCAATATGCACAGCTTTGCACTTCACAAAGTTTGGCTGCAAGCTCAGTGTTCAACAGAAACACAAGAAGCTGTTGCTGACCTTCAATACCAATAATGGTCATGTCCACAGTTCAGAAAAGGCTTCTGAACAAGCCCCCTTCTGTGAGAATATTTATTTGGTGCTCTATTAGCACAAAAGCACATGTCCAGAAGAAAAGGTCTTCATCAGATTCCCATACTGCCCCGCTACCCTCAGTCCTGTCAGCTGGCTGTGGGTAGCAAATGCCACCCTGTGGGCTTGAAAATTGGAGACATCTGGTCTTACTCTAACTGTTTGCAACATCTTAAGTAAAAACTATGATCATCTCAGCCCAAGAATAAGCCCTCTGGACCTGCAGCATGGCCAGATTTTCAACTAATATCCTATTAATTGTAATCAATATGGACAAAACAATGGAAGGGATAAAATGTCAGACTATGCTAACTTATGACTAGGTTGCCTTTCATGTGTCTAGTAAAACTAGCATGCAGACAGTTTTTAATTATTTATTTATTACCTCCAGTGATAGAAAACCGTGCTGGTGAAACAAGATTTGCCATGTTGGCTCAAACTCAAACTTTCAGCAATTCCAGCAACCCACCTCCAACAACTGTTTCAAAGAAGACGCATGGAATTTTATCAACCATGCAAGAATCTGAGGTGAAGATCTGGGTCAACCCAATCACTACTGGCTGCAGAGGCAGCCCAAGAGCAGAACATCAGCTAAAAGGACAGTAGTTCCCTGCTAAAGCCTGCTAAGGCCAACTAAGATTCAGAGCAGCTTTTTCACAGTCAGACATGCTCTTCACTCTTCTGTCTCCTTTAGAGAGAGACTGAATGTCCTGAATCTCACACAGATCAAAACAACAAAAGTCAAAGCTGTGAATTTAACACCTTAAGTCAGATCCTTCCAGCCAAACTTATAGAGGCAGCAACATAGACTATGTCTGCTGCAGGTCCATAGGTTAACAACAGTTTCAGTCCACTCACTCCATGATCTGGGTCATCCCTTTTACCATGTCCCTTGGGAAGGCAAAACAAAGCAAGTGATGCTGGCATCCAACAAAAACCCTTGCCTCCCACTGAGAGTACATCCCCACCAAATACAAACTCAGCTGGTGCTAATTTGTCAGCTCCACAAAGAGGCTGTATTTCCCCTCAGTCTACTTCTTAAGTCCAGGTTCCCCTCACAAGCTGGTTTAAGGTCCTCCTCTCCCACCCAACACAATCTTGATTACCAAGGACAAAAATATCAAGTTTGGCCTTAAGAATCTTGATGTTCTCTGAAGCCCACCTGAGGATACTGAGCAAGTGGGTGACCTCAGTAAGAAGAGGGAGAAGTCTTCCACAAGAAAATGAAATCAACTAGTGCAAGATACAATGAATGTATTTGTATCTTGCAAAATCTTGGGAAATCCCCAAATGCAACCTTTCTTTCTCTTTGCCTTACTGCCCACAGATCCCATTTACTTACAGATAAATATGTAAGTCACAAAATTTCTTCTTGATCCTTCCCCACAAGGAAACTTCAGAAAACTCAATTAATCTAAAAACCTAATTTTACCTCTTTAATATATTTGGGTACTTTTTATAGAAAACTGTGATTTAGGCCACTTAGTTCTTTGAGCAAACTAAGACTATTTGTCTATATTCACAACTGAAATACAAACAGCGTTTTTCTTAATGAGCTATTGTTTTAACTTCACTTGTCATCACAGTATTTCTATTTCTTCAGTACTTCTATGAGTACAAAAATACACACACCCAGAGATGGAAGCGAGCATTTGTAGCACACGCATCTGTTAACCAACAAGGAAAAAGCACAGCTCTGTCTCACTTGGCAGAACAGCTTTTATCAAGTTGAACACAGCACATCACCATACAAAATGATGAGTCTTGCTACAGTGCAGTTTGAAGTCCAACCCACTCAGCCCTCTCCTCTGTTTTACCAACATAAACAGCTTACAAATAGTCTTTACCCCAAAATAACCTTTACCCTCTTCTCAAGAAAAGTGCTGGGTACATTGTGGTGAAGTTCCCTGTGCATGGGATGACTTCTCTCCTCATGACCTGGGGTTCTCACACTGCCTATACAGAGATGGAAAAGCCCATATTTTCTGTTGAGGAATTTGGACTGGAAAGACACTTCTGAATTTGATGATCCTTTGAACACCCTCCTAACACTTGCCTCTTCTAAACCAGTCTTTCATCATAACCATGAAGCTAACAATGCAGAAACAGCACTGCTCTAACTGGGAAAAACAGAGAGTTTAACATCCTCTCTAGAGGAGCTACTCCTGCTGCAGCAAGGGTAGGGGAACAAAGGCAGGAAAAACAAAAACAAAACACAAAACAAACCCAAACCCCAACAGCTTATGACCTAAAATGAAGATGAACTAGACACACTTAAGGTTTGCTAAAGATTTCATATACATACTGTTGATTAAAATGCATGGCAGCAAAATATTGCCCAAAATACAGGCAAGACAGGGGGATCACAGAGGGATAAAAGCACTGAAACTAGATCTGTAATCAGAAGTTTTGGTCAAATTTGGATTACAACAAAAAGTCTAGGGAACTATCTGATCTGTCTGCCAATAATACTCACCCACTTCACAGATTAACAGAGCACTAATTAAAGCTAGTGCATTCTGATCAAAACAATCCAGGAATCACAGTGCTATTGTTAGCCCTGTCCCCTGAGTGTGTGATGGGATCTAACAACCTGCTCTGAAACCACTGAGCTTCACCCTTGCAGCAGGACTGCACCTCAGGGTCACAGCCGAAACTTCACTCTCTGGACACTACATTTTTCCACATGGAAGCAATGATCCATTAGGTCACAGGCACTCAAAAAAAAAATCTCCCAAACACTCTTTATTTTCACATGGCATTGTTCTGACTTGCTGTGATTCCTACTCTTACTGTTTTAAAGATTTGTATCAATTAAAAATACACAGTAGTGTCCAAGGACAAACCAGAAATTCTTTCTCTAACATATATGCTTTTAATAAGACATAACTAATTGACTCAGGAATTGAAAGGGTGTCAAGTATTTAGAAAACTAAAAATAAATGTTAGTGTGGGAGTAGTATTCCACAGAGATTATTACTAAGATTTAGGCAGCATAGTAAAACTGGAGTCATCTTATGCTACCAATGCAAATCTGTTGATGCATATTTTTTCCATCAACATTTCTTTTGTACTCCTGAACTGTGTTTTCTGCATGTTTCCTGATCCATATATCTTGTTTATTCTTACACACTGCATGCCTGGACTATGCCTAATGGCTATGATACTGGATGTCTTTTCAAATGAAGTTTTGGTGGTGGCAGTGTTGGTGGTTTGTTTTTTTTTTTTGTTCCAGATACCTGATTCCTTTGTGCTACTTTCATTTCTTCTTCCTGGAAAATAAAATTGTTTACCCTGACCCTTCTAAATCTATGGGAGAGAGGTTTGCTGCAGGCCAAGATCCTGACTGCAGTGCTCTTCCCTACATTTCTAAAGAAGTGGTGGGATGCTGGCAGCTTGGAAGCATAATCATGTAATTCCAAACAGGCCAACAACAGCCTATGCCTCCCACCGCTGTTCCCATTTCAACGCCCCAGTGGGACATCTGTCTCCATGAAAGGAATCTTGTCTAATGCCAGTCCTACCCTGTGGGTTAACAGTAAGATCACCCTGTAAGATACAATTGAAGGGGTGTGCTGCTTCAGTGTCTGACCAATTTATTAAAATATTTTCTGTGAGAAGTTACAGGAGGACTGTCACTAGTGGTGTCCCACAAGGCTCAGTACTGGGTCCAGTACTGTTTAACTTATCCATCAATGATTTGGATGAAGGGGCAGAAGCCTCCTCAGCAAGTTCACTGACAACACAAAGCTGGGAGGAGTGGGCAGTACCCCAGAGGGCTGTGCAGCCTTCAGAGGGACTTTAACAGGTTGGAGAGAGGGGCAGAGAAGAACTGTCTGAAATTCAACAAAGGCAAGTGCAGGGTCCTGCACCTGGGGAAGAATAACCCCATGCACAAGCTGGGGACTGACCTGCTGGAAAGCAGCTCTGCGGAGAAGGACCTGGGGATCCTGGTGGACAACAAGCTGTCCATGAGCCAGCATTGTGCCCTTGGGGCCAAGAAGGCCAATGGTATCCTGGGGTGCATCAGGAAGAGCGTTGCCAGCAGGTCAAGGGAGGTGACCCTGCCCCTCTACTCAGGCCTGGTGAGACCACATCTGGAGTGCTGTGTCCAGTGCTGGGCTCCTCAGGGCAAGAGAGACATGGAGCTCCTGGAGGGCTTTGAATATAATTAGGGGACTGGACCAGCTCCCATAGGAAAGGCTGAGGGAGCTGGGCCTGTTCAGCCTTGGGAAGGGGTGACTGAGAGGGGACCTCATCAATGTCTGTAAGTATCTGAAGGCAGGATGCCAAGAGGATCCAGCCAGGGTCTCTCGGTGCTGCCAAGCAATAGGATGAGAGGCAATGGGAAGAAACAGATGCACAGGAAGTTCCTCCAGGATATGAGGAAGAACTTCTTTCTTGTGCAAGTGACTGTGCACTGGAACAGGTTTCCCAGAGAGGTTGTGGAGTCTCCCTCACTGGAGATATTCAAGAACTGTCCGGATGCAATCCTGTGCCATGTGCTCTGGGGTGGCCCTGCTTGAGCAGGGAGGTTGGACCAGGTGACCCACTGTGGTCCCTTGCAACTTGACCCATTCTGTGATTAACTTGTAGCAGAGCTACTGAAACCCAACCTTGCAGGAACCATTACATGTATTGATGGCCATCGATCATTTTAAAACTTACCGGAAAAATATTTGGAATATATTGAAACCGGCCATATTTGATTGCTGGATTAAAAAACCCTAAATCAGTAGCACAAACGTGGAATAAATAAACATGACCTACAAAGAAAACAAACCCAAAGTTGGTTGTTTGTCTTTGAAGCATCATAGGAGGAAATGAGACCAAATGTCACCTACGTTTCTATGAATTTGATTACAAATCACTGTCATCATTACATCTGATGTGACATTAGCAGCTTTGTATTAGAACACCATATTTGAAGAATTGTCCCCAACTTGTGAAAATTCACCTGAGTGTTCCCAGTTTTGACTGTCAGCCTTACCAAAATACTTTGTTGAGGTGTGATCTAGCAAAGGAGCTATTGTAGAAAATAAATGTCTTGTAGTGGATATTATGATGTTAGCTCTGAGACAAGGCAAAGTTTGGTAAGAGTAACTAAAGGTATATTTCTACTACTCTAGCTGGTTTCATGTGTAAAATGAGCAAACATATGAACGGTCACGGACAAATAAAAATGTTGCAGGTACTTAAAACACTCAAGTCTCTTCACTCTGACATATTAGAGGTTAAAGTGGTCTGCTCAGAGAAGTACTCGTGTAGCTGCAGTATGTGTTAGGTAGCACTTTATTCTGCTACAATATTCTTTTCTCATACTCTCATCTACTAACAGACCATAAGTACTTAACATTTCAGTCAAAAATTCCAAGAATTCAAAGAAAATTAAGACTCCTAGAGGGTATGGCCATGGACTTTAAAAACAATTTTCAAATAATTCTAACCACAACCTACTGGTTTGTTTTCATCAGCTAGTACTGATCAATCTTTAGAACTGACATAGTTCAGTGGGCTTCAAAAGTTTGTTGTTTTTAAAAATTACTGCAGGATGATAGCAATGATCACAAAAAAGATATAAATGCTACACAAAAGACATATTTAGTGCTGAGTTCCTTGTAGCACCCAGTGCTCAAAATAAGAAGTTAAATGTCAGAGTTTTGTCAATTGTCCAAGCACTAACATGCCTTATAAAACTGGTGTGTTACTACAGGCCAAGTTTATCTGAACCTTACTTTTTTTAAAAGCAAATTTTGCATGGATACAGAAAAGCCTGAAAATGTGAAGGAAGCATCCCAAAATAATTTCCTTTCTTAAAGTTCATGACTAACTTGCTCATGACTGATGTATTTGACTCCCAATTTTTGCATGCTAAGGCAAGCAACAGTGACACCAACTTTTGCTAATTCCTCTTGCCTCCCACCACACCTTATGAGAAATTCATAAGCATGCTGCCTACCTCAGTACTCAAACCCCCACAGCAAGGCAGCAGAGATGATGTTTCTGCCCACAGCTACCTGCCTTGATCTTCTGACCCAGATGAGAACAGGTAGCTGAATTTCAGCCACACAGGTTTGCAGTCCCCCATCTCATCAAAGCCACTTTCAGCAACAGGTTAAACTAAGATACTGAACTGCATCTCAGTGCAGGCACAGGTTCCTACATCCACTGTCTCTGCTAAAGAGGCAGTACCTTCTGGCAAAAGGGTGGGACCAAAAACTGAATATAAAGGCTGGGTCAGAGCAAAAGCTTAATCAAGCCTGGTGTTCTGTGAGGCACCTCCACGTTTGCACTCCCAGATTCAGCTGACAAGCACTCTGAGAACTTTCTGAGCTGGGCATCACACCCAGACCTCCGTATTTAAGGTCTGGAGGTAACACAACAGACAGTGTGTTACCAGAGTGCACAACTAGCCCTTGCAGCTCTGTTACCCTGCAGCCCTGTAATACAACGCTGCCATCACTGGTGACTGGCCACAAGCCTTGTAGAAGGGTTTGCAAATCCTCAGCACTTAGGCTTTTTAGGCTTGCTTTTTTTGAACTTTTGTTGACTTCCTGCAACTTTGTTTTAGCCTGCAAAACTTGGTTTAGCTGTGACAACAATTTTTCCAACTGCATGGATGTCTGTGGCTACTCTGTTTTTACTTTTATCTTTGCATGGTACCATCATCATTTTAGAACTCTTAACACAATGATGTAGTGTAGAAAAACACAGGCTTGGTGTGATAGCAGAGGCCTTCAGACATGGTGACACAGGATGGAGTAGAAGCATGGGATAAAAAAGATAGGGTACAGAGTCTGCCTAGGAAGACACCGTGGCTATAGCTCACCCATGGTCACTTAAAGAACTGCAGACTTGAGGCTGGACAAAACTGCTTTTAGGGTGATCAAGTATGTATGTAAGGCATCACATATAGTAAATTTTAATGTAACATGGAGCTGCAGACCAACGAAGAAAGAGCAAAGTTTAAAAGCTTGGTAGCAAATATAAAAATGACCCCAAGTGGATCCCAGAGTGAAGAAGAAACTATCAACATGAGCACCATATTCCTCAGATATTCAGATCCTTCAGTACCTTTGGATGCTGACAACTGCTGAAACACTCTTACATCCCCCTCACCAGAAGGAAACCACCTTACGACCCAGAGAAGGAGGAAAAGGCTGGGCATTACAGCACGATAAAGAGGTAGACATTTAGTGTGTTTAATGAATTTTACTGCATTGTTATTTATTCAGACTTTCCCCTACACAGAAGCATTATTTCTTTACCAGTTATTATGAGATTGGGCCAATTAATGACTCCTGGATTAAGCTGTAATGACTTTAATTACAGTAACAACAACTACTTGTCTTTAGATATAACATGTGTTTCATCTTTGCACACAAAAAAGATTTTGAGTGTAACAGCACAAATGTGGAATTCAGTGCCATTCCTCACTGTTTACACGTACCAGCAGATGCTGTTGTCCTGTTTTATAAGATAATTTTTTCAACATTTAGGAGCACTAATTTTACTATTTCCAGCCTTTTCAGGTCCTGCAGATCTCATCTTTACAAGCTTCATTTACAGAGTCTTTATAGACTAAAAATGTAAGAATGAGAGCTAGTCATAACGCTGTCAGGACAGTTTGTGATCATTGGGATAACATCCATGTTCCAAGCACAATCTATTTGCTTCCACTGAACACATAACATGATTGTCTGCACACAGTGATATCACTGTGAATCGCTGACAGCACTGTAATACATCTTTATCAAATATCTTTTTTTTAAACAGCAAATGTCATAAAACTAAACTTTTTAACTGTTAGAGCTGAAATAAGCTAAACTGTTTCAAAATTAAATGGGATATTATTAAACTCTGTTATTAATAGTTTTCAATCTTTTCTGATTCAAAAACTTCCTGAAAATTTTCCAGTGGAAGGACCCCTTGGTATAAGCTAATTTAAAGTTATTGATCATAGGTTGCTTTCCTCAATCACATCCCACCAACTTTATTTGCATAGTTCGTGGACAATTTAAAACCACCAACTTAAACATTCTAAGAACTATACAAAATATTCATCTAACATTCTAAATTTTTCCATGTTTGGTCTCAATTTAGAAGCAAATTTGTATTCGGAAAGTGTGAGCAAATTCCTTTCTGAGTATTTTCCAGTTCTGAAAAGGGAAAGTCTATTAATAACCTTTCTATGTAATTAAGAAAGAAAAAATAAAGAAAGTAATAGTTTTTCAACAAAGAAAACAAAAGCGAACTGTCTGCAACTCTACAGGGCAAATAGCTCTTTATGAAGTATATGGTTACAAAAACCCAAACCAAGCCATTTGCTAAACCAAATAAAAGTGAGTTAGAAAAAAAATCAGTCTGGCATTACCTATGGGGAATGCAGCCAGGGACTAATGATTGAAATGCAGGAGAGTAACACCCAGCCTAAACCTGGCAGATCTTTTAATTCTGAAGCAAAAGCAGTGTCAAAGCCCTATGAAAATCTTGGTTACTAAAGGATGATGCAAAAAAGTGGTATTAGTACGCATTCAACAAGCACTTTTTTAATTCTTCCATTCTGAACGTCTATCCTAAGTATCTTAAGAGCGATGGCTCTGTGGTAAAACAGACACAAATTTTAAGGAGAACTCCACACACAATAAGCTATCAAATCACACCTTTATCTTGGCTATGAAATCATCTGAGTGCTAGAGAACCTCAGGTATGCAGCTTCAGTTCACAATAAAGACCCTGAAAGGCACAAAAATACTTCTTTAACACTCTACAAGGTTTTATATGTCCTGAGCCCCGCAAGCAGTTTAGCTAATTTGAATGATTGGCACTGTAAACTCCAATCTTATACATCAATGAGTGTTTTCAGAGGTCCAGAGGGGTGAGAAGATATACAAGTTTGACTGTACAGTCAGGTAGAAGATACAAAATTTAGCATATTTATTAACATTTCTATATTCAAAATATGACCACAGTACAAGTCAACAGTTTTGCTTGTAGTTAAACAGACACAAAAGCAAATGTCATGAAACTGCAGCTCTATCTGTCTTTTACAACTGCAGATAAAATTACATTGCCTGGGAGTGGACAACAGCAGCATCCAAATAACGAGTGTTAAAACATCTTCTATTTTTGTCCCCAGTGACACCCCGCAGGTCATTCCTGCATAAGTGAGAATAGAACTTGAAAACATTTATCCAAATGGTTTTCTTAATGTGTTCTGTCTTGTTATAGAAGGAGTCTCTAACCTGCCAAGATTACAACTTAGACTGCAGGATTCAACAGTGCAAAATACACTATGAATATCTCGTCAGTTCTGGGAAAGCAGTGACTATGTGGCAATTGCTGTGTCTGTTTTCCAGGCACTTTTGCAACAAAAATCCTTTCAGCTCTCATGTTCAGATTTTCCTTTTTGATCTGACCTCAGGACAAAAGACATATTATTCCTTTTGTGCTATATGACTTAAAAGCCAAAACATAAAGTTACAATATGCCAGTGCCAGTGATGGATGTAGCTGGAGATAGAAAGGATCCTTCCTTCTGTAAGGCTCCTATTTAGTGTATTGATTTTGTTTAGACTAATGAAAGACATTTTGCAATGGATGTCAAGCAGTCATTTGTACTTACTGGTGCTCCTGGGGAAGGGAAAAAAAGACAGTTTTTAAAGAAGACCCACAAGAGCAGCACTAGGTGACTGGAGCTGTGCTGGGAAACTTACAAGCTGCTTAAAGATTTGAAGAAAAACCATGAGAATTTTTTTGTCTGCACTTGGTTCTACCCTTCACTGCATAGCAAGATATCCAAGCTCCCCATTATAGACAAGCTCTCTGGACCTTCACCAAGTGCAGTTCTCCATAAAGCTGAATAAATATCAACAAACACAAATGGTAAAATATAATCGAGACCGCTCATTCTCAGTATTCTGGGTGTTTGTTTTGTCCATGGGTATCCACAACCACTGTCCCTTCAAACTGACTTTTGCTCCCAGCAGTGTCTCCTTGAAAAATCAGTCCTCAAGATCTTTTTCTTTCAATTTTTGTCTTCTCCCACGTCAAAGACTATCTGAAAGCATTGCTCTTGCAACTTCCATTCTCAAAGAAATAAAAGACCCTGTGTGGAAGGGTTGATTTTACAACTATTACTTAACCCACCAAAGCAAATGGGTTAACACATATAATCCATTGTTTGAGGATAAAATGCACCAACAGGCACCACATAAAACAATGCTGATTTGTCATATTTTGAATTCAAAATAGAAAAGGCTTTTCTTGTTATAGTACATGGTTTTCAAAGCCGATTCATTGAGAAATATTAGGGAAATAAACCAGAAAATATTAAAGTTTGTAATTCAGAAACTAAACGTTACTTTTCAGGCTATTGATAAGTGCCACATGTGTCTGAAATGTTTACAAAAGACTTTTTTTTAGAATTTATCTTCAATAGTCATTTAAGTATGCACAGCAGTGAAGAGCTCATTTGTTTGAGTGCATCAGTTGACCTAGAATATTTTATATTATCTCCTACCTTATTGCTAAAAATATGTTAAATCCCCCTACTCTAATTTCTCTTTTTACCTAGTTTCTAACTTCTACAGCCTATGAACTACAAAACAGTAACAAATAAAAACAGTGATAACTTTTTTTTCCACTAAGAATGGAAATATCAAAACTATTATATTGACAAATAAATGCGATTGTGTGCCAAGCTTAAACCTTTCCAGACTGACATGTGAAAATACTCATAGTTCTTCTGATAAAATGTTCAAAAAAGATCATGAAAAAATGTCAGAGAACCAAACTAAACTATTTATATATGTACACAATTAGAAGGCAAGACATTTCTTTCCCAGTAACAGTGGGTAGAAGGAGGCTTTTGCTGCAGAATGTGCAGAATGTGGTATTGTGCCAAACAGAATGGAATCTGATTCTTTACCATCTTTTCTGTATTCCCATTAGCAACAGATTATTACCATGACATTTCAATCACTAATTTGACATGCTTTCAACTTGGTTTTTACCAGTTTTCCTTCCTAAAGCTGTTACTTTACTTCTGTAAGGAAGGTGTTATTTCTTTTTTCCTTTTCTAAAGGTTACCAATTGTTCATAGTAGAATCAGAGAGTTCCTGTATTAACCTGGGCTAATGCACTAAAAACCCCCAACAGAATACCTGGAGAGTCCCAGCTACTTAAGAAATAAATCTGTCGGAAAATATTTCAGGAGCGTTTTCCTCTAGTTTCTGTGGTAGTTTAGCTAAGGAAAATGTTTCCTCTCTCTCTAGACTGAAGAATAAAAATCTTTACTCTGCACCTCAGAACAAAATGCAAACCCTTAGAAAAGGGTTTCCCACCACCCATAAACCATGTCCCCAAGGGCCACATCTACACGTCTTTTAAACACCTCCAGGGATAGTGAACCAGCTGCTTCCCTGGGCTGCCTGTTCCAGTGATTGGCAACCCTTCCAGTTAAGAAACTTTTACTAATATCTAATCTGAACCTCCCCTGGCAAAGCTTGAGGCTATGTCCTCTTGTCCTGTCGCTGGTTGCCTGGGAGAAGAGACTGACCCCCACCTGGCTACCAGCTCCTGTCAGGTGGTTGTACAGAGCAAGAAGGTCCGCCCTGAGCCTCCTTTTCTGCAGGCTACACAACCCCAGCTCTCTCAGCCACTCCTCAAGGAGGCACTTGTGCTCCAGACCCTTCACCAGCTCTGCTGCCGTTCTCTGGACAGACTCCAGCACCTCAATGTCTTTCTTGGAATGAGGGGCCCAATACTTAAAACAGGACTTTGAGGTGCAGTCCCACCAGTCCCAAGTACAGAGGGACAATCACTGCTCTCATCCTGCTGGCCACACTATTTCTGATACAGGCCAGGATGCCATTGGCCTTCTTGGCCACCTGGGCACTCTGCTGGCTCATGTTCAGCTGCTGTCCACCACCACTGCCAGGTCCTTTTCCACAGCTCAGCTTTCCAGCCACTCTTCCCCACACCTGTAGCGTTGCATTTGGTTGTTGTGACTCAAGGGCAGGACTCAGCACTTGGCCTTGTTGAACCTCATACAGATGGCCTCGGTACCTCAATCCCTCTGTCCTGAGATGCTTCCAGGACACTGTACCAAACCTGTAGATTTACACAGCTGGAGTGTCCTCCACACAACTGTTTTCCTCTACATCCCCACTTTGGATGTTTGACAATATTTATCCACTGCCTGGGACAGCTCCAATAAACACCTTATCACAAATCACAGCAGATTTTGACTAAAGGACATTCTCCATTGTGGTGGTTTAGTTTTCTTGGTTTTGGCCTAGGCCTTCCCGGGTAACAGGGTCATAACTAAGGAAATATTCCACACCATTCCTTCACGTAATCAGGGGTATATAAAGATGGGGAGTTTCCTCCCTCCCTCTCTCTCCCTATCGTGTGCTTGGAGGACGTCAGGTCTCTGTTGGCTTAGCACTTAACTCTATGAGCTGAGACCTATCTGACAAGGTGGTGTCCCAGCTGCATGGAGGGGAAGGACCTGCTTTCTCTTAAGGGGAGTTTGGTGAGATTTTATTGTATTAGTTACTTATTGAGCTTTTCCCTGAGTTTACGAGTGTGTGTATCTGTTTTGTTTGGTTTTACCCATTTTTGTCCCATTTCCCTTTCCCCCTTCTCCCTGTTGGGGTTGTTTTGGGATTTATTCTGTAGATTCATAGTGTTTGATTGTATATAATTGTAATATATGTGAATATATATATATACACTTTTACTACAATTGTCTTTGAGTACCTTTTTTTTTCCTTCTCTCTTGGGAGGGGGGAACCTGCGTGGCAGCAGTTGGGTTTGACAGGGAGCCACCCCAAACCTCCACATCCATGTGAACATGCACAACCACAGTGAAAATGCCTCCATTTAAGAGCACTGGATCAACGTTCAAAAGTCCACTAAAAATAGCCTGGTGTTAAAAGCAGAACAGCACTTTTTTATTCTTCTTCTTTGCGCATGTTAAAATGGGCAAAAAGTCAACAATAAAGTGCAATTTCAGACAGGTTATTTTTAAAATGTTTTCAAAGAGAGCAAGGTTTCATAAGGACCCGGGCCACAATACATCCCTCAGACTATCTTTATGTTCTAAACATTTCTGGAGTTAAAATTTAGCAGGAACTTCAGTAAGTGCTGGGGAGTTTTTAATATGGAAATTACAGAAAAATCTTGAACATAAATATTCTCCAATGGATATATTCTTGTTTCAAGGCAAAATCAACCTAAACACTTTTCAAGAATAAATTAATATTATCTCTGTCATGCTTGCCTACAAGCCCCCAAAATACCTGGTTTAATTTACCTTTAGTTTTTATAGCATATATTCTATCCAAACAGAAAACATACTATTAAAATTATCATGCCAGAATATGCAAGCAAGTTGGAACAACCTTCTCTCTTGTACTGCACATGAGATAGAGTTCACATAGATCCTATTTTATTGCACAAAAATAGTTAGTTTTTTATTACTGTTTAAGAATCTGTGTGAACAAGCCATGAGGACAGTATTTACCTTGACTAAACTCCAGGCTATGAAAAGGTTAAGCAAGATGCAGTCTCTGGATGGGATTCATTTCACTGAACTGTACAGAAGTTAAGCCAAAGAGGTAACTAGATAGAATTGAGTACAGAGGGATAGGAATCTTCAAAAGGTAATTTTTTCTGACTTTCAAACAGCTGTCTTAAGAGACTATGAAACAGGATTAAATTTGCGTTCCAACACCTCATGTTTAGCAATGATCTACAACAGTAGAATGGGCTGATTTCATCCTCCAAGCCCCCTCACCCCCACTCCATACACACACACAAAGAATCTGGGAAGGAGAGGTTTGCTGGAAATTCCTCTATTTCTTTTTCTTCCCCAATAGCACTGTGAGATGTTTTTTTCCCTGAAATGTAGAGGTGGAAGTCCCTCAGACCCTATCATCTCCAGAAATGTCTTCAAGTGATGTTCTTCCAGCTTTTCTGGGCATCCTTATAAATGACAGCTATGCAGGACTGCTCCAAGTGTTGTCTCTAGGGAAGAGGCTTAGACAGATTTGCAAATTAAAACCCCAGTTTACTAACCAGAAAAACACGACTTGGAGCTAAATAAAACCTTGAATACAGGGAAAAAAGGCATACCTAAACTGGGACAGATTCTAAATCTAAGGGAGTTGCCCATGACTCTAATAAAAAATAAACCTGAAAAAGCTCTCACACATTTTCACGCTTATCTTCTCAGTCCTCCCCTCCTTGTCATCCCTCCTCGTGGACTGTCATTCAAAGCACCCTCTTTCCAACAGAACAGCCCCCTTCCAAACTATTGGCAATTTAGTCCACAAATAGTGTTTTTTTCTGTACTATGGCAACTTTCCAAGTAAGGACTGTGAGATCATCATACAATTGTTTTTATCACAGAACAATAACAACTTAGTACCATTATACAATAATTAATCAGGAAGCAGGATTAAAAAAAAGAAAGAAGCCGTACTACTCTCTCCTGCTATTCTTCTGGGCACTTAAAAACCTCAGAAACACAGGCTGAGCACTTATTAATAAACAAATATCTAGAGAACTAAACATAGTGCTGTCAGAAGTACATTAAAAAGGTTTCTTCTTGTGGCATTTTCCTCCTGCTATTTTACAAGGATTTCTGGTAAAGATCAATCTGACCGATACCTTAATTGATAAAGCCACTCAGAGCAACTCAGGATTTGCAACAAAGCAGAAAGCACATTACTCACCCTTGCTCAAAGGATTCAGCTCCTTTCCAAACCTGTTGTTGGGACAAATCAGCACCCAGGCAAAGGGCAGCTCTTCACTAGCACAGACTCATAAGTTTCAGTGTTTGTCAAACTAAGGAGGTATCTGGGGCAAGGGCTGTCACTGACTGTAAGTGCTGCACCCATCATTTGTCACTTCAGGCATGTCAGGGACCTACAACCACAATTTTCACTTCAGAGCAAGCTTTTCTCTCAGTGGTCATGAGTTTGCTGCCCAGCAGTCAGCTTCTAAATGTATCTTTGTCACAGCCTGAACTTAACACGCCTTTGTCCAGCCCTACACATTCACTGAAAGCCTGATTTATCACACAGCTTTCCCTGTGCAACGCAGGGAAACAGCAGGCCAATACAGCCCACAGCAAGTATCACACTCTACAGGAGTGATCAAAAAGCACAAGCTGCCAAACAGCCTAAGTCCAAAGAATCCAAGCAATCACTGCCCTTCATAAACCTTTAAGCTCGTCCTTAACTGTACATCAAGCATTTTCCTGCTGGCTACTGTCATATATTATGCCATTATCACTATGCATTTTTGTGTTTGCTAAATATTTTATCCACATGCAAGGTGCACACACAAACTGCAGTCACTAAGAAGTGCCATACATTCAGTTCACAGCACCCTAAATCATATGGCTGGACACTTCTGTTTTGGTATCACAATCTTGGTACAATACCACACTGTTACACATAAGCCTTCATTAGTCCTCTGATGGGCTACAGACATCCTGCTTGTTAGTTATCACCCAGCTGACAGCAGCCACATTTCAAAGCTCCCCATGACTCCAGCAGCAGCAATTACACTTCCCATTTTGCGAGCCTTCCTGACATATCCAACACAGATGCCTCAGACTTCTCTTGTAACGTCAGTCCTTTGATTATCCCTGCAGTGTTTCATAGAATCACAGAATTACAACCCTCCTGCCATGGGCAGGGACACCTTCCCCTACACCAGGCTGCTTAGAGCCCTATCCAACCTGGACTCATACAATTTCAGGGATGGGGCATCCACAGTTTCTCTGGGCAAGCAGTTCCAATGTCTCACCATCCTCAGAGTAAAAAATTTCTTCCTCATATCTAATCTAAATCTACCCTCTTTCATTGTTCTCTGCCACTGTCATATACTGAGGTGAAATTTCTCAGATATCACAAGAGGTGTTGCACACCTATTCCAGATCAGGTCCCAGCCCAGATGCTCCCAGCTGAGATGCCCTCCCTCAGCTGGAAATATCTCTCTTGACACTTGCCTATACTCAATTCATCATTGTCATGATGGTGTCAAATTGACAAACTAGAGACAAACTTGAACCCACTTACCCTCACATAGACCTTTTTCCTTCAAAATCTTCCACAGCTGGACTCCCTTCTTCCTTGGAAAAGCAGTTGCATTGCTTCCTAAGCTGAGGAAGTACCATTCAACTTCAGGCATTCAGCACTGATGCCAGAGTCAGGCACGCAGGCTCTTAACAGTCAAGACAAGAAGCATGAGCTGAGTGCCTAATTAAAAATCTGCCTCTTTCCCACTGATTACATAAGAGCTTAGACTGCTAATTTTGACACCAAGGTTAAACTTAGTAAGTGAATTCATGACAAAGTGTGGCCTGACACTTTGCTGGGTTGAATTCCATCCCTTTAGTATCACCTAATTGTACCATTAATTGTATAGCCATCCATCTAAAACTGTATACTGGAAATTAATGTCCTCCTCCCACCAGGAAGTTTCAACAGCCTGTTCGGAATACAGCATGACACAATATCAACTCTAGAAAAAAAACAAAAAACAAACCAAAAAACCTCAAGAAAACTAAACAAGCCAACTCCCAAAGAATAATTCATTGCATGTATCCACCTCTTGCTGTCTCTCCTGTGTCAGTTCTTTGTGTGCATTTACAGTTCTTATGCCAACCTAATTTTCCTCCACCTTGAACAGTGATTTTGATGCAGCAACTATGATAAATGGCTCAGTAGAATCCAGAGAGACCAGATCTAGCACGTTTCTTTTTCTAGAAAACCTACTTTCTTATTAAAAAAAGATACTAGGTCAGTCTGACACGACCTGTCTTAGCTAACTAGATCATGTTTCATCCTCCCTGCACTCAACTCTCATGTCTTTAATTATTCATTCCTTCAAAAATTTTTCTAAGGTTATTAGGGTCAAATTAACAAGCCTGAAGTTGCCTAGATCACATTTTCCATATATATAACATTCAATAGTATCAAGTAATAAAAATCCTCTAAAAAAATCTTAGTAATGTATCTATATTTTAATTACGCATAAAGAAAAGGTACCTTTAGGAAAATTCCAATTTGGGAATTCCCAGCAGAGCAACTTAAAAAGTCACTCTGACAGCCAGAAAGTCTGATTGATTTTAAAATATGAGCGATGCAAAAACTGGATGCTTCTTCCCAGAATACAAAAAGCTATGTGAAATGATGAGTAAAACACCCAAGACTTCCTGAAAGCTCCCGAGACCCCAAAATCACAAGATAGAGAGTGAGCCCTTGTATAATTTGATATGGGTTGGACTCGATAATCTCGGGGGTCTTTTCCAGTCTTTATGATTCTTTGGGAAACCCCAGTGCAAATCTGAGATGCTTCCAGGTTCTGTTACACAAGCTTCCAAGAGTTGCACAGTATTTTAAATTCCTATCATCCAGTACAATTTCTTATATCCACAAACTATTAAATATGATCATTTAAACTTTTCTATTATTTGGGTCACTCAATCATGCTATATCTGGAGCAGTTTTTTTGATATGGCATGACTTCCTTGATAAAAGAATAAATACACTGTCTATTTCAAGAGAACTGTTCAACAGGATGTAAGAACATTATTTTCTTTTTTTTCCCCCTTTTCTTCTTGTTTTAGCACTTTGGTATCTCTACCGCTTGACATACATATGCAAAGAAACCCTTAAAAACATGCAAAACACTGCCTTAGTCTGCAATTTTAAGCTCTTTTTCTGACCCAAATTTGCATATCTGTGCCTTGAGCTGAAACTAATCATCTTGTTAAAAGGTGGTATTTGTGTATGCTGCCTCCTTCAGACAAATCAGGCCAGAATTTTAAGACATAATTATTGATTCTTCTTCAAACAGCAAAATTGTGAGTTGTGCATCCTGGTGCTTCAGGTTTGCAGCTGTCTGCTACAAACTCAAAAGCAAGCCAATGTTCAAAACAGGTGAGCAGTTAAGATTCATTCTGAATACCATGGCCAAAATCTTCTACTTGAGCTATGCTTTAATTAACACTTATGGGGCACCCAAGCAGGAAGGGTGGCAGGGCAGGCATTGACCTCTTCTCTTTAGTGGCCACTGACAGGACCTGAGGGAATGGCATGAAGTTGTGTCAACGAAGGTTTAGATGGGATATTAGGAAAAGGTTTCTCACCCAGAGGGTGGTCAGGCACTAGAACAGGCTCCCCAGGGAAGTGGTCACAGGACCAACCCTTAGAAAGTCCAAGAAGCTCTTGGACAACACTCTGGGAAACATAGTGTGATTCTTGGCATTGTCCTGTGCAGGGCCAGGAGTTGGATTCGATCCTTCTGGGTCCCTCCCTACTCAGGATATTCCATGATTCCATAAATTCTGGTTCAGCAAGGAAACTCAGCTTAGGGGCAGTGTATGAGCATAAGTGTAATTATAAGCTTCAATTCTACAGAAGCAAGCAAAAGAGTTATGATCTCTCCTGGCGTAGACTTGAAGAATGACCTGACTTTTTGGGAGACTCAGGATCACTGACAACTGCCCCTGACTTCACCAAGGGTTGCAGGCGCTCAGTGTCTAAAAAGGACTTTTATTGAGATGTCTGACTTCAGATTAAAGATATATATTTGAAAATTTGCCCTGCCCTCCACAAAGTTATGAAAAATCATGCACTGAAGCTAAAAATAACTAGGAGCCTTTTCTGCTACTTATTCTGCAGAGACTAGCATGCTAACAATGCCTCAGTGTGAGGCATACTACACTGCAGATTTTTGTCTTTTATTACAGTGCTTTGGGCTATTGCAGTCCAACCAGCCTTGGAGACTATACAGAGTTTGCAAGTGTTTGTACTGCACAGTCCAGACCTTTTGATGTGTGGAAGTCAGTACTTGAGGACCTACGTGGCCACTTTATACCTTATCTTCCTAGCTATATGAAAAATACCAATGGAAGTGGGAAAGTTTCCAAGAAGGAAAGTAGGGTGGTGGGCAGCTGGTTTTGAGGGTTGGTTTAGCCGATTCGGATTAAGTGTTAATCCTCTCAGCATGTTTTAGTGAAACAATTATTACTGAGATCCTCATTATGATTCTCTGGTAGTTCATCTATGTATTTTCCAAGGATAATGCTGACATTATTAACAATTAGATACTGAACATTTTGTAATTTAAACACTGTAACAGCTTTATAATTACAATGCAACACAGGAGTAATATTAATATGTTGTTGAATTGTATGCAAGCTTGGACAGGATAAAGTTTAAAACACTTTAAAGGGCTTGATGTAAAAGTAGCATTTAATTCCAGAAAACCCTTAATTTGCTTTTGTGTTTGCATGTAGGTTAAATATTTGAAAAAAAGAGACAAACGTCATAGTAAAAAACCAAAGTAATAGCCCATAGATCATTGTAGTCTGCAGACACTTAAAACCTTTGAAATTCTGCCTCTGTCTTCTTCCTGAGTCTGTGCTTTCTACAGATGTTCTCATCAGCTATGTATCATCATGTCCTATTAATACCCTTCTCTCTGTCCCTCTCCCTGCATTCAGGCTCTATTCAATCTCATTGTACCTTTTTTTAACATATTATTCACACTCAGTCCTTCATCTCTGTCTTCACTGCTCAAGTCATGGTTAACTCTGTAGACCAGAATCAGCACTCTGAAACCCCCCTAACAGAACATTACAGAAAGGCCAAGTGCCCCACATTATGCAGTAACTGCACATATAGTTACTGCAATTATACCCACCATTCCAGCACGGTCCATGAATCTATCTAGCACTAACAAGAGGATGATGAACATTATGGTCGAAGAAACAGATTCATTGTACATCTAACACAGCTGCACATTCACACATGGCCTGCTCTGTATTTATATTTCACAAACTGACAAGAAGGGAACAGCAAGAGGGGAAGGAACAAACTAGCAAATGCTGGGTTTTGTCAAAAAAAAGCCCAAACAAACTGCAAAAGCAGATAGCAAACCTGCAATAAAAACTAACAACAGCAATTATAAAGAAGCCTGCTGTGCTTTTATTAATAACCACCTCTCTTTAGTCAGTCACCTGTGCAGCTTGGCCACTCATCATCTATACCAGTATGTAATTTGTCAGGGCATGTCTGCTAGAGATGTCACCCAGAGAACTGACCAAAGAGAAAGTCGTGACTGTTCCTTAAAAAGGGTGTCATAACCTGTTTTATACACACATAGAAGAGCCTCAATCAAAAATGTTAGGTGGAGCTTTACATACAAAACACTGAGTTTGAGTCTAAATGAAGAAGGCACTAAATCTAAATCACTGGAAAGAAAATATGCACCAAAATACCAAGCAAGCACGCAAACAGAAGTGGGTGGCATTCTCTTTTTTTCCTCTCTTATCCTCTCCAGACCTACTGTAACACTAAGTTTCAAACAAGTAGTGGGATCTGATAAAATATGGAGTGGGTTGCACAGCTGGGGCCATATTTGAGAAACAATCAGGATGGTATGCCGTCCCTGTAGGGGAACCCCAAATGCTAATTTTTTCCGCTGTTGTTACGGATTTTTTTTGAAAGTGTGGAGACAGACCCCACAGCAGAAGTCGTAACTGTCTTGGGGAAGAATGACAATTTTTTTTTAATTTCTTCAGCAAGAAGCAGCACTGAACTGGATGAAGATGCAGGATTGCCTCAGGCATATCTTTTCCAATGCAGACAACGATTAATAGAAGAAAGAAAGGTGATATGAATGACTAGTATTACTGCAATTCCATTTAAGTCACAATAAAGCTAGCTTTATTTATTTGTTTGTTTGTTTGTTTATAAACAGGGTCCGACAATGCTAATTTGTTGCTGGGAACTTCATCCCTGTCTTCTTGGGATGGAGAATGATCTGTAAGTGCATGTCCAATTCCCAAGTTGTTCTTCAGTGAACAGTTCAAGATGGTGCAATGAAAAAATTCCACATAAGCCCCATGAGCATCCAGTTGTGCACTCTATTCCATTCTGCCCCAATTAAATACCGAGTCCATGGTATCGACCATTTGCTTTCATTTCAGATGCAGGCACAATTGTGGCAGGACACCTCACTAGACTTCTCAGTATTTGATTCTCAGTCAGCATTAATATACACATCTGATACAAGAAAAGCAATACTGCATGAGAAAGTGCAGTGGCTGACTCTGCGTGCTTGATCTTAAAACTGAATCTGATCTCCATTAGCAGGAGCTGGTGAACAACATCTCTGAGAAGTCCCTACTATTCACCACTGACTCTACTCCACCATTCATTCCTTGCTGAACTCTGTAAAAGGTCACTGAGGGCACTACATTAGAGACCAGGATACCGAGGATTCACCCTCAGTTCCTGCACATGACCATGAGCATCACATAGACCAGGAGCATCCCGTTTCACCTCTCCTTGCCTCCTATTCCTAGAGCAGCAAAACCTCCTGCCTCTACCAGAAAACTCATTTTATTAGAGCGTGTGTCACACTGCCTTGCAGTTCAGGCCATATCCCACACATCACCAGCATGTGTGCCCCAACTTCTCTTACTCTCCGGAATACCAGAAGCAGCTGGTCAGCTTGCCATACAGATGCTCCGCACACAGGAAGCAAGAGGAGTCCTACGACTGAACTTTGCTTGGAAATGAGTCGGCAAGAATCTTCTCACTTCAACTAACAGAACCATGCCAGGACATAGATCCCCCTCTCAGGGCACAGTAATGTAACCATCAGCCTCTGCACCCTGCCACACCACAGGACATAAAGAAGCTCTTTCACTGTGGAGAAGTAAATACTTGACAAACGTTTGTGAAGTGCCTAACACAGTTCACTTCCTATCCTGAAGGATGCTGCTCTATGCTACAGCAATATTCAGTGACAACAAAGGCAGATCTGCCTTCTTTCATCTCTGCTGCCCCATGTTTAAGGAAGAAAATTAAAGAACCACTGGTTTGTTCCTGTGGTAGAAAGAAGTGACAAATATTGGCCTTTCAGTATTGGCTGTACTTCAAACTTCTCAGACTTCCAGAAACATATCACTTATTCAAATACAAACATATCATACTGTCACAAGCTATTGACCTACCTGAGCTTCTGTGGACAACATACCCAAGTAAGAACAGAAAACCTCTGGCTGTTATAAGGAACTACCCACAGTACAAAACCCAGGGCAAAACCATGCCACTGATACCGGAACACACCATCTTTTCAACCTGTCATTACTTCTAAGGCTGAAGTTCCTTTAGATTTGTCTGCCTCTGATTTATGATGAAGATTTGAACCCTTACATTCAGTGTCAACAGACCCTCACACATTATAGTAGCAATCACTAAAATTATATTACCTTACTCCAACTTTCACAGATGAATATCAGCATATGTATCCAGTTCTTTTTTTAATAAAGTCTGAAAGACACAAAAAGGACAAATTGTTTCTTACTTAATAGACCTAAATAAACAGGCTAGTAGGATAGGAAATTTTAGGGGAGGCAAAGTAATAAATGTAGGAATAACTGCAGAAAACCTCAACCCACTAAAAACTTGTAAAAAATGCAATGTTAACCTTTTATAACATAGATTTATTAAAATCTGAAACAGAATTTGAACTCTGGATCAGTTCTGATGAAAGAGAACATAAGAATAAAGTTGAAAGTGAAATTTCAGATTCAAGTACTGTTACTGCAAAATTTTACCCTTATGAACTGTGATGTATATCTCCCTTCTACTATGTTAATGCAAATACAATGCATTTAACTAAAGTGACTTTTCTACTGAGTCTGTAAAATACTTGATGCAGTTATGGTATAAGAAGCTCAATGAAGAAGCTACTTCATATGACCCAGAACAATCGAGCTCTCCCAGCATAGCTCCTCAGCTTGGCTACCTTGTCCCGCCCGCTCATTCCAGCTGCAATCCGTGTCTGGGGTCACCACATGGCACTGCCACTCCTTCCGCAAGAGGATGCTTCATGAAACACAAATGCTAACAACTGAACCCAGCCCCTTCAGCAATTTTTACTTCCTGCAGGTCCAGACTGAACTCGGATGCCACTAGCAGTCAGATTCAAGAGTTTCATTTCTTGATGCCCACACCCACAGCTCTTCCACTGTGACAAAGTACATTCTGTCCTTGGCCATACCTAAATCACTTACCACACCTAAATAATAGGCATCTTAATGGTGCTTTTTTCCCCCTCAAGAAGCATACCCAAGACATTTCCTAGCACATTTTATCCCATAAATCAATCAGCCCAGAATCCTTATCCAAGTACGCTGCCAGACAGATACACAATCCACATGGCAGCAGAGTAAGGCTGGTAGCATGAAGGTTAACTTTACCCTGAGAAAGCCACAGCCTTCCTCGGCTCCCTCTGTAGCTAGCTGAATCCACTAATCCTCCAGCTGTTTGGGTTAGCCCCCAGGGTGCAGGGGAGGTCCCCATCACTGCCCAGCACTGCTTCTGTTCTACCTAACAGAGGCATCACACACTATCCCAACATTTCACCCGTGGTCTCTTCTCAGCCCCCATGGTGATCATTGTTTTGGGAGGGTATTGCTCCAAATTTTCAGTTTCACGCTTTCTGAAATGATCCAAATGCTGTGCTGCAACCCAACAGAACAGTGCTTTATAGTGGCAAATTAGGAGCAGATGCCTTGCACCCCGGCATGAGGGCAGCAAAACCTGCTGGGATGGAGAGTGAGGTGAGGTAAACAAACTTGGCACAGTGCTGTCCACATGGGGAACAGCCCATGGGATGAATTATCTCTAGCAACTCGGACACTCCAAAAGCAAACCCAGAAGTAAAGTAACACTCAGTGTAAAATAAAGTGGCAAAATAGGATGTAGGAGCAAACTGGAGAGCTAAGTATGGATGCATCTGATAAGAAATAGGACAGTCCAAGACAGCAGCCAGTGGAATACACTAGCTAACCCTCTCTGTGTTTTAATAGAAAAGAGACAGGCTTCCTCTAATGAAGTCCTATTAAAGTTACTATCTCCTGTTAGAGCCCAGATATGACCACCTCAGATATACCAGCTTTTAATTATTCTTCTTTTTTTTTTCCTAATGTCATGAAACTTGAACCAGTAATACAGTTGTTTCATGCTTCCACAAGTATTACAAAAAGAAAACAATGATTTATAAGCAATTACTTGCACCACACAAATTGGTCGTTCAGTTTCACACCTTCACCTCTCTATTTACACTCAGAATTATAGAACAAAACATTAACCATGTATGAGGGAGGTAGCAAATAACTCTATGGATCAATTTTTTTTTTCTTAAGGCCAAAACACTAACTTTTCAGCTCGTATGCTCTACAGGGCAAGAACAACTATGACTTTCAACCTGAAATATTTGCCATTTTACTTTAACAGACCATGTTAAAAATCTTTGACTGTGGTACCACAAAACTGTGACAAGGCAACAGGTTGCTATGTAGAGAAGATGTTTTTCTAGTAAAATGTATAGATGGGGCAAATATATAAATATATACAGTAAGAGTAAGAAAGCTGAAACTAATACCCAGAAAAATGTACCGATCAGACATAAGCAAAACACTCCTTAAAACATTAAATTCAGGGGAAATTCACATGTAAAGCAGTGTTCAGATTTATGATGCAGTAATTAAAATCCAATTCAACAATTTACAGTGCTGTGTGTAAATAATATCAGTTACAGTGCTGTGTGTAAATAACAGGAAAATCAATGCTAAAGAAGAACGAGGACTGAAGTACAAGAATGAAGTTAAAAAGACAAAACAGCACACTACAGACTAACAAGAACTTCCTCTACCAATTGGAAGTTTATCATTTGAGACAAACCAAGAAGAAACATCTCCGTGTCAGACAAGGCAGCCACAAAGAGAGCAGATATTGCATTAGGGTGTACCAGCCAAGTGCTCTTCTCACTACAAAAGGCAGCAATCAGACTAAGTCAGGAACACTGGCTACAATAAGCTAAACACTGTCCATCTCAGTCTATAACACGTGTAGAGAAAGGCTTATGAGAGCAACAAAGAGGTAGCTTCTCCAAAAAATTGTTAAGTTCAGCAAAATGGAAGCAGAGATGAGTTACAACTTGCTCTTCAGAAATACATGACAAGGGCTAAACACCAGAGAGGTGAAAAAACCCACTAAGATAAACAGGGTGTTAACAAAATAACAAATCTAACTGGAATAATAGCAACCAAGAAAGCTAGTTTAGCCAAAGAAAAACTTGTTTTCCATATAATAGAAGCATTATGCCCCTGTTAAAACTAGACTTGACAACTCAGGAAACTCCATCCAGCCCTATGCTACCATGCACTCATCAGCAAAGCGTCTAAAATTTCTTACAAAATTATATCTCTTCATAGAAGTGGCCTATACAGCAGCTCAAGTTTTGCTCTCTTTTCATTGCTCAAGGTGAAGGCAGAACAAACTTGAGGTTCATTTCTATGACTGCCAGTTCAGATGAGAAATTACAGAGTTTTACTTACTCTGGCTTTTGGAGAGTCCCTCAGTGAGGACAGAGACATCTGACATTAAAGGGAGCTCTCTTCAGGGTTAAATGTGATATGCAAATTGTCAGCAAAAAAAAATTGCAATATACTATTTTAAATCATTTTTATTTTGGCAAATTCAGTGCTGGCACACACAGTTTCAATTTAGTATCCTTTATAACTCCAACTGTATTTATTTAGTATAGTGACTTCTTTCTTTTTCCATTCTAAAAGCAGGGCATCTCCCCTGAAAACTCCTTGACACCACGAAAGCCACTCACAAGGCAAGCCATTGCCAGCCACAGTGTCACAAGATCAAGGGTTGATGCTACGTTGTAATCCTGCAATATACTGCACAACCATTCACCTTCAGGACATCTAATATAAATACTTAAATATGGTCAGTTATTATTTATTTAATTTAAAATAAAGAAACTAAAATGGCGGAAATGATAAAGGAATCTAAAAATTCTATTTACAACACTATGACAAAAAAAATTACTGGTTCTATGGCCACAGACAAATCCCTTTCAGCTCCGTGTCTCAGCTCACATATCTGTAAAAGAGAGACAATGTGACCTAGTAACTACACCGAGTTTCTCTGCTGCCAAGTTATATTCATACCTTGCTCACTGCCTTCAGGAAGTCACACCCAATTTGCAGAACATTTGCACTGAGATAGTGATGTCTTTCAAAAACAGCCCATCAGTGAGATTTTTCAAAAAATATTGCAACTTCTGCAGAGCAGGCAAGACCTATCTAGGGATATCTCTGCAGCTTCTGCCCTGTTGCAGAAGCCCTCCTGCTCTGCAGCCCATTCTAAAAGTAACTTTGGTTCTTCAACTACATTTCTACATTTTTTAATTGCACTCCAATCCTGTTGTGCTTTGGTACCTGATTAAGAACCATCAAAGTACTAGCTTTAGCCATAACAACTAAACTGAAGACAAGCAGTACCTGCCCAGGTAGTGGATGCCCAGAGGCTCCAATGGCACTTGCATATGAACGACTCTAACTGGTGCATCAACTCAAGGTCCCCTTTCCCACCCTACATTTTCCTGTAATAGCAGTAAAACCATAGCAGAAGTCTGGTAATGCACTACTGCAGACCACACCAAAGCAACATTTTCCTGAAATGTTCTGCCTCTGGCCTTTTGCATTAAGAATGACGATGACTGAAAAAGAATTCTATTAAAGACTGCAGCATAGTTTTGCTTAATTGAAACCGTACAGAAATTGTTTTGCAATTAACTGATGATGGCAGTTCAAACCTTAGTGCTCGCTGCTAGATTTTAAAAGCCATTCAAATCCTTTGCTGTAAGGAAATGATATATAGTGAGGTTTTTTTCCTCCCCAACCACCTGTACTTCCAACAAGGGTTACGACACAAACACCAGTTCTCAACCAAATCTACCACACCACTATTCCAAAATACTGCAGAAAGTGAAGTACGTGACACTATTTTCTGCAGAGAAACACTGAAGTATGATAAAAACCAAACAAAAATAAAAGTGAGTACACATATTCCCACTGGAAATCCCTCACTTTTTCCTCCACCTTTCTTTCTTCCCTTTTTCTGACTCACTGGACAGCAGCTAAATCATTCCAGGAAGGAAGGAATGACTAATCCTTTTCCATTGCAATTAAATGTGGTGGCAACATCTTTGAAACGTACCTGCAACCCATGACACCAGGTGTGATTTTGTGTATTAGTGAAACAGAGAAAAACAAAGCTACTCTGCCCTGAGGCTAGCTATGATAGCTTTTACCCAGGTACAGTCCAACAGATGTGCTATTCTCAAGAGTTGAGCCAATCTAAGTTACTGTCTCCCACTGCTTTTCTTCACCTCTCCCCTCCTCCTGTCTGTCAGCAAAATGGCATATGTTGATATAACCTCAACTGCTTTAAAAAGAAACCAAAAAACACCAAAAAATGAGACAGAACCGAGATGGGGAAGGACTGTTTGCTGATTATGCTGGCAAATTTGAGGAGTAAGAACCTCTGCAGAGGACAAGCAGCTGAGGATGAACCACATGACAGCAGAGCTGCAGATTAATGCTTATTCAAAGTAAGTGGTCAGGCACAGTGTAGCTCAGAATCCATTTCCTATAAACATACTTTAAAGGCTCATGTTTCCAATAATCAGACTAAAAACCCAGGCAGCACGTTCCTTTTCTAGGTCAAAACAGTTATGACCCCTGCCACAAGTCACAAGCAGACAGAAAGCAGAATATACAGTGTTTCTTTCTGTGCTCTGTCTGATCTTCTCCTCTGCCTTGTGGCAAATAAAATACAGCATTCTTTAAATACTTTGACAAACTATACACTATTTCCTCGTTCCCAATTTTGAAATAAGTCTTGAGGATTTTAAAGCACATAAACTCACTTCATTCTGAGCAAATTATTATTGTGATCGATGTGGTAGCTCTTTTTGCAGTACTAACTTACACAAGATGCTATCATCATTACATCCAAATATACCTTACAGAAAAAGAGGAAACTGCCTTGTCTTGATCTGACGTCCCCAGAATTATTTCAGATTTGCGTGCATTATGTATACAACCTGTACTTACACAATATTAAAGTTTTATCTGTTGTCAGCTGCTGGTTGCAAAGAACGACAACATGTATCTGCCACCCTATCACTTGTTGCATCAGTGCTTTAGCATTCCTAATACTGGGATGTGCTCCTGAGTGAGTCACAACTTCTTGTTGGGCAGAAACACAGGTACATTTACCTTGCTCTGCACCTGATTTTCATGGAAAGAAAACCACAGTACACAGCAATACTTCCCTGGGTTGACCAAACACAGAGTCAGAACCCACAGCACGCCCCAACATTAGGTCTGTTCCTCAACACTATCACGTACACTTCTCCACAAGTCAGTCTAGATAAAGAGGGCAGTCCTGCAAAATGGGAAGCCAGGAAAAGAAGATTACAAAAGACAGTCTGAACATCAAACTGGTTTGCACAAGTGGATCCTGTATTTCATATTCTATTTTACATAGTAAAGAGAATCCACGGCTCGATATTACAAGCATCATCAATCCAACCATCTACTATGTGCTTGTGCAGAAAAGATGAGGTGACAACCCAGAACCACAGTGCACCAACTTGAACAGTTTTATAATAGTGCTCACAGTAAATTAATACGGTGTCCAGTATCTAAAATTCTCACTCCCTTTTTTCATTAATTCTATCAGTGTCACAGTAAGACACATTTTATTTAGCTACCAAATGCCCACATGCCTGTCTTTAATTTTTGTATTGTGGGAGTCAATGTTTTCAGGCAAGATAATATTCCATTGTAAAACTAAACATTAAAGTAGCAATGGCTGGAAATTATCTTCATGCAGTGTAACCAAATGATAATTTTCTGAGGGCATTCAGTTTTACACAAATTCCCGAGATGTCAGTGACATTAAGATGGGTTTTCCTTACTGCACTGACCTTCTAATGCAGATATATTTTATGAACTCCCAAATGCACCTTGAGAGCTGATATAAATGGCAACATTGGGCACTCCAGCCATGAAACGTGCAGCACAATATGGGGAAATCTAGGCTGCATGATTAATTTATGCATATAAATAGTCACATATTTACTGTGAAGACATTGTTTTCTTCAGTCTTGAAAATATGAATCACAAAGGAATGGGCAGAAAAAGTAGAAGGTGTAGGGAAGTTGGGAAAGATGTCACACTTTTAAAACATAAATGCTACAAACTATTATATTCTTCATCAGCTACCACAGCCCTCCCAAATGCCTATTTGACACGTCCCTTATTAGAGGCCTTTTACATGCCTGCACATGTTGCTAGCAACAATAAAGGATCGTGCTAGGAAGAAACACCTCTTCCCATTAATCCTGGATGTCTTGCTTATGACAGGAAGGGGTATCAAATCATCACACAAATTGAGTCAAATTACTAGAGTTCCTGTCTCCTACTTACCACAAATATAACACCATCTAAGCAGATCTTCACTGGTAAGTGTTCTGCCCTCCATTTGTCTTTCTGCCAAATTTCATGCAAAATTGCTATTTAAAGACACTGCTGGTTTTTAAAGAGACAATTCTTACATGTGTCAATTCTTTTCTAGCCTACCAGTGGCCCTTTGTTATATTTTTTGATTTTCCATGAAATTAAAGGCTGTGCTGATGTTTACATATCTGAAATATAAATGCCACTGACGAGCACAGAAAAGAACATGCAGTTCTTCTTGACCTATTAGGAAATATCTGCACCTCACAAAAAAGACAAAGCATTTACAAGGAAGTCAAAATTGAGACACCATGGGTGTTGAAGCCAAGCCCCGCCCTTCCTTGGTTCACATACACACACAGATGCTGGCAGGCTCCCCTCACTTCCAAGCACAAAAGCAGCTGTTTCCTTCACGCTCTCCCTGTGCAAATGGGAGTTTATCCTTCCATGTGCCAAACCAGGTCCCCACTCTCACTGCTCTCTGTCCCCTGAAGGTGCTCATCCCTTTTCGTTATCCCCATGCACTGAAATGCCATGGTGTCCTCAAAAGGCAGTAATACTTAACAGCATTCAATTTCAAAAGATGCTGGTAAAAAGGAGGCAACAATAAAGCACGTAATTTCACCATATAGCAATAAATGTGACAAATTAAGGCAGTGGCATGGGAGACAATTCTGACTGTATTTCACTCTGATCCCTCCAGCCATGGCTTTGTGGAGCTCATAAAAATAAGCCTATTGAGCACAGCCTGCAATGGTAGTGGTGGTTTCACTCCAGACACCACAGGTTTCACTCCAGAGACCACCACTGAAGCATAGGTTAAACGCTGTCAAACACAACTCCCTTCAATTCAACTCCAACTTCTTACTTGAATATATAACACTGTCCACATCCTTAAGTGGATATTTCCCTTCACCGTGTATTTTATTGAAAGTGCTGTAGATAAATGGATTGTACAAATTGTTAGTGAATATTCAGTAAAGATGGCAAAGCCCTGTAGGGTTCCTTGTAGAAGCCACTATAAAATACCACATTACTTTGAGACAAACTTAGGACTAAAACTTCATTAATTTGCTTCTGCCCAGTAACAAGCTATACCTAGTGTTAGGAAAAAGCAAATTACATGCTTACTCACACTAATTTATAAATCCTAAAAATAGCCAGTCTGCAAACTTGTGCACTCTCAAGTTACTTTCTGATATAAGACCACAAGCAATCACTCTGAAATTCATAAATTTGAGATCAAACTTGTCCTAGTTCCCTTCTATTCCCCAGCTGAACTGCAGAATTCACAGGAGGGCAGCCATGAAACTGCTCTCTAATTCTCCATTAGACTTTCTCTACAAAGTCTGTTTCTGGTCTAGTTTGCAAGTCTGCCTCACTGCATATGTACCACCAAAAGAGTATTCACTTTTCCATGCAACTTTTTTCCATAAAATCACTATCCTATAGAAGGATCAGTGTTTTTCATACCATGTTCTCATCAGAATCTACAAAGCTACGGGACAATGATTAGAAATCTTTCTCATGTAGGCAAAACCACAAAGGCCACATTCTTCCTATTACTCACTACCTCCTGTTTACCAAAATACAATTGAAAGTCATCCGCTTATCTTAGGAACAGAGAATAATGTGATGAACTTTTCCCAGACACCCACATTCAAGAGAGGGTTTATGACAGAAAGACCTTGCTCTAGTTGGCTCAGCTGCATGCATTTTAACGTCATGTATTTACAACCACAGTGTTTAGTGACGGCAATATCTGTGACACAACCCTTTTCATACCAATCCTCCATACTATTGCACAGAGCTCCAAAGAGCTCTTCTTGAAAGCTTTCCTGAAACAACAGAAGAAACTGACAGCATGGTATTATGTATTTCATATCCTTCTATGTGCATGAAGTGAATCAACATTTTACCGTGCTGGTCCATATGTCCTCAGGAGAAGCCCTCCCAACTGCTTGACAGAAATAACATTGATGCCAGGGAAAAAATAAATCTTTTGCTTTAAATTCAGACCATTAGTCTCTATTTCTGAAATGAGTCAGAAGAAATCTTTTATAGCAGTTTGTATTTCAGGAATCTGGGACTTTTAATATGTTCACCTATCACACACAGGAAACCTGATGAAGTCACTGGCTTTTTGGTACAATCCAGAATACTGTAGTGCTATCTTTTTATTTAAAAAAAAAAAGCAGATTTGCTGCCCAAATAACCTGCAGAAATGAACATGCTCTGTTATTCACCTCTGCCTGTAGCTGCTTTGCCATCTGGCATTAGCAAGTATTTATCTAAAAAGTAAATTTGAATTAAGGATCATGAACCCACTCCTTTTAAACTGTGTTTCACCTGAACACAGAAGGACAACTCACAGTTATGTGAGGCATCAAACCTACCAATTCACTACCATTTATTTAAGCCCACACAGCATAGTCAGAAGTACTCTGCTGCTTTAAAAGGCAAAGCATCAAACTGAAAACTGAGCTAATCCCAGATTTCTGCATCCCTATAAAATACAGTGAGAACTTTGAACAGAAACAACATGCCATCATAACCCTGGCTATAATCTCATTTAACTAGAGCAAAATGAACTATCCTGATCCTTACACTGGCTCTGACTCCAGTGCAGGGCAGGGAGACTACAGTCACGAAGGACTAGTCAAGTGGAAACTCAGACCCTGAAGCCAAACAAAAGGACCATCACTGCTATATCCAGAATATAGGCTGTACCCTTCACTCTTTATTTACATGCTTAAGAATTCACAGCAGTTTCAACAGACAAAAATTGAGACTGTGACTTTTTCTGTGTGATACAAAAGCTCATGGAATGCAATGAGGTGAGAGCCTCTCCAGTAGTTCAGGCCTTCCTTCCAGGGCACATGGAATGTCTTCATCACCTCCCTGTGTCCCCCTGCTTGAACTGCTCCAGGATTAACTGTGGAGCTTTTCAGGACATAGTATAAACAAAGATTTAACAGTTCTTTCCTCCTCCTCTTTAAAACCAGGCAAGTAATCTAATCTAAACCAGAAGTCTTCTTCAGAAAACGGGACAAAGGAGTTGCCCTCTAGACACATACACATGTACAAGACCCCAAAAATAACTGATGTAAAAATTGTCATCTCGAAAAATTATGCAAACAAGAAGAGTTCTCCAACAAACAAGACGGTTCAATATTGCAAAAGGTGCTATTAGTACTGCTCACATGCAAGAATTTTATTCCAATATACTCCACTTTACATGGGCTTATTTCTAACATGCAAAAAAAGAAACAAAAACTTGAAAAAACCCCAATCAACTCATACAAACTTTTTCCCTCTCTCCATTTCAAATTCCAGTTTGAAAACAGAAATGCTGTGCTGTTCTATAACAAGGATGTATTACACAAACACTAATATACTGCCCATTTTTCATATAATGCAGAGTCCTTTTTCAGGAAGTCTAAAGCCAAATAGCAAATTGCCATAGAAAATACCATAACCATTTTTCTTGTGGGAAAAGAATATAAATCCTTATTCAATGTATGGACCATCTTTTACTCTGTGTAAAACTCAGCATCTGATACAGCAGTGGTCCAGTTTGGATTCATCATTAGGTTGAACTGTACTACAATAAAAAAAATCACCCATATTAAAGATGACTCACATAAATTCATTTCAATTACAAGACTGGACTTCCCCTAAGTTCTTCATCACCCATTTAGCAAGTCTAGTTATAAATCACTGCTGATGTAGCTTTTGTGTAAAATAAGAGTAAGTGCTTCCTCTCACTAGAGGTCTCAGAGCTTCAAGAATTTTGTAGAAATACTTTATTTATTTCCTCTGTGCCCCTCACTTCTCCACTTTCTACCACAGCAACAGCTGTGTTTCCTGCAGAGTCATTTCCGCCTGTCACAGCAGGGAGAGGTAGAACAACATGCCCAAGGACGATGCCACTGTCGCTTCTGAAATTTCTGCTCAAGGACTTGAGAAAGCAGAGTACGTAAGAGATGAGAGTTAATTGAGCAGCACTGCTTCCCAAGTGCCAGGAAGGCTGATGAAGGGCTGAGAATAACAAGGTTAGGGCATGGCCACGAAATAGGCCACAGAAAAAAAGCAGCAGATTTTACAAGGAAAAAAAACAAATAAAGAACAACTGAACACCCCACCTGTTGTTTGCAGAAGCAGCACAGGAGCAATAGGGAAGACATGAATTACATGAACTTTGCAGCTTTGCACCATTTAAGGCTTGCCTAGGTGGAAAAACTACTAAGGGGAGAGAATAATTAAACAGGATACACCAGAATCCCTTAAGTGAGAATCAAAAAGGGGGCTAAAATTTCAGCAGGAAGTTCAAAAAAGCTTCAGCGAGGGCAGAGACAACAAAACATGGCTCTGTAGAGCCATGCAGAGATGAGAAAAACAGCCATTGTATCCCATCGGTTAGCAACAGGAACAGAGAACAGTAAGCTGGGATCTTCTGCTTGGGTTTACAGAAAAGAAAGGCCAAGGAGATCATGAACTCTGACACTCCAAGTCCTGCCAAAAGTACCCATGAAATAATCCCAGCAGCTTCGGTCATTTGGTACCTTTGCAGCCTGATGCAAAGCCAACTTAAGCTAACAAAAACTAACTTTCAGAGTGCCTGGAGGGCAGGCTTTCACAAGCCCCATTATACTTACTACAAACTCCCAGCATAGAAGGATCAAACGTAGCTGGTTCCTTTGCACTTAACACAGATATGCTCACTTCCCTGCACACATCTCTTCTACCTTAGATGTTTATGTTTTCAGTTGTAACTTGTTAATATATCCCAAAGAAGGCATGTAATTACTGAGAGAGTATTACAACAGTCACCACTGCTCTCCAACTGTCTAGCAATCTTGCAAGACTGGACTTTTTGTTCTTTTTTTCAGCTGACATTTTTTCCCACTTAATGGCATTCCAGCAGCAGACAGAGGGACATAGCAGGCTGCATGAGAATGACACGAATCAGAGGGAGCTCTCTCTGGTGGTCAGCTCCTGCGCCAAGAGTTTATGGACAAGTAGGATGGAGAGGATGTCTTCAGGGCTGTGTTGACCCAGAGGCTGTCATTCTGGTTTTTAGATGTTAAGCATGTTCTTGAAATGTCTTTTAAAAATATTGTTAATTATTTAACTGCAATGCATTAATAAGGAAATTATGTAAACTTAACTGAAGATAATTGAGTTTTATTATAATACATTATTTGTTCTGTTCTGACCTAATACAGAACTCGTACTTTAAATGCATGCGTGCTTAAAGGCAATCAATCATGAAGGCAAACACAATTCCAATGGAATCTTACAAAACAATAATTCAGATACAAATCAGTGGAAAAATTAAGCCTGCAAAGACTGTTTTATTTCTACTTGTTTAGATTTGGGAGGGGAAGGAAAGACTATCATGTGCCAGAAGTTTGTCATTGAACACTCCTAAAACCAACCCTAATATTGTTAAAACTATAACATAAGAAATATTTAATATCTGAAACACCATTAAAATTAGTCACCAAAATTTTGCTCTGGGAGATGGGTGCCCCTGAGTGACACTGTTTTAAAAGCTTCTCTCATACTATAATTTTCCAAGTTGGATGTCACAAGAAGTATAAAGATACCACAAATGCACTAACAAACTTTACGTTACATTTTATTAAGAAACCTAATCTATTATAAAAGAGAAAGTAACACCAAATCTAGTTCATTCACAACAATGAAAACACTGTGCATCAGCAAATGGTATAAATTAGCAAACAGAAGAAGAACTTAAACTATACTGTCATTTTTCAATGCTGTTACTACATTTTTTTGAGAAGACAGTGGTCATTTTTATGTAAATTCTACAAAGAAATTAGTGATAATTTCAAGTACCTGAAAGTAAGCTAGTAAATGACCAGGTTTTGAAAATACCCTAATTCTCTCTTTCTGGAAATAACATACAAGTGAACAGGCTCCCCTGTTACTAAACCTCACTGTAAGATGCACTCTAAAAGGACACTCACTGCCTTGCAAATCCAAAATAAATGGGGGGGGGGGGGGAAGTAAAAAGGAGAGAAGAGAAAAGAAAAAGGGAATTAAGATAAATTCACTATTGCAGTTCAAAATCAGAATCCCTAACTTGTGAGGAATACAGCAAAGGCTCAAGGCTCAGTGAATTCTGCATGAGGATAATAACCAATATCAGTCTAAATTACACTGAAATGACATTATCAGAGTGAATAAAATAGCAGTAAGGCTACTACAAACAAATGTTTTGCCCACCCTGCATATGTCAACACTAACTAGAAAACTAGAATATGTCCCACTTTTTGCATATAACTAATTGTCAGAACAGGACATAGATATAGATATATAGATATAGATATATATAGGTTTTGTGTGGTACAAGATGAAAACCACCCCAATATCTAGAAGCACCATTTACAGTATTCGAAGAAACTGTTTACATCCAGGCACTGCACGGATCACATGCACAGTCTCAGCCTGAATGCTGAAGGCAAAACAACACTGTGATTCTAAAGGTAAACAAGTATTTTGCCACTTGTAATGCCACTGATTTTTATTCTAGTAACAAAGAAATTCAGAAGTCAGTAAATGCAGTTTTAAGCAAGAACTAGACAGCTGCAGAGCTCTCCAAAGAACAGAGAGCTGCTTAAAAACTAGTTGTTTCCCTTGCCCTACCATCTAGCAGCACTGTTTCTTCAAAAGAGGTGTTCTGTCCTTAACATGGCTGCCATGCCTTACATAACATCAATGAATGAGAATATAGTTATTTTGCTTCCTAGGACGCACGCTGCCCATTAGCCATATGATTCTCCATAAGGCACGGGAAACAGCTGAGATAAAGCTTTGCAGTAATGCAGCTCCAAAGATCAGCGTCCTCTGAGAATAACAGCAACAGAAATTCAGACTTCACAAGCTCTAAATTCCCTTTCATGTATTTTTCTAGTAAATAAACAGGCATTCTTACCTTGTGAGAACAACAGCAATAATAATGGTGCTCAGTAGAGCCTCCTCTCTTTCATCTGTGCTTGTAAAAAAATATCTTGGTGCAACTGTCTGCTGCAGCAGGTAATCAATAATATAACCTGCTTCTTCTTTTGCCAGAGCTGCTCCATCTGAGCACTAGCTAACGTGAACACTGTCAGTGTGAGTCATACCAGTGACTCAGAGCAGATGCAGAGCTGCAGGAGGAGTTTAAGTTTCAAGGCTTCCTCTGGCTCCCTCGCTCCTGCTCTCTGTCGCACAGGCACTCGCTGTCTGCCTGGGTGTCTGTGTGCCTGCAGACTGCCCCGGCTTGTTCTTTCAGCACCAAGTTTGATTTCATCCTCTGCTCTGGGGTGGGGGGAGGGTGGTTGCAGCTTTTTTTGGTTTGGATTTTATGGTTTGTTTGTTGGGTTTTTTTTTCTCCTCCCAATAGCAATTCTTTTTCTTTCTTCACTGCAAATATATTTATCGTGAATGCAAAAGCTTGCTCTGCAAACCAACTCAATACCATGGGTATGTCAGGTGATCTGCTACTACAAGATACTTGTGGGTTCACACCTCTCATCAAGAAGGAAAGAACTCAAAAATCCCAGGAAGGATTCTAAAACAAAAGTATTGAGTCTGGGCAATATCCATTTATTGTGACAACTTTATAGCAAAGTGTCTCTGACTTCATCAAGCACTTTGGGGAGGGCAAATTTGGTCTCAAATGCAGTGAGATGAAAGAACTGTAGGAAGGACTGTGGGGTGCATGTGAGCAGAAATCCTGCATGCCTGACACCAGTTTAGCAGGGAGAAGAGCCTACAGGCAAAGAGAATAGCTGCATTATAGACAGGAGCAGCACAGTTGCATTTAGGGTTGAGTTCTGGCAGCGTCCCCCACAGCTATCCATCTCAATAGGCACTGATCACCTAATCAAAGAAGCATTTTCATCACCAATTTCACAGGCCTGCCAGACTCCCCACCACAAACAACTGAGAACGGGCCCTGAATACTGGATGGTGTCGATACGCTATGCTGTACTGATCACACGTATTTCTGAAAGGCACAGCAGTTGCAGTGTTAAACAGATCTAGCCTTCAAAAGAGGCAGATGAAGCCCTCTACTATTGAGCCATCAGGTCAGCCACGTGGAAACAAATTACGGTGGGATGAATCGAACAAGTATTATCAAAAGAAGCTACTGGCCCAAGGAACAGTGCCATTACAATGCGTAGACCTGATTAACAGTCATTCATATAAACATCCCAGATAGTCTGAGAAAAAAGCACTTGGTTTATGTCAAAGCATTTACAGCAGAACATTTTTCCTCATACTTAGCAAATATCCAGTTGGCTGTCATCCAGATAAACAGATTTGTGTTGAGATTTCTCATGGAAAGGCTAATCAAAGCATGATTTGCACGGTCCTGTGTTTTTTGCAATTTTAAAGAACTCATTCTTTTCCAAGGCCAAATCAAACAAAAGGTATGCCTGCCCATTCCAAGTATGTGCACAGCACTCTTCAGTACTGAATCTGGTTGTTAGAACTGCTGAACAAACTTTGTACTAGTGATGGCGAATGTTTACTCCATGTATCTCAAAGAGCCAAGAACACTGCCTTGGCAGGGATCAAGAGCGACAAGGAATCAAGCTGAGCAAAACAATCCTTGAAGCATGCTCATGGAGATAACATAAACAAGGGGGATAAAGAATAGCTTGTATCTATGAAGATACACTGAATTAAACTCCTCCCCCTAAAAACATTAGTATTAGTATTCTAATGTTGGAAAATCCTCTGTTGAATCCCATCCTTTTTCCCAATTTACTAATGACAGTGCATCTTTGCTCCTGTCAAGCTTTCAAGGATTTATTTTCATGTCTTAAATGCTTGAATAGGCAAAAGAATGCTAAAAACCACAGCATGCCAGGGGGGAAAAAAAACCCCCAAAAAATCAACCAAACAAAAAAATCCCAACCAACCAAACAAAAAAAACCTACCCATCAAAACAGAAGAAACACAACAGCAGAAAAAAAACCAAACCAAGACCCCTGACATTTTAAACAGGAAAACTAACGGCAAGGCCATTGTCCAAATGGCATCTATGACACAGCCAGAGAAGAAGACAAAACTGAAGATGTAACTGGATAATGCTTCAAATGTCTGGGGGTTTGGAGGATGGGGGTTTTTTGCCTTTTGGAGGCATAGAGTTGTGGTTTTTGTTTGTCTGGTTTAAAACATATGGCATATAATTGTATACCTACATTCAATTTTGTGCTGCTGTCCATCTAAGAGCATAGATTTGGATTACAGCTGACTCAAGAAGAGATGTTAAAAGCCTCAAAGTGAGCACGCACTGTATAAAATGCATATACTTGCCTTACCTGCAAGTGACCTCGTCTACAAATGAGAAGTGATTTAGCTGCTGTAGGCAGCAGTTTTCTGTTGCCTACTTGATCGGTCTTCTTCGCTGGGCCTTCTGCAGTTGAAATGGTTTGGATCGTGGGTTAGAAAGTAGGAAAACCTGAAGCTTCTTACCCCAACAGAGGTAAATGTACACAGATGTGGATGAAAGCATGAACAGACATTTAGTATGGGCTTCTAAACTAAACACTTTTGCAAGAGATTCTGCATTAAGAGGCAGTGTAGACTATTATACACCATTAAGGACTACAGATAGCTTTTCCCTTTTCTCCTTTAGGAAATAAGCAAGGAAAGGCTTTTCTATAGTACCTATTCAAAACTGTACTAGACAAGAACCTTGTCCCTCCTCATCATCTCCCAGTCTCTAGGAATTAGTTTGGAATTTTTTTTTAAGTAATCATTAAGCCAGTGATGATGGAAATGGTTTCTCACAGCCTATTCCAGAGTGTCAGATTTCTTATTACCCTGGTTTCTCATGAAAACTCAAGTGTCCAGTCAGATTATCCTTACTGAGAACAACCTCTAACTCCCAGTCCTGAGCCTTTTTCTTCTTAGCTTATACTGTTCTGGAGAGGGGAGGGAGTATGGAGGGAATGGAAAAAATAAAAAAAGTATTCATTTTCTTTAAGGACAGAGCTGGCTCCCAATGCAATAGAGTAACAGAAGCAGATTGAGGGCCACTGTCAGTATCCACAGTGCCTTCTTCTGCCCTCACCGTCATAGCCTTCCAGTCATATTTCCAACAGCCACATTCTCTGTTGCATCCTAATGTTTTGTAGCCTTGTTTTTCTGAGCCCTGCGGAAAGGTGAGATTTCAGATGCTAATTTTTGAGGAGCACTGACACACATTTTCAAGACAAAAAGCAGGGCTAATTTCCTGAACAGACTCACACTCTATTGTTGATATGGGCATTATAGTACTTTCCAAAGGTCCTCACTGGGAAGCAGCCATGCATGGAGGTGAGCACTATGCAAACACAGAACAGAAGACACCCACTGCACAAGGAGCATGAATTTTGAAAACAGATATAGGTAAAAAGTTGAGAAGATAAATAATTTTTGTATTATCTTACAAACACAGCTAACTGACTTGACACATGTCCACAGCAAAGCTAAATGCAGAAACTAGATTTCAGTGTCTTGCTCACCCAACCATCAGACTTCCCTTTTGGTGCATCTCAGTAATAAGTTCCTTTCTTTCAGCTAATTACCTTTTGTGGGTATTTTGATATGCCATGACAAAAGCATTGTTTGCGTCTCAGGAAAACTAAGACTTCTATTGGGAAAAGCATCAGAACAAGAATCTTTATCCTACACAGACAGTGAACAGAGGAAGCCACACACACATAAATGCAGAGCTTTAGTAATTAGGTATGGGAGGAGGGAAGACGATGCACTTACTCCTCAGAGTTATCTGGAGGCTTCTGAAGATAAATAACAACACACTGCAGCAGTTTAACTTTTTACCATCACTACATCATCCACTAATGTCTCAGTAGCATCCTGCACCCCTCTAAAAAGCAGTTAGCAAAGCAACCTGTAACAGGCTGTGGGAAACCATTCCCACCACACAAGTACTTCTCTTCATTTGAGACCACCTCCTCAAGTTACTGCTACAGCTATGACCCACGTAAAATATATTTTCTCTTTCTTAACAACCCAAAACTACATAGTCTGCACTGGGAAGAGACTACAAAGTGAGAAGCTTCCTGTAACACACTTTTCAGAGGGAAGTACTTCCTGAACATCCAGGGAAAATGCAAAAGACAACCTTAAATGCCCATTTCCTCTTTATGGTCTGTTCTCAGCAGATGAAACAACAGAGAGACTAAGATCAGAGAAATCAGGCAAAACAAGAAAAGGACAATGTATCTCATAGCAACAAAGATGTACTGACCATATGAGACTATTTACAGGCACTGCTGTGGCTCCTGCACTGTACATCTGCTGCATGTGAAAGCTTACTTGGGTAAGAAGGACTCCCCAGATTGCACTCGATGTCAGCATAGCATCAGCTGATCCTTTGGCAGCCAGCCTGCTCACATCCATACACTTCTGCTCTCTTTTTAATGCTAACATCTGCCCATGTTTTGCATTGACAGAAAAGGTCAGCAAGACCCTAACGACACGTTAAACCTGATAATCAGATGCACCACTTGCAATTACCCTGTGCCTGGTCTCACTCCCCTTATATTTGGCGTTTTGCTTTTTCCTAAAAAAACCCAATACAGTGCAAGTGCAGAATCATCTGTAATCTCCAGTCTTACATACACACACCAGAGTTCTGTTTGTATGACAGAGAAAGCACATCAGAAAACACGTGGTCTCCACTGGCTTCCAAGAAAATAAAAATTTGTTCTATAAACATATAGACATAACTCTATAGACATAAGTTTCCAATTCCAAACAATCTTTGTTTTTCTCTACAACGCACAATTATCTCTCTGTTACAAACAAGCATGCTCCATCTTCTGCACTCATACAATCATTTCAATTGAATATTGACCCGTGAATCCTAACAAAAGAGACATCCAAACCCAGGCATACACTCATCTTGAGGCAAGCATGCTACTGCCTGACTTAAACACCATGGATCCTCACACTGTCTAACAAAATTATATACTCTGATGGCTATTGTCTACATCCACTCATTTTGCTCATTCAATACACTCCATATATTTTCAGACTGAAGTTTCTCCTGTTGTCTTCACAATGCAGGACTTGCAGATCTGTGACTGGTGACCTATGACTGGTAGGTTCTTCAAATGCCTCAGAAAGAACAATTGTCAGTGCTGGAGAAAGTTCATGTAAAGACTTATTGTTTTCCCAGCGCCATCTGCTACACTGAGTAAACCAAATCAAAAACCAGCAAAAGTGAATGCAAAGCTGGACACTTTTGATGACTATTCTGCAGCATTTCTTGTAAAATTTACTCGTCATTTACTTGAAGGAAGAACAGCTGTAACATGACATTTTTGTGTTTGCACAACAGATTTCTAATGCTTTGCCTTGTCTTCTCAGCTCATCTGTACTCCTTTGCAAGTTAATCGGTCCCTATTTTGAGCAGGGAAATCATCTTCCAATATGTTCCTTATTATTAATGTCACAAAAGGAATTGCCCACCTAGACACATTTAAGGGTCTCGCTCTCTTATTCCTATTTTTGCAATTCCTTGTCTTTGCCATGCAAAAAAAGTCCTGTTGCTAGTATAGTGCAATAGAGCACTTCACAAAATGCTAAGAGGGTCCCCAAATGTATGTTGATCAGTAAAAGATCTAATAAATAGAAAGGCCATGGTTAAACTGTTTTTCTTCTCTCTCAAAATTCTTTATTTCTTCTTTCAAAAATACATTATGTAACAATCCAATCAGAAAGAGTTATCAGCAAGCTCACAACTTTTAAGTTGCTATGTGTTTATGGTGCACTGCAAATTATCCTCCAGACTGATGGCACCAAATAATCAATGGGACCATTCAAAGATTAAGGTACCATACACATTGGATTGTGTATCCAGTGGGGACCCAAGGTGGGAAAGCTTATTACAGGTGTTGATAATGGAAGTGTTTCTTTCACGATTAATCTAAATTTTGACATTCAGAACTTAATTGACTTCAGATCATTTGGGATTTTTCCTAAAATTAGGTCACAAAAAAAGCTCACTGGAAGTAGCACTTCCGTGTTTCTAATGTGGCTTCAAAAAATCTTAATGTCAAAGGCTACATGTCTTATTCTAAGAACAGTCAACTACAAACCAGCAAACCTACACAGATAGTAAAATATTATTTCAGAATCTTCTTGTTAAATAAACAATTTTCTTTTTTTGGCAGGTACATAAAAATACAGACTGGCCCCAAAAGATCCCCCAGTTATGACATCTTTTTTCACGTTTCTGTTGGAAGACAAGGCGATACATCAGCACTGTAATGGGTTGCTTTGTTGTTTTGGTTTTTTTAACCAGTTTCATTTGTTTATGTATAATCCATTAGTATGCACTGATATATTCCTATATATAAAGGTAAAAGCTCTTATTGCATAGGATGTCTTGGTGACTACTGTGAGACAAGAGATTACAAATGTTTACATCAAAAGGACTTTGAGTCGTTGAATTTTAAGGGAATTAGACTGGGCAGATGATAATTGAAGACACTGTATCATTTGATTACCAGGTTTAATGCATTAGTCTCATTGACCTTCTCTAATAATGTTATGTGTCTGTATTAAAGAAGCATGATTAATATTAAGGATTACAATTAAATGAAAAACAATGGTAACTATGCTACTTAAAGATATTTTTTTTCATATTTATGTCCTCTCCTATAGTTCTACAAAGCCTTCATCTGCTTTTTTTTCCCCATCAAATGTATAGCATACATTCATTCCACCCTTGCATAGATCCATATAAGTCACCGTACAATTCCAGCTATGCAGAAGTGATGTGCACAGCTCCACACACAACCTCTTGTTTATAGTTAAGTTAAACCATTCTAAACTGTTACATTTACTGACATCATCTTTTTATATTATAAAGGCAATAAAACATGTATTTTGTATTATCCCACTCTCCCCTACTTCCACCTTCTTCTAGTTCTGTCTGTGATGTATTTCAGCTGTTTGGAATCAATGGCTACTCCTGCAGCTGCCTGATGAGGTTCACTGTGGTCACAGCCCACAGGTCCTGCCACCCTGCACTGCTGGGAGCTGCAGCTGTCCTTTCCAGTCTCATCTAGAGGTCAGAGACCCAAGGCTTCCTTCACACTGTGATTAGTTTGGAGAAAAGTACAGGTCTGTTGGCATGCATTTTGCACCTGAGACAGAGTCAGGACAGAGAAAAAGCACGCACCCAGAGATCAGGGAAACAAGAGGTCGTGTTATCCTCATTACACGTTCTCCAGATCACCTCACAGTTTTTAACTCAAAACAGAGGAAGGTGAGTTTTATTTCCCACACCTCATCCATTGTGCTTTTTGGCAGGGAGGAGTGAGTCTGGATGGTTGTTTTGTTGTTTTCATTTCTTTCAAATGGAAGAATGAAGGAGATTGAGTCTGAGGCTCAGAAGCACAAGTTCCTAGGTCCCACCTCACTTAGCTTGTAATGATTTTATTCATTAGTTGCCTGACTTTATGCAAAGAGTCTTGGGAACTGAATCTTAATCTCTAATTAATGCATTAAATGTTGGACAAGCTTTCTTTCAAGGTATTATTAAGCACTTCTGGGATAAAGCTTAGTTTTGGAAGGAAGATATCCATTTATCTCCCATTCAAATCTCGTGAGGTTGATTCTAATCAATATAGAACTCTTCAAAGAACTGTTTAATAAATGACAGTCACATTCCTAGAAAAGTGCACTCCAAACTATACTCACTTTTGTAAGTTGAGGATTTCAAATATCATGAAATCATTTCAGTGAAATGACCTGGTTATAAATACAAAACCATCAATACAAGTGTAAGTCAGCAAGAGCCTCAAAGACAGGTAGTATAAAAATACTTCATCAACTGCTGTAATCCAAAATAGCATTAATTTTCTGGCAAAAACTAATTCTAATAAACCTCCATGAAAGGCCTTCTGAAACAGAATGCAGTATATTAATATTTTCTGATTATATGAATAGTGAATGGAGACAGCAAGCTGAGCAAAGAGAAAGACTACAGAGCATGGAAATGACATGATCAACACCCATAACTACAGAAGGACTCTTAAAATACACAGACTGTAATTCAGTGTTACAACTGTGGTTAAGATGGAAAAGGAAACATACACATTAAAATTTAAGACAAGTAAAAGTTATCCTCACATTAAACCAGTTTCAAAAGTATGGGTTTCTTTCTTTTTCACAGAGGGTCTAAAAAAGGCTAAGATTCAAGAAGCACCTGTTAGGGAGAGTTTCTAAATAACCTGCCTTTTTTAGAAATTTATATAATAGGCTGAAACCACACAAATACTGGCCAAACACTATTTCAAAAGGAGCTGATGCTTTGTCAGCTTCATATAAATAAGCTTAAAATTTATTTTTGTAGACTATAATGTATCTTTATAAACTATAGTAGCTAGTCAGCACAAGCCTTTTTTTGTAGAAAAATGGGGCAGGTTTATTCTACCAGTTCTTTCCCTCCAGTTCTTCCTCACAAAAAACAATTGATTGCAGGTTCAAAAAACGTAACTGAGACCTGCCTGAGCCTTTTTATAAATAGTAACAAACTGCATGACACTGGTAGCATATAGTGGCTATGTAAGAGAGTGAAAAGGAAATAATAATAATTTTTAACCCACGTAAAATAATTCCACACAGAAAAGCAATTTATTTTTGGTATCTTACTTGTGATCTTTTAGGGTTTTTTGCCCTAAGAGAAGACTTTTCATCTTTATTACTCCAATGTTCCATATCACTGTGGACTAAAAGCCTGTGACTGAGGCACTAAAAAGACGAAACACATAGAGTTAAGTTTTTACTTGAAAAATCTCCCATTGGGGGGTGGGGGTGTGAAGAAAAAAGTAGGACCTTAAAATCTTGCATTAAAGAAACAAATCTATTTATTCCTCCTACAGATGCAGCCTTCTAAGCATGAATAAAAGAATATTTAAGAATAGAAGCTAAAAAGTCATGCTTTAAAAATTCTATAATGTTACTGATTGCTTAAATAGGTTAAAAATTGCTTCCATCTATGCTACCCCTTATATGCAATGTGGAGGCTGAATAGACTACATTAACAAGAAAGCGCAGGAGAGTCAGAAAACGCGCTGTATTCTCTACTTTCTCAGCAAGAAGACAGGCAGACTGTGATGCCTAAGCTAAGTAGAAGCTAAGTTGCTGACTTAGGTGTCAGGAATCACCTCTCTGAAGGCAATCGCTTCCCTCTAAAACTGCAGAGGATGAAGTCTGCTGGTGCTATTATGCCCCAAGGAGGCCTACCAACAAAGAAAAAATCCTGCAGAAGATATGCAGAAATGCTACAATGGCCTAAGTGCTAAAGTTAAACAGCTATCCAGTAAAAGCAGAGCTCAAAATAGAACATAGATTGGAAGAATTGGCTGTGAGGTACAAGGTTTTTCAGAAGATGACAGACAGAAAGCAAGGAAATGTCAGAGCTGGGGAATGAAGACTCAGCAAGGCAAAGATCGATGTTCCTATCAACAGGATATGAGTTCCAGTTAACACACCAACCTGAGAGCAGTTCTTTGCATACTGTCTTGAAAGGAGAGAAGTTAATAGCACTGTGGTGGCTTGCTAATGGGAAGAACTAGTTTAGAGAACAGGAAATGGAGAAAGTGAGGGCAAAAGTGCTCAGCAAGTCATCTTAGGAGAAAGTGGGTCAGGGCAAGAGAAACATCATGGTTACCTGTGTGATAAAGAAAGATCCAAAGAGGTGGATTCAGGAGAGGAGTGATTCAGTGGGAGACAGGCACACACTTGTAAGCTGCAAGAATTAGCTGCCTGATTGACAGGCTGGTCAGAAGAAAACCAGAGATGCCTGGGGAAGCTGTGACAGTAAAGGGAGAGAGGGGAGACAAAAGGGCTTGAGAAGAGATCATCAGAAAAGCTTCACAGAAGTATTATTTGGCAACAAAACCAACGTTTGCTAATTCTCTGGGGGAAAAAAAGCAAACACCTTTTTCAGCTCTCTTTCCCATTTTGAGTTTAGGTAGAAGAGTTTTCAGGCTGTACCTGAGACTCTGCTGTAGTCACCTGCACTCACTGAGAGCAGTGAGACTTCTCCCAGTGACACAGGTGTCTGAAGACATGCAGACCCACCCAGCTTTCAGTCTGGACAAAGGTCCTAATCACATCTTGACCAATGGCATCTTCCCACGTGAATCTCTCACCCCCTGAAAGTTTTGAGTCTCACTAGCAGGAACCTACGTGAGACACTAAACCAAGAGAACTCTGTTACCAGAGGTTTCCAATGTCATTCCCTGTATCAAACCTTCCTTGTCCAAGGGGTCTAGACATTTACCGTCAGGCAACAAATTCTCCTTTCAAAGCAAGTACTGCTTCCCACGAGGTATTTAAGGTCTGCTTAGCCTCTCTAATACAGTAAGGGAAATAATAAATAAAGGGAAAGCAATACCAAGCAAGTTTCCACCACTTCATGGACCACAGATCAGAAATTCCTGGCCTGCCGGTAAGCACTGCTCAAAGGTTTGGCTTCTGGACCTGCAATACGGAGCTGTGCAAATCCTCCATGATCCCCGAGCATGCTGCAAGCTCAGTTACACAAAACATGACAGCTTGAGCTTCAATGCTGTTTTGGACTACCCATCCCTGGAACTCCTGGGCTTTTGGCTTTGTGACAGAAATACTCCTTTATTGCCTGTACAGCTTTCTCCAAGTGTCACACTGCTGACTGGCTCTAGCACCATTTTTCAGAATTGTGTGGCATTGGCAGAAAAGCCAATAAGAGGAAAGGTATCAGTAACTCCAGAACTGCTGTGCAGAGCCTCCATAGGATATTCTTGTACTGCACAGGCTGCAGGCCTGCAAAGGTTTGGCTTCCAGTACTTCAGAAGCCACACATCCACAGAAAAAGGAAAAAAATGGTACTGCAAAGCTTAATCCTTCTGTAATTAATTATTATCAATCCCCTGAAATTTATAACACAGATGCCTGAAGCAGTTGCCTTTTACTGTCCTCTTGAAGACCACACACTGTTTTTTGTACTTTAAGGAGGAGCTACCAAGTACAGGGTCTTGAAAAGATGGATGACAAATACAGGACAGCATAACTAACAAGACCGCTTCTTTACTTGGAAGTTTTAGAGGCTTCTCATCCTCCTTTTTCCTCCAAAACTTTCTACTCACCAATTTTCTCAAAGTACAAAGAGCACTGGAGGAAGGTGTGGAAAAGGCAGATATACAGAGGGCAGTACTATGGTATGGTGGTAATTCCAGCAAGACATGAGCCACTGGATAGAATCCTTAGCATTCAGTTTGGGAGAACACAGAGAGCAGATGGCACAGAGCTGGACAACTCCAAGCTAATCTCTAAACTGCCATCAAGTCCCAGAGTGCAAGCACAAAAATGAGACAAATCGGGAAACTGCTGTTTCTCCTTTTCTCTTTCCCCTCAGTCTGGGCAGGGAGGTTGGACTAGATGATCTCCAGAGGTCCCCTCCAATCCTAACAATTCTGTCATTCTTTAATCTCTCAAGCCTGAGAGCTAACAACCCTAATAAGAAAGGAAGAAAAAAAAAAAAAGAGAGACAAATCATTGATAAATAATTAAACTGGTATGTCTTATTTTAGACAGAGATTACACAGTTAAAGATCCAAAGAATATTCTACCTCCTGGAAAATCTTCATTCTGTTGCCTGTTGAATAAACAAAATATAATCTATTTTTGCACCATAAGGCCTGTCATATGGGTGCTAAAGTGTGACACTTGTACACTTGGGGCTAATTAAAAGCTCCATCCCCACTTACGCACACATGCACCACAATCAAGCACTTACCTTTCTTTGCAGGTGAACACACAAAAACAATCAGGGGTTTTTTTAGTCATTTTGCTCTTTTATGCCAAGGCTATCTGCTTTGTCACCATTCAAATGATTAAAAGAGTGCTGCCACAAAATCACCTACTTGAAAAATATAGACAGGTATGATTTTTAAAAGTAAAAGCAGGAACAGTTTTCTCCTGGCATTCTTTTTAAGCAATGTAAAATTTGTGCCAAAGAAGTAACTTTTGCATGTAGAAGAAACCCTTTAATATATTTCTTGAAGAAATGTCACTTAGAACATGCAGCTACATAGCCTACAAAACCTGAATCTCTTAAGAATAAGTTCAGGAAATATATAACATGACAGTACAAAGGTACACACCTACCCATCTTACTGCACATATTCCTCTACATGTGGACCAATGCTGCACTGAGAGACTGAAGATCAAACCAAGGAAAAGCATGCTTGCAAAGAAAATTAAGGTAGAAAAACACCTCAGGATGAAACTTCTGGGAGAGGCATTATGTAGAAAAGATATAAACCCTGTCATTGTGTTGTCCCAAGGCTGGGGCAGGGTCAGAAATTACAAACTGTGTGATATTGAATCTTTTCCTCAAATGCCCAATTGCTAACATTGCAAGACTAGGCAAAGCCTCAGATCTGATTTCTAAAACTAAGTAACCATCACTGCAATTCTCTGCTCTTTCATGATTTAGGACAGGGAGTTTTGGAGACCTGAATCACAGAAGTTCAAGTGCTGGAATGCAGTTAGAAGGACCTCCACTTTAGGATTATTTGAAACCTCATCAGTGTTTATACCTAGCTTGAATAGTGAGTTTTATGCACTGGTGGCAAGGCAGCTGCACACAATTTCAGTTTCTTGGACTGGAATACTGCAGAAATATTTAGACCAGGTTCGAGTAGCAGAAAGAAGGATTCATGTTGCCACAAAACACAAAAAAAAAAGAAGTGAGCTGGTTTCCTCCGTAAGGCCAGTGCTTTTCTCTCCAAAGAACAGCACCAATCTGAGACTTTCCTCTAAAAAGATAAAGGCATCTTCTGTCCATAGCTACACTGCAGGGTGCTCTCTACTCAATTACACCTGCCCTCTGCCTCTACAGCCACACATCCACAAGCCAAACAGCAAAACCACCTCCTCTTCTGCCCCTAGTAACTCTTTTCAATTTGTTTTTGACAAATGCTCAAGGACAATGTGGTTTTCCCTATGGCTATAGATAATTTCTTTAACATAAGTTATTTAAAACACTGACTCCAGTCAGATAACTCCTTATTCTGCAAATAAGTTCACCTATGTCAGTAAAATTTATTCAGCACAAGAAAGACACCAATGCTTGCCTTCAAGCTGTTTTCAATACATAGGATTGGGTGACAAACAGGAAGAACTCAGTCTCCCAAGGCGCGAGTTTTGTGCGGCTGAGCACAGGAAGAGCAGAAAGCGAGCACACAGTTATCAACAATGAGTGTCTCAGGTGTCTTGTGCAAACCTGGCCCCTTGAGAAAATGGCCAGGAAGCACTGATCAATAACTACATATAACTCTGAATTGCTTCACTTTGGTGTAAGGCTGAAATAATCCACTTGGCAATAAATAAAAAAACGTCAGAGAATCTGTGGAGACACAAGGCACACCAAAAGGAGATATTAGCAAAGCCTAACACATCTGCGACCCACATTTCTGGGGGTTTTTGACAGGTATAAGCAAACGTGACAGCAAAACTGGAGAACCTCCACTCGAAACACTTGAGAAATCCTTCTTAGCAACTGTTTCCTTGTTTAATGTTTAATACAGCAAAACCACTTTACATATTCTAGTGATACAAAGTAGAAGCATTCAGAAAACAGAAGTATTTAACTTTGCGGAGACCTCAGGCTCCTCTGACTAAACCTGTTGCCTTCAGATAGTAAGCCCCAAGTCCCAAATGAGATCTCTTAGTGTTTTAGACCTCTTCTTGCCTCTGGCTCACACCTGTTATCTCCATAACCCTTCAAGAGAAAGAACTCAAGCTACTAATAAGTCAAATAATTTTTCACCTCTTTGCTACAAGACTGTTTAATGTGCCTACCTGTAGAGGCCCAAGCGAGTTGGTTCCAGCCGGACTGGTGTGGGTTGTTTCAGTAAAACCTGCAGAAAAACAACAATGTGAGTCAGCCCTTCACTCCCGTCCTACTTGTGACAGAGGGCTCACATCTCTCAGGCAACTGGGCTGAAGCCCAGACAAATACCAGGGCACTTACAAAAGTCCTTACAAAAACAGTAATTCTGACGCAAACAAGCACATCCTGTTTCAGCTCATTTTCAACCGCTACCTAAAAAACTTTTTTAACTCTCCTTAAACTACATGTAATTACATTAATTAACCATTTCTCAGTTCCAAAGGTCTGCAAGTAGAAAGGAGACACTGAAGCTAAAGCTGGGCTTTTCTATTCCTCAAAGAAGCAACATGCAGTCACCTCAACTCTCAGCTGCAAGAACTAAACCTCTCAGATGTTGTTGATGAATCAGAACATGATGCCATTTGTTTGAAAGAAAGTACTTTTTTCATGCAGAACTAAAGAGCTACAACTTCTAGTAGTATTTCTGTTCTCTGTATATTGCTTTTTATCTTTTCTCATGTTAGCTTGTCCTAGATCTAATTTCTTGGGACTTAGATTCGAGGGTAGAAGTACAGCTTAGTTAAAAATTACTTTCGGTGTTCCACTGTGAGATTGTTTTTCATTTATGCACACTGTAAGAGAGAAATACATAGGGTTTTTTTTACAATTGGGAATGGCACATCCTCTCTCTGTCCACCTGATTCGTTACAAACTATTTCCCTCCTCAGTCTGTTTCACTTTGAAGTTCCACCTTCTCAAGAGCAGTTGTTACTCAGTAAAATCATTCAGATGAAAAATGCAGGTAAAATGCAAATCCTGTAACAAAACACAGTACTTAAAACAAAATAAGCAGCAAAAATGGGTATAAACATCTACTACGTCTTTTCATCATTAATAGCTGTAGAGGTCTACATGCACACTACAAGGATCAGATATTGGCTGTGTACTTTCAATAGATTACATGGGTTTAGAGAAAGAAATGTAAGGCTGCAGGTTTAACGCATGCAATTGGCCTTTTCCTGTACAATAGATGACATCTGCCTCCACTTAAAACTACAGCAAATGCTAGCATGAGACTTTCAGGTTTAACTGTTTGTAACCACAAGCAGTAAAAGCCATAGTAGGAAGTCAGTTAATGAAGTTGCAACAAATGCAACAATTGCTACCAAGACTAAACTACGAGGCTGTTTAAAATACCAGCACTCCTTCCTTCTGTGTTACTTATATTTCTCCTGCTACAAAAATGCACAGATGCTTTTTTTCATTCTGTGATTATACAATTTATGTCCAGTCTCTACGATTTCGATGTAAGTCAAGGTTTGATCCAACACCTACTGATGTCAGAGGAAGAGACAAGTCAGACCATAAAGAGAGGAAAATAGCCAGGGTGTAAAAAGTCCGCCTGACCAATTTAGTGTCTGGCTTTTGCAGTTTTAAATGACACCAAGAAGAGCCAAGAACAATGACTCCCTCAGCTGGAGACTTGGCAGGTGCCATAAGGAAAGAGGATGGGTTTGTGTAGTCTTCATTCTCTGTGTACGTATCATGAACTCCATTCATACACTTTGACCTATTTATGCTCCTGTAACAGAACAGAACTTGAATTTTTTTTTAAAGGAAAAAAAAACCCTCAGAAAATATTGTATATCTTCATCCTATCTTCTGTTACCTACAAGTTTCTATTTGTTGTCCCTACTTACCTGAAAACACACTGTACAGCCATAAAGCCAAGATTAGGAGTTTCTGTGTATATGTAACTTATAAACATAAATAAGTTCGCATATTTGCAAATGTTTCTCATCCACAGATGTGCAGACAAACACCTACTTCTGAGCAGGAAACCATTTACAGATGCCCCATTTATGTGATTTCTCTGTGCCCATAACAAAAAAAATAACAAATGTAGGTTCTAAGAACTTTATCTGAAGCAAATCTGTCGTTATTAGGTCGAGTTCAAAGAGGAAAATAGCCAACAGGTCAAAAGGAAAAAAAATTCATAATATTTTGATTGGCTTTTTCACTGGTTTTGGAGAGCTCCTGAAAAACACACTGTACAAGGGACAGCCTCCAAATGTTTTCCGTTTCACTGAAATTAAAAGCCAATTTCAAGGGTAGCAACAATTCTGTCCAGCAAATAAATGATCTTAATAATTTACCATTACAAATTGTTTCCTTTTTATACTTTACTTTCCTTGAGCGATAAGAAAGCACTGACTTTAATTGCTTATGCATTAAGAAAATTCTGTCCTAAAGCCTACATTAACATGGCATGGGAAAGAACACATCCTTTTTTCCAAAGGAACATCATGATTGATCACACTGTAACAACCAGCAACCGCCATACACTTCATATCGCCCTGTAAAACCAAACTTCCCTTCTAAACACATCTATGATGCTCTGTGACTGAAAAACCACATGACATAACAACCTAAGAAACCCAGAGTCCACCTGCAGCACAAGTTCATACACTTGTGCTGCATATGTTCAAGAGCCAGAGTCAAGGGAGATGCTGAAGACTCAGCCCAGCACCACAGAGATTTTTAGATGAGGCTGACAAGTCTCCTCTCCCACTGCATGGGGTCCCAGACTGGGTTCTGTGCACCCATGGCCACTCATCCCTGCTACCAGTGATCACCTTGCACAAAACCAAAGAGCATATGAAGGCAAAGCCTGTGGATTCTAATACAGGTGGTGATTTGTATCAAAACATAATTAAAACCACCCCAAAACCTTAAGAACTACTTATGAAGTTTCTGCTTGTACCGTTTCTGGGGATATTCTAAAAGGACTGGAACTCTCACCAGTCAACAGCCACATATAGCCTTTTATGTCACTCTCCTATGAGTCGTGTTGCGTTTTTCCTGCCATGATGCAAGTAGCCACAAATAGATGTGGGAATCCAAAAATACTAAATTAGTTTTGTGGGATTTGTTTTCTTTACTTAAAAAGGGATGATGGTTGAAAGAAAGGGAAAAAAAATTAAATCCTACAGTGCAATACATTCAATCACATTTAGAACTGTCTGGGGAAAAGAATGATCTGAACAAATTTAGCATCTGAAACAAAATTCATAGTTTTACAGAACATCAAAATAAAAATGCATAGAAATACTGAACCTTCCCAAAGTCAGAGTACAGGATGTGTGTTTACTTTATGTAGAAACCATCATTGCACACATTAAACTCATGTCTACTTAACAGATTTTTCTTTTTGATCTACAGAAGTAAAAGGAATTTGACTGGTTTATAGATGCTGTTGTCTTGTGCTTGGTCTGAAATTACTTGCTTTTCCTTTATCAAGAAAAACATCCCAAAGTCCAATATGTCTCACTAAAATGTATTTTTGTAGAGACTCCACAAACTTAATGTTTTTCTTGAATACTTTATTTTTCACTAACTACAAAGAAAATCTGAAACTGCTATCAGAAAAACAAGGATTTGGGAAATTTCTAAAAACATCTGTGAAAATGGCAACTTAAATAATGAAATTTCCTCACACAAATATTTTATTCACAAAACATAAATAAGCATCCTGCCATATCTACCGTTCCCTTGTTTACCTTATAAATTTGAATAGTGAAAATGAAAAATATAAAGCCTCCTACATCTACTTTGTGAAGAAAGCCCCAGTAAGACTTTCATCTTGAGATCTCCAAGTATTTCTACTGTGACATAACAATTAGTGATTTTAGGCAGCATTTACTAAATAGATGATTTTTATTAATGTAACACAGGCAAAATGCTATTGAACTTTCATTTATTGGAGGGATGTTAGAAAACAGAATTGATAAAACCCATACCACCAGCTAAATTTCAAGCTTTGCTGTCATTTTGGTTGAGAAAACATTTTTATCTGAATTGCTAAAGAATTTGGAAAGTGTATGATAATACAGGTATCACTGAAACTTTGATTCAATGAAATATTGACATTTCATTGGTATTGACCTTGAAGCTTTTGCATAAAAATGTAAATTTATGTTTCTAACAACAAGTCTGTTAGTTATCAGAATAGTGAACCATTAAACAAATATCCAAAAAAATTTAAGCCTGCATGCATAGAAATTAGCATTATTAAAAGTTTTCAAACAAAATGCAATGTGAAAAATAAGTGATGCATCATTGCCATTAGAAGTAAAATTATTATATTGTTATCTATCATTTCTCTTACAACTTAAACACATGTCCAGAAAAAAAAATTGAGAATTTTTTCATGCCAACATTTTCAAGTAGAATCAAATACTGTACATTTCACTTTCTTGGTTCTTGTTTAGTGAGCAGAAATGACTGCTTTAAAAGCAGAAGCATTCAGTCCAAGTAGAAGACATGTGCTTCATGTTCTTCAAACAGAGGTCTTAGTCAGAATAAATGAAAGAGTTTAATAACTGCTCAGTTAATCCTGTACAGTTATGAAATATTTCTGGACAGGAGCTTTGAACATTATCTTCTAATGTTTGTATGAAACCAAGGTGATCTAAACAAAGAGGCCTTTTTTCTCTGTAGGTGTCTCTTTTCATTAAAAACAGGCCTTCCAGTTCAAGACCTGCACCGTGAAGGAAAATATGCCGCTGTTGCTTAAGGCTTATATGCTATTTGTTTTAAGACTTAATTCCTCCAAGCTGTCAAACATAACTTCTCAGCAGTTCAAACCTTCAATGCAAAAGGAAAAAAAGAAGACATTCACAAACACCTTGGAGCTTACAAGGGTTGGGGCTTACGAGGGGAGATGTGGCTTGCATCAGAGCTGGCACAAAAGTCTTTTGCAATGGACAGTTTTCTTACACAGTTAGTAACCAGCCTAGAAACAACAACATCCCCCAGATGCTCATTATGGAGATAACATTTCAAGCCTGAAAGTCCTTGCAAATGAGCATTTTTATTTTGCTTTAGTATCAAAAAGTTCTGCTGTGCCCTGCTATGGCCCAGCACTGTCCTGGTTACCTGTTCATGCTGTGAGTGGCAAAGAGGGGCTCTCCACTGGGAGCAGGCAGTGTCCTGCACTGCCTCAATGCACAAACAGACCCTCCTCTCCTCTTCTTGGTAAAGGAGGGGCAAGGAAGGTGAAGGTCCCCAGTACTCTCCCTACACGTAAAAGGCAAATGCTATCCATGGCACCCTGCCATGCAGGCTGTCTCGTTCAGCTGGTGCCAGTGGGACCATACAGTTGTGCAACTACCACCTCATCTGGGTGTTGGGCTAAGTCACATTTCTGTTCTTGGCTCCAGTCCCACAGCTCCAATGGCTGATGCAACAACAGGAAAAACAGCACCCATACTGAGTTATAAATTGTTTTCATCAGAGAGCATGGCATTCTGGATCCCAGCTACTAAGTAGTATGTTGAGCACATTACATGAGAAGTTTCTTGTCCTACTTGTCCAAGAACCTAAAAATTACTCTGCCTAAGCTACAGCATAGCAGTTCCCCTTTTGCCCTGTCCTGGCCCATTTGTGTTTGTAAAAACTATCTTTCACGATCAGATCTAGATAACCGCTGCTAATGACTCACTGAAGCACATTAGTAATCTGGGATTTATGCCATCTTTTCTTTCAGTCAAGACTGATTAAAGAGATTTGGCAATACTGCAAACACAATTCAGCACCTTTGGCACTGTTTAGGAAACTGTGATCACAGCTTCACATGTATTAAGACAGGTGGTCATCTGCAGAATTTCATGCTGAAGCAGCCAAAGAACATCCCTTCAGCCAGCCGTTTGAACTGTGGGTGAAAAAGATGGGTGGGAAAAGAAGATAAGATCCAAGGGAGTATGATTAAGCAAATGCCCTGTTCTAGAGAGGAAAAAACTCCAGCATTAAAAATAGAACTCTGTGCAATGCCATCTCAAGTGTTGCATACACATTATATGAACCCAAAGCATTAACAACAAATCAAAACCAAGGACTTCTATAAAAATACAGACAACTGATTTTGATGCAGAGCACCTTAAAACAATGCTTATTTAAATGTTTTCTCAAATTGCAACTATGTTTCTCCCCCACACCTCCTCTTTCCTTTCAACTTTGCCTGAAATCAGTGCTCCAACAACAGGAGCAAACCCACATTGCTTCAGGCATTCTTCTGGCACCAAGAAATGGAAGCAGGGTTTAAAGTTAATTAAGAGCATGGTATTAAAAGCTGTGGTACCAGCAAAGTGAAGGTGCAGACAGCAGCAGATTTTCTGTGACTCTTTGCAAGTGAACTTGTCTCCACTTCCATCTGAAAGCCAACATCTAGTGCTCTGAATATGGAAATACAGTGTCAAGCCTGGAGGTCAGACTGCTGTCAGCAAGGGATTTCAGACTCAAGCAGATGGAAGACAGAAACTCCAGCTCTGACAGGCAGGGACTACTGCTGCTCTGTGGGGCTATGCCTTCTCTTGGAGGATTGTCACACAGTTGTTTGCAAATCCTCTCCAGAGGAAAAACAGGCCAGTCAGCCTGACAGTGCAAAAAAATTACTCTAGGACTTTCCCAAAGCCTTCCAACGTGTTCCACGTCCCTCTCATCGCCCACCACCACATTTTCCATTAAAAATCATCTTCACGGGGGCATCACAGACCTCCCACTCCAGCTTCATGCCCCTCCTGTTCTTCAGAGAGGAGACCACTCCACTCCTACTCATCTTACCCACTGTACTCATTGTGTCTGTCATTTCAAGGATTTCCACCCTGGTCATTACTGCCAGGAACACATGTCTTGAGCTGAAACTCTGCCTTCGTTTCCACCTCTGCTGGCACCAAATACTGAGTGCTGCAGTGGAATTCAGTATCTCATAAATGCAATGTCATACACACTTATCAGTACCAAAATATCACTTTCAAATGTGAATGTGACAGAAGAGGAGGCCTCTGGGAAAGGGCTTTTTTGAGCATTCAAAGCACACTGAGAGAGAATATCATGTCTGAACAGCATATGGCAGAGTTTCTTCATGTAAAAATCAGAGGGAAAAGAGCAGGACATGTGCCTGAAAGGCAACATGAAAAATGGCTTTGGTTGGGTTATCAACTGTGCTGGTACTTTGGTAAATATAAGCACATGCTATATACACATACAGGGACAGTCACCTTTTCTCCCAGAAATCCTCACTAAATCTCAGTTAAGAATATTTGACTGAATCCCCAAGATGATGTAAAAAACAACAAACCCATCCAACCATAAATAGGCAACATGTAGTTTTATCTTCCTTTTCAACCTTCAGCTACCTTCCCATGACCTTACTCACAGTGCCTGCTGTCAGCCCCACGCAACATGTCATTTAGGAGAAAACCAGGTCTACACCCAGATTATTTCCAACCACGCGTACCACAACAGCAAAACACAAATATAGCCTGCACCATTATATCATCTCAATCCTGTCTGGATACAATAACCTCCGACAAATGCAAGACTCTATTACAAAGTATCCCCACTAGACAAAGCAAACAACCAACCAAAAAATCTTTTCAGTTACCCACCTGCACAATGTATTTAAACACTATTAACTAAACTCTCCCTGCACACACACCCATTCACCTTGTAAAAGCGTGCAACAGCTGTTCAAAAGCAAACAGGGAGGCAGGTGATGGGATGGGCAAGGAGGCTGGCTTCCATTTGACAGCCTGGGAAGGCTTACACTTTGGGAAGGTCAGGAAGCAGCTCTCCAGAGACAGGCTGCTCCTTTGACTAGAACCACCTCTCATGCTGCCTAGTCTGGAGGAGGATAGAGTTGTTTCTGACTTGTGGGATGTTACTTAATTTTGGTTCAGTAGGGAAAAAAAAAACTCCTTTATATCCCATATGCCATGGTACTCAGAGCTACCTGACAAAGGACAAGCCAACATTTCAGTAATGCACCAGTTATAGTTTCAACACACAACACCCACAAGAGTCTCATCCTGAAAAATATCCCAACCAAGCACTCTCAGAAGCAAAAAGCTGTTCACTTGGACCACGGGAGAAGAAATTGGTATGTATCTTGCAGCTGATGGAAACAGAAAAGATGCGATCGCAAATGCAGATTTAACAACAATGCTGTCAATGGCTTGTTCAAGACAGAAATCAATTGAATAACCATGGTTTTCTTTTTAAGTCATCTTTCTTCCTCTATGGAAATTAATTATATTTTTGTATTTCTTTCTACCCACAGGGTAACCATTAAAGAAGTTTTTACATTAGTAATCATTGTCACTAAAAATCAAAGCAGCTGAGAGTATCTTATGATAAAAATGCAAAAAAAAATATTATTTCTATATGCACCAGCTAAAATTAATGGTTTTCTTTATTTAGGTATCTATAGTAGTCAACACGGGAACCTCATGCTTCACTTCTAGGTTTTCTTTCTTTTATGCTTCAGGAGGCTGATTCTGAGAGTAGAGCAAATTCTTACCACTTAAAAATGCTAGACAGCCTTTTTACTGGACCTTCTAACTCACACAGTGTCTTGAAGGTTACTCCTTTCAAGCATTAGTTCAGTATTTTGAAAATCCATTGCACAGAAGGTTACATCTCCTTTCATTTTCTTTCTGAGAAACACAGATCTCCCAGCTTCTAAACTTTTGGGTGCTTTCACTTTCTGACTGCTAATTCTGTTAATTCAGTAGTACCAAAGTTCCCTCTAAGTTAATAGTTCCCCTTCCCTTTTTTTCTTTCCTTTTTTGGAGGGTTGTTTTGGTGTTTTTTTTGCTTTTTCAAGTCTTGCTTCTTACAATTCTCCAAGTTATGCTCTCATGAGGGTTTTCCACTGTCTCCTTCTCACCAACTACATCATAAAAATGGCAGATAAATTATATTTTCCCTACCTTATCCATAAATCATTGTCAAGGTCTTTTAAAGGCTGTTTGTCTAGAACTTGCACATATGGCTCTTTGTAATCCTGTCAAACTTTCACAGACAGCCCATGCCTCTCAACTTGTGCTCTGAAAACACCCCTTCTGGTCAGGTGTATCACTTGACACCTTCACGGCTTCACTGTTTCAAATGGTCTAAATTCTACTCTAATCCTAATCTGCAAGCATAACTGCAGCAATGAAGAAAAAGGGGCCAGAAAAAAAAATGTCATCCTTTCCTCTTACATATGGAACCAACACTTATATTGTCTTATTTATTACCTGAGCTCTTACAACATTTTAGCTAAACTGAAGCTCACCTTCTTCCAGACACAAACAGCATTACCCTCTCTTAGAGGCATCAGTCTTCATGGACTCTCCAAACTAGACACTAAACAATAAAACAAAAAAGAAGGGAAGAATATAGATGGATTTTTACCACTTCTTGCCTCCTCCAATCCTTAGATCTCACACTTTAAATCAGACTAACTGTTCACAAGCTTGATCTTATAAATCTCATCAGCAGGTCTCAGACAGAAATTACCAGGGTAGATTGTATTTCAGAACCTCAGAATGCTTCTGGGAGGGCACTCACCTTGACAGAAAGGGTCGCAATATGGGAACAGACTGAAAATAAATGCTTCCCATGAAACGCTCATCTCAAAACCTCTATTTCAGAAACTAGAACTCCTGATATTGGTCTGCAGCAGAAATACCACAAAATGGACTTGTTTGCATTTCACTGACTCTTCACTTTCTAAGAGTTCCAGGCAGATGCAATACATACAGATACTGATGCCAGTATCAAACTGGCATCCTATGTATAATTTTGCACCATGAATCCCAAAGACAACAAACCATATACAATTCAGCAAATCCAGATGTATTTAGAAGCCCATATAAAAGCAGGTTTTGCCCATCCTCATAACCACTGTGAACTGTATCGGAGAAACCTAGAAACAGAAATTTTGTAGAACCTCCAACAATTATTCTCTCAGGATTCACTGGTGCTTCTGATTATTTTACCTGTCTCACAATACTTGGCCTTTTCCTGAAAGTCTCAGGTCCTCAAAATATGTATTACACATAGGAAAGATAAAAACCTTTCACCTTATCAATATCAAAATAAAGCTTGGAAATGTGCCTGACAAGTCAACTTGCAAAGAGGGCAGGACGCATATTAGCATGTGCCAGTACCATTCATGGGCATAAAAAGAGACACGAGGGTTTTCAGGAAGAGCAGAATATGAGGCAACCACACAACATGCTATTTTACTCAATATTATTGAGTGGGGACAATCTAGATTGGGAGCTACCTAAAAGCTTCCAAAGCTGGGAGACAAATATGAAATCTATGGTAGGATTATTTCAACAACCCTTACAATTCTAGAGGTTTCCTGCAACTTCCAAATGCCCAAGGCTGATAATACTACTGCCACATAGATTCCCTAAAACCTTTAATTGCTTCATGTAAAAGTTAGCACAGGACCAAACACATTCTGGAGATTTTAACACTCCAAAGGTAGACAGAAGATGTTCAAAGCAATCCTGGATTGCTACAGCAAAATGGCAATACAGCACCACTCTGCTGTCCCAAGAGTAAGAATTAATGTGGTACTTTCCAATGAGCTGCACCCTGAGTTAACTCTGAGGTATGGGAAACCAGGGGGAAAATGTGCTGCTGTCCCCTCAGGGCAACAGGAGGGAAACAGAACAAGGAGACAACATAACCACAGAAATAAAGAATTTCTACTCCTATTCCAGGTCTATCTGAGATGTGACATTTACATAAGAAAACACTACAAGTTTTCACTGCTCTTCCTGAGGGGGGAACCTCACTAGAAAAGCAATGATCCTCACAATTTGTTCCCCACATACCTGCTTTCTACTAGGACTGGAAAGTAGTGCTTTTAGAGCAGCTATCAAAGTCTCCGTGTCTTTAGCAACTAGTCTAATTGCTGAGCTGCTTCTATAGAGCAGAGTAAAACCCTACAGGCACTCTACCAGCATCTCTTCTCCCACGGCAATATTACTCTGCTGAGAAGTAACAGGCATTATGCACTCACTGAAAAACAGCATGATACAAGTACCAAGAACCAGATGGCTTCTAATGGCTTTATTTGCATCTCACCAGTCCATTTTTAGCAGTATGCTCGTTTTACTTATGAAATTTTAGTAGACTTGTTCAGTTCACATCCAAGCCTGCAGGGTCCTGAAGATTCCCGTATCTGTCAACACCTGGACACTTACCAATCTGCTGTAACTGGGCTACCTGTGTTATACAACAGAACTGCTAAATATTTTATGTAGGCATGTTCATTCAGTGAGATTTAGTTTGAAATGTGCGTACACATCCAAAACTCTCTTTGCAAATTCACTCACTACAGGAGCTTTCACGTAGATTTCTTGACCAACTGTATTTTGCCATGCTCTCTTTTTATACAGTATGTAACCTTCTGGTCATAAAAGATTGCTTGCTTCCAGCTGGAAAGCCTCCTGGGGACACAGAACTGTAAACTGCCATTAATATAGTAAGCACAGAACATTTCAGAAACCCTGATGCAAAAATCACAAAAAAAGATAGAAAGCTCCATGAGAAGTTAATGCAGAATTAACAAGGCTTGTTCCATATCCATCTGTAGCTCAAGTGAAGCAGTAAACTCACAGCTCATGTTGGATATGTGTGTCTCTAGCACCGCTACCATACTCACTAGTATTTCTAGCAGAAATACAGTTCTTACTGATGCTTCTTGGAGAGGATAATTTTGCTAAAATATAGACTGGGTCAAACTAACAGGAAAAAAGAACACCTATTCTCGGATAATCTGTTCCTGCCAAAAGAAACACATTGCAGAAAAGATTTAATCAAAGCATACGTAGTTTTCTCACGTCTTCTAAACTTTCTAAGATGAAGTCTGTCTACTACTTGAGTAAAAAAAGCCTAAGCAATGCTGACAACTTAGATGGCAGCACCCATGCATTTTGGGCTATTGCTCAACAAATGCTTCCTCACAGTTGTTTGAGAAAAGGTACATTGCCTGGGAAGGGAATTTTGCTTTACATCAAAGCAAAGACACACTTCAACATTTCCACTATTCTTACCAAAAGGGGAAGAGAAGGAAAGTTTCTGTTTACATTGAAAGCTCTTCCTTGCTACACAAGGTTTCCCCTGTTTTCTAATGGCCAAGTCATGTAAATGCTATCACTAGTCCCACATTATTTAAACCTTTTATATGCCACTGCATGTCAAATATTACACTGTTGTGTCACTGAACAACAGCTCAGATACACAGGCTCACATGGAGTAAAGGAACAGTTTGTAAAGCACTTTCTAATCCTTCAGCAAGAGAGGAACAATCAGAAGAGGGCACCAGTAGCATCTCTACATGTAACTATGTTGCTCAACACCACTTCTTAAAAGACTACTGTTTTCATTTGCTTACATTTTCCCACAGTGTGTGCACAGAAATTTTTCATGCTCAGTGTTTGCCTCAGACTGATTTTTAAAGAGTAATCATCAGCTAAAACAGTTCAGCTACCACCAAGACTAAGGCCTAAAGAAAAAACCTTTTTGCATAAATTAAAAAAAAAAATAAAAAATCCCAGCTGTCAGTCTTTCCTTTCTATTCTAATCCTAAAAGGTCACAGTAAACACCGATCCACACAGGTTGACTCACAACTAAAATCTCCAAAGATGCTAAAAGAATGAGTACTCTTGATTTCCACAGGTGACTTAACTGCACACGCACTGTCCTACAGGGACCCCAAGGGGTTCAGAAGACAGTTCCTTTTAATAATCATTCATTAGTTTGGCTGAACATTGAACTGGGCCGACAGAACCTGCATCTCTACAACAAGACTTCTGGAATAAGAAAGAAATACCAAATTCAAAAAGATGGGGGGAAATAGCCAAACCAAAGGAACAGGAGAAGTAATAGATTTGAAGAGCAATACTGGCAAAGTTGTCAGAAGACCAGGACTCAGGTCTGAGGATAGACATAAGGTCAGAAATAACTTGGCTAGGAGGAACCATTGCAGTAAGGAGCTGGGGAGTTGCCAAGTAAGGGCAGACCAAAGAGAAGGGACAAGAAGCAGAAGGAGGAAAACCAAGGGGAGCAGCCTAAACTGGTGCAAGGAAGCTTGAAACCAGCTTGGGGAATGGGAGAGATACTGGACACAGCCTTCCAGGCCAGTACCAACTAGCTTGGGCGTTTAACTCAAGACACCCATGATTTCACTTTGGAAGTATACAGTCTTTTACATAATACATGCAGAAATAACTGGGAGGGCTTAGCAGTTCTGTAAAACTGAAACTAGACATAAATCAGGCACCCAGAAACTGAGAAATACTGTACTGACCAACAGCAAAAGGAACATTTTCAGAGATTTGCCTTGCACCACACAGAATCTCTGGGGAGTGGTAGGGTTGTGTCACAGACCTCTGGAAGGATGCAGTTCTCAATTAAAAAACAACTGTGTCCTCCTTTTCCTTTAATCCCCTGCTTTGACTGCTGTATGACTTCCAATTTCTTCACCAAATAAAGCTGTCACACTCATTGATGTCCTTTACTAAACAGTTCATCCCCAGATTAGGCCCCTCCTGTGCATTAAATACAACAGAGAAAAGTAGATCATCTAACTAAAGATTTAGCATAATTGGAATCCACCGGCCAAACTGTGGTTACATGCATTGCTCTTTTAAGACAGCTATTTTGACAGCAGCGTATGTCATTTGTCATTTAAAATGCTGATTTCACGCCTATAACTGCTTGTTTGTATGGAGTTGCTTTTCAGTCAGTACGGAATCAACAGTGCCAGACACTTCCCCCAATCCCAGAAACTATGATGGAGGACCCACCCACACTCTGGGAGCAAAAGTTATGATCACTAGAAGACCTGAAGGACCACGTTCATCCATATATGTAGAAGGATGAGACTGGACAGAAGAGCAAGTTCATGAGTCCAGAGAGAGTTAAGTGTCACAGGACAAGAACCTTCCAGCTTCCAGCTGTGACACCAGCCTTTAAACACTGATAAATATGTGACTTTTCTCCTGATATTGTTATCCATTGGTCTCATATTAATTATTGCTGTATCTGTCTGTGTGATACTGCACAATTTTGAACTTTGAAACGTGACCCATAAAAATTGGAAAGGATAAGATACCTATGATATAATTCCCTTGTGCAGATAACATTCATATTCGCAAAGCACCTGAAAAATGCTCTACAGAATTCTGGACCTGGACACGAAGACTTATCTCAGATTTTACATTTTATACGTAGCATCTTCCACAAAAAAATACCTGATCATGTTTTTTTTTTTAAACCAAATGCTGTAATGTTCGGTAAATTTTGATATTTACTGAACTGTTATCAGAACAAAGAATGCACTAATACTTACTGATTTATGGTAAAAATATAACAGAAAAATGGCCCAAAGAGCTTGACTAGTAGCTCTGATGACTGAAGATATCACCACTCTGCTGTTCAGGTTTACAGCCTCCCAAGCAAAGTCAATGGACCAGATCAAGTGAACACTCTTCAGAAATGTCAAACCAACAGTTCAAATTAAGCCACTGAACTTTGCACTGAAGTTGTTGAAGCGTAGGGACACATTTCCTTCCACCTGCCATATTGTGGGAGGCAGTAATTTCCAGCCTAATGAATGTAAAAAGTAGCTACCGTATCAAAAGAATTATTGGTGGCAAGACAAAATGCAGGTGGGCAAAGGGAAAAAATAAAAAAATAAAAATCTTTAGAGTGTATATCAATACCTACTTTATTCTGAGCAACACCGAAAAAAACCCCCACAAGTTGCTTTTTGAAGGAGCACTACAAAAAATTAGAGGCTTAAAAAACTATGAAAAACTATGCCTTTAACACTGGTCATCACACAGAAAATGTAGAAAAAAAGCTGGAAAAATGCCAGGGAAGAGTCCAAGCAGGCAAGTATTTTTAAGATGGCTTATAAAAAGCTATTTATTTCTGAAGTCTTATTACAACTCCTAAAGACTGGACAATTCTTGAAAAATTCTCAAGTCTGAATCCAAGCTTCAGACTGCCAAGGGTTAAGACCTGAAGCAGGCACAAACCAGAATTATAGAAAGGTGCTATGCTTAACCTTAGGAATAAACCCTGCACTGCACTTTCCCCAACATAAGAGATTTTATAACAGAGAATCAGTGGAAGAACAAATTCTCAGCAAGTCTCGTACCCTCTGTGCCTCCACTGCCAGCCACAATTTCCACCTTAGCAACTTGTTCTACTCATGACACAGAGAAATTCCAGGCATCAAATTCTTCCTAATCACATTTCATTTTGCTGGAAGGAAGTTACAGAAACCTCAGTGACGCAACCAAGTAAAGCCAGGTAAAGCAGTTATTCAAGCACAGAATTAATGTGCACTGCTTTGCCTTGTATAAACTGAGCATGTGCAGAGGCATTTGCCAGCACTGATTTTAGCTGCAGAATTCTATACAGTTTGCGACAGTGCAGTAAAGGTACATTAGCTATAAACAGCCCCAAGGAACTGAGGTGTGCTGTTTCCAAAGACTGGCAACATCAATAAATACATCCTTCCTATAATTAGTCATATGGTAGAAAGAATGTTTATGCTTCCAAAATTTTAGATGGAGGGTAAAATATATTATTTTCTTAAGCAAGACTGAAATAACTGTGCTTGTGAGAGCAGATATGACCTCAGTTTCTTCAAGCATCTAGCACTGGGAGTTAGCAGCACACCTCTGACTGCAGGTTCTCATCCAGAGTGGCACAGCCCCACTCGCTTCCCATATGCTCAGGTTCAGGATGCATCTGGCCAGGGAAGACCAGCTCTAAAGCCTAGACCCTGCTTTTGCATCCTCCCCAAGCACACCCCAGCTGGAGTCACAGGTTTGGAGCACCTCCAGTTTTTTTTTCCAAAACAACAACTCTGAAGTGCTCCACCGGCAAATGCTATGAAACATTGATGAGAAGGACACTCATTTTACTATCACTGTCTCTCCTCTTTCCCATGCTGTCTTCTTCTCCATGCTCTTTCACTTCACTTCCCCCCTCCATATTCACAGTCCTTTTTTCCCATGCTACTCACTTTCACCTTCCTCTGTTACCTCCTTCACAAAATCCATTCTGTATGCAACAAACTGGAAGAACACAGCTGTAATTTAGAGAGCATCACATCTCGCACAACAGGCTTCTCTATCAGCATGCCACAGCAGTAGAAGCACAAATAAGATGCAGGCATTTGTGAGATATACAAGAACATCAAAGAGCTTATACTTTCATGAATGGGTCAGGTCTACATGTAACAACCCTGGAACGTCACTGTCTTTTTGAAAATATTCTGCTGGTTTCATACAAGCTCTTGGCAATATCTCGCTGCTGTATGTAATGAGTACTTTTGGTGGATATAGACACACATTCACAAAGCTCTCTTGCAGAGAAATCCCTGGTCATGTACTACAAACTGCACAGCAAGTCTCCTCCACCTAAGATCAAGATCTCAACTTGCCTGAAGATTAGGGGGAAACTACATTACTCTGTAGTATTTCATCAAGACGGTTTTAGCTAAATTAGGATGGTACCTCACAATTTCCAAATTTACTATTTATTGCATGTTTGGTAATCATATCATAAACTCAAGAATTACCCATTCAGTGGAAGCAAAATGGTGCAGAAATAGCCTTCTTGCAGAGTGAATACACTTTACTGCAGCTTTCAAATGCTGCTTTCGAGAAGCACTAATGTATTTCTGTAGCACTGGCACCTGTCTTTCCTCTGCGAGGGACAGGGAAGTGGCTGAACTAACGGGCTGACAGAAGCAGAAGCACACTGTCCACCTGTGTTGGCTGATGCAACATCATTTACCCCAGTTTCCAAAACAGGGACAATACAGCAGTAACTGCCAGGGAAGCTTAGGGAGATTGCCATCCATTATCTCCTGTACACCTCCCTTACCATGTACCACACAAACCACAAAGACTAGCTATGACCCCACCACTCCCCCATGCAGTCAAGACACGCCCTCCTCTCAGTAATGTCCTTCATCTACAAACTTTAGCTTCCCTTTCAGTAAGCAAAGCACTACAGAGAACAGAATGCGGGAAGCAAAGAAAGCAGGGCAGAGGGAAGTGGCTGTGAAGCAGGAAAGGGAAATTTCTCCCTCTATGCGAAAACCAGAACAATCAACTTCATCTGTAGTAAAGAGCTTATCAGATTAGGTAAAGCAGCAATAGGTGTGATTTAAACACATTTGAGGCTATGTCTATGTGTCCAACAGATGTGGATGAAGTAGATACACCCTAAAGCTTTCTTCTTCCAAGGTCAACAACATTTTCCAATGTTTCTGCAAAGGATATCTGTTTGAGATTTAGGTAGATAATCCAACAATGGAGAGGAAATTCAGTTTGTCAGAAAGAAACAGGAAGGGAAGTGACAAGCAGAAGCAAAATGCACATAAGACAGAGCTCTGGGCTATGCTGCCTGCGTTATTTGATCTCCCATCTGTATTCAAGGGCAACAGGTAGAGGTTTCAAAGTTCATCTCCAAGCAAGGCAATTGCTCTCCACATCCAGACAAGAAATGGGGAAGTTTTTCCAACAAGGTCATCTACAAAGGGTGCCCAAGAGGTATTTTTATATTCTCATGGTGCATCTTATGCACCAGCAATTAGGCAATTAAAATTTACTGTGGCAGAGCACATGCCAGGAGTCTGAATTAAAACACAAGAAGTAAACAAGAACCGAAAGGGGATCCTTGGCCTTCTCATTTTCCTTCCTAATTCTAGTACAATAATACAGAGACTGAGGAACCAGAGCAGATAGGAAACAGAGCAGCCATTTCTCCTGGGAGTCAATTTACATGGAAAATTTCCATTTAATACAGCATCTGTGCAACCACACTGGACTGGAACACGTCTACAAGATGGCTGAGGATATCCAGCCTTCAATGTATCTGAGATCTCAAGACTGAAAACTCCACTACCTGAGAAGGGGTACAGCCTTTTGTCTCAGCTGACAGCAAGTGAGACAGATGTAAATAAGTTTCTGCAGAGGTGTGATCACTGTCTTCAGTAATGGAGCCAAACACCCTCTGAAGATCATATGGCTGTTGAGCCACACTTTGGCAGGGTTCGTTTCTCCATGGGTCCCTGCAAGCTACCACCCACTACAGATTAAGTTAAAATTAGCTCATTAAAAATAAATTAGATCATAGGCAAAGTTGTCACATATCTAGAAAACTGCATACAGCCTAGATACAGATAATTGAAATTGCCCTAAAATAATGATTTGCTAGTAACTTGGTGTTGCAGCAGGGAGCCATGAAAGAGGTCACATCCACCTCAAAGTTTGGAAAGTGCCAGAACTTCTAAATTTAAGAACACCTGAACATCAAGCTCTTGCCAAAAATATGTATGCTCTCCACGCCATTTGCTCCCACCTAACATTTGCATGGAAAGTCAGAGAGACTTGTGAATAAACTGGCAAGGCACTGCATTCTTGGAGCTCCTAGAAGCAAAGTAGCCTGCTGAATTAAAGGCTTCAGAAGCAGGAGAAAGAAACTTAGTAAGGGTTGTTTTTTTTTAATTAAGAGCCTTTGAAAAAAGCAGTAGCAAATAGCGGCTCTGCAAGGGGAAACAAATTACCTTGTTTGCAGCACAAGAGGGTTCTTGCTTTAGAGTTTGAGGACAGGCACAGAGATGAGTGTCGCCTGGGAAGGGATCTGGTGAAGCCCTCCCAGCTGGCTCTCTGGTGCCAGCCCAGGCAGGCTCAGCATCAGAGGCCTCTGCAGACACAACCACATCGGCCTGCCGGTGCTCAGCTCCTGCCCACACCGTGCCACCCTGGCAGGAGCCCCTGTGCCCCCTCCGCGGCCCATGCCGGGCTGTGACCAGCACACAGTGACCTCCCCCACGGTGTGGGGTACTGTGAGCCACGGGGACAGAGCTTCGGGCTCACCCCCACTGCGCTCCGACAAAGCCACTCCACACGGGTGATGGTGCATCAGCACCGCAAAGGCACTGCTAACACATCTCACAGCCCTGTCCCAGCTTAATAAACGGGCGAAAAATCCGGAATATGCACTAAACTAAACACACAGTCTGCTTCCTTTTAAGGCTTCTCCACATGGGAAGGGGACCACGGAAGCCGGTCTGGAATAAATTAGGGGAGGTTCAACACCACCCTTGCATCGGACGCCTCGCTGCTCACACGGATGGGCCGGGCAGCGGCACCGAGCCCGGGGGGACGGATCCCCCACTACAGGAGGGACAGACCCCCCAGCCCAGGAGGGACGGCCATCCCAGCCCCAGGAGGGACGGCCATCCCAGCCCCAGGAGGGACGGCCATCCCAGCCCCAG
>JAWWTY010000001.1:87445797-87523022 GCA_035222235.1 Margarornis squamiger
CAGCCCTCAGCCCTCAGCCCTCAGCCCTCAGCCCTCAGCCCGGCCCGGCCCTCAGCCCGGCCCAGCCCTCAGCCCTCAGCCCTCAGCCCGGCCCGGCCCTCAGCCCGGCCCGGCCCTCAGCCCGGCCCGGCCCTCAGCCCGGCCCAGCCCTCAGCCCGGCCCGGCCCTCAGCCCGCAGTGACGGCGCCCGCCCCGGCCCGGCCCGGCCCGGCCCGGCCCTGCCCGGCCCGGGGAGGGATCGGGAGCGGCCTCCTGTGGGGAGGGATTGGCACTGCCTCTCCGTCGGGAGGGATCGGGACCCCCTCAGGGTGCCCTCTCCGGCCAGCTCCGGCACCAAAGGGTCCAAAAGCCACAGGAATTAGGGTTCTCTTGTATCTTCATCTGAAACGGGGATTTTGAGAAAGGAATTGTCACAGGTCTGCAAAATACCTATATCACAGCCGTGTTTGAGCCAGATAATTTGAAGCAACAATCCAGACTTCTCTAGTAAAAAATGGCGGAATCACAGAATGAATAGGTTGGGAAAGACCCCTAAGGCCATCGAGTTAACCGATGACTGAACATCACCCTGCGAACTAGACCATGGCACTCCCTACGTGCCATGTCCAGTGTTCCCTTAAACACCTCCAGGGACGGTGACTCCACCACCTCCCCGGGCAGCCCATTCCAGTACACAGCTACCCGTGCTGTGAAGAAATTCTTCCTAAAGTCCACCCCAAAGCTTCCCTGGCACACCTGACGACTATGTGTTCTCATCCTGTCGCTGGTTGCCTGGGAGAAGAGCCCAATCTCCACTCCTTTCAGGTAGTTGCAGAGAGCCTCCTTTTCTCCAGGCTAAACAGCCCCAGTTCCTTCAGCCACTCCTCACAGGCCTTGCGCTCCAGACCCTTCATCAGCTCCACTGCCCTTCCCTAGACCCACTCCAGCACCTCGGTGTCCTTCCTGAATCGAGGGGCCCAGAACTGGACATGTACTCGAGCTATGGCCAGAGCACTGCTGAGTACAGGGGAAGAATCACTTCCCTGGTCCTGCTGGCCACAGTATTTCTGATACGTGCCAGCAGGTTTCTTCCATCCATCCTTACTGTCCACACTCAAAGTTGCTTGTTGACTGTCTCACCCAGTTGCATTTGTTGAACTGCTGGGTATCTAGAGCCTGGGCTCCATTTCTTAACCAATTTCTGTAGCACACTGCTATTAATGAGGGGTTTAACATGCTCAAGCAGTGCTAAGTGTTATTTGAAAGAAGATAGGAAGAGGTCACAGTCCAGCTCTGGCTCATTCTATAATTTTAACACGGTGCACAAAAGCCAAGGAGAAGACAGGTTATTCAGAAGCTACCCTGTGGGAACTCCCAGGAGGCATGCGAGGCGCTCCTGCACACAGGAACCATGCTGAAGTGAGGAATTACTGAGACACACACAGACACACTTGTCTGGATGCCTCCAGCCAACTGTGCGTGACCTGCACAGGACTGCTGCCAAGCACCAGCTGAGCCGGTTCCAACACCACTCTAGTGTAAGAATTCTAATTTGCCTATTGCAGCTCCCTCATGCTGGAAGCTGCCAGCTCAAGTCCTCAATACGATCTGAATTTGGATAGAGAAGCCAGGGGACATAGCTTGAATTTTTCGTTTTTCTTTCCACGTGTCACTGGTGAAATTCTATGAAAGCGCTTCCTGCTTCAAAATAGCACAGAACTTACAGACAAGAGGTGTTTTCAATGCCTAGTCAAACATACGTGATTGTTAACATTTACCTTTGGTCATAGTTTAGCACAAAGCTCATGAACCCTGCCAGGATTTTTAACCAAAAAAAGACAGAAAATAAGAGCTCCTCTGCATACCATGCAAACTTAAAGCCATCTTCTCATAAAAATATCAAATGCACTTGTCAATAACAGGCTAGAAAGCAAATAGCCATTATGACTAGCACACTTTTAAATAGAGAGCTCAACAGCATTAAGAAGTAAAAACTATTTTAGTTTATTTACAGCTGACGACATTTTTGATCATCATCAACCAAAATACCACCTTTTTGAACAGCAGGTCTGGACAACTCCCACCAAGGATTCTGGAAGAACAATGTTTACTACTGATGATCTCTTAGCACTAGGGAATCAAAACAGCACTAAAACCCAAGGCACCAGAGAGCACTTGTGTCACACCGGCATTGAAGGAGGATGACAATGTTATTTGTAGACAGAGCAGTCTGAATCACCCAGGGCAAAATACAAGAAAAAAACAGCAGGGCAGGAATGAATAGGCTACAGAAGCTGTTCACTTACCTAATTTTTTTGTAAGATTATGTTTTCTTAATCAATCTGTAAGTAACAAATCTCACAGGCTAATTGTCAGAGAAGAATTGTATTCAAGTAGAGGTACTTGGAAAGCTGCTCTGGGACCATTACCAGGTTTAAGACTATTTCACATTTTCTTCAAAGATGTGTAAGCACATATAAACTCACTGCCAGTTACATTTGTGGACAACCCAACAGCTGACACTATGGTGAACAAAAGAAATGGGACATAACATAAGAGTTCTGGCAAACTTACTATTAAATAGCCAAATCTCAGGCTATAAATCCAGGAAAAGAAGCTGTACCTTGGGAAAACAAGCCATACAGTGGGAAAAGATCAGAGTGAAAAACCACTGACTCTCAAAAAGGCACCATAATGACAAGGAACTGAAACACAAGATCCCAACTTAACACTTTGATAAAATGTCACATTCACCTTGGAAGCACAATCCACAGAAAGCAGGGATTTCACTGGTATATAGACCCAATGAAAAAAACTGTAACAGGGACTTATCTCCTTCTTAAAAGAAGATTACAAATCTGTGAAGGGCCTAAGAAAGACAGGCATAACATAAGATTTTAGGAAATCAATCCATACATTTCATTGAGAAATATTAAAAGCACACTTTTTTCTTACTTTCAAATGCGTCACTGCAGGAAAATGTAAGATACTGACCTCTTTTGTAGAGCCATCCTCTCTTCTCTTCCCCTAAGTGAAAGCTGAAGTCAAATTCTAGTCACAAGACAGACATGCACTTTCAACACAGGGCTTACTAGCTATTGAAATATACCACCAAAAGAAAACATAATTTGATTTTATGCTCTTTTCAAGAGCCAGTGCCTTTCCCTGACACAAAATCTTTCATAGGTCAGACTAGATAAAGGGTGTCAAACTCTTACCTTAACGGCTAACATAAAACAGGAAGGGACCTCAGTGTCCAGTCTCAGCTGATAAAGCACTTTATTGCAGTTTCTGCCTTTATACTGAACAATACAAAATATTACACATCAATCCCCTCAGCACACTATTCACCCTCTTCTTCCTCAGTTTGTCAATGATGCAACGACTTGTAACAGGTTTCTTCCCACACAGATTTCCAGAAAGTATCCTGCTATGCCCATTAGAGAGGTATGGCTGACACAGAATCAAAAGCTTACGACAAGCAATAGCTAACAAATATCAGACCTCTGTGACCTACATAGCAGAGACACTTCAAACTTCCCCCACCAAAAAAAATATCAAAAATTCCTATCATAAATTGACTTAGAAAAAGTTTATATTCTTCAGCCTTCATGATAATGAAGGACAACACAATTCTACAGTAGCACAGTTCATCATTAGAATTTATGAATTACAAGCCAATTTCTGTATCTGCTATTTTTCCAGATCTCCTTTTAAAGTAATAGTAGTCATATTGCAAATTTGGGATATCTTAAGTTACAGAGATTCCCTAGTATCATTTACTCTGTTATTAAAGATCTTTAGGAGAACTACTTCCTTCCAATTTTGCTGCAGCCCATTAGTACCTGCAGGTCAAAAAAGAATGTGGCACATGAAACCTTCCATCAAGGTAAACAAACCTCAGCTTGACATAAAAACATAATTTCAATGTTTATCTACTAAAATACAATATTACTTAAAATATATCACCTGCTACTGGCATAATTAGGTAGCTATTAAAATGCTAATCTTGTTGCTTTTTCCCCTTTCAGTGTTTAAGGACATAATGAACCTACTGTAAATCCTGAAAATAAAGCACAGGCCACTTCAAGAAGATGCTCTCTGTGTTTATAGAATTTCCTTCCTACAGAGTGTCAACCAAGTCATTGGGGAGTGTTCCTCTTACAGAAATAGCTGGTTAAGGATTTTCTGAAGGTATTTCCAATAAAATCATGTCAGAGAGAAAATGCAGCACGCACATTTGGAAAAAGTGAGAAATGATCATAAGGTTTCTGGTTGCTATTCTGTCAACTGCAGTTTAAGACTGGAATTAAACTGTTGTGCTCTTCTTCAGCTTTAGATGATGAGACACATATTTAGAATAAATACACATATTCCAAATGACCACATGTCAAGTGCTAGGGCAGCATCAGTACTTGTGAAATGCATCATGTCAACAAAGCTGCTACAGTTCTGTATTTCTAAGTTTTCCAATCACAGGCTTAAACAACAGATACTGCTTACCACCTACATTCTGTGGCTGCATTTTTAGATTATTTCAGCTTAATGCTCTTCTTATGAGCAGAAGGTGCTACCACTGAAAAAATAATATTATTTTAAAAGTCTGCTTTGAAAAGAAGCATCTCACCCAACCTGCTACTCTCCAGAAACTTAAAAGTGAAGAGAAAATACACAATCACTTTCTTATGCCACCCAGTGAATAATGAAGGCCTTTGTAATATAAACTCACACCTTCTGGAAGCAGAAACGTTTTCAAATATGAGGTTTTCTAAGCTTTGTCTTTCCTTTTGGGAGGCATAACAGAAGTAATAAATGCATGATACTTGTTAAACACCAAAATGCCAACCCCTTTCACTCATTTCAACATATGTACACATGGGCCTTCATTAAACAGACCCACATGCTTATCACTTCATACTAACTTGAAAGAGCAGAGTTAATGATGACCTAAAGAATTTTCAGAGTAAATGACTATGGTATATTAGTGCAGTTCTGCAATATATGTTTACAGCTATGTAAATACAAACATTTGCAGGATTTTTACAAACTGTGTCCTGTATTTATTCAATATGAATTATTAGCACGGCATATATTTGTGATTCTAAACCCAGTATGAGCCTTTTGGCACCATGTCAACCATTTGTCCTCAGCAATCCAATTTCACGAATTTGAATACATTGCATGCTCCATCTTGCAAAATCTACCACTGCATAGAAATGTGCACCTTTTTAGTAAAAGCTAGTAGTGTACCACAAGGCATGAGAGAAAAATATCAATATATTTAAATAAAAACATTTTCTGTATTAGGAAAAAAGTTGGAATCAAGTCTATAGTACCTAGGGCTTCCCATTAACGAAACAAATTATTTTCCCCACAAGAAACATTAATATCTCTCAAGCAGGACAGTGCTCCAAGACCCGAGACAATTACACAGTTATCAAATTTTAAACGGAGTATTATGTTACACAATACTGGAATTGAACAATAATATTCTCTTGAGCAAATCAGTATTTTGATACATACAGGTATTTTTATATTGTCCTAAGTAGTTAGTGAACCAGTAGGAAGTTTTTACACTAACATTCTAGTGGCTCAAATAATACGCATATTCTGTTAATTATTAAATCCTTAAATGTCCAATAGAAAACACTGCATTTCACACTGCCAATTACTAAATACAACTCTAATTAGCTATCTGTCTATGATCTGTTATCTGTCTGCTCCTTTCCAAAAGGAGTTCCTGCAGCACCATTGGGTGAGGTTTAGTGATTTATGGCCAAGAAAGGAACATAGATCACCTGAACCATCAAGCCTACAGACCCTTGCAGCAGGCAGACCATGGCAGAGTCCTTGATTACCAAAACCACACACCATTCCCACTTTTCTCTCTAACTGACATTTAAATATCTGCCACGTGGCTTTTTATTTATTTTACTCTCTTTTTCAGGCTTTTTTTCTTCCCCATGGAGAAGAAGGCTTATGAGTAATACTTTGAAATTAGAGTGCTAAGTTAAGAATATTCTTATAAACATCAATTTATCATGTTAGTGTATGAAAAGAGATAATATGGTAACTAGACTGTGGAAAACAAAGAAACAAAGAATGTTTACAGCACTTGAAGAAATGAACTAGCTTCCACATAATCAACAGAACACAAAAATGTGAAATCAATGTTGATTTATAATTGCAAAAATAAGTCCTACACATACAAGGAATATAAACATTATTTGATCACAGAACAGTTGCTTAAGACAGACAGAATTAAATAATCAACATGCACTCATTCACTTCTACAAACAGTAAATGTTGCATGCATCTGTTCAGACTAACTGTAAATAAGACACTTGGCTGTAAGCTTCAGCCAAGAAAAGAAGTTACTATGACTGTCTTCCCTCTCATTATTTCCTAATCTTGTTTCTAATCATCTTGTCTGAAGTTATTTGAGTTTCTACCAGTGAGAGTTACACAGCTATTTATTTCTCAAAGGCTTGTAAAACACAGGGAATGAGGCAGAGATACTGAAGGAAGAGAAAAGAAATATTCCTCTGGAAAAAATGTTCTTAATCAGAACCAGTTAATACTGACCACTGTCACAGTTTAAGCACTGTTACACCCCATAAATCCCATTTCATTACCAGTGTGGGATTGAAAAGTATCACCACTCTCATCTATTAGCGCGGGTTTATTGGGTAGCAAACCTACTGGAGAAGAAGCAGCTTGCACACACATTTTAGAACATTGGTCAACTCCTCATCTCTGAAAACAGTTCTGTCCTGGGGTATCCTGTGGGATACCAGTCTGCTAAGGAAACTCTTCCTCAACACATCGAGTGAACTCCCAGTTCTGCATCTTCTGTTATTTGTAATAGTAAAACATGACCAGAGTTTACAGTAAAGTCGCAAATGACAACTTCACTTCAAAACAGAATGATAACTTCTGCAGCTTATTATGGATTTCACATATTTTATTTCAAGTATATGACAAGTAGTCATTTTGGCCACAACTTGCAGCTTTAGACCTGCCTTCCTTTTAACATTTAAATGCACATCCAGGTCACTCTATTGGAATACTCAGGAGTAGGTACCTTCCACGAAAACCGTGCATGAAAGGATGTAGTGGGAACAATCTTCTTACTTTAGTCTCTGTTCTGTGTAAAGCGCTGATGAACCCCGAATTCCCATGGCTAGGTCTCTTGATGAAGACTTCAGTATCCCTTCCTTCCTCTGAATCTTGCCCTGGTATCCAACTGAAAATTGTTAAATCAATATATTAAAAGCAGGTTATGTCACAAAAGAAATATTTTACGGTGATTGTGCTATCTTAGCACTTTGTAACAGAACAAAGGCCACAATAAAGCAGAAGGCACTGTAAAGAAAACTAGTGATGCAGGCAACAAGCAACAGGGTGGTTCTGGTGAAAGAGACATTATCTTAAATCTCACACAAAATTAAAATTAGGTGATAAGCATCCTGTGCATTCTGAAACAGAAGAACAACACAAATGGCAAGAGCAGCATAGTAGAATGGCAAGGAACACACGAAAACAAGTGTAAGTCTGCTTTAATCAGTTTCTCCAAATGTAACTGATAAAATGAAGGAGGAAAAATTCAGATTTGGTTAAAGTGGGAGTCATTGCAAATATCCATGAGGAGAGGGATAACTTAAATACAAGAAGTTTATGGAAAAAATAGAAATAAGTAAAAACTGAAGTAATGTTCAGCTTGTAAAATCTGCAAGTTCATTCTTGGCAGTTACAAAAAACCCCACACTCAATGGAAGGCTGAAGATGACAGTAAAGTTAAAATAAAAGCTAGAGTGCAGTATTTACAGAAGCTAAATTGCAAGTTCTTTCCCAATGCAGCAGAAAAACATACTTTGATCTTGGGAGAATTCTTCTGAATTTAGATAGTCAGTCTTGAAGATGGCAGCGGCAGAGTGCAAATCAGCCATATTCAGATAATAGATCAAGGAGGTTTCTTTTAACTCCATTAACTAACCCTCTTCCAGAATTCAGAACCACAGCAAAATGTGTAAAGAGCTTGACTACACAATGACACAGCTTACCCAATAAGCATTTTCCAGTTTAAATCCTTTCCCTACTTAAATATCTAAAGTTACTAAAGCTTACTCCTCTGATAAGATGTTCTATTTCCTTACAAAGAAAATAGAATCTAGGGAAAATCCCTAATCGGTTTAGAACATTGTAAATTGTATCTGCATCTACCATCTAACTTGGTTTAGGATGCTCTTTAAGCCTCACTATTACAAGTAACAAATTTGGCAGGGCACAATTACTGAAATTTACAGAGTTAACAAGACAAGAAAAAAAACATTGCTCATCAGCCTTAGAATTTGGGACAATTAAATAGAATAATCTAAGAGGTCTCTCCCACATGACTGGAGACACTGATAGAAACTAGATAGAAATTTAAGTTTCTTAAGAGTCTCTTAACAATCCAGATAAAAATACAGGCACATCACCTGTATATATTGCTACTGCAGCATCATACAGGCATTTCAAACATTTAATACACAGCATTTTTCCCGTCTGCAGCAATAATAATTTGTCACTTTATGGATTAGTAAAGTTCATGTAGGAGAGGTACAAAAAGCTGCTATAATTAACACAAAAAAAAAATTTATGTACCATTTCAGCTGTGGCCTCTTCATTATGCATCACATCAGCTAAAAATAAAAATGAGCCCTGTGCTACTCATGCTTAGGAAGCTTTGATACCATCTTTGCCGCATCTTAATTATTTTTTAAATATCATGGACACACAGGCAAGACATTTCTGGACAAGGAACTCCCATCAAAATAGGGGAAACTTTATTTAGTTACATTTTTAAAAACTTTATCCAGCTACATTTTTGTCAGTATCACATGGGATAGTTTGCTAAACAAAAAACCAAACTGTTTGTTATCGTGAATTCAAGTACTCCAAGAAAATTAATGACTCAATGTGAATTCAATGCAAGGTTCTGTTCCAACAGGGAAAGTATTATTTCATTTAAAGGTTCTCTATACAGATTCTCTTTGAATGACCTTGCAGGCAAAAAAAGTCAATATTTTTATCTTAAAATTACCTGATCTACTGGTAATTTTTTTAAACCAAAGCTCTACTGAAAACAGCAGTAAAAATACCTGTGTCATTTACCTGTGGCATTCTAAGCCTAATTCACTGTAAACATGCTATTTTCCAGTTTTTGATACTCCACAACTTTTTCCTTGACGAGGAAATTATTCTACACGAGGACATCCATACTTTAAATGGGATTCAAAGGCAAGACCTGCCCTGCTTTATGAGCCCAGCTTTACTGAATTCGGGTGGCTTTCCTCCCAAAAGCGTGACCAGGACAGGAGGCCACACTTACCATTGATCTTTTGCACGCAAAGAACGTCACTTGCAGACTCCTGCAGTGTCCTTCCCTCAGGCACTGTTTGGGGCTCTTCTTCTCCTGGGTGAGGAAACACAAAGAATTAAAGCCCTGGGGCGGGATGGGGCGGCGTGGCTGCTGCGGGCGGTGTGGCGCTCACCTGCGGCACTCACCTGCAGCGCGCACTCACCTGCGGCGCTCACTCACCTGCGGCGCGCACTCACCTGCGGTGCTCACCGGCGCGCACTCACCTGCGGCACTCACCTGCGGCACTCACCTGTGGCGCTCACCTGCGGCGCTCGCTCACCTGCGGCGCTCGCTCACCTGCGGCACTCGCTCACCTGCGGCGCTCACTCGCTCACCCACCTGCAGCCCTCCCTCCCTCCCTCGCTCCCCGGCTCACCTGCAGCACGCAGGGGCTCTGCAGCAGGCACTGCCGCAGATCCTCCCGCACGCCGCCGCAGGCTCGCCCGTCCTCCTCCTTGTCCTCGTAGTACTGGGGCATGGCGGGCACCCAGCCCCGGCCCGGCCCGGCCCGGCACACCCAGCCCCGGCCCGGCACACCCAGCCCCGGCCCGGCCCGGCCCGGCACACCCAGCCCCGGCCCGGCCCGGCACACCCAGCCCCGGCCCGGCCCGGCACACCGCGGGGCGGGGCAGGGCCCGGCCCTTCCGCCGGCCGCAGGAAGGGGCGGGGCGGGAAGGGCCGGGACGGGAAAGGCGGCGGGGCCTGCGCGGGGCCGGCACGGAAGGCCGAGGTGCGGGCGGTGGTGACGGCTGTGGTGGTGGCTGTGGTGGCTGTGGCGGTGCCTGTGCCTGTGCCTGTGCCTGTGGTGGTGGTGGCGGGGGCCGGGTCGGCAGGTGAGCCCCTGGGCGCGGAGCGGGGCCGAGTGCGGTGTGTGTCAGCAGCGCCGGCCCGCGGGTCCTGGGAATGTGCGGGGTTAAGGGTCGGGAGGGGCCTTAAAGACCATGGAGTGACAACGCCCGTGCCGCGGGTACAGACACCTTCCCCCAGCCAGCCCTCCATCCAGCTCCCCTCCAGCCCTCATCCTGCCCCCATCCAGCCCCCATCAGCCCGGCTGGGGCACCCACGGCCTCCCTGGGCAGCCTGCCTCGCCACCCACCCAGGAAGGAAGATTTCTTCTTCATATCTAACCTGACCCCCCCGCTCTGTTTATGCCCGTAACTCCTCCTGTCTCTACAGCTCCCCCTCCGGCCTCCCTGTTCCCCCCTCAGGCTCCGTGAGGTCTCCTCACAGCCTTCTGCTCTGCAGGCCGGCCAGCCCCGGCGTTCCCGGCCTGCCTTCCCAGGGAAGGGGCTGCATCCCTGCCCTCTCCTTGCTCAGCAGCCCCCTCCGGACTCCCCCCAGCAATTGTCGTTGTTTACACTCCTGCTCAGCTTTTGCCAGTTCAGCTCTGCACCCACGGTCTGCAGCGCGTGGTTTTATTTGCGGCGCTCATTGCAGGCCAAACCCAACGCATCCTTTGCCATTCTCTTGCAGCAGGATGCTGCCCACCACCCTGGTGAGCTCTCGGAGCCAGGGCAACGGAGCGCTGAGCCCCAGGGATGCTGCGAGGCACACGGCCGGAGCCAAACGATACAAGTACCTGCGGAGGCTCCTCCACTTCCGACAGATGGACTTCGAGTTTGCGCTTTGGCAGATGCTCTACCTGTTCACTTCACCACAGAGGGTTTACAGGAACTTTCACTACAGAAAACAGACGAAGGACCAATGGGCGAGAGACGATCCCGCTTTCCTAGTACTGCTCAGTATCTGGCTCTGCGGTGAGTGCAGGAGAGCACACAGCATAAGGGAAGGTTTAGGGATAAATGCTCATTTTCCCTCTAATAACACACAAAAAAGGGAACAGCCCATATGGATCATATTTTAGTTAAAGCAGAATAGAAAAAAGGGGCCTAGCCTTTTGAAAGTTACAGTGGGAATTAGAAAATATAATAGTCATAACTAAAAATGAGTAGCCTTGAATTGATCTCTGTTGCAACTTATTTTCAAACTATGCAGTTCCCTGTAACTTTACAGACAGTAATAAAACCCCATACCACATAGCAATGCTTTAGTTAAAAAATACTGAATATTGGTTTACCTGAACATTAGGAATAAAATACTGTTTTTACCATAAAGGCCCGACTGAGATTCTGTATATTGCAGAATTACGCTATAAACAAAGCAGCTCATGTAAGTGGCTGAACAGCAGATTCAGTAAGGAGTATGCCAGTTGTCTTTTGTTAAATAGTGTGTTGCTGTTCGCAATAGCAAAACTCTTTAACTGTGAAATAAAACTGGGGATCACCGTGCACGTGGTTTGGGTTAACAAGGAGCTTTTCTAAAACAAAGAATGTTCTATTGTAGCATTGTATGAATTTTTTTTAAAATACTTTGAGGGGAGCAATACAATTGAGCTCAAGTACAGATGAGTGTTCAATCTGGGAGAGGGATTATGCTATGAATAAATTGCATTATATCTAGTTTTTCTGGGGAAAAAATAAGCCGTTGGACTGAAAATCTTGGGGAAAAAATGAAAAGGGAAGTGGAGACTTCATAACAGTATATTCAAAAAAACCCTATCAGTTTAAGATCTTACAGTTTCTTTTCCACAGCTGACTTTAATAGTCTTTTCTTTGCTTTCAGTGTCCACTGTAGGATTTGGATTTGTGCTGGACATGGGTTTTTTTGAAACAATAAAGCTGCTGCTTTGGGTTGTATTCATAGACTGTGTAGGCGTTGGCCTCCTGATTGCAACTCTAATGTGGTAAGTAGTGATTTCTGAAACTGAGTTCAGTATTGCTCTTCAGACATGGAGAATCCTCTGCCTTTTGCAAGACACTTGGTTCTTTGTTTGAGGTAAACTTATAAAGCAAGTATTGACTATAGATTTTGTGCTGTTGTAGTAATTGTTTCAAAATGTTACCATAAAAAAGAACTATTTCTTGCAAAAGGTAAGTCAGAAAGTTTGTATTATGGTGAATATTCCAGCTAGTTCTTTCTTCTTGAGCTGGTTAATAGTCAGCAGTAATGCCAAATAAAGAACATGTTAAAAAAAAAGAAAAAGCTGTTCAGTCATAATAATGAATGAAAAAATTAAGCAATGTAAACCTGAGGATGATTCTGTTTAAGCCCATGCTTTTTGCTAAAGATTTTAGCAAGTGCCATTACAAGGCACATCTGTCTCGTGTGGCAGCTTTGCTGCTTTGGTGGTAGTCGCTGCCAGTTTTATCCTTTAATGTCCAGAGACTTGCAGAATTGGAGAGGCAGGAGCAGGTCAGATTACAACCCAGGCCTCAGCACCATAGATGTGTCCTGCAGCAGTGAGGGAGCCATGAAACAACAGGAAGCTGCTGTTTCTGCACTGCCGCAAGGGGAAGGCACCAAAGAAAGTACTTTTATTTTACCAAGAACTTAAGAAAGCAGCGGCATTTAGAAGAGATTTTAGTGATGGAGTTGACATTTTAAACTGATGGTGATTGGAAAAGGGATAAATTCCTTTCAAACAGTAGCCTTGGGAACTCCTGCTCATAACTGCAAAACTGAGGATGAGGCACATACAAGAACTGTAGCTGATAGATGAAAGGTCCATCTGACCTGTGCTCCTGTCCGGGACAGCAACCCATAAATTGCTTTGGGAAGAGCTAATAGTAATGCTCCCTGCTCCCAGCCTGCCGTTCTCTAGCAATTTGTGCCTCTGGGTACAGTCTCCTGAACCAGGAAGGCTTCAGCATCTGATTTTCCTCTGTCTTTTAAAAAGTCAGCTTCCTGCAAGCCTCAATACTAGTCATCTGGCTCCAGTTTGGTTCAAGTTCCTTCTTCCAGTGCAGGTTCACCGGTTTTTCCAAAAGCTCTCTCCATTCCTGAGTCTTAAAGCCCTTCTTGTCTCATCTCATCTCACCTCACCTCCAGGCTCTGCCCCTTTCTGACTCTGCCTTTGGCACAGAGCATGTCAGAGGAAGCTTCCTTGAAAACTCTGGTCTCTTATTTCTGAGCATGTATTGACTTCTTGTTCCTCTTCTAAATGGAATAAATTTTCTGATGGCAGCAGAACTTAAGCTGAAAGCACAGTCTTGAGGCTCATTCCGTAGCCTCTAACACCAGGCAGTGCACTTTCCATTTGCACTTCTTTTCTGTAAGAATGGGCTCATGTTAAGGGCATTGTCCAGCCCTCCTCCTGTCCTTGCAGTGCACCGGTTCTGTAGAGATGAAATAAGCCATCTCTGTGTGAGGCCTGCTGATCCTGTACAAGCACCTTACTGAAGTCATCTCCTTGTGTGTACAGAGAGGTGGCAGCTTGTGGCTGCATTGATAAATTGTAGCATTGATTTCTTTACAGAAACATTTTGTTTCTGTATTACCGGCAGTATATTTCAACTGCCTGTTGCACACAGGGGATTGTAATGATAGTTTTAACCAAAACATTTTAATAGTCTGGTCTGCATGATTCTTGCATGTTTTTCTCCCAGAAAGCAGAAATTTTGGGGTGGAGAGTTGGGATCACGTATGACTTACTGTGTCAAACCTATGTTTTATCAGTCAGCTTTGTAGATTCACATTAACAACAGTCTCAAATATCTTTTCATGTAGGTTCATTTCTAATAAGTACTTGGTGAAGCAGCAGAACAGAGACTATGATGTGGAGTGGGGATATGCCTTTGATGTGCATCTGAATGCTTTCTACCCACTTCTAGTCATTTTGCATTTTATCCAGCTGTTCTTCATCAACTGTAAGTAGAATACTTTGAGCTCTCTGCTTCAAAAACGGTGCTTTATCAAAACAGCTGAGAGCAGTTATCTCGTGCAGATGTCATCATATCTGATTCTGTCATTGGCTATTTTGTTGGGAATACATTATGGTTGATTGCCATCGGCTATTACATCTATGTGACATTCCTAGGATACAGTGGTGAGTAGTATCAACTTCTTTTGTATTTGTTTGACTAAAAACAAGAGCATGTTTTCACTCTATTACTTTGATCTTAGTCTGTTAGTCTGTAAAGCAGAGGCTCAGCTGTGTGTTGACGTAATTCTTTCTTTGTGGAAAAAGAAGTTTGATAGAAATTTACCAATCCATATTTCCAGCTGAGTGGACATCTTCACCAAAGAACTTATATTCTCACCGTACCAACTTCCCTTCTTATATTAGGCCTATAGCACCACAACTTGGTTTTCTTCTTCCTCTGTAAATCCACTTTGAGATGTCTGTATTAGATAAAAATTCTTTAATGAGTTTAAGGCCATAGTTGTAGGTAAGGCAGTTTCCCAAGGCATTATGTAGTAACAGAAAGACTAGTAGGGCAGAAATGCCTGAGGAAGCTAGCAGAGCAGAACTATTTTTTCTTGCTGTCTTGCCCCAAGGCCACTCTACAGGAAGCACCTTTTTAAAAGAGCACTACTTTATACTTGCTTCATTGTTGCTTCTGTTTCAGCATTGCCCTTTTTGAAGAACACAGCTATTCTTTTGTATCCATTTGCACTTCTCATCATGCTCTATTTGATCTCACTAGCATGTGGATGGAACTTCACCAAGATGCTTTGCTCCTTCTATAAATACAGAGTGAAATAAACCCAGGACTTCATGTATCCAATGCTTATTTTGTTTTTACCTTAGCCGTTTTTGACAGTAAAGAAAAAACTAAGAACATTTTGTAAATGGTTGTAAATTTCTCTTTATTGTAGATAATTGTGTAAAAAAGTTTGAAGTGTCCTTTTTTTATTAAAATATTTACAACAGTAAACATGTTAGCAATTTTGTTCAAATACTTTCGCAGTACATTCCTAAAAACAAGTTACTTGTACATCTCTGTAGCTTAAATTTAACTGCAACAAGTCTATGTAGCATAACTCTTACTGCAGGTATTTTGCACATACTGGCATAAGCTCTACATTGAGGGGTTTAAGTGACACCAAAAAGCAGTTTTATTGGAGAGTAGTATTGGAATACCTTGCCTTGGGACTGTGAAAGTACGGATCTTAATAGTGTTGCGATGGTAAAGCAACAACTGTCTCTAGATACAGATCTGTCCTCTCCTTGTATGAAAGAACTTGAGAACAGATTTATTTTAGTGACTGCTTCAAATATACATGGACAACTCTGGCACACAGAAGAAACAGTGATGAAAGGCACAATTAACATGACCCATATCAGGTTTCCAAATATAGCAGCAAGTTTTTAAACCCAATCTCTAGCGGTCCAGTGGGTATTATTACATCCACCATTCTGAGTGGCAGGTCAATGAACATGGAAGGAAAGTACAAATTAGTTTGGCTACAACGGTGGGCTCATGGCAATGCCTGTAGCTGTAAAGTCCACAAGGCAGGAGTGTAAACTGACTGTCACAAACAATTACCTTATGGAGAGTGAAGATGACAGCTTTCCAACGTGGTGTTCACTAGGACTCAGTTTCCAAAACAACACAAGAGTAAACTGGTTACAGTAAGACTTAATATTTCAATACTAGAATTTGATCTCTAACGAAAAACTATATATTATCTTAAAATACCAAATATGCTGGCAGTGCATCTTACAGTACTGTGTGTCTCAGCCACTGTTAAGGCTTGAAGAGAATCGTGTTTCCCTCTCAGCAGATGCTGAGCAACGTTCCCCTTTAAACAAGGAAAGCACTGAACAGCTGATCCATGGAAGGCGAAGGATTCCAGTCAGGACCTGCTCCCTCCCTGGCAAACAGCATGAACTCCTGTCCTGCAGGCAGCTGAAGCCTAACTGTACACCTCGTTCCTAACAGGAATCCTAGCACCAGTGATCACCCACTTCAGTTCAACAGTAAAAATTCATATTTAGTGCCCTGTGGTTTGATACCAGTGAAAGACTCAGGGCCTGTGTACCTTCCCTTTAGAGATATCAAAGTTTGCCCCCTTGAAAGAAGGCTTCATCATTCTCAAAATTAAGCTACTTTAACTTCTAGCAGCTCACTGTTTACAGCAGAAATTAGCAAACCCTTTCAGAGACCCCCAAGGTCAGAAAAGTGACACTCTCAAAAGACCAATTCACCAGGTCTCCATGGGGTGTGTGTTTTACATCAGCAATCAATGGTAGCCTGAAAACACCAGTTGTTTTAATAGCTTTTCAGCATTATGCTGGTGATTGTAAAGATGATTTAAAAATACAAGGTTTTTTTTGCCCTAACTATAGTTACTTTTCAGAATGCATCACTCCTAGTAAGAACAAATATAGGACCTCAGGTTGGTGTATTTCAGGGGGACGAGGTCTCTGAAGACTTCATTCTTCTTTTCCCCCACAAGACTAAAATAATACTTTCAAAGTTGAAGGCAAACTACAAATTATTACAATATTTCATCTGGGGCAAGTATTTCCAACAAAATACAGAGATTACTGAAATTAAAATATATTTGAAAAAAAATGAAGGAAACTGTTACACAGTTGTTCAATTTTTCCAAAGACTAATCACACTCTAGCCCATTCAAGGAATTGTATATCACACGGGCAAGGTATAAATTGCTTTGCTCTAAACTGACTCAAGGTATTTAAAAACTGCTTTTGAAACAGCTAGCCAAGTAGCAGTAAGACAGAAGAGTCCAGTCTTTCCTTGGTTCATATGTTTATCTTTGAATTTTTCTAAGCCATCTTTAAGTAGAGAAAAAACAAATATATCTATAGAAATTTTTTCCCTCAATGCAAATACACGGTTGAGATGCCTGCAAAAGTTCAAAGCCTTATACAGTGCTTTAGAAACACTCATTAAGAAAATAAAAAGTGCTAATTTGGGATCACATCCTGTTCACATTATTTACAAAGTTTTCAGTAGGACTACTCACTGAGTGAGCAAAGCAACATTATACTGACAGTCTCGTGTTCCCTTGGTCCCAAGCAATCCTAATCAGCTCAGAAAAGCCTGTGCTCATATCAGCGAGTCTGTTTGGCATCCAGTATAAGAAGTTAATCATTTGCCCAGATAATGAAGGCTTCTGGCAAACCCTTTGGTTTCACAGAAGTTCACTTTTCTGAAGCATTGACAGCATCAGAAGGAGCTGGCAGGATCAGAGATAATGCCATTTATTTTGAAACACTCTCCATTACCGTATAATTGTGGATTCAATGGCCTAGAGGGCATTTTCAGGGCCACAACAAAAATAACTTGAAATTAAATACATGTAAAGAAAAACTCCCCAAAATAATTTAATAGGTTTAAGATCTTTTACAGTAATACTGTCACTTAGGATGCACATGTGCAAGAGACACTGGCCTCTCTGGAGTATAGCCAGTCACAAACGGTGCCTGAGCTAAAGGCTGCTGAGCCAAACTGCCCAAGCACTTCTTTGACCACTTTCACCTGACTCAGGGATTGGAATTTAAAAGACAGAAATCCCAAAATAGCCAGTCTGCAGAAATAATTAGATAGAAAATATTCTCCTGGCTTTTTCTCAACAAAATTTCCAAGCAAATTTGCAGAACTACTTGTACATACCAGCTCTGAATTTACCTGAATGCATGAAATGTAATTTGTGGCACTTTTATTTAAAGAGCATATAAGCTCAGGGACACTGAAACTATTAAAGCAGCCCAAATTTTCAACTCCTGCTAGTACGATGTAATAAAGATGCACCAGTCTTTAGAAAACAAGCCCCATTCTACCAAGCAGTAATTTGTTGTCCTGGAAAAATTTCTTCTCAACATTTTTGAAAACTAAATATACTCTTAACCAGAGTTCTGCAATCAATGTGGTATGGGATCTACGTATTTAAGTATATTAGCAATGAATCATCTTAACTGTTGTGAAACATCAGCAACAGCGATGCTTTGAGGATAAGCACAGAGCTTTCACCAACAAGTGGTACTAGTAAACTTTTGGAGTCTTGGAAAAATGGAAAAGGTCACTGTCAGCAAAAGTAATTATATTAAGAAACCGCAATATCTAACATATTTCTGCAGTCTTAATTGTAATACATAACTCTAGTTTAAATAACTTGCATCATTCATTCACAGACAGAGCTGAGAAGAAAACCTAAATACTTTCTCAGACCTTTGCTAGCTAACGGGTGATAAAAAGCCATTGTGTGTCCGTAATTTGATGGCAGGGCATTATACGGGTGACAAATGGGGCTGTAGCACCACAAAAGGCTAGAGTCACACGCAGGTCAGAGCCTAGTACCCCAGGTTCCTAAATCCAAGAATAAACTCCATTTACGTGGCCAGTGCTTAGCTTATGCCCACAGACTCTATGGGCAACATGAGCTTTCTGAGTAACATTTTATTTACACCACCCGATGTGATCAGAAAAAGTAAACAAGGCCTGCCTAGTAGCTTTCTAACTTGAACTTACACCAGTCAGTCCAAAGGGAAGGTCTTGCCTCTGTGTACAAATCTCGTCTTCCCTGTGTCCCCAGACAACATAGCTAAACCAAGACAGGCTGTAGAAGTAGTTAAGCTCTTCAACTTGAATTGCTGAACTGTCAAAGCTACAACGCCATTTTCCAAGAAGGCAGAAGAAAAGACAGGTTGACTCTCCACCCCAGTGGTGATGGTTTGCAGTGCTGAAGAGTCAGGTTTAGGCTCCTGCTCCTTATAAATGTGTCATGAACGAGAGGCCAAATCTATTAGTGGATTAATGATGGAGGCACAAATTCAAGATTCCTGCTCTAAATCAGGGACCCTGCAACAGGTTTAGTGCATCTGTACCCTGACCACAAAGATCTTAAAGGTCTTTTCCAACTTAAACAATTCTATGATTCTGTGTTGGGAATAGCAGGGTGTTCTTTTTCCCACAAGGAAAACTGTCCAGCTTTTGAGTTGTCAGTTCCAGGAGGCTGGTTCCCAGCCCAGCTGAGAATCCCCCAAGCCAAGGTAGATGCCTCCCGCCAGTGTCAAATCAGGCACTTCTTTCCTATTAAAGGGAGGAATTCCCACCTCTCTTTTTCCTGACCATTTCTGACTAACTGAAATTTTCCCATGCCTGTGTCCTTACACATAAGCACCTAAGCAGAAAGACTATTAAGAGCAGCACCAGCAGCATTAGTACTGCAACAATTCCACTCTGGATATAATCCAAACCATGTTCTGTTCCTGACCGAGTTTCTGATTCATTTAAGATCGCTGTTGTTTCCCTCGAAACGAAAAGGCAGGGTACTAACTTGAGGCCAAATTCAGTTCCTAGTAGAAAGTTAGTGTGAGTTACTACACTCATCAATAAAGAAGTAAAAACTAAAACCTGGTTTTTGAACAAGAGAAGAAAATAAAAATAAACTAAATATGCACTGTAATGTATCCAGAACGAACGCTGCAATAACAGAACTTTTTAAAAGGAGACCTCCATAGATCAAATGTATCTAAGTATTATTCATTCTTTTGATGAAAGGTAATCTCTGTCACTCCAAAACAAAGCTGGAGAATGATTTTTTTTTTCAGTACAGAAAATGAATCTGTTCAGGCTAGGAAATGTTTACAAAGATTTTTAGAAATAACTGTTTGGAATTAAAAAAAAGTCTTCTAAAATGCAATGGATTTGATCTAAAATCACTGCCGATTTAGTACATAATATGAAATAGGACATTTTACGTGCTTTTATGTGACTACAAACTGTACATAGTGGAATTTCATAGCCCCAAAGAATAATGCTCTTCAGAACTCTGTTTATGCCTCTGAACATCATTCAGATTCTGCATACAAAACTACACAATTTAGAAACTTAATCTAGTTTTTTTTTTAAACATGGCAGTATATTTGAAATATGGTATTAATTTATGTTTGCATCTCCAAAGGAAAATGTAGAAAGATAACTTAAACTAGAGAATTCATAAAAAAACTATATCAATTTAAAATTTCACTGCATAAAAATATGTACTTTTCAAATTATTTTAATAAATTAAATATCCCTAACATTTTTAATATATATCCCTGACAGTCTATAAAAGAGGGTTCTTGTTATAGAAAATAAATGGAACTCCGAAAGTACCCCCTTCATAAAACATATATAACAATAATTATATTTTTTCTTCTTCTTCAAGGAATGTAACAATATGTACAACTTCTCTGTATTACTATACTATCAAAATAGTACAGGTTAAGCATAGCAGGGTTCTGTAACCATAGGATGGTAAAGTCACATTAAAGTGGAGGACAACTTGGGCCTCAGACGAACGCTATCAGTGTGGAGCATCAGTTTCTGGATGGATCAGATAAGAAGGGGTAAATACAATCTTCTCATCTACAGTAGTTTTCACAAGAGGTAGAGTTCAAGTGAAAAAGAATGAAATTTGGAGTAAGGTGCATGCTCAGTATTTTCAATTTGTGACTTGCTAAGGATGTCAGATTTTATAGGAAAAGTTTTCAAGGATTCTTTCTTTTCCCTCTAAAGCAGATTTCCACAATCAGTTTGTAATCTTTTTAATGTGAATCTGAAATAGAGAATCAGATAAAATAAGTCATGGTTTAGTGTATTACATTTCTCAGTAATAAGAGGAAGGTATTTTCAGTGTTAGCCACAAGTTTGAGCTTCAAAATACTGACAGAATGAAGAATTTGTATTTTTAAGTGTTTTACCACCTCTTACCTCATTCAGAATTGCCCAAACGGCTGAATTCTGTATCACAGAAAGCCGAAATGACGCAATAGGGTTTAGGCTGGGGTCAACTGTTCCTTCAGCTACACCATTTTCAAACTTCCCTGCAAAAGAAGCAAAAGTATATCCTCGATTCAGTCCTGTTCAACAAACTGAAATACAAAATTTGTGTCCGGAAAAAAGTTTCTGCAGTATCACAATTCACAGGTAAAACCTACTGACTGGTATCATTCCTGAAACAAAAGATGGTGAGCAATTTTGACATCAGACTCAGCTTTGCAGCAGCAAACAATATGAGGCACATCAGAGCACACCAATCTGAACAGGATTACATGTAAGAAGACAAGCTTTGGAACTGTCTAAAGGCATAAGCACCTCAAACTCTGTGAAGATTTTGGCACAGGTATTAATTTAATATCATGGAACTAAACATGAAGTCGTTGGCTCATGTGTTTTCAAGGAGGAGTAAAGACAAGGGATATCATTCAGGTGTAACATATTCCTCTTCAAAGCATCTTCAGTTATATTAGGATGAGTAAGAATCCAGTTTAAAAGCCCAGTTAGAATTACACTTAAAATATATACACAACAATTGTAATTTCATATTGAGACAAAAGCCCCAGGCTTTCATTGTAACAGGGCTGTCCAACCTACGTCCAGCAACTAAATACAAGCCATGAGTAACATTTCTCTTCCCTGACAACCTGTATCCAGGCTCCTTCCCCAAAAGCCACTGGGCTGTGGAAATACCAATCTCATCCTCTGGTGAGACATCTGATTGTCTGTAGAGTTAAAATCCAGGCCAAGCACACAGCCCACACCAAGGCACTTGTGCAGTCACAGGGCAGAAGAGATGATCTTACAGAACCTGGAAATGCCTCTGCTATAATCTAGCTGATAATCCTGGCAGAGAAGTTGGATGTAGCTGCACTACAACTAAGAGTCACAACAGATCTTTGTCTAGTACATCAGTCTCAGAAAAGAAATAGTGGAAACAGTATTAAGTAAAGCCTACAAGTCATGTACCCAAAAATGAATTATCAAAAATCAGGTTTAGGTTTGTTTTGGTTTTAATGAAAACGTCTGTAAGAGTTGCAATAGTAACAATACCCAGTTCTTTCCACTGTTACATACCTATCCTGAAGTAACCATCCTCTAAGCGTTTGTCTTTGGTTTCTTTGCTTAATACCAGTTCTTCATTCTAGAACAACAAAGCATAAATGAGATCACTTGATATATGACTTTGCCAGGGAAAGACAAACATGTACACTTTTCTTATATATTCAGCATCCATCTTTTCTAAGTAATTACAAACGACCCTGGAAATAGTTATTTATAGCCTTAGACAAGCCAACACTGTAAGACAAAAAAAGCAGCAGTGTTCCAGAACAGAACAATATTGGGCTTCAAAGTAGAAAAGCACTTGAAGTGCCCCACGTAACTCACGTGGTAAATGCCACCTGAGCACAGTACTTAGCAGATATGGCACACAAGGTAGAACAAAAACAAAGACAGGATCTTGCCTTCTTTTCCAATGGTTGAAAAGGGGCTTTCTCTCAGGGCAAATTAAACTTAAAGCTTACTTTTTGATCTAAGGCTTTGGGTGAGATGAAAAGCCATCAGAGCAGTGAGGAGAGCATTGCAATTATCACTGCCTCACTGAAAAGGGATGGGGATCAGTAAGTTTTTTTAATAAACACAAAAAATTAAATTGTAAAGTAGAGCTTCAAAAACAGCTTGAAAATTACAACCATAATCACATGATGCAATACTGAAAGACCCACTGTAAGAACTTCCTAGGAATGAACTAAAAATGCTTGACAAAACAGGAGATTAAACCCACAAGCTTTTTTTTTTTTTTTTTTTTTTTTTTTTAATTCCTACTTTGAAGGAAGGCTGCTGAAAAAGTGGTGGGGATTTTTTTGGTTTCCTTTTATTTGGGGGAGTGGGTGTTTTGGTTTTCTTCTGCTGTTGCTGTTGTTGTTTGGGAGTTTTTTCTTAGTATATTGCTTGAGTCCCAGACAAATACAGTCTGGGGGAGTTCTGGTTTCTAAGGTTCAGTTTTTGTTTTTCTGAATGCTGTTAAAGGAGGATCGGGGTTGAAATACCTGAACAGGCTTCTAGCTCTACTGAAGTCCATGGCAGAGAAATAAATCCCTCAGGAGTTGCTGTCCTCGTACAGACAACATTCTCTCCTGTCACCAAAGGCTTAGGAACAGGCCAGATGCAGAATTTTGTTTACCTTTTCCACAAATTGCATCAATAGCAATAGAAGTTCAGTAGCATTGCTTCCTTAAGGGATGCTCCGGTTTGAGGGACATTTCACAGCCAAGTGTAGCCAAAAAGAGATGCTTCATGCACATATGTGCTCATTATCTTGTGCATTCTTGTATCTTGGGCTTAGATGAAGTGAGGGCTGCTGCTGTTTTTGTTTCCACAGGTCTTGAGAAACAAAACCCACAGATCTTATGATATAATATCCCACATGTCATGTTGTATAATTAGAATCAAACTAACAAATTTCTTCTTAGGGGTGGGGGTAGTCAGTTTCCTATTTTTGCTCACTCCAAGAAAGGCAGACTGTGAAAATGAAGACGTGAACTCCTCCATGATTATTTAATTTTAAAAAAAATAAAGTTTTTAAAAAAATACTCAACATATGGCAATTTAGACATAGATTGCAAGATTCCTACACCGGGTATATGGGGCAGATAGAAATACTTTACCATCTTAATACTAAATAAAATAAACTTGTCCAAAGTAGTATCTTAATACTCTGAACAGACTTTTGTGATATAAATGGTTGGCTCTAATAGCTGGTTGAAGAAAAAGAACCCATACCATCTGGTGTCAAACAAGAAAATACTTTAGATAGAGGAGTGCTCTCCTGTGTTAAAACTCTGACTGATTTATGCAGGAAAAATCAATAATCAAGCAAAAGGTACACATTCTGTTTAAGAATCTATGTATTTCAATATTTAGTAAGGGGTGTGTGTAGCAATTCCTGAATTAAGACTGTGTTACTAAGTCAAAAAGCAGACTGACTTAGGTTTCCCATTTTCCAAAATACACAGGAGAGGGAAGACTGTTGTGGTTTTTCTGCTTTAAACAGTAGCAGCGAACTGGAAGAAAACTACTTTGTCCACCTCCAAATTACCAACAGCACTTGTAGCAGACTGCAATCTGAAAGAACATCTGAATAGTTACAATAATATTCTGTGAACAGATCCAATCAAAATAAGAAAAATTATGAGAGCATCATGGCAAAAAGTTCATAGAGTTAAAAGAAGCATTTATATCTCCTTCACTCTGTTAAAAAAGTCAATAAAGTTAAGAGATTTTGCCTTTATCCTGTAATGGAGAAGACACAAATCAATACGTTCATACCTGGAAAGGCAAAACTTCTACAGTCGTGTTTAGAAGTATGTCTCCTGGATGCTCTGGATTGCCACTGTGAAACAAGTACCTATACATGAAAGAGGAAAAGTGAACCAGCCTACATACATCAGTCAGGATTAGCTTTGTTACTGTACTATGTGTTAATCGTCACATGGCAGACCTTACAAGGATAAACATAACTTTTACACCGGACCCGCATCGGATGGGGATAAGATGGTTTCACATACTACTGTAATTGAAAGGACTAACATTTTTCATTTTTTAAAGAGTAATTGGGCAGCATTTTACTGAGCAAGGGAATTTCCACAATCTGATCGTGACAGATTGCATTATACAAAGCACCCGTTGCTGTAGCCAATATTGCCTGGCACACACTGGTATCACCTCCAGAAGCAGGAGCCCTGCCTTCCTTCAGCCTCTCCCTGCTACACGTCACCCTCTCCTCGTGCCCACAGGATGAACTCTGCAGACCCATTCTGAACCAGTTCTGGGAATTTATCCAAGTCAATGTTTTGCCCGGCCACTGTTTCCCAAGTCCAACTCTCCACCCTGGTTCATTGCAAAACCTCACTGACAGTTGTGCCAGAATTCCCAACCCATATCCACACTCTCAGTGTTACCTGCATGCAAACTTCTATCCCAAAGACAGATTTATTTAAACAAACAAACAAATGCTGATTAAAAGGACCTTCTTTTTTTTAAAACATCTGTACAAAGTCCCCGTTATCCTCACTCACTTGTGCATTTAATGATTATTTTTTTTTAATGGTACAGAGTAATTATATTTAAAACTGTACCTAAACCTATCCCTAAACATCCCTATCAGTATCAATCAGTGAAGTGCAAGTTTTCAAATTCTCACTCTCAGAATTCAATTCTCAAATTGCCCACTCTCAAAACAGCTTTTGCAGTACTGCACATGCAGATAATGTTGCAAAAGAGACAGTTTAATTCCCCTTTCTTTATATATAAAACAAACCTCATATTGTTCTGAACACGTATTATGTAAACAAGTAACAATACTTTTTACCACTAGGTGGTATCAATGCTTGACAAATTGTTCATTACTCACCATTTTTTCTAGTGAACCAGTGAGTTTATTCAGATTACTGTCAAAAACTACCTAGATACTACACCTACTCAGATGCCACTTTTAACAAGCCCATTTTATTTTATTATGTTTAAATGAATATGTAAAAATCTATCAACACATTTCAAACCCTTCTTCAATCAGAACTTAAGAGTAAGAACCATTTTTCACATTAAATATGTCACCAGCCACAGACAAAATTAGTTCAGAAATTATCAATTGATTAAAATTACAAACATTAGCTTAATTTGCAATTTATTAGGACATAGTTGAAGACATAAATTCCAGTTTGTCTTTATCCAGTATGTCTCAAGTCAGGTAAATACCTGCCATTAATCCGTAACTCCACAGCTACAAGACAGGTAGAAGTAAACAGAGCTCTCTGACCCTGACTTAGAAATGTCCGTGACCCCAAAATGATAGAAGTACTTTAAGAAAATACAGACACACATGGAACATTTATCAAGGCTCAGGAAAGAAGTAAAATCACACACTGTGATACAAGAAAGCCACACTGATTTCTATTGCACTGGTTTCAGCAGAACTGCACAGCTGAACGGCAAAACAGAACCGGACTGAGTAAGGCTCAGCGTTGCATGTGCTTCAAGAAAAGTAACTTCCCCACTGCAGTTTAATGTAAAGATTAGTCCATTCTAAAGTGTGCAAGCTACCTAAAACATCCACAGCTCTTTCAAGAAAAATCTTGTGACTTTTTCTAAACATTCATGACACCCAAAAACCCACATAGAACTACCCTTTCTAGGAACATGCCTTCATCATACATCTCAATTGTAAGCAATAGAAAACTCAATAAAGCTGATGGGAAAACTAAAAGTATATTCTGCTTTCTTCTGACCTAGATCTAACTTGCCATTCCTTGGTCTGTTGGATATCCTAAGCAGTACTGGGCATTTTTTCTCTTGAAAACACTGAAAATTTTAAGGAGACTTATTTTAAAATGACATCTAAGGTGTTCCCATCAAATGCTCCATCAAGAAAACAGAGACATTGCTTTTCTTTAGAGTTCATTTCTAAGACACACCTAAAAATCCACAAAGCAACTCCCTGTGATCTGTGATCACTGTGCCCTGAATGAACAATAACTGACTCTGGATGTTTGGATAGTGTATTTGGCGGGGGAAGTCGAGCAGGGTGGTGGTTGTGAGGGGTTTGTTTTGTTGGGGAGGATGGGGGAAGGAGCGTTATTTATTTATTTATTTGGGGTTGGTTTGCTTTTAAAAACAACCCTGCAAGCATACAACCACAGCCAACCACTTCTCTTACTGTGCTATCAACTTGGAGACCAGAGTGCAGTTTCCTCCCCTCAGCAGTTGTCACTCCATTAGAGCAATGCACTCAACAGGCTGGCACAATGCCAAAACAATTTACAGCAGTAATTAATCAAACCTGATTTCCAGATTTCCATGTAATCAAACCTGCTTGTTTATTATGTTTCCTACATCTATCTGTTAATCCATATGCACACACAAATGCAACACATGCATATGTCACATTTTAAATTATGTTTAGAAAGGAAGAGATATTTTTATATGTCTTGCTTCAACACTTGACAGATAACACCTACTTAAACATTAAAAGTTACACAGATTGAAAACAGAAGTATAAATACATGTACACAGTCAATTTATATCTGTGATATTTTGTTTAGAAATAAAATTGACAAATTGGAGAACTTAATTTGAAATAAAATTTGATTTACAAACAAACAGATATTCTACAACTCCTAAAGTAAGTGCCATTAGCTATTCTTTTGTGAAACCTGGTTTCCTGACAGGGGAGATTTTCCAGTGGAGATTCTTTGGAAATGGGTTGAGAGAGTAAAACTCATTTTGAAACAGATGTCAGTGAAATTTGCCATCCCAAAATCATTTAATTGGCTTTTAATGAACTGTCCTCACCTCCCCAAACCTGTTGGTTTTGTACTCCGTATATGCCAAGACAATTTTTACAAATTTGCTGACATGCTTGATATTTAACTGGACAAGACAGTATTACGAGGTTTCCCCTCCCATGGGGTGGGAAGACTTTTATCCCCTAACTAGCAAACTGATTTATTTACCTGATATCTCTTACATAAAACAGACCTTTCTAAAAACCAGAGAGATATTGACAGCACATTTGGGGGCTTCATTAAATCACTAATGCAGAGTAATTCAGCTGCTGGCCATAGGATTACGAGGTTGGCTTTTCTTCGTTTAATCCCCTGCCCAGTAATAAGATGTCTGCTCCAACCCTTTTTCTTTCAAGGCAAACATTGGTTTACAGTTTGACTGAATGGTCTTAAAGGTCTTTTCCAGCCTAAATGATTCTATACTTCCAAGGTTTGCAGACTACAACAGGTATTTCTCTGTACACGTAATGAAGGACTTGGAAAAGTAGCTTTGCTTTCATCTGCTAAATTATTCTGACACCTGTCCTGGCATTCATATATGATAGTCCATGTAAACAGTGAAAAAGTGCTTTTTTTCTTCCTAATTAATTGTCATTTTTCTTAGGGTGGAATCAGTAGTATTTTCTTTTCCATCTGCTGCTTAAACATAACACCTTGTGAACCATTTCTTCAAATTAAAATTCTGAAAGCCATGGATCTCTAAATATAGTAATCTCAAATAAACACAAATTCACCTAAAGTTTAAGAAAAAATGTACCATTACATTACAGACTATTACTTCACTGCATTTTTAATGACAAAAAAATAGACATAATTGAATATTTTTGATAAAAGTAACCAGAGAAAAGCAACTGTAACTTGCTACTTGTAAATGTAATACTAATTAACCTGAATCTTAAAGAACCTTTTCCTCTGCCAGTGTCTTTTTAAAGTCACAGGTCAAAGATAATGACTAGCTACTCTAGATACTCAAGCACAGAGACAAACCTCCTTTGTGCATTATTAATTGGATGAACTAACTTACATACATTCTGCTCATGACCTCAGCAGAGTATGAGAGTAAGAGGATGCTAAACATCAATACCTCACGTAGCATAAAAGTTACATAAAATTTCAAGAGTACTGAAGGTTTAAAACAAACAAAAAACCCCCACCAACCACCAAACAAAATGGAGCAAAGCCAGAGCTGCAAAGAAAACTTCAGTTTTCATATTCAATAACTTGAGTATTTACCCAAGCTGAGGGTTTGACTTGTTGCCATGTAGCTAGATGCACATATAAAATCAAGCCAAATAAAGAGGAAAAAATACCCCAGCGAATGAACTGAAACAAATATTCCTACACATCCAAACACACACAGGGAGGGAAGGGCAGAAGTGTGATTATCATTCATACACTGACAGAACTTTAGGTTACATACCAGGGAAAGGTTTTTCACCCAGAGCACTGGAACAGGGAAGTGGTCAACAGCACCAAGCCTGCCTGAGTTCAAGAAGGAAGCATTTGGGCAATGCTCTCAGACACATGACATGGTTCTTGGGGTGTCCTGCACAGGGCCAGGAGTTGGACTTGATGATCCTGATGGGTCCCTTCCAGTTCGGCATATCCTATGATTCCATGAACTGTTAGGGTACTTTAAAAACCTATACTCACATTCAGAAAGCACTTGGAAAGATTCTCACCTTTTGCAGTATCTCCCAAAAGCAGCACATAAATATAAATACTACTAATCTGCACTATTGGCTTTAATATTCTTCTTTGAATGGCTAAACTTTTTCATCAACTGTGCTTTCAAAAAAAAAAATAAATCTCCCACCTACACACACCTCTCTACCCTTCTCCTATTTTGCTTATAAAGGTATGTATTGCTCTTCTTTCTCTCACATCAAAACATACTTAGGCCCCCAAAATATTATTATTACCTAATATGGTTTCTTTTAGGCATAAAAAAAAAATCTCTTTTATATTTTATCTAAAGAAACATGAATGCCAACTGTTTTTTAATATATAGGAAGTGTTCTAATTAAAAATTAGAACGGAATACACAATACTTTTATCAGTAAATTGTGGCAGCAGTATAGAAGGAAATAATATACAAAAATTCTTTAAACAGCACAATTCACATCCACTGTCAATATATTTGGGTTGAAGGAAACAAGTTATTTCACTTGATCCTAGACACAAATATTCAAAGAATCCATTTAAGAATGCAGGCCTTTGTGCTCTGCAAACATGAGGAATCAAATTCTTTTCTTCACATATCCTCCTTATATCTCTTTTTAGGAAAATTATATATTTTAGTATATCCTATTTTCAGAAAAGAAAAATAGGTAGGAAGGCAGGGAGGAAATGTTTCCTTCCATGTTTGAGCAAATTATCCATAGCAACATGCAGCATAGCAGTTTTTAATTCTGCACAACATGAATTTCTATAAAAGCAACATCCAGTCAGCAAATTTTTGGCTCTCTGCAGATGCCATCATCCACTGCAAGAGTCATTATTCACCAATTCTATCCAGTATTTCTGATCACTGGATGCAAATGTGGTAAAAGAAAACTAATCTACCTCCTTTGTGTCACCTTCTCAGAATCCTAATTAGGAAACGTTATTCTACTGTCACTGGAATCCAGTATTAACCATGCACTGTTTCCTCATGCAAAATACAAACAGAAGATGAATAATTTCTTTGCCTTCCCTCAAGTTCAATTTATTTTCCTATTCTTTATGCCTCTTACACAGCCTTTGAAAAAATTGCTTATACTTCAAAAAAAAAAAAAAAGCTTAATTCCTCAAGTCTATATATATACCTGCCAAGTACTCACAATAGGTAAGCAATGTAGTGGGAGCTTTTCCATCTTGTTATAATTCCAAATTTGGAAAAAAAGCCCTCAAAAAAACACAGCAAAACCCCCACCCCATTAACTTCTGTGCAAAATGCCTGCTAAGGTTTCACTTCCTCTGACAAAACAAGCCAGGCTAACAGGCCCAGTATATAAACTGGGCTGCACGTTTGAGAGCTGCCAGGGACGAATTTCCCAGTTCCACAAATGTGCCAAACCAGTACACCAAAAGGAGAGAACTTTCTCATGTTTGTCAACAGGCCACAAAGTGGCTCGACTGAGGAGGTGACAGGAGGATTTCGGATGGTGGTCTGAATCTTTTTTATCCAACACACATCTAAGAAATCAATTTTCTCACACCACTCCCAAACTCAATCTTTCCACACCGTTCCCTAACCCTCCTCAGCTGTGCAGTCAGTGCAGAAGGCATTTAGCTGCCTAGGAAAATCTCATTCCCCAGACTACTCTTGCCTTCTGTTTGCCAGGGAGGACTATGACATCCGCCTTCTAACGCTGCACTGTCTCTCTGGAGTATGCACACATCAAGTACAAAAAAAAGAAAGAGGCTGGCATTAAATTAATCTTTTTTTTTTTTTTTTTCATTTTGGAGGTGGTTTGGTTTTTTTTGGTATTTTGTGAATGGGGTTTTTTTCCTTTGGTTTGTTTTTTTGGTGGTGGTGGTTTGTTTTTTAGGGCGGTGGTTGTTGTCTGTCTGGAAATCTCTGTTCTACTCTTTAAGGAATTTAGTCATTTATCCACCACATCAGTATTAGTTAAAAAGCCCCTATGTTCTTTTACAAGGTTACTTCTATGGAATTTTTAATCCAGTCGAATGCAGAAAGGCTTTGCTGGGGGTTTTGGTTTCAGTATTGTGTGTGTGTGTATATGTAGGAGTATGCACACAAACATTTTTCACCCCCACCCAGCTTATCCGGGGAAGCACAAATAACGCCATTCAGTTTTCTTAAACACAGGCATTTGCCACCATTTGAGATTGCTCTTGGGTATGTGACCTCATCACAGGCTGGAAAGATGCAATTATGACATCTTAGAAATTCAAATCCTTCTGGAAATCAGGTGAAGTATTCTGGAGTATCTCAAGTGGCATTAGACATCTAACGTTTAGGCAACAGCATTAAGCTTCCAAGATTTCTGACTAAGAACTGTAAATCCAGGAACACTGCCAAATACACAAATCTTGAATATTAGTGCCATTAAGGAGGAAGCAGCATGTCCTTGGCTTAGGCAGCTCTTTTCTTCTGTCTCTGATCCATACTTTGAGCTTTTTTCCCCTTCTCACATGAAGTCCTTGCCTCATTGTTATGGGCAGAGTTCCATGCCTGGAGCAAACCGCATCAGTGGCTGGGAGCCTGCCTGCCAAATCCTGCTGTCAGTGCATCCATTCGAGGATGTTCTACTCATTAGTACAGGAGCTTATGTAAACACAGAAACTAAAGTCCTCATATTCTCTTTTATGTACACTACCAGTATTATCACACCTGAAATACACTGACAAACACGAAAACATTTAAAATAATAAATTAAGAGATTTTGAAATATTTCCTATCAACTGACACCACCATTAAAAGCTTAATAAAAATGAAGATGGCATTAAACTTCAGTAACACTTATCTTTAGAATCAGAACAAAGATTATTTCTAAGTCATACACTCTGTGTGTGTGCACCTACATGTGGTTCTTAAGCTAGAACTGCCCACAAAAGGTTTCATGCATGGCACTGAAGGGGAACTTCCACAATGAACAGTGATTATGAACAAGGAATAACTTGTACATCAGTCAAGTCGCTGTTTGAAAAAAACCAAAACAATTTTGCAGTTCCCTAGGTCCTGAGTGGTTGTTACTGCAAAAGAAAACGATGAGAAAGTTCCACTTACAGTTTTGGAGAGCTGCTAGACAGTCTTTTTTCCTTTGTAATGCATTTGATCTTGTATCACTCTACCCACAGGAGGACTTGCATCCCATTGGATAGATAATTAACTACATTTTAGATACATACATGACTGACTATGATGCTTTTTTTTTTTTTACTTTGCTGTACTTAAAAAAAAAAACAAACCAAAAAACACTTCCTTTTATTTTATTTTTCACTGGTAGAGAACCTGTTTTAAGAGCTGCATTTATTTTCCTTTACAAAATACCTGGCAAGCATCTGTCATTTTTTATGCAGCTATTTTTCAGCACTGTCACAATAATTTCAAAGCAGACAAAGTAATGTATATATTTAGTTATGAGGAGCCCATCAAGATACTACTCACACTCAATACATTGATTTTCTAGCTTAAATAGTCAAATACATATTTCTTGCACAAAGGACAGCTGTGGGGCAACTATAGAGTTAAAAGCAGTGCTGGGGGGGGAAGGAAAAAACCCCACCACCACAAACAAAAACCAGATTTTCCCTGCTCCTCAAGAAAGCAAACTGCTAATCCTTTTGAAAATATTCCAAGTAACACTATCAAGCAGTGTTGCAGAAGAGTCTAGAGCAGAAGTTTCTTGAGGAGCAGCTGAGGGAGCTGGGATTGTTTAGTATGGAGAAGAGGAGGCTCAGGGGGGGCCTTGGTGCTCTGTACAACCACCTGAAAGGAGGCTGTAGCAAGAGGGGGCCAGTCTCTTCTACTGTGCCTTCAGTGAGAGGACCAGAGGAAATGGCCTTATGCTGAGACAGGGGAGTCTCAGATTAGATATTAGAAAAATTTTTTCACTGAAAGAATGGTTAGGTCTTGGAATGAGTTGCCCAGGGAGGTGATGGAGTCACCATCTCTGGAAGTGTTCAAGAGGTGCCTGGATGTGACACCTGGGGATATGGTTTAGGGGCGATTCTGGTGGTGCTGGGTTGATGGTTAAATGATGAGCCTCATATTTTAAAAATATCAAGCAAATTTAGATACATATACTAGTGAGGTTGGGATGAGCTTTTGGTTTTGGTGGGTTTTTTTTCTTTCCACAGTATAAAATATATACTTGTCCTTTGCTGCAGCTTTTTTCTTAAAATAAAGACCAGCATTCGAAATCCACTTACACTGAAGCAAACCTGAAGCCCTTTTTAAAAATATCCATTCTAAATTCCTATTGCAGAAAAGCTGACAAGTGTAAACATAATCTAATTAAAACAGCCATAGGTTATGTACTTCCCAGGGCTTCCTTGAAATAATTAGTGCACATGTTCCTTGAAAACCGTATCTGTGTCAATCACATCCACAGGGAGGACTCTGAAACTTAGGCAGTCAAAAAAGAAATGCTTGTGATGATGATGGACATCAGTATCACTTAAGTGCTATAATGGAACATCTTTCTCAGACGTGTTTTGGCTGGTTCATAAAGAAACTCTTAAGTATCACTGTCAGTTTTAATAACTAAATCTATGTTTGGAACAGCAGTGTATATACCAAAACAGCAAAGTGGATTTCAATAATTATATAACAACCTGAGGGAACAGAAATTCAGTACTTCTTATCTTTACAGTGTAAGCTATTTTGAGCATTTATCAATTTATTTAAAAAAAAAAAAGCACCCAACAAACCAAAACTAAACCATACACTACACCATACTTCAACACTGCTGTGAAATATGTTCTTTCTTACTGCAAAAATAAGAACGATACTCTAACTCACTATTAAGGGACTTGTGTTATGGCTGGAGATCTCTCGCTTGGAAAAAATCTGAGAAGGTTCAATAGAAGAGCTGTTACTGAAATAACCATTAGAAGATTTCAATTTACACATGCCTGTTCTCCAGGTGTGGTTTAGAACAAGGACCATCTATTTGACTGTTCAATATTCAGCAGGGATCTGCCAACCACGTCTTGCATAAAATAGCCACACATGTTACTTTCTGCTCAGTGGAGTGGGCTCAATTCTCACTTCAAGCTATTAAGAAATCCTTGCCAGTGTTATCCCCTACAATATTCTCAGATCTCAAACATTAAATATTTAAATACTTAATGAAAGCTAATTACTGAACTGCAGAAAACTCAAATTCAGTTCAGCAAAACACTTGGCATGGAAAAATGAACTACAGGAACAAGTTAGTGCTCTGTCACAGTGTAACAGACCTGCCATTCATTCAGTCAGAGCTGTGGTCAGTATTTCCATTAAAACACTTCTCCATCAAAATTTATTATGGGAGTTACTAAGCAGTTACACCTCAAACTGACTTGGCAGACAAAATTTTCTTTAAATTCAAAGAGCTTTTCTATTACTCAATAAAACCACCCAAAACCACAAACCTGTTGTGTCCTTTCACAGAGAAGATGACTGTCAAAAGTGTACTTTCCACTCTTAATTCCCACCATCAGATGTATTTCCCCACCAGGCAAATCTTCCTAATGCTCAGTCCATTTTCCCTTTTCTGTATTTCAGCCTGTGAGTCACAGTTTTATTTCTGACTGTCTCAGCAAACATCCTTGAAATATCAGGAAATCCCACTGGACCTTCACCTGCAAAAATCTGATGCTGCTGTTCAAGTTATATAAACAAACAAAACCAAGGCCCCACCAATTTGAAATTACATCTGTAGCTCTAATCAGTCACTGACTTCAGAAAGGAAAAATACTGTATTTTTGAGGACACTGTGGCAATAGAAGCTAAAAGTCAAAATAAATATTGAAATGGCTTACAATGATGGCTCAAACAATATTAAACCTAAGCCTGAACAGGTAGCACTATTCTAATCAGTGGATTTCCTTTGAGGAAGCAACAGAACGCAAGATGCTTCCTTTCTTCTAAAACTAAAATGCATTTCTTCAATAAATAGAAATAACAGCATAAAAAAAATGTGTAATCCTCTACTGCTAAGAATGTTCTTAACACTGTAGACATAACTACCTCAGGCCTATCTACAATTTTCCAGTGTTTTAACGAACACTATTTCCCCCCCTTTTGCACAGGTAATTAGTCCTTACTCATTCCCCCAGTTCCCTCCACCATTAAGGCAATATGTATCAAAAAAATTTTTATTCAGACCTGTGCATGCTGCGTTTTAAGTAACAGTGCTGACCTATGATCCTTGCTAGCAATGCTTTCTAAAACTGCCATTTGAGCATTTGCCTCATCCTAATTCGCTGAAGATCAACATTTGCTGCTTACACTTACCCTGTTCAGAACATAGATTCTTTTTTAAATAAACACCACACAAACACACAAATTGGACATTTACCTCATAACTTCAAAAAGGAAAATGTGAACAAAAAGAAATCAATAAATTCATACATCTTAGTTTTTTTTTAAAAAGTGGTTTTTAAACTCTTGGCACGGGACTAAAAAAAATATTTTGCCTTTAATCCAAGGAGGTATGACAGTCATATTCCTCAACAGATGCATCTCGAAAAGCTAACCAGAGAAGGCTTTTAAAGCACAGCAATCAACTGAAAGAGTAATTCTACAACGCAGAAAACAAGCTTGAGTTTCAAGGTCAGACTAGGTTTGGAACAACATACTAACAAGGAAACTACTGATCCTCACTCTTGTGCTAAGTAAGCCAAGGTGAAGACTTAGCCTTTGTTTATGTACCAAGGCACAGAGGTTGACTAACTGGATTCACTTCAGGACTGCAAAAAGGGCTCCTTAATATCCAGTCAAATTGATTCAAAGAAACTTTGTTCTACCAGGCTATAGGCACTGGCCTAAAAAGAAAACATAACTTATGTGAAGTAAGGAGAAAAGGAACCCATTAACACAGCAACACTTAAAAAGACATGAAATAAACCATTTATAAGTCTTGGACTACCATATTGGCAATATAGTAGCCAGCAAAGCAGCAAATGAGTTTCAATAAAACTAAAGGATGACTAATCTCTACCACGCAAAGTCCATTATCCTTAATTAATCTGACTAGTAGCTAAAAAGAAGTCACCATTAGTCCTCTAATAAATCACAGATACTTGTATTTCGAAGGCACACCTCCCTTTCTTTTTTCTTAAATTTTAATGTGTTTTAAATAGGTCAACCTGCAGTCTTAGCACGGTGACTTTTTTCAAGCCCTAAAGCTACATCTAAGAAACATCACCCTTCAGAGTTCCCAGCTTTCAGGTCTGGGGACATCGTGGTATGTTCCAGCAAGATTTCTGACCTGGACAACCAAGGCACTGAGGCCGCAGGGCACAACATACTGTACCACATACCATGCTGTACAATTGCACTGTAATTAGAAGCAGACCAACCAAATACAAATAGAACCAAACTGGCTTCTTTTAAATTCTCTTATGAAGTGTCAGACAAGTACTGGTTTTGCACTGCATTTATCAAAAAGGCACTAGATTAAGTGGAAAAAAAATTAAGAAGACAAAACTTACTGTAGTAAAAGATTTAGAGGAAAGACAGTAATGATCACAGTTTCAGCTGAACTCCCAATGTCCTATGTCATTTCACTTTAGGTTATAATGACAGCCCCAAATTCCATGTTCAAATAATCTTGGCACAAGCAACTTTATATATGAGACCAAAGGCAAATAATTACTAACCTTTCTACATTGACTGGCTTGTCAAATTTAAAGAGAATATAATCTCCAGCAACTGGTGTGACAGCCCAGAAAAAATCTTCCCCTACGTAGGTTTTTTCTAGTGTATGCCCCTGGTAGACTTTTAAAGATGTCGAAACCTCTGCAGGTGGATTCACGTGGATTTTATGCAGTAATGGTTTCAGGAAGTCTTTATCCTAATTGAAAGACAGACAAACATCATGCTGGTCAGATAACCTTGTTTATTATGTTCTTTTCCCAAACGGTTACACTTAAAACAAGCATTTTCCTAACATGAAAAATGAATGCATTTAGTCATTTTGGGTGCATCAGATCTTGTACTGATTGATAAGATGAGCATGCCATTAAAGTAAAAAAATTAGAAAAAAATATCCCCTAGCAAAAACCCACATAAACTGGGACTGGCACTTCTTATACTCGATAGTAACCAGTTTACATCAGATTTAATTCCAACTGAAGCAATATACACTATGCTTTAAAATGCAAGACAACAAGAAAATGCCTGTTTTCTCAATCACCACACAGTTTTTCATTTAATCAGCCTGCTCAGGAACAGAAGGGAAATATTGGCTACTAACTGTGAGTTTCTGGATCTTCCCTGCTAGAGAAGAGTGGAGGCCAACATGCTGGAAAAGAGAAGGCCTGAAGCGTATCCGTAGGTTAGATTTCTGTCGATCACAATGTTTCTGGAATGGTGGAGGGAAAAAGGAAGGGTGGGATTAAAAAAAAGAAAAAAAAAAAAGTCATGTTAGTAAAAATCAACACAAGGTAAGAACCTAGGTCTATTTATCCTGTTGTTCTTGTTTTCATTCCAGAAATCTACCGAGACTGCTGTGCAAATATAACACTGTTCAAGGTTCTTGCACAGAACATGTTTATTCAGTCTTTCCGCAAGGGTGCTACTTGACAAATGAAGGACCAAAATCCAAAGTTTATACCCCATTTGGAACCTTCTCTAAGACTGTAACCAAGCAGTGGCACTCTACAGAGCCTCAGCAGTAGGTACACGTACAAGCTTATTTTAGAACTGTTACACACAGGAGTTAGCTAAACTTTTCCTTTTCATCCTATTGCACCTATCTCCAAAATCTGAAGCAATAACAGTTATAATGCCTTTGAGAATTCTCTCTAAAGTTCTTTTTGAGATAAAAATCTTCACAGGAACTCTCTCCCAGAACATGCAGTAACCATAATACACACTATGCGAGCTTCCAGCTCACGAAAATCAACTCATTCACCATCACAAAAGCATTTTAGAAACTTGATAATAAAAACAAACTTACAGCATCTTTCTCAGGGTTACACACTTTCACCCAGAGGATATGATCCAGGAGCCAATCAATAGGTTTCTCCTTATAAAACATAAATATGAACTCTACAATAAGAGTGATATCTGGAGACTGGAACATTTTACCTGTGGTGACATTAAGAATAGCTGGAGTTACTTTAGAGATAACATTGTCTTTTGAAATCAGTGAGACAACAGATGATAAATTTGCGTCAAGACAAAAAACGTCAGCAATGAACAACTTGAAAACTCAATGTTAGTGAAGTTCAGTAACTTTCAACTAAATATACCAACTATTATAACAAGAAATTCCTGTAATGTATCTTGGTGCTATCAACATATTCAATGTATACTACAATGCAGTCTCCTTAAGAACAGAAATTGTCAGTTTGCAAAAAACAGAGAAAGAAGAGTTATGAATTGGCATCTATTATTCCCCATGTCACATGTAAGCTTCAAGCATCTGAAACAAGGAGCTGTTGCAAGTGTTACCTGCCCAGTCACACAATTTCAGCTTTTGCAGCTACAAAAAGCAGAGCTGGAACACCTACCACTAACTTCAGATCCTTCTGTGCAGGAAATCAAAAGGAAAGAAGAAAGCTACTAGAACATATTAGCTAGAACAAATAGCTACTAGACAAGACAACTCAATAAAAGACAGCCCACAGCAACTGGAGCTTTTTTCAGAAGTGCACCGGCCACCAGCAGGACTTCTGGGTCACAGCATAGTGCCTTTCTGGGTGGCTCTGTGCTAAAGGATTCTTGGGAACCCTGAAACCTGTGAGGCTTAAGGGAGGCCTTTGCAAAAGAAGGAAACTTACTGTTGATGAAGAAAGTGTTTACTATCAACATGAGCAACCATCTGTGTGGTTCTGGGACACACTTCTCTGCCAGTACAGATATCTCTAGAGAAAGGTGGCTACTGTGCTAAACTGAATGCAGCACTTAAAAAAAGGTACCTTGTATGAAGACAACCAGGAGCAACACAGGCTGACAAGTCCTTGTACTAGGGACTGCACTCAAGCACTGGAACAGGCTGTCAAGGGGAGTGCTTAAGTCACCATCCCTGGAGGTATTTAAAAGACATGTAGATGTGGCACTTGGGAACATGGTTTAGTGGTGTATTTGGCAGTGCTGGGTCACTGGTTGGACTCGATGATCTTGGAGGTCTTTTCCAACCAAAGTGATTCTGTGATTGCATGCCAGCTAAAATCCCAAAGGCAGTTCCAGCTTTGAAGAAAGATTCAGAAAACACAAGAGGCTCTGCAGATGAAGTCTGCCTCTACTTTGCTAGGCTACAATGGAGAAGGCAAGAAAGATTATATATCAGTGAATCTCTTAGGAAGACACGGGCTGAAGTGCTTCAGTTCTGCAGATGGTGCTGAGATGTGGGCAATGCTGCATTACACAGGGATGGTTCTTGGGGCACATGGGCATCAATGGACCAGGGTCCAACAGAAGTTCTTCTATGCACATCTTCTGTCCCTCCACACTTTGGAGTCCTGTACAACACACTAACAGCACTCACACATGAGAAGGGTTTTGGAGGTTTTTTTCCACTTGTGAGGGGGCCTTCATAGGCTTTCTAAATAACAAATTCCACAAGGGGTGGAGGTTTTAATAGTTTCTCCTACTCTTAGGAAAAACAGCTGGAATAGACATTAAGAACAGGTTCCCCTCTCTGGTGGCAAAAATACTTCCCACACTCATCAGAAAATGGGATTCAGTTCTCATCTACAAGAGGATAAAATTACTTGGAAAGGCCTCTAAAGAGCCATATAGAGTAGTCTGGATGACAAACAAATTTGGAACAATGTTTTATACAAAGCTTAAGAGCTACCAGCAGTGTAGCATTCCACTTGAGCAGGTGGCTAAGTGAAAGTGAAGAAAAGGTGCAAGGACTCTACCTTACCAAGCCATTATGGAGGATGTTTGCATTTACATTAATAGAAGAGAGGATATGCCTGAAGTATCACCCTGAACCAAAACTACGCTAAAGTTAAAACATTATCCAGGCTTCAGTGATGAGGAACATATGTTTTCACTGTGACTGTACATGTGGACTATCACTCAGAGCCAGGCATCCAGTTACTTCTCCTTCTTTTGGGCCTCACTGAAGTCTGTAATCCACAAAAGATTATCACAAGGCAGCACTAGGAGCCAGGAGTTCAAATCCCTATTGTGACAAGGATGGAACATTTCTCTACTGGAATAGGTGACTGAGCTTGGTACATTATACAAAATTCAAGAGTAGATATGCCAGGTTGTTAGCTTGCATGTATTAGCAACAAGGATATTTTTTAAGGGAAAATAAAGTTGCAAGTGCACTATTGTTTGAGCTCTGACACTACCAGGTATCAGACCCTTACATACAGAGATTTGCTTGGCGAATGCCAGGATCTCAAATTGCAAGATCCTTCATCTTCTCAAAAAGGGAATACATAGTTAGAAAATCACCTAAAGAGTCTTGCCCTTTCCAGAAAACAGGTATGATGCAATCTCATTTCTTTATGACTTGTGTAAAATTGGTTAAGAACACAACCAATGAAAGAATACCTACTATGGAATTTTGAGATGAGTCTAGAGGGGTCTGAGTGAGACTGCAACATGATGCAGTGCAACAAATACAGAAGAAACATCTGACAAAAGTGGCAATTATTTCATTTGTTGGATTGATGCTATATTCACAAAGTAGACCATTTACACAGTGGGGTGAAAAAGTAAATGTGGTAAAACAATAACTGACCTGACATTGCTAAATCAAAGTTGTCCCTTACAGAAACCTTTTGACTGTTTATAAATCAAAAGCATTGGCATCACTTGTAAGTGGTTGTTGCAATGAGGTTTTTAAATAGGTATCTCCATTTGAAAGTACTCTGTAACTAAAATCTGAAGCTCCCACTACACAAGGGACAACTCCTACTAAACTAGGGACAATTGCAAAGCTTTATTCTTAAAGGACATAAGAAAGATGTCAGGATTTTTATTAGTATATTGTTACTATTTACACATTATATTGTCATATTGTTTAATAGTATTTGTGGAAGTAAATATTTAAAAATGGGTAGGAAACAATCATATGATCTGTACAGTGTTGTGCAAAATATTCATGCAGAATAACAGCTTTCAGCTTGTCACACTTCCAACTAAACAGGCTCCCAATTTTCCTGGTGATTCATCTCTGCCTACTGCTTTCAATGGCATAGGGCAGAAGAGAAAAATATGATGAACCCTAATCAAACACCAGCTGAAAAATGGGACTAATCAGATGTTTCTGTGATGTTTATGGGACTGAAACCATCATTTCTAGATGACACGTGCTGAGGCAGTCTGTCAGTCACATCTGCTTCCATAGGAAGTAGACCTTTCCTCGAGGTGTCAGAGAGATGCACGATGCCCTGTGACTCAGAAGACAGAAACATCCGCACACTATTGCTCCAATCTCAATGCAAGCAGACTGAAGGGACAGTTTATCCTCTTCTATACACAGTCATGCTACTCTAGAATCCTTTTCTTCTTTGTCCCAAGGACAGAGCAAAAGAATCAGACTGACAATTTCCCCTTTGACTAGCTCATCTTCTGAAGAGCACAAGGATTACAGTCTTCAGTTGCCATCACTCCCAGACCACGTCACTCAAAACTGAGCATTAAGGTACAGGATCCTTACCTACCATTAAATAAACTAAGAACAAGACTGAAGGTAAGAGTAGGAATTTACTCTTTTCTCTAATTTAAGTTATCCTCATTTTATCTAAAACGGAAACAGAATATCAACAAATTATTTGCTTCCCTATGGTATACTTGTCTAGGCCCAGAGGCATTTTCCTCTAGGTCAGCACACTACTGTCCACCACGCAGCCAACCACCCCAGACTCCGGGAATAGTCTAGTTACCATAGAGATGTCCCAGGACACACCAGCAAAAAACCAAAAACAAACACCACAAAAAAATCCAAACAAAAAAAACCCAAGCCATCCTGATACATCCAAGTGCAGCTAGTCAGAACAAGCGAGGCAAGCACCTGCTGGCTGTACCTGCACCGGCACTTTCAGGGCCAAATGGCCTCTCTGCATTACTTACTGCCCAGCACCATGGAAGTGTTCAACAGCCGAGACAAAGCCGCCCCACATTAATTCCTCATCATCACTGGAGCAAAGATGAACAGGCAACACCCTGCTCCCGAGAGAAGCCCTTGTCTCCCCTCACTAACCAAGGACAGACATTCATACATTGCTTTCTGAAATGCTGTCACCACCCTCCACACAGCTTAGCACACCTTTGCCCCAGTCCCTTGTCCTTCTGCGTAAAACTGCATCCCTCATCTGTCATTTTGGTCTCGGGACACCACCAGCACAGCAGTTCTGCCATCGATCCATGTCCCCCTTTTTTCCACCAGAACACTCTTCCTACTGCAGCTCAAAGACAGGGCTCTTCAGTGAAGTCTCTGGTAAAACAGGTCTCCAAAGCTCTGGAACCCTGGCTGTCCACAGCTAGTCCTTCTGATAGAAAGCAGCCCAGTACAACTCCTACTCCACAGATCCAACACCTCAGCCACTCTGAATTCAAATCAGCCAAGCCCTTGCTTAGTCTCTTCTCAGTAAGAGCAGCAGCAGCAGCCTGGCCTCTGTAGGGCATAGCCATAGCCCAAGAACAAGCAGCAGCCTTTGCCAGGGTCCTTCAGTCCTGCAGCCTCCCACACAGCCACACATGAGCGAAGTGCCCTGAGCCATACAGCCACTGAGATGCCATCCAAATCCAGCCTAAAGACTGCCCACTGGCCATCCCCAATACGCAGTCAAAGATCATCAAGCCAAAAAGACCAAAGTGAAAAACTGCAGTCAACACGCACTGCCTCAAACCAAAGGCAACGTGAGAGAATTGAAGCGGCAGCTCATCTTGCACTGTGTTCGTGCACTTGGTACAGAACATGGGAACAGACATAAATCCAGCAGACACTGCTGGCAACATTTCAGAGGTTTCAGATTCTGGATGCATACAACCCAAACAAACTGGAAAGAAACTTCAAAATCCAAAAGAACTAAGACTCAAAGGCAGAATCTTGCTCCATAAACCCTTAGAGATATACAATATATAGCAGACTTTCTCCATATTATTTATTGATAAAAATGAGAGCCTGGGGTGAAAAAAAAATGTGGACCCCTTTCTGCTATTTATTGAACCCTGCCAAGACTTCTATGCATTTTTCAGTTCACTTAAATGCCATCCTTAGTGAACTCTTCTGGCCCTCAGTACTTTTTGGCAAGTACAAGACACACTTGAAACAAAACACTTTGTTTGCTAAAATTCTCTGAACTTCAAACATCTAAATCATTAATTTTCATTCTTCTGCATAAGAATCATTAAATGTACTAGTCTACACCAACAATAATTTTATACCCACAAGCACAAAGTCTAACTATAGTTGATGTTTTCAATGCTTTCCCTGTTAATGATATGCAAATTACTAGCATTAAAACCAGAACCTCTTTGAAGTTATTTAAAGCTCAAATGTTTGACTCGATCTACTCTTCCCCAAACTTCAACTATGTGCACAGCTTGAGCAAAATTGTAATCAGAACAACAGGCCTTAAAACATCAGGGCACACTAAGACTCAGAGGAACTTTATAAGACAATCTAAAGGCTGATTTCAGACCACTCCATTAACTGTGACAGCTGGCATAGCTACAGTGCAGAGTATTGCAGTTCCTCTGGAAAACACTTCAGCTTACAGGCAGTTGGACAATAAATCAATATTTCTCATAAAAAGCTCGTAGGACTTTCCTACATTGTGTCACAGGGACTGCAGTGCAAACCAGAATCCAGAAGAGCAAAAGATGCATCTCCTTCCACAGAGCTTCTTAGAGAAGCATCATACATCTCACACATTATTTATTAGATAGTTGACAGCACTTAAGACTATGCTTTCAGTATTAAAAAAAACCAAAGGAAGCAATGTCTGCTCTGTGGCAGAGGTGACAGAATTCTATAATCTTGCTGTCAGCCTAAATAGCTACATTTGCCACTTTCTCGTGTAGCACTTGCATAAATTAAATTTTCAGGTCAGAAATACACTATGACAAAAAAATTTTTACCTAGCAAACTTGCAAGCTGATCAAGGTTTTCAATAGCTTACACTGAATCAGCCACACTTCTCTTTTTTAGAGATTATTTCAAAATCAGTCACATCTAGGCAATAGTTGCCCAGAGAAGACGTGGATGCGCCATCCCTGCAAGTGTTCAAGGACAGGCTGGATGGAGCTCTGAGCAACCCGGTCTAGTAAAAGGTGTCCCTGCCCACAGCAGGTGCACTGGAACTAGGTGATCCTTAAGGTCTCTTCCAACCCAGGCCATTCTAAGATTCTATGAATTCAGTGCTCTGCTTTCTCTCTTAGACATCTATGCATAGAACTCATCCCAAATTACAAACTACTTTTGCTCTTCCCCATAGTTATCTGCATTACCAAAGAAGCATAGTATCAGTCTGCATCAAGATCCATAAAGGGATATCAGAGATGAGACCAATCTACATTACTTGCATAAAATTTCCATGCAATATATGGTTACAGCACACCAATGTATCTCAAAGCCAAAAGTTTTAGTTGCTTTCATGAATACTAATTTTTCTCTCAAAACTTAAAAGCAGCATAAGTAGCTAAATTGGGGAGGAGAAAAAAATCTAATTTAATTTTCTAGGTAGAAAAGCAAGATTAAGATGTGTAGCCATAGCTAAATGCATCTGAAATTCTACTGATATCATCTAATTAAAAGGAGGCAAACAAATACGATACAAGGAAAAAAAGAACAGGGATACAAGCAGCAGGAGCTAACAACTAAATTTAACTACAGCCATTTTCAGAGCCCACACTGACCAAAAGTATATAGACAGCATAAAAAATCCAAGGTACTTTTAAACAGTTGTGGTTTTGATTAAGCCAAGTCTCACTATTAAGAACTATCTACCTAAGCCTTCTGGCTTAGACACTGTGCCCTTTATAGCAGCACTGAGAATAGAAAGGGGTGTGAAATGCACAAATATTAAGCAAGTTAAGTGATCTGAAACACTACTGCATGGGGTAGACAGTGCATGTTCTAAACTGCTTGGTTTATGCACATTTTGCCATGTCAATCTTACAAAATGACAATTTGTAAGCGAGTACACTCTGCTACTAAATCAAGCAAATGCAGAATAACTGTAAATTACTTCTACAGCCCAGAAACTTCATACAGAATTTTCCTTTAAAGTGCAATTAGGACTGGAGCTAAAACTCGAATTGTGGGTTTAGCTGGAGTTAGTGTTTAACTGTTCAAAAGTAGAAACAAAGTCTAATCAGATGCTGGTACTCAGCCAGTCTTTGCTGACACATAAACAGAATTTTGCAAGGGGCTCCCCAACCCAAGAGACAAGTCTATTTAGGGCAAAGGCTATAGTAAATTATTTAAATTCTTTATACTAGGCAGTTTCATTTCCTTTTTCTCCCACCTCTCAGGCCACAAAACCAGTCCCATAACTTATTCAGCAACAGTGCATTTCTGATGGTAGCCTAAGGCAACCAAGGAGATTAGTTATGTGGTGGCCAGGTACATAAGGAGACTTCACTCTGCCCATTTCCCCTCCTTCTCTCCATTGTTTCTGTAAGTTAGGCTGGAAGGCAAGTGTACAAAGTACAATTCTGTACCCTAACATAGCATGTATAAGAGAGAATTTCTTTCTACTCCAGGAACCTCAATGATCCTGAAAGTCAGGGAACTACTGCACACCTGATGCTGAGCTGGAAACAGGATAGTACTTATTCACATGGTGCCAACATTCTCAGCTCTCAATATGATCATAACAGGTCACAGAGCTAAAAATGACGCCATTCTCTGGAAAGTAGATCCAAGGTAAAGAGAACAACAAGAATTTCCAAGAGAATGACAGAACCTGGGGCTTCACTTTATCTGTTACATGTAGGATTTTCTTTCTGATCTCAGTGACAGACTTCATATTGAAATTAATTGTGTTGACGACATGAAACTCTGAAGTCTGACCTAGCTTTTGATTTTTCCTTGCATATCTACAGCTTATAGCTTTTAAACAAATAATGACACATCACTGCACTAATGAAATAACCTTTTTATTTGTAAAGGCCCTTTAAAACTTCTCTGTCATTGCTTTTTTGTTAAGTCTAGTATCTCTCTATAAAAACATGTTAGTGTAAGAGCCAAGAACCATAATGTAATTTCCACAGCACTCTGGCAGTCAATCCACAACAACCCAAGATCCTGCATTAACTTCTCTCCTTGTTGTTCATTGCAAACAGCAGATAGACCCTAACTACACCTAGGAAAGAGCAGAGCGTCGTAACTTCTCCCTGATGAATAAGAAAGACGGAGACAGAAGCGGCTTTGCAACAAAGACAAACTGATTCCTGCTGATTCTTGGAAATCCTGGCACCAACATCAACGAAGTTATTTTAGGAGAAGTTAGTTTTCATGGTTTTTTCTTTATTTCAGTCAGTTGTGTGACATTTTTGTTTTAATAGCAGCTAAATTCAAAGTAAGTCATGCCTTGCAGTTTGATTGCTAGTATTTTTATAAATTAACTTTTCATCATAAAAATTCCCTCTTTTCCAACGGTTTGAGTTTGCCTCAGTCAACAAAACTATATGCAGCAAATGAGGGGCAAAAACAACAACCATGAGTTAAACTAGAGTTCCTAAAGCAGGCATGAATTTATACCTCTTGTTCTATTTCCAGTACAAAGAAGATAGCTTTGAAGTCAGATCCCTATTAATGCACAGTCTGAGGATGAATGTGTTCTTTCAAACTATAAAAGTGAACATTTTCTTACCAATGAAACCCAGCTGAGAAAATTCTAGAATCATCCAATCTTCAGAAGCGAGCTGAAGCGCAAAATTTTTTATTGTGCTGAAATAATTCTGCTTGACAACGATGTCATCTTCAAGCTAGAGAAAGGTAGCAGTGATATCAGTGTAAATAGTTTTAAAAAAGCCTCACCAAAGCAATAGGAAAAAGTCCAGCTAGCAAATACTGATTTATAACATTGCTAACACAGAGACGTATATTTCTAATCCTAGCACGGATATAAAATAAAGGGGCCACAGACTGGAATAACTTGTAGGGATCAGTCTGTCTCTTTGTGGAGAACCAATACAGAATCCTTCTATATAGTAAGAATCCACAAACACCTCAGCTTCTTAACTGAGAATACTGTTTTTCCAGCTTCTTTCTTCAGAGAAAAATCATCCCTATGACATAATGTTAGTCTAAGGGACATCAGGAGAACAAGCAGAATACCTGTATTACTTGTACACAAACACGGGTCTGTTTACTCACAAACCTAACATCACTGAAAGTTTCTCCTCTGAGACAAGAAGCTGAGACACACTGTAGAGCTGGGATTCATTTCACCTGGCTTTGACTGTCCAGTAAAAGCCCAGGCACATAGTCCAAATGAACCATCTAGTCCAGGCAGCAGAACTGCCAACACGGGGTGCTACAAACCCCTTTAATTCCAAAGTGCAGGCCATTGCTGCATTAAGGATCCTGCTCCTCCTGTCCTTTCTCCCAGTACATTCATGCTCTCCCCCATGTGCCAGCACTAATGTTCAGTATCAAACAAGACTGCCTTATGTTGTTGGCTGCTCAGCTTCCAAGAGAGCTGAGACTCCAACAGCTCTCAGAGAGGAGTCAGCACAGCTTTGTGAAAACCAGATGAAATGTGTGGGACTTTACACCCCAAGGACACAGTCACAAAATCTAAATAAAGACCATTAGTGCAGTTACTAAATCTGCAATACCTGTAGGTAAGACTTCGACTTCAAAGCAGAAACACATCATAGGAACAATTCTGAGCTAAATTAAAGAACTGCTTAACTCTGTTCTTGGAAACCTCTTTAAAAAAGAAAAAATATCCAGAGGTTACATTAAAGTGACACTGCACTTGCCCTCAGAAGAAAGTAAAAAATGGATTTTCATTTGATTTACACTAAAAACTATGCTGGCATTTTTTTGTCCAGGCAACTCAAAAATAATTCATTTGGGGGACAAGGAAAAAACAATAGTTAATCTGTTTGGATTCCTTCGCTTTTTTGCTAAGCATCTTAAGATAAGTCACATAGGACAAATTACTTTTCCCTTCAGAGACAGTGAGACAGTGCCCTCCTCAAATTACTTCCTCAAATACCACAACCACCATACTTAATGCCCTCCTTAAACTATGGCATCAAGTTATCTCTGTTCTGTGTAGGTCTTTCTGATGTGTCCACCGGCATAGTTCTGGAAACTCATTTTAAAACTTGTCTCAAAATAAAGAAGAGAAACTTACCTGAATGTAATAAACCCCCTTTTTCTGGGCATACATCATAAGAAAGCAATAATCCAAGTTTTGTTTTGTTCTCCATCTGAAATTAAATCAAAAGCTTAAGGTTTCTGAAAAAAGGTTCTTTCAATACACTCTGGCAATATAAAGTAAATCTCACTATGAAGAATGAAGCATATTAGTGAAATGTTAGGACAGCCACTTTTGGCATTGTTCCCTCAGGAAATCCTCTGTCTGAAAAAAGGAACAAAGCTTTCACCTTATCCTTAAATACAGACATAAAACTGGTTTAATTTGAATCTGATTTTGTGAAAACTACCTGACATTTCACCAGAAACACACGTGCACTTTAAACGGCAATTTAGCAGGAACTGCTGGGTCTTACAGGAAGTATTTTAGGAAGAAAAACAGTAAACAAAAGAGTCTACTTACAGGAATAAAAATACATCAAATCTCATTTCTCCTCCCAAAATTTAAGACTAAACGAATTCAACCCAGCACAGGCTCTGATCATGCACAGAACAGCATGATCGGCTGGAATGAGATGGATTCACAGAGCACTTTTAGCATCCCCACACTTGCAAGAATTACAGTAAGAAAACATTTCAAGAATTCACATCCCACTTGCCATTTTATAAACAACAAAAGTGTGGGTGTGGGAGGAGATGGGAAAAGATCTGGGGGAATAAACTTACCTCACTCTCTCTTTTGAGTCTCCAAATGTCTCTTTCAAGTTTGTCAAGTCAGGATAGTAAGATGCAGGAGGGGCTATTACTTCCACCAAGCCAGAATTGATCTCTGTAGAAAACCTGTCAATAGAAACATAAAGTCACATGAGAGACTCTGAGTTCTGCAGACATCCTGTTTGCTTTCTGTTGGTACAGTTATTGTGTCTGGTTACAGAAACGACTTATTCAAACGAGGCATGTGAAATAGAAGTACTATATAAAAAAGTACTGTTTTCCTTAGCATGTCCTTCAGGGCACTATCAGCTCTCACCAATCAGAATCAAACTACATCCAAAACATTTCTTTTGACTTTCTTTTTTCAGAACCTAGTGACTTTTTTTCTACAGTTCTCTTTGAACATACGGAATACAAGGCCCTAACACAGATGTCACAAATTTCCATTCATGTTAAAACAACCCCATATGTTTATGCTGCACCAAATAATTTAAGCCCACTTTTTGTTCTACAGTTTAACTGACTGAATCACTGCCTCTTAATTTGTCATCTATTACTTTTTTGTTCAAAAGTCCAAAGCCCCCAGAAACAAAAAGGCATGATCTCTTATTTCTAAAGTAGTTTTTTTAATTACTTATCACAACCTGATTTAGGAAAAATCAAAAAGCAAACCCACCAATAAGCTAAGAAATCCCCCATTAAAACTACAACTTACTCTTTCTCCAGGCTTGCAACAACACTGTTAACATAATCAAGATCAGTCTGGAAAAAAACCAAACAAAAACAAACATAAAAAATGAATAGAATACTTAATGGTTCTGGAGCTGCATTTCAAAAGAATGAAGTGCAAACATTGCAGGTACCTGTCCTTGAAAATTACTTTCAGTGTGTAAGCTATCGGAGTAATGCAAGAACACATCACACATGTAACTGTGTCTTACATCTAATATGAGAAGAAACATTTTTTTTTGTAAGCAGAAGGGAATAATACTTACCTCATATCATCACTTAACAGACAATTGTTTATATTTTCTTGCAGCCCTTCATGCATTTAATGACTAAATCATCACTGAATGTTTGTGTAGAAAGAACTTCATATTATTACTATAGTATAATAATATGTAAGAAAATATTACCACAGAAATCTTTCTGCAAACAGTGCATTGAACACACACACTCTTCTGGCTGATTATTCAACATCACTGTACATATGCACTCCAGGAAAGCAGAGTTTGTGAACTCATGTGACTAAAAACCCTGATCTTTGTTATACTTATTAATCTAATAACATACTGTTTACGTTTCTGAAAGGAAAATTTAGTCTATAAATCAACACAGATTCTGGTGGCTCATGAGGATTCTGGAGAAAGAGCTGCCTTGGAAATGCTAGAAACAAAGAACAGTTCATACTTTTTCTGATGAATTTGTAACGCAGGATATCATTAAAGGATTATACACGAGAATAAATCCCTCCCAAGCATTTCTACAGAACTGTTAATCTTGTTTGATAAGGGTGCTTACCCCTTGATCCTAAAAATCACCATTTCTACTTTTAAAGATTACTTTTATGCAATCCAACGTAATGCCAGTGACGCACACTTTTCAAAAAGGACAACAACAGTGGGTTTCTTCCAAAAGCAGGTTCTAAACACCACAAGGGTATGTGAATAAAAAGCGTTTGTCATAATTTTTTCAAACATAATTTCTTTGTAAGTGCTATGCCTAGTGCTGGACAGAAGTTCAAATAAGGAGGGAAGGTATTCACACTTTAAAACTCATCTTGCAGTGAATTCCATACAAGGAGACTCACAAGTCCATGTGGACCTTGATAATCACTAAGTGTTTAAATATACATATGGATCGTTCATACACATTTAATTAACAGAATGGACTTAAAGACATAACTTTTTCTGTTTTATCTAACAGTTGCAAATCAGTGACCCAGTGATTACTTAAAAATAATTTTAGTATATCCAGCTTTATCTGAAGCATTTCTTTTTTCTCTCTTCTCAAAACCTTCTAAAGACTAAAAATACAGAAACAACAGTTCAGTCATCATAAGAAAAAGACAAAATTTGCATTTCCAGTTGGCATGCCGCTAGTTCAGTATTAATAACTCCAATATCTGTAAAACACTCCATACTATAAGTGTATAGAAAAATACAGCATTTATATATAAATATATCTACATATACACACTCAGCAGAAACCCAGACAGTTTCTATGTATTCCAGAGATTCAAATAAATGCCAAACTTCATGCCAACTAGATCACAAGCCTGTGCCTTAGTGCAAGTCTCCCTAGAGTGACCTATTTTGTTGACTACCATAAAGCATTGCTACTGCTTTTAAAACCTCCCGCACTTATATGGAAAGCATCACAATCAGGACCACAAAAAAGTCTGGAATAGGAGGGTTTTTTCCCTACTTCCCACTACTTGCATCCTTCACACAAAAGGTTGGCAGTTTCCCAGTCAGCACTGCAATCACAATAGGGTCACATTAAACAGGTGAAGTTTGTTGTCTTCCAATCTCATACTGTAATCTGGGTTGCTGTCACACAAAGTCAGGAAGGTCTGGCCGAGCTGCTCTGAACAGGAGAAACAGCAAATACGACTGCTGGTTTAGGAGGTAACCTTTCCTTCGAATCAACAATCACTGCAACACTGTAGTGCAAAAGGAGATGCCACTTTTAAAACGAAAACGAACACGGGGATTAGAAGAGTTGACACTAATTTTCACATAATCAAATGCATTAAAAACTTGGTATTCTGCCATCATTTCTAAATAAGGAGTTGTATTTATATCTACCAGCAGCATCTGAGATTCAGAACCAGGATTTCAACACCAACCTCTTCCCCCTTCAGGACAGCAGGTTGACTGTGCTTGTTCTACATCAGAACTCTGAGAGACAACCAACTCCTCCCCTTGCCCAGTCTAACACTAAACAGAATATTTGCCAACACCCTTCTGCTGTGGACATGTCCCAGGAAGGTGGCACTTCAAAGTGAATTCACACAACATCATGAACTAAGTATGAGAATTTGCCATAAATTTGATCAAGCTGTGACTATACCCAAGAGAAGAGTTAGGTAGACAGAAGACTTTGCAGGGTAGCAATGAAAGGAAATTCGGACTAGCTAGATTAAATCTAAGGATCTTTGAAGCAGTATCAATAAATTCAGTTAGTAACTTAGACCAACAGAAGAAAAATGTATTATTGACCAAAATCTATTCCCCCTTTTCAAGGAAGAAAGTGTTTACTGCCTTGACAAAATAAGACATAAGGTCCTCTTTATCAACCACGGGGACACAAGACTGCTTGTCTTCAAGAACCTTGAACAGGACACCACAAATCCAGATTAATAAAAAGAAGCCATCCATGAAAGAAAATGTGTAACTGTTCTTTAGGCTTGCAGTGAAGATGGTTTGGTAGATGTCCACTTTGTAGCAGATACGATGAACTTAAAATCTGTTTCAGGGTATCAGTGCTGCTTTTAACTATTGAAAGGAAATGCCACTGGTGATCCCAACCCTAGCAGCACAATGTCTAGGACTACAGTTACGAATGTTTTTATCTACCAAATCTGAAGGCACTATCAAAACTATAAAAACTATAAATTTTCCTTAATAAAACTTTTAAGGTTGACGATTAAATAATCTCTAGGAGTTTCAGACCCATGAGAAAAGAAGTATTTTAAGAACAAATCCCTTTCAAGAAATTAAATGCGAAATTGTGTTAGCCCCCAACCAAAGAGTTAACACTGCCAGCCACAAAGAATCTATGAATCACATGAAGCATTACAAACAAGTCTGTCCTGCTGAGGGGATCTCTGGGAATTTCATAATAAAGTAAGCAAGGGTGGTCATTTCAGTATCAGCCGTTCAAATCTTTTGGCCTGTTCTTTCCTCCTAGTCATATGAAATTACTGATCTCCAGGAGAATGCAGTAAGACTTGAAGTGAGAGATGATCTTTTAGCTGTTCACAACAGACCAAAGATTGATCCACATCAGTATCTTGCTTGCAGCAAAAGCAGCCATGAACAGATACACAGCAAAAAGCGAGAACAGGACAAGCATACACAACACCCCGCAATCATCAACACTGCAACTACCTTCAGTTCACATTACTTCCTGAGACAGATGTCATTTTATGTATTTAATATTCCTCTGTAGACTCATCTTCAAGGTACCTCATTAGCATCCCCTTGAGCCTATCTAAACTTTCAGCAAGAAAAGATTTTAGCCTATGAGATCTGTGGAGTTTCATAAGCCTGTGAACATGGCTATATCGAAGGTTTAACTCCTTCCGTCAGCAATTTTGGTAAGAAATCCGTATTTTGGTGTTTTGATGAATCTCTCTTTAAAAAAAGCCTCAGAGACTGTTGTGGAACAAACTGAAGTTTCAGACTGTCAGTGAAAGAAGTTTTAACTCTTCCTCAGTTTTGGTAAAATGCTGTACTACAATTCTCTAAAGTACCTTTCTCTAGTGCAAGTGAGGCTGCGCTTCAAGTTTGCAATTACTCCAGGGTTTATCTGAACAAACATTGCTATTCACAACAAACACAGAAAGAACCAGAGCAGCAGCGAACTTTCCAATCTTTTTTATTGATTTTTATGAGTGAGCATGTGCACTGCAAAGCAGCAGAATATATTAGCTAGCAGACAAAGCAAGAGGTTAGAAAGTTCGGATTAACAGCTAGCCAACTGTCATACAAAACCAAGATTTCTAGTTTTAAGAATCAACCCTTTCACAGTTAAATCCTGACTTCATAAGAAGTCTTGAAGAATGACAGAAGGTGGACTGTTTCTGAAAACGCAGGGAAGCCCGTGGCATTTAAGACGAAAGGGGAAAAAAAAGGGTGCACTCATAGAAGATAAGTTAGAAAGAATCCACAGGGATCATATCAAGACCAACACTATTTGCAGGACTACCTAAAATTAAACAATATGACTAAAGGCATTGTCCAGACACCTCTTAACTCCAAGAGCCTTGGTGGCCATAACCACTTCTATGGGGAGCCTGTTCCAGTGACCAACTACCCCCTCCTGAAGAACCTTTTCTAATGTCCAGTCTGAACCTCCCCTGATGCAGCTTTATACCATTTCCATGTGTCCTGTCACTGGTCACCAGAGATAAGAGATCAGCACCTCCCCCTCCACTGACCACCTCAAGGAAGTTGTAGACAGTGGTAAGGTCACCCCTCAGTCTTCTCTTCTAAGAACCCCAGTGACCTCAGCTGCTCCTCCTAAGTCCTTCCCCTCAGGCCTTTCACTACCTCAGTAGTTTATCTACACTGTTAGATTATCCAGATCTTAATTTTTAAATGAAATCTACTAGAAGTAAGTCTTAAATTATTCAAGACCACCTTTCAAAAAAAAAAAAGACAAATCCTTGGGAAACAACCATGCCAATGTGCATAGTGTGGTCATTTCACTGCTTACTGATTACTACAATATTATTTGATCTTTCATCATCCTGTAGAATAGGGGTGGGATAATTTTACTATGTTTTTCAAATAAGAAACAATGCAAAATTACAGCATTCAGTAAAGTCAAAGAAAACATATGTTTGCCTGGAAAGTACATATGAATATAATTACCCATATACAAGGCATTAAAGTTTACACAGAAAAAAACCAGCCACTGAAGTGGCATTTGGACCTATTTTGGGATTTTTATGCAGTGAAGAAAAAGCCCTAAGGAATAAAAGTGCAGCAGTGGCTTCCAGTGGTTGCAGTAGCATATGGATATAAATAAAGGCTGTGGGAAAAGGTAACAGTATATTTTAGAGTTCAGAAAATGCAGCTGAAAAAAATTACTCTCAGGTTTACAGTGCCTGCTTTCAAATCTGAAGCAGCGACTTCAAATTAAATACAGGGAACACAAGAACAAAATGCAAAGCAAAAAAACAGGACTGAGAATACTGTCATAACACGGCCATCTAATGTTACATAAGCAAAATGTAGCCTGTGTCCTACATGAGCCCTCCCTTACTGAAAGTCCCTGCTCTACCACACAGCCAAGAAATATCTTTCCCTCTCCAGTCGTTTCTGTGATTAACCCAATTCAGTTCAGGACAGGGTTTCACGATGCAAAAAAGTCCTTGGCAGCAACAGCAGGAATACAAATACACCACTCATTTCTCCCTACCCTTCTGTCCTGCACATCAGCTCCTCAATCTTGTCCATATGGGTTGTGCTGTGAAACAACACTGCATCAGAGAACAAGTTTAGCTTTTAAGGCTAGAGAGAGCAAAAAGCATCAAAGGACAATTCAAAACAGGACATTCAGATGCAAGTTATGATAGTGTCATACAGCCTCCTACTAGTTCTGTGCATATTGCAGATGAAGATTGCTTTGTGGAGTCTGAAAGAAATCAACATATATGGCAAGAAAGCAACATGAGAAACTCCTTGAGGGAGACTGTAAATTGTTGAAAAGGTTTGTTTTCCGGAAGACAGGCAGTTGCTGTGTACAGTCAAAAGTACCCTTCAACAATATGTGTCCTTATTTGAAGGACAGAAGGAATTTGTCCTCATTATTTTTAGGTGAAGGCAGACCACTGCAGCAAAATTCAAGAGTGCTGTCAAAAACTCAAAGTGTCCATTCAGTCAATCAGACAGCTATGAAGTCACCTGCTACAATGCACCTGAAGTAAGATTATTACTGTTAGTTCCCATCTCACAAATACCCTAGATGTCATCAAAGAGATCAGACACAACCCTGACTACTAATAGCAGAGTTCCCTTACCAGAAGCATCAAATAGTTACTGTTGCCCAGGTACATCTCAGAAAGCATCTCAGGGAAGCATTTCAGTCATTCAAGTCTAGGGCTTGAGAAAAGAGCACAATCCTGAATTTTATCTTTTTGCTGAGATACTAGATTTGTCTCAGGTACATTGAAGTTTTCAAATCCTGTCAAGGATCTTTTCTTACATCAAAGAAAGATTTTTATCACTGGTTTAATTCCTTATAAAAGCCTTGCTAGTCACTGACACGGAAAGAGAAGCATAAAATCCTGTGTTGGTGCGCAGTATCAGCAGTCCACACTCTGTGGGTACCAAAGCTTAGGTGTCAAAGAAGCAGGGACTGCAATAACAACTTAATTATCTCCAATTCTCACTGATGGGTCAAGCTACCTTTTCAGACACAAGAAGTGGCAGTATACCTAGAAGGTGTGTTCATCTTGATCAGTTTTGAGTGAGATGTACAAAACAAAAGCCTTTAATAATATTTGGTGAAGATAATGTATCTTTTGGCACAACAGCTTTGTTTAACTTTTATTTTCTTTAAAATACATATATTACATACATACATATGTGTATATATGCCAAGATCTACCAGTCTTTCTCCAACTCAAGATGCACAGTCAGATATTTTGAGGACTAGGAACACAGTCTCCAGGGCAGTTCCAAGAGGGGGCAGCTCACAGGTTTTGGACAATCAGCAGAACGCACGGAACATCTCTGTAGCTGGGATGATGACAATACATCTGGGTTGAGAGCAAGACAGACAAAATACTCTTTTTCTATCACAAGAGCTGCTGATCAACGGGAACTATAATTCAGGCCCATTGCAAGAAGAGGTGAAAATACAGGCTTGTTTATTTTGTGGAGAAGTTTTCCATATTGCACTGCAACATTAATACCTACAAAACAGGTTCAGCAACGTTTGACCCAGTAGGTGCACTCAGTGCTTAATTTGCTGAGACTTTGTCCATACCAGTGCACAGGGTAGTACCTTGCTGGGTGCTTGTGTCACACTGACCCAACCAGTACAGAAACTTTCCCAAAGAAATGGTAATGAAAAAAGGATTCTCCATGATAGGAGCACAGAAAGAACACTATTAAGATCAACATCTTCTAATTTAGTAGCCATTGTTTACATAAAGAGATGGCACAGTGACAGTAAAAGATAATCAAGATATACAAGTTTTTCTCGCTTAATGTATATACATGAAACAACAGAGTAAGATTTAAATAGGCAGTATGGAAGAAAGTGTAATATGCAGCCTAGTGCTCCAAGAACAAATGGCTGGGCAATTATTACCCAGTCAGATGTAATCAGCACTGTACAGAAATGGCAAAATGTTTTTGCATGCCTGTAGTGTCTTCTAATTCTTCCTGAAATGATTTGTCCTTCTGAAATTTTTGGTCAAATCAAGGGTTTACAGTCTTTCCAGTACACATTGATTACTGTTTGTACAAAAGACTGTGCCAAGTGCAATCTCTGATTAATGAAGCGGACTGGCAATAATTTGTGATATATTTAGAACAAGTCTAAGATGCATTTTTTTCATTGTAAATGAGATGCCCCAACAGAAAAAAAATAAAATTTTGTTTAGACACCAGAAAAGTATTTTAATTTCTCTCATATTCAGTAGTGCATGTATCTATATAAATATATGTCTGTTGTTCTGTTATGGTCATGTAAAGTACCTCAAAGCCGTGTTTACTGTGTTCATCACAAACCCTATTAAATAAAAATATTAGGCAATAATTTTCATCTGGAGTTCATAGTTTCTTAAACCTAGAGCCTATGGTTTATTCTGAAAGCAAGGTCTCATATAGAGGAGGTTTATGGGATGTGAATCGTTTGTTTTCAAGTCATCTGATGAGCCCATGAACTAGCTAGCTACACAGTGAGGGGGAATAAAAAGATTTTGAAGGACAGAGGTATAATGAATCATGCCTATTTATTAGTCATCCTAATGAATACCTGTGAACTCTTCTGCAATAAAGTTATTTTAACAAATTGGAGAACACAGACATGTGTCAGTTACTAGGACAATTGCACAGTTTACTGTCAAGCAATTCTGGTAATTATTTAAATTGGTGATTAGATATCACATCAGCAGAGATATTTTAGAATTCCTTGAAATTCCACTATGGAAATTTACTGTGTATAATTATATTACTGAGAAATATCCATACAGTAAATGAATATGCAGATCTCTTTATTTAGCAACCATAATGCATCTATATTTACTAGCTCATCTGTTTACACTGTTGATGGTGTTTGCAGAAGGCCATTAGACTTCTAATTTATTTTCTAGAAATTACAAGAAATGAGTGAGATTGAACTCCTAAAAAATTAGCAGTATTAGAAGAGTGTTTTAGGGTGCTTAGCACAGAAAGATTATAGTCCACTACTATGGCTCTCAGCAATGCTTCTTAAACACTGTAAATTTGATTTCTTGTATAAAGATAGCAAGAAAAATACTAAAATACTTTTAAAATACTATTTTTCATATAATTTTCTTGTAAAAACATCTTTGTAAAGCCTTGTGCTTTTTTTGCTGTTGGTACAAGGTATAGACAAGGCACAGAGAGTAATTTTAAGCTTATTAGCAAAATTACACAACCTCACACTATGACCACTTCTTGCTGTACTTAAACAGCACATATGTTTGAGCAGAGGCCATACCCTTTTTCAGAAACTTCTGCCATCATTTTTAATACAAGCAGGGTTGGTCAAAGTTCTAATGTATTTTTAAATAAGCCTTCATTACTGCACATATTAATGACAGCAATAATCTAATGAATTTTAGGCTAGAATACTCCACAAACAAAGTTATTTTAAAGGAGAAACAGAAGTCTACCAGAGGAGTAGGCCTTCCTTCAAACAGCCAGTGAAAATGCTTAGTAAACCTAGACTTTCCACCTTGCAGAAAGAGGCTGAAATATACAGCATCAATCAGAAAAAGCACAGCACAGTTGAGGATGAAGTATTTAATGTACCATATTAATCATTCACAGACTTCCCTGTAGCAATTACAAAACAAACTATAAGAACAAAATATAAAATATGGTCAAAGAAATAGTAAGGCAGGGAAGATATCAAATTGGATAAAGAAGAAGAAATGCAAAACTAGGGAATAATTATAACAGAATACAAATTTAACTTTGGTTCTTCAAATTTTCCCAGACATTCCTGGCATGCAGTGCCCAAAGCAGGTATGTGAGTAAGCAGGTAGTACTGCTCCCAAAAGGTGGAAAGAGAGATAAGACATCGGGGGCTAACTGTATCCCCCTCCAGAGCAGACCACACAGTTCTCCACAGGCACAGAAGGAATAGCTCCCTTGTTAAAAATGTTCAGTTCCCTCGCAAGTCACTTCTGTAGAATCACTCCCAACATGAAAGAGAATTTCAGACCAACTCAAATGAAGAAAGTTATTTAGCTGTGGAAAACTCAGGGATGGCAATATGGCTTGTCTAAGGCAAAAAGAGATTACGCAGTTGGGGACACTTCACTCCTATTCCAAGTTTTGCAGAAGACAGAATCCAACGATAACAGACAGTCTTCATAGCTCAGACCTCCTTAAGCAAAACAAATGAAACTTCAGTTTCACAACTTGAAAAGAAACCAGACTGAAAGGCATTAAATTTTCTCCAACTGCTACAGTGAAGAAAAACCCAGCATTCTAGTAATTAAGAATGAATCCCTTGATACTCTCAACCAACAGAGAGTTTTTGACTATCAAGGAAAAGAAAATAGAGCAATTTACACTAGAAAACACTAAGAAACAGTTCCCAGATACAAGTAAAAAGTTTACAAACTTTTCAAGGAAAGCTTTAAAATATGATGACAATAGAACCACAAGTATTAAAATGCTTGTCTGTTTTTCCCCTGATTTACCCCTGAATGGATACTGGCTCACAGAATTAAAACCATTTCCAGTTATAATTGGGGATTTGAATTTCCATCTGTGGGACTCATAAATGACTGTTTCAGCAGAGCACTACACTGTTAGACTGATGAAGGTCAAACATATATATACACATGTCCCACCATCCAAGTCACACTTCCGAGAAAAGCAGAGAACAATATAGGTACACGCAATTGCCAGCATCCAACTGAATTATTTCTGAAAGCACTCTACCATTTTCCTAAATTTGATTTCCACTAAATCAGAGCCAAACTGAACAAACAGTCCAACTGAACACTGAATTAATCCATTAAAAAGGTCTGGACTTCAAACATCCACATTGTCTGGAAAATAAAATCAGTAACAATCTGTGCCTGACATCTCAAACTGCACCACTCGCTTGACAAAGGACTAAGCAGCATGAAGAAAACAGGAAGAACTCTCCCCTACGACACCAGAGCTCCTCAGCCATGGTTTGGATGTTGAAGGAATAAGGTAATTAGCACATCTTTGTCACTACATATAAGCATAAGATTTGCAAAATAATCAATCCACTAAACCATGTCCACCATTCCCTTGATAAACAGACAAAGCTGGGCTCTTCAGGATTGTATCCCAGAAACCCAGTGCTGACACTTGTTCCTTTTCTTTGCTGGAAGAAGACAGTCATCTGTCTACATCTTGAAGAAAAAGCAGATCCTCATCAGTTCCTGAAATGAGTGTTACTTGTAATTAAAGGCAGATTAGTAATTGTATAAGAATATTTAAGTGATTACCTCTCCTATAAAGACAACCATAACACAATCCAGTTTTTCTTCAGGGGACAGCTTATCAATAAGGGAGTGGAGAGTTTCTGTAAGGTAAGACTTGACTTTTCTTTTCACTGTAGGTATTCCCATTACAATGGAAACTGAAATCAAACAAACCAGAAATGTACTTTCAGTGACTTCATACACAAGACAGAAAACAAAAATCTTGCAATGAAGCATTGCTTAAGAAATGTTAAGAGTTAAAAGGTGGAGATAAGAGTAATTAAAAACAGTTTAAAAATATACCACCCGTCATCAGGAGCACGATGAACTAAATCACCACAAACCCTCAGAACAAACACAGCAAAAAGCAAACAGCAAAAGCAATCCTAGACATGTCAGATTATTGTGTAGGTGTGGTGGGCTGATCCTGATCAGACAGCAGGTACCCACCAAAGCCACTCTATCCATCCCCTCCTCAGCTGGACAGGGGAGAGATAATGTAATGAAAGGCTCATAGATGGAGATAAGGGCAGGGAGAGATCACTCATCAGTTACCGTGGCAGACAAAACAGACGTAAAGAAATTAATTTAATTTCAATCAAATCAGCATGGGGTCATGAAAAACAAAAACAAACCTTAAAATACCTTCCCCTTAACTCCTCCCTTCTTCCTGGGCTCAACTTCACACCAGATTTCTCTACCTCCTCCCCACCAGCAGCACAGAGGAGAATGGGGGCTGCAGTCAGTTCATTACACATGGCCTCTGACACTTCTTTCTCCTTGGGGGGAGGACTCCTCACACTCTTCCTCTGTCCCAGCATGGGGTCCCTCCCATGGGAAATGGCCCTCCATCAACTTCTCCGATGTGTCTTCTTCCCACAGGATGTAGTTCTTTTCATGAACTGCTCCAGCGTGGGTCCTTTCCACAGGGTGCAGTCCTTCAGGATCACACTGCTCCAGTGTGGGTCCCCCATGGGGTCAAAAGTCCTGCCAGCAAACCTGCTCCAGCATGGGCTTCTCCACAGGGCCACAGGTCTTGCCAGGATCGGGCTCTGGTGCAGGCATCCCACAGGGTCAGAGCCTCCTTTGGGGTCCTCCACAGGCTGCCAGTGGATCTCTGCTCCACCAGGGACCTCCAAGAACTGCAGGGGGACAGCCCACCTCACCATGGTCTTCACCACAGGCTGCAGGGGAATCTCTGCACCAGCACCTGGAGCACCTCCTCTCTCTCCTTCTGCACTGACCTTGCTGTTTGCAGTTCTCTCCCTCGTACTCTCACTCCTCTCTCCAGCTGCAATTGCCCTTGCATGGTTTTTCCTCCTCCTCTTAAATCTGTTATTCCAGTGGCACTGCTCTGGCTATCGGTTCTATTGGACATGGGAAGCTGCTGCCATCCTCTCAGAGAAGCCTGTCTGTAGCCTCCCCGTTACCAAAACATTGTCACACAAAACCCAACACAACAGGGAATAATCAACAACCACTGTATTAAGCAGATAAGGTGCACCAAGACTTATAGAGTGACTAAACTCCCTAACTTCAGTTTTATTTTCAAATTGACATAACTAATCTTCACAACTCAAGTATTTAACTTCTGAGAAGTTATCTTTTCAAAAAACACTGCAGAAAAACTCTATTACTTGCACCTCAGTTTGGTTCTTCCATAAAAACAAGTCCAAGACATCAGAATCACACAGAAATTCCTCAATGAAAATTTCTTATCAATGACAAAAGCACCTCAAATGCAGAGCAATATGGCCCCAGCTACAATGCTATTAACACCATCTTTCAGCTGGCCATTTGACTCCCATGTTCCTTAACTTTTCCATCTTTCTTCTGCACGCTACCCCAAACCCAGGGCTGGCTACCTACTGGGAACAGAGCAGGTAACAGCAGGAGCACAGTAAAAGGATAAAGCAGACTTCATGAAGTCAGCACCAGCATTCTGAGCCCCCTATGTGAAATGATTTACCACATCATAAATATATTAAATCAAACAACTATTAATAATGTTGTTTATCCTTCCATAGAGAGTCTGCTTTGCTTAGCAACTGCACAATAACAAGCTCTGAATTTTTAAAACACTAAAATAATCAGTGACCAGGGAAGGGGAAGATGGGAAAATAATTTAAAACTCTGAATTTCCTCCCTCTGTTCAATTAAATAAATAACCCTGATTCCAATTTCTATTTTGTAATTTCAAACTTCTGTCATATATTCCCAGTGGGATATAATACATACTTCACTTAAAACAATAAAGAGGTATTAGTTTTTTCCTCCCCAAATAACATAAAAATAAAAGGTGTTTATAGCCAGAAAAGTAAATCTATGGCTTGAGCCCACACATTTGTCATGTAGGCATGCCTTCTGTCAAAAGAAGGAACAATCAAACTTACTGAAGTAATGAAAAAAATACAGGCCAGGAGTAACTAATGCTTGTTTCAAAAGCAACGAGGAGAATAAAAAAGAAAAAGGGGGGGTCTAGTGGACAATAACAGAAGTCTTTCAAGTCAGGTAGCACAGAGAGAAACAAGGATTTATTGGTGAGGCCTTCAAGCTTAGAGACACACACACTTTGAGGTATAATCAGCTTGGTTTGGTTTTATGCTCTTTATTTTCTAGAGCTCCAAGAGTGGGATTCCATCCTAACGATCAAAGCTCTGAATTTGTGAGGAATAGGAGGGGGGAAAAAAAGGGAGATCAATAGTATTGCAGCACAACACGGATTCTTTTCTCCCCCTCTCCAATGACTGACCAGATTTCAAAGATGCAATTATATCTGATTATCCTAGTTCTCTCAACTCTTAATTTATCCATTGAAATACGCTGTTCAGAACAACAGAAACATCAACACTAAAATAATTATATCCATGCATGGCTGCCCCACAAATCTGAAAAGCCGAAGTGATATATCCATTAACAGTTCAGAATCTGTAATGCTCCAGCTTTGTTTCCTTTCAGTTAAAAAAAATTCATCCAAACTAAATGCTTCTTAATGTGCACCTTAACAGGGCACGGGGTGTGATGGAGGTTATGCAGAAAAGAGCAAAGCTGAAACCAAGCTCCTTTCATCTTGAATTCAGTGCAAATTCAAAGGATAGCAGTATCACACAAGTTAAATGAGATGTCCTTGATCTACCAAGTAATACAGTAAATTATATTTCTAAAACTAGAAAGTCCTCCAGATATAAAACATGAAATAACCATCGTTATCAGCATACCTCCTGTCCTTCCAAGGCCAACCTGCACAGAGGGTTGAAGGCTTCCTTCATTTTTCAACAAATGAGGCAAATGGTAATAGATATTTGGCACTTGAAGAGATTTTCTACTTGTTAGCTCTTTCAACAATTTCAGTGTCTCATCTGCAAACATACAGGAAATCAGTAATACAGAAAACAGTATGAAGTTTTAAGCAATGATAAACAGTATAATATTCCTAGCTTGGTCCTAATTGAAAGCCAGAACAAATTCTGCACTTTTCTGAGGCACTACACCTTGGGTACAAAGGAAGTCTTTTCTGATTTTGATTTTTTTTAATGCGCAATGCCCAAGATTCTTTTGCACCCATGACCTTGCTACAGATACTGTTAATACTTACTTGATCATATAAGATTCAGTGTGAATTTACAGAAATAAAGAATGTTCCACTTATTTGGGAGTCTGATAGTTTTGCAGTTGTTGGCTTTTGGGTTTGTTTTTTTAAATTAACCAAAATGGGAGGCTTATTTATCTAGGTTATTTTTCACTTGCACTTACAGAGCTCATCACCATGCAGTGATGACACTGCAAGTAACTTTTCAAAGCTACTAACGCATATTGGAATACACTAAACATACAGATTCAAAATAAAAATAGCATTAAATATACAATTGAGATTTTGAGTATTCCTGCAAAAAAATAAATGCTAATGTAAATTTAATTTAGTCCATTAGAGACTGAAAATAATTCTTGCTCTTTCTGGAGTAACTGCCTCTCAGGATGTCCAGGTGGCTCTCAAAGTTGCAAATAACAGTTTTTAAACTTCCCTGCTGTGCGTGTTGATTTTCTTGCATCAAGTGTGAAAACAACTCATTTCAATTGACACATATGATAGCATATGGATCTTTGAAAACTTACAGGCTCTATAATATCAAGTGAACTAAAAAACTGTACTCAAGGTTTCTGAGATAAAATTGCAAAGATGTGAGAAAAGTAATGCCATAAATGTAATTCCTCTCAGATGCTGAGTGCAGCTTCTACAAAGATAGAAGAGTTTTGTTACAGATTTGGGCTCGTGATTTTTTTGGTATTTGTTTTTGGGTGAAACTAAATTCCCAATCACTTCAAATCTTGAAAAGCAGCTTTGCAAATACATGCCATAAGTAGAGATGCTTATTTTGATAGACTCCAATACAGGTATATTTTATTTTTCCTGCTAACATTTCTTTTCGCTTCAGCTGCAAAAACTGGACTAAATTCTGTCAACATATGACAGCTCTTTGTATGAATGAATAAAGATCTATATAAAACAAACCAGAATTCTTCCAGCTTCAAAGACAACAAATACGATATAGTATTATGTATACTTAAGTATATTAAACTTAAAAAAAAATAAATCTAAGTAATATTATGCTCTGAGCCCAAAAGCTCAGGTATTCATCTTCATTTGACTTCCCATCATGGCTCCAGAAGGGAGAAAGAGGAGGTCCATCCCAGCTGGGATCCAGACATGGTAGAACGTAAAATATGTGAATCAGGAACTTCAACTGCACCAGAAGAGAATAACTCCCTGCAACATTATTGCCTATAAACAAGTTAATTCATTTTTAGAAACAAATGTGGTAGTAACATAATCCTAAATCCAGAATGAAAATTACTTGACTTCTTCCATGACTGTTCACTTTAACAGCAAAAACATGTACATAGAATAGGAAGACAACATTTACAGACTATGTAACCTTTATCCACACAATTCTTGGAGATCCAGGGGACTAATTAGAATCAGGTTGAATAGGCCATTGGCATAGGACAGCAATTCTTCATTATTATCTGCTATAGAAAATAGTAGCCTTTAGCACAAAAGCAAGACCTCTTGCCAGAAAGTTTATGTTTATTTGTTTTTCATTTTCCATCTAGAAAAATCAGTGACTAAAGCAGGAATAGTGTGATTTTAAAAGTTAACTCCAATAATCTGGTGAGTAGTGCAAGGTCATTCTCTAATACGGCCAAACACAGCTCTCTAAACTTGAGCATGTATCTCCAAAACGAGTAAAAACTTACAAGACTTTACCAGTTTGCCATTTCATCACTACTTATTAAAAACAGCTTACCATTTAATAACTAGTTATTAAAAAGGCTATTACCTGCACTTTTTACAAATCATAGTCTGTATGTTTTTACATCTTCCAACTGACTTTTAAACATACTTGAATTGCTTCAAGTTCATCCATTTCTTCTGTTTGCTCACGTTTCCCCCCAAACACTATTTGAAAAGTCACGTAAACTATTGTTAAAAAATATTCAATATTTTGAATAAGTAACCAGAAGTACCAACTTTGGGAGCTAGGTGTAAAGTAAGTATTCAGTCCCTAAAGTCACACAAACGAAGTGTGGGTGAATCATTAAGAACAGCGACTGGGAAAAACATAAAACAAAACAATCCACACCAGATAAAACATTACAGACATTCTTTATTCAGACTGCTGAACAGTTTCATTTGGCTTTCTTTGTAGCAATTTCTTATTCAACAGTTATAAGAAGAGATAACGGCACTGCTGAGTTACAAAAAAAAATATTTCAGTCACAGTATGTACCTGAAAAATTATTCATTGCATTCTTACTCCCATTTGTTTCTGCTACTGCACGCCTGAACTGCTCCAAGATAGCGTTCAGCTCCGAAGAGCGCTGCAGAGTGCGATGCTCAGCTATGCGAAGGCGTTCCTTCAGAGCATGAAATTCCCGCTGATACGCAATCAACTTTTCTAGAGAGAAAAAAGATGATCCTGGTTATTTTTGGAAACAAACACCTACCGACAGATCCAGTGAGGGTCTAACACAGCTCAGCTTTGCAGCACCTGAAATGCAACCAAGAAGGGCTCAGCCCAGCACAATCCCACCCGAGGAGCTGGGCATTTACAAAGCATACAGAGGGAAGAGCTGCACCAGGCAGGGATGGATGCAAAGCAGGCACTGATGCGGGTATGGCCCTCACCACAGCCACACGCAGGGGCAACCTCTGAGTCCCCATTAGTCAGCACCACAAGGCAATTCTGAACCCTTTCTGGGAACAGACACCTACAACCCCTTTCTTATAAGAAGCCAAACAAGAGTGGTCCCTTACCAAAGCCCATGTTATGCCTCTTGAAAGAACCCTCTGAATACTTTGTAAGAATGAGTGGAACTTGACAGTATTTCAGACATACCAATTTCAAACACAAGTTTTGACTTAATTATACGGTCAATGCCTCAGAATTCAAGAACAACATTTTTAATCGAAATTCTGCTAGTGTTGCTACATACAGGTATTCTTTGAAAGGGGACCAAAAGGGAGAGGGAAACAATGAAACTGATTTGCTGATATGTTCCCTATGCCCTTGACACCCAGCAAAGGAAGTGTGTCTCGATTTTGCATCCTTCCTTCTTCCTATTGGTAATCTCCTCCAATCTCCTGCTCACCATCATCGCTATCACTCTCCTTCAGCCAATCCACAAATACAGACTGGAGTGGCTTAAGTGATTTTGTACCTCCTATTCAACATTACAACCATTCAGCTGATGTCCATAGACATACCTTTTTTGTTATTTGCCTATCCATTCCTAAGCTTTTAGTATTGCAATGGTAGGGAAGCAAAAGTTTAGCAAGCAATTTGAATCTCTCCCTGTTGCTACATTACAGTAACACATAGGGTAAAAAAGCAACTAGAGTCAATTTTCCTTGTTAATAAGGCTGCTTTTCCTCCAAATTCTTTCAACTTAGATTTCTTTTTTTTTTTTTTTTATATTTGGGATGCACTGTTCTGATTATGTTCAGAAAACATAATTAACTAAAAAGCCCTGCTTTGAAGAGAGAAAAATAAAAACATAGTTCACTACCTCTTAAAAACATTTCCCTTGCCAGCCTTATTTTCCTTTTTTCATTAAAACTGAATGGTTAATGCTTTTGTGCCACCAAAGCCAGAACCCAGATGCTGGCCCCCAACACAGTGCTAGGCACACCACACACTGCTGACTGAATCCAGACCGCTATTTGAAACAGGAATCAGTGCTTTAGTCACCAGCACTGAGAAAACCAGGAAAATTTTCTGGAGTTTCTGGCATGAAGGACATCCTTACTTGCCAATGTTAACTAACAGAGTAGTTCAGACCTGATGCTTCCAGTAAACTGTACTGGTATTGCATTTATGGTACTTGAGATCTCAAACCATTAATTCCTTAAATACTAGACAACAAGTAGTCAGCTTCCCACGGTTGCTTCAACCAGCAGAGACGTCTGGGTTAAGGAGGCTGCTCTAAAAGATACAGAAAGTCTTGACACCTATCCTTCAAAAATGTATGACTGATTTTTTTTTTAAATAGGTCACAATATTATTCAGTCAAGTAAAACCAGAAAATGCTAACATTACAAATACAATACGATTCTAAGTCCACTACCCTGTATTTTTCTAGTTATTTATGCAAAATGAAGTATAAAATTGTTCTTTGCAAGAACTTAGGTGATCTAAAATACAGCTCTAATGCTACCAGAGCTAGCACTTTTCATGTTTTTGGAGATTCATGTGTAGTTTGGCCTTTTGGTACTTGTTTTATAATATGACTGCCTGTACTTTTAAACAAAACAAATTAAATTTGAATTTCTAACAGTAATATCTTAAGCATATTTTCTGTACTTCAAAGATCAACTGCTCAGATACTTATTACTTACAAACAAAAAATCCACAACAGCAGCAACATCAAATTTTGTCTCATACCAAAAAGCACTTGCAAAGGAGAAAATACTTCTTAGGCTCTTACAGCACCCACCATCAGTGGTCACCACCTGTTCCAGACTTTAGAAAAGCATCTCTTAAGGCAACAGGAGTTTATAAATACTCTAATTTGATTTTTCAGAGTTCTTGACTCCTAAGGACTTGGGAATGAGCCTACAAATTTAAGAATCTATTTTTATTTAGACTTTGACTTAGCTCAGCTTTGGTATTTGCTTCCCCCCAGGTCCCTCCAAAACATGAAATAATTTGAGAGCTGAGTCTTTTCATGAAAAAGAAAAAAAAAAGCGTATATTACACAGAAGATTGAATTATATTTTAAATTTCACTTTCTTTTTTTTTCCAAGTGATTGCAGAAACTTCTCCAGGAATTCAAGGCAGTCTTTCTGAAACATGTATATATGATGAAGGGCCAAAGCTCAATCAGAGTTCAAACTGTCCAGTGCTGTATCTGACAACAAGAAAGGTTTTGTTGAGATAATAGGAAAAGGAGGTCTAAAGAAAACATTGGACCAATACTTTTTTAATACGGTCACCCTGCTGACAGGCATGAAGATAAAGCAGAGGCATTCAATACTTGGTTTTAGCCTCCGTCTCCTCCCTGAGATTCAGGGACAGTATGCATGGGGATGGCTCAGAGATGTGCCAGGGCAGCTTCAGACTGAACATCAGGAAGCATTTCTTTACTGAGAGGGTGGTCAGACTGTGGAACAGGCTTTCTAGAGAGTGTAAGTGTTTAGGAGGCATCTGGACAATGCCCTTAATAACATGTTTCAGGTTTAGTTCAGCCTTGAAGTGGTCAGCCAGTTGGACTAAATGACTGGTAACTCCCTTCCACTTGAGATACTCTATTCTATGACAAACTGACTTGTAAGTGTTGTATATACAAAAAAAGTCAATAGTGCAGCTGATGTTTTCAAAATACATTTGACTGTTTAGTGTTTTATTGTTCAGATGTTTCTGTAAAACCTAACAAAATTGAATTGATTTCTTGTCAAAAGGTACGAAAAACCTTTTTTTTCATTGCTGTTACAGTAGAAAGAAAAATACTGAGCCTAAAACCACAGAGGAAACAGAGATCAGTGGTCACCACAATGAAAAACATTTCTCCTTCTACAGTATTATGAATTATTTTCTTATACTTATGCTGAAATCTAGAGCAATTTAAGAAAACAGAGGAAGGTATTCAGACAGTAAGTTATTGGCCCTACACAGCTGATGGAAGAATCCCAAACATATCTGTTCTCTGACAAACAAAACATCCCTCGAACAGCAGCTGTGGCCAATATCACACATTTGACATCCAATAGTTTCACCATACAGGCATATTTTTATTTAAGAATAATATTCTATTTTACATTGAAATGAGAAGGTGATGTTTATCCATACTTTGGCCTGGAAGGCAAAAAGATCAAATAAAAATAACTAGCCCTCAGACTTCAAACAAAAGTATCTTATTAAGAATTTACTTGAGAACTGAAAGCACTAATTCATCATCATTTTTCTCTTAAACTCTAGTCAGTTCAGCAAAACTCCAGGAGCTAAAACCTAAATATTTTAGCTGGCCTGATGCTGCTCACTTCTTGGAAAGTAAACACTATGTCAGCTCAATCAGTACTTTATCAACTTTTTTCCCTTGTTGCAAAATGTTCTCCTAAATAGGCAGAATACAGAATTTAGACAACCTCACTTGAAAGTTGATGCAGTATCTTGAAAAGTAAAAATTCAAATCCAATTGTGGAGGTTTGCAAGTTTTTGATCAGAGATTGAAACCTCAGCTTTCAGTCTGCTCTTCCTTCTCTGTGTTATTTACAGTCCTCCTACTAAACAACAGTTAAGAAAAGTCATTCCAAAAAAACACCATTAGCCTAAGTTATAAATTCAGTCCACTCTTCTCTTAGCCACAGACCATCTTGAATACATAATTTGATTTTTCTCCCCCAAATTTAGACAACCCATAAGCAAAGTTTTAAACCAGATGCTGATTTCCTAAGCTCTACATGGAGCTTCTGAACAACTTAGCATACATGTAATTTCATAGTTAGGGCTTTTGTAATTCTTGTCTAATCTGTTTATGTACTTCAACCCATGTTTTTTAACAACAAAGAGCTTTTCCTTGGGATAAAAAAAAGACCATCAAAGTAAAGGAACATGAAAATATGCAGTAGTTTGAATTTAGAAAAGCATTTTGCAGATTATCTCAGCTCAACTGAAATAGAAATACAGGACTGAATTGCAGGTACATTACCAGCACTGGCAGAACATTTGCTGTATTCTAATTCCAGATGAAACATCTACTGAACAACAACACAGGAAAAAATACCCTGGAAACACAAGCAAAGCGATTCTAAGGCTATTCTGTTTCAGTGTCAATACAAATCATCCACAGCTTAGTTCTTTGTTCATGTTACTTTTTAAGCAAAATGAAAATTGTTAATTCCTCAAGCCAGTGTTTAAGAGGCCTTTGGACAATGACCTGAAGAACATGCTTTAGCATTTGTTCAGCTCTGAAGTGTCCAGGCAGCTGGACTGGGTGACTGTGGCAGTTCCCTTCCAACTGAAGCAGTCTTTTCTTTCCTAACATGAGCACCACATGAAGAAACTACCTTGAGTGCACTTCAAAATGGAGTGGAGCGCAGACATCTACAGAACCACCAAACTCCTTTGTTACATTGCACCAGGGAACAGAGGTACAGGTACCACCTAATCAGAGATGTATTCTGACCCTGTAGGGATGTCTCTCTCAAGAAACGAGCTAAACAGTGGGCTAAAAAAAAAAAGGGATAGAAACTGCATAAAAAGGGAAGTTGGCATTCCTGGCAATCTCTGCAAAATTTCTGACTCCATGTAGCCTGCAACAGCTACACTATGATACCTTGTCAATCCAGGAAAAAGCTTGCCACTCACTACATGAGAAAAAAAAAGAAAGGATCTGTGTCTGCTGTATAACACACAAACCTGTTTAGGTTTATTTTGAGATGGAGGAGTGTTGCAAAAAAGAATTGCATGAAGACCCTTACAAGCTCCAAGAATGTTTCAGTGACTCTCAGTTAGCATTGCTATTCTTCCTCAAGGAAAGCCTTTTACTGTCTGCTAAAAAAAGCACCATCTACAACATAAAAAGCAGTATGAAAGCTTTGCAAGCTGTTATTTATCTTATCAATCAAGTAAGTTCACAAAAACATTAAACAACAGGCCACTTTCACAACTGGAAATTGAACATAGTGAACTAAGGTAGCTGTATTCACATTAATATAGAAATAAATAGGCAAGCTATAATTTACTCAAGAGCTCCATGTTAGTATGGCTGGTTGTCTCCAAAGGCAGATGCATCAGACAAGATGATCAGAAAAAGCTTTATGACCTTCCCATATCAAGAGCAGGCAGTGGAGTTTTCCTTCAAAGCACAAAACAGCTAAATACCCAAAGAGATTGATCTGCCACACAGACAAAAAGGTAACCAGCCACAGGCTTGGCACTCACAGGACACAGTGAAACGAGCACAGAGGGCTCAGCTTTACCAATTAATTGTAGGCCTGATTTATATTTCCTGCCCTTACCCAACTTAACCATTGAAACCTCACCCCCTTTTTTCATTAAATAACAACAAGAAGAATTGACTGCATCTGACACACAGACAAAAGTCTTTGGTTGGCAACAAAGCATTGCACACAAATATTCTATTGATAAAAGACAGCGAAGGAATAGATACCTGATGCAACAGGACATTTCCTCTATTCAAGAGGGGAATATTTAAATCATTATTCAAATCAAGGGCAATAGTTCTAAATTTGCCAGTGTGACAGTTAAGTTTTATGACCTCCCTGAACGACAACCCTTTTAGTTTTTACAAGTTAAAGGTTTCACAGCAAATGCCTCATTTCTCTCTATACTCTGTAGAAGAGTTATTAAAATGCCATTAAATAAATGTTTGTATCTATGAGAATACACTACAGTAAGTGCTAATTCAGGTATTTCTGTAATTAGTTATTCCACACCTAATTTACTGCCATTATAAAAACCCTACAGTGGTTACCACCGTGCCATGGATCAGAGATGCTAACAAGCTTTGTGTATTAATTCATTACACTTGCATCAAGGATGTTGATCAGTTTACAGGCTGATAACAAATAGAGCTCTTAATGGACCAAGTACTTCCACACTGGGTTTTAGAGTCAGTGGGTATAGCAAGAAGAGGCTACTCTTCAGTGAATTAGGGATTTGTCAGCATGCCAGCCAATTCAATCTGGCACAGCTTTTACAGAAACATTGCTTTGTTTGAGCTATGTAAGATAAAAAAATTAGTTCTGCACTTTCCATAAAATCCATTCAGATGCTTTATGTGATCCATGAAGTTGTGGTATCAAGTACACCAGTATCCAGTAAGTCATGACAATAGCTGCACTTCAATCACAGAGATGTACTCAACATGTATTTTGTAGAGCATACGTGGTCCCAAATATCAAAGTACCTTGCATCTGTAGTATCACCTCACCAAATAGTCATCTTCATCTCTCACAAACAGACATCCCTGTAAATTAAAATTCTGCTACGTTAATATGTGACAGACTAAATTATTTCCAATGTTAGCAAAAAAAAAGTCTGAATTCTTCTAGCAAATGAAATTCTTTCCACGCTAGCACTTAAGTAATTCTCGACTTCATTTTATGACTGACATGTTTTTTCATAAAGGCTACGTTTCCTCTTTTGCACGGGTTTTGCAAAATGAACTGCAAATACAATTACACAATACTGTGATCCAAAATTCTGCTCCGGCTGCACTGTACAATCATACAGCATCCACATAAAGATGCACAGAAAATACGCAGTGGCATTTGCTAAGAAAATGTAAACATTGCTCCCACTGCCCTTGGAAGTGACTCCAGAACTTAGAAGATATTCACAGGGCACAAATCAAGCACTGCATCCTCAAATGTCCAACTGAGGAGAGGCAAGCAGAGGAATTGTCAAACCAATCACTTGGGCATAGACAAAAAGTTATGTCCACAAGAGATCTTAAAGATATTCCAGAATCCTCCTGTGACATTTAAGCATATAAAAATCAGCAAAACACTGTAGCAAGCTGAGATAATTATCAAGTGTCAAAACCTGTATGCAGGCACAAATCATATCTATAACCAGAAATGTCGAACGGTGAAGAGTAAAGATGGTGTTAACAAAATCTGCTCCCAAAAATTAGATCACCGTTGTGCTTATAAGTCAGATTCTGATTTTGTCTCAAAATTGGCTAAAAGCTGATATATGGTGTCCTTGAAACGTTACAATATATTACCATGGATGACTACTCAACATGAGCTAATTAGCCTCCCTGGTCTTAAAGTGAAATTAAAACCTTTTATAAACAAGTTATGATGAATTATAAAATCTGAAGCAGAAAAGCAATCAACCACGCAAATACAGAATAAAACAGTACACTGTAAATGCTAACAAGAGACATGCTATAAATAAAAGCTCTTAAGAAAACTGCTCAAGGTCAAATTTTATCAGTCCTCTTTGAACACTTGATCCTGTGGGCCTTTTTAGTGTTTGTAGCTATGCCTATGCATAAAGCTATTTTATCATTTTGAAGGCATTAGAGGATATGCAATTGTTTCATATGTATAATACTCTGTGAAATTAAAGACAGGAAATTAAGGCAGATGATTCACATACAAAAAAATACATCCTACTAATCATAACAAAACATTTTCTGCATCAGGAAACAACCAAAATCAAGATGCAGGTGGACAAGTCATTCTTTTACCCCTGATCTTGTTACTCATATTAAAGGGCTATTTCAGCAATTCAATATTTCTACAGTAGAACTGTTTATTGCCCTTATATTCCACACAGAAATTTACTTACTCAGATCAGAAGTATTTTAAAAAGTGTTTATTCAAGTAGCTCTCACTGTGAAGAACAGCTTATTTTTGAGTGAAGGTTCTACAGGTTTTCCCGTTTTTAAAAAATAACTCACTAATTTTAGTTACTTAATTCCTCATTGCAACTTTTCCATGTTTTGCACTTCAAGGATCTCTACAAACAAGATAATGGGGTTTTTTCCTCTCCAACTCTAATGCACTAACACAAGTCTGAAGTGCTTCCTTTGAAACTTTCAGGGCCTGATCCAATCCAGTCTGGATACTTTTGTTTAAACATTCCTTTCCAGCAGGAGCTTGAAGTTGTTTTCTCTAAAATTTTTAAAGCAACCTGAATATGATCCTTTGTAACATCCACTGGTAAAACCTTTCTATTTTGAACTGTAAATGTCAGAATCAAATTACTTGTAAATATTCATTTGAAAAAGTAGAACTCCCTGCCTCCTCAGAGATTTCACATATACAAATAAAGCAGAAAAACGGGCGTACAAAACAGATCAGACCCCGAAATATACTCCCCCCTGCTTTTTTCTATCTTTAATACACTAAAAATGATGCAGCTTACTGATTAAAATGGAAGCATGAAGTGATACATCAGGCAGATTTGGTTTGTTTGAATCTTTTCTAAAAAACCACAGAATAAAATATTTTTCTAGAGGAGAAACAATCCTAAGCAATCAAAATGCCAAAGAAGCCAACCTAGAATGGTGACAACTGATGACTGATTTACTTAAGGGGTATTTCAGAGCAACCAGGAACAGTTTTAAATGTGTCCAAATGCAATTACACGCCTTTGCCTCTACATACAAAATCTTAAATACAGGAAGGTCACAACTTAGAAAATTTCCTACATGATTATAAACCCCATTATCACACCACTCTCAAATCTCCACTGCTGGTGGCTGACAGGGGGTCTGAACATTCCTTTGGACACAAGGAATAAAAAGAATAATGTATCAGAAAATCCAAACACCCACGACTAAGGAGGTCAAGTCAACAGAAGCATATGGTCCTCTGTCTGTGCACTGGCTTCAGACAATAAGGATAATTAAACACATGATTTGTTTGAGAGGAGTTATTCGCAGCACTTGAGCTGAAGGTCTTCCTTTAAAACAGAGAACAGCAAGCTACAGTGATGGGGAAAAACAAACAAACAAAAATGAGATCTCACATTTGCAAATTATTTGTCCTGATCTGACTGTTAACTTGACTAAAATTCACACTTCTTTGCCTAGTAAACAAGACTGTCCAGGTCTCTATGGATGAATATAAACCTCAGGGCTTTTCAGGTTCCAGCTATTTGGCTTTTATTTTATTCCCAGTGCTAAGAAGCACTGTCACCTCTGTTGGCATTTCTTCTTTAAAGGGAAAGCGATATAAAAAGGTCACTGAAATCATATCCTAAATCAGTCCCACAATAAGCAATCAGCATTTAACACATCTCTAGCCCTGAATAGAAACACTAAGTAATAAATAAAAACTTCATAGAGTCTATTCCCAAGAAGTAAAGCTGTACAACAAAAATTATTGCAACTTCTGTTGTAGACATTCATTGTACGAAGAGTTCTGTTTAATAAATTGATAAAAGAAAAGCTCAGCTGAGTATACAAAGCACTGAATTCATGTAACCTGGGTATTAACCCTTTACAGTGAAAAAAAATTACCTTCAAATAACTCTGACTAAAACCTCCCACTTGGACATTTCTTACACATCTTGCACAGGACCTGAAAGTGTAAAAGAACCTTGAAGTGTACAACAGTGTAAAAGAAACTGGGAAACCTTCAACATCAGAGTACTACCTCAAAAACAAGAACACGATTTACAGGGACAGCTTTTACAGAGATCATTATGTCATGGTTATTTGTTTCAAACTCACTGCCAGTCCAAAAGCAAGGCTATAACTCTATACTGCTCAAGCAACAAAGCTCCAGTTCCAGCAAACATTACAATCATAGCACTGAAACACACTTTTCAAATACAGGACAGGTCAGTACCTAGCCTGTGTTCTTGGCAACACTAAAGGACTAAAGCATATTGGCTGAAAGAAAGCATTTCTATTGCATTGTTTAACATATTCAAATAAAACAACCTGTTCTACGTTTCTGCTGAAACATGTCTATTAAGCATACATGTTGCATCCATTTAAGTTTGCTTCCATCATTTAGTTTATATGTGTGGATATATATTCACTTTATTGCTATCAATAAACAAGAATATTTTCTAAAAACCACATAATAAGTAATTACACTAATTTCTGACAGGACAAATCAAAAAGCTGTAACTGTTTATGCTGATTCTAGCAATGTGTGGCTTTATAATCAGTATCTCTGTGTGGTATCTTCATTTCAACATTAAAAATAATAACAAAATCTAACCTTGGTAAAATACAGTTCTTTCACATCTGTTAAAAGAGAACAAGAAACAACCCCTTCACCTGAAACACTTACAGATTTGCTGACAATGTAAACAAATGTAATTAGCCTTTAGGTAATTTGAACCCTCAGTCAGTTTGACTACAAGTCATCTGTGACATCTCATGTTTCTCCTCAGATATCACTCAGTCAATACTTTCAGCTGCTTTCTACAAACAAGCATATATACCTATATTATCAAAATAGTCATGCTATCCAGTGATTTCAAATTCCTGGGGGGTTCTTTTGTGGTGTTTTCTTTTACTGAAAAATACTTCTCTGCATACCACCTTTTTATAACCTACTGAACTTCTAATTCCATTTACCAACACAGCATTCTCTGCTGTAACAGAATTCATGAAAGCAGAGGCTTTGATCCTCCTTGTTACTGACTTGGTAAGTTAAAACTGGAAAAGGGATTTGAAGGAGAAAACAACTTGCCATAAAATTACCAATTTGGTAATCATTCAAGCTTTCCTTAATCCTGTCACTGACATCCTGCAAACAGCCAGACTTGTGCAAAACATTTGATGCTGTCCTGCACAACACCCTTATCTCCAAACTGCCGAGACAGGGATTTGATGGATGGACCACTCAGTGGATGAGGAATTGACTGGATGTCACACTCAAAGATTTACAGTGAA
>JAWWTY010000001.1:87523122-87551493 GCA_035222235.1 Margarornis squamiger
GTGTGAACCTCATGAAGTTCAAAAAGGCCTAGTGCAAGGTGCTGCACCTGGGTCAGGGCAATCCCAAGCACAAGTAGTACAGGCTGGGTGGACTTAGAACAGCCCCAGGAAAAAGGGCTTGCGGGTGCTGGTTGACGAGAAGTTCAACACAACCCAAAGCCAACCATATCCTGGGCTGCACCAAAAGCAGGTCGAGGAAGGTGCTTTGATTCTCTCCCTCTCCTCTCAGAAGACACTCCCTGGAGCACGGCATCCAGTTCTGGGGCCCCAGTGGAAGAAGTATCATGGATCTCTTGGAGCAAGACCAAGGGGAGCCACGAAGATGATCACAGGGCTGGAGCACCTCTCCTACGAAGAGTGTCTGAGAGAGTTGGGCTTGTTCCATCTGGGAGACCTTACAGCACATTCCAGTACCTAAAGGGGGCTGACAAGAGAGCTGGGGAGGGACTTCCTACAAATGCATGTAGCGATAGGACAAGGGGGAACAGCTTCAAACTGAAAAAACACAGGGTTAGATTAGATATAAGTTAAAAATTCTTTACAGCGAGGGTGGCAAGGCACTGAGAACAGGTTGCTCGGAGAACCTGTGGACGGCCCATCCTGTGAAATGTTTAAGGCCAGGCTTCATGAGCCTTTGAGCAACATGCTCTAGTGGAAGATGTCCCTGCCCAGGGCAGGAGGTTGGAACTAGATGGTCTTTAAGGTCCCTTCCAACCCAAACTGTTCTGTGATTCTATGATTAACTGACCCTGCATTCTATATGGTTTTCTTTTATCTTTTATTTATCTGATGCCTCCACATCAGCTATAGTTCTAGCTGCATTTTAGAACTAAGTACAGAAAATTTTAGTCAAACGTTACTTACATTATTCCTTGTATTCATTACATATAACACATAACAAAATGGAAATCGCTAACTGATCTGAAATCAACTTACTTTTTTCTCTTTTCCAGCTCTTGTTGCACCAGTCAACTGTGTTGCAAACAATACACAACATTAGCTATATAGCTGCAACCAAAGCCAGCCAGTGCCTCCCACAGTGACTAGTGTTGAGGGACCTCCTGATTCAAAGGATAGAATTAAAAATTCTTGGTTAAAAATTGAGAATAAAATGTAAGTTTAGTCATTTTTGTTCTGGAAGCACCCAAATATCCTAAATAATAACAACTATAATTCAGAGAACACTGATGATAGACTTAAATTCTGCTTTGGAGGAAGACTATAGTACTCACTGACAGGCCTGCATTTGAAGAACACAGACTCAGACATGGTTTAGAGATGACCCTCTTGTAAATCAGTGTACAATTGTCATCACTGATGTACCTCATGGCATTACACCAATCCAAAACTCAACCCTAGCTGGACACTTGAAATAATTTAATCTCATCTCTAACATGATCTCTCTGCATGGTGCTTGTTTTGCCGTTGTTCCATAGATGATTTTAATATGGATAAAATGAGTAAAAGGTTAAAAAAAAATCAAGGGGGGAGAACCAGACAAATAGACATGCTGGAACAAATAATACACTTTAACAGATCAGAATGTCAATTATGGCAAAAGAACTCAAGAAAAGAACCATCTAGAAACACCAACAAACATGTTTTCATGAGGTTAGACAAGAGACTACTTAGCTTCTGGTTAGACTTGACTAAGGCCATTGAAATGCGTCACAAGGTATAAGAAGGTGAAATTTATAATTTTTTGGTGACAAGTACAGTGTCTCCAAAATACTCAGTGCAAAAAATTAACACTTTTGTTTAAATTCCCCAAATCACTGTGTTAATTACATATTTTAAATTATTTTTCCTTTACACTACTCTTCATCAATATTATTGAACATTAGATTGTGATGCTACAACACAGAGACATGTGGCTCCATCTGTATTTCAAATGGGTTAAGGTTTCTGAATAGAATTATAACTTTCATACTGATCCTGTCTGCAACAAGGAAGCAAAGAGTTTGAGGAAGAACTAGCACAGTGCAGGAATTACTCCCACAGAAGAAGAGATCCAAGAAGCATCATCTTAATAAAGACAAACTGAAATAAAGTAGTCTGATTTTCCCTCAGAGGAAAGACTGGGTTTTACTAAAGATTTTTTTTCCGAAAAAACATTTTGCATTATCAAAACTGAATGAAAAATTCCATTTTTAATTTTGAAAGATGCAAAGCCAATACAGCCATTGGAGAAAAGTTTTATTAAGTATCCTGTTACTTTCATACCATTATTGCAGTATATAAATCAATTTGTTATAAGCTTTTTTTTTGAGAATGAAGCATAGTCAACTGCAGTCACCAACTCTACAGTTCCACCTCAATACCATAAATGGCAACACCCCCCCTTTAATATAACAACCAGTCTCCTGTATTTCATTTCCACTTGAAAAATGCATCTGTAATGTCTCAATAAACAGCACAGCAAACTGGCCATGAATGCCTTTTTCTTCTATGTCAGATGTAACAATCACAGCGACATGGACAAACAGTAACACACACCACAACACCAGATATAGATAAAAGCAAACAGCTGAAGCACTGATTCCTGCCAGGCCCAGAGGGCTACTCTCCACTAATTTAAAAAAGGACCAAGTACAAAAATACACGCACAAACACAATTACCTGCAATTTGTCCTACACTCTGAAGGAGGATTAAACCAGCAGCATTGCGAACAATCCAAAACCAAGGCACGCAGCTTAAGTGCAAATGTCTGCTTGAGTTTTAAATAAACCAGAGCCTAGCGAGGGCCACGACTGTGGGGTGGGAAGGGTACACCCAAACACAGATACTGCATCCACACAAGTTTCATATATTTGATTTCCTCCAGCTGTTTCCACCCCTTCCCACTTACAGAAGCCTCTATCCCAGTGGTCCCAGCTCTTCCCCAAGACTCTAGTCCACAGAGCAGGACCCTCTGTTCTGCTGTCCAAGCCAGTAAAACCAGCATTCAGCCCTTGGCACACACAACTCCTCATGTTGTCCCCTGTGTAAGTCTTCCTGCACACACAGACCTTCCATGCATTAAGAGCATCTGTCTTTAAGCACAGCAAAAGGCAGCGGTGCTGCCAGTGAGTTCTGCACTCACTCACTCACAGGAACGTGAGCAGTGGCTGCACATCTGGCAAACCCCAACCTGCTGCTGAGCTCCACATTCTCTTCACAGGACCAAGCAGAGGCTCTGTCCTGGTCATAACAGCCTAATTTCCTCCAAACTCAAAGGAATACAATGCTAATTTGTATTCCACAAATTACAGATGCTAATAAATGTTAATTTGTATTACCAGCACATTTGAACAAAGCCAGAAGGACAGACTAAAAAAGTATTATGAAGAAGTGACAAAAGCAAAAAGAGGATACAGTGGCCTGTTTTAAGGCAAAAGAAACTGCAGTGACATTTCAGCTTTTGAAAGAAGTTAACCACAGCCATCCTACATTCACTAGCTGAGGCATTAGTTTATCATTATGACTGCGCAGGAAAACAACTTAAAGCCATTGCTACTGAATATATGAACACAATTGTGAATATCCTTGCAACATTTTTTCCTGCCTAAGAACAAATCCTCAACTTCACCCAATTCAAATCTTTGATCACTGCAATCTACACATTACTAACATACTAAAAACCCCCATTCAACTCATCTTTGGATCTCCAAAAATACAACAGAAAGAGAAGAGTCTTCCATTCAGTTACTGTTCATTCCAAGTTCAAAACTTGCACTAAACTAAGTTAAATGCAGTTAGGTTTAAAGCAACATACTACAAATACAGGGTGAAGCATTAGTCTCTTTTTCAATGTCCATGTATAATATAAAGTTGCACATTTATTGTGTCCAACTGCCTCCTCAGTAAAGCAGCATGAAGGAGAACAAGAGAAAATGAGCCCTGACCTAAAAAGGTCATCTCTACCCATGAGAAAAGTTATTCTACCATCACTTGTCTACACATATGAACTTCAGAAAGGTCTCCCCTATTTCTATCTAGAGCCTCTCTGATCAAGAGAGTGCAAACAACCTTTGTGCAAAGCAAAAATATTTAACCCTGATGGTTCCATACAAACAACACATGCACCTCCAGAATATGACAAAGCAGATATGCCAACCAACCGTGCAGTAACTGAGTGGCTGACCCCTCTCAGACATCTCAAAAGCACACAGACTATTGCACAATCTCTCAGCAACTACTTACCACAAATATGCACTTCAAGAAGATTTCCCAAAGGTGTCACTTACAGTGCACACTTAAAACAATCAGTGTGTACACAATTGGAATTTCTGGTAATGCAGTAACTTAGTCAACAACAGGATGCCTGTGCAGCAGCATCCACCCATCCGGGGCTGCAGGCTCTGCATCTGGAGCATTTCTGTCCAGGCAAGATTACCACGAAGAAAAAGACGTTCTTCCAGAACATTCATGTCCAGGGACAAACACTTGCACGTATCCCAATACCTGCACGTACCCCAAACCTCCTCCAAGAATCATCACATTAATACGGTCACATACTCTTGAACATTCAGGGCTCAGATTTTGAGGGTTAAGGTGCTGGATATTCTCAGTATAAACAAGTTAAGAGTCCAATGTGGCAAGGAAACAAAGCACACAGAAAAAGCAACCACTTCTGACAACGTGAAAGCTTCAGAACACTTTAACATGATTTGTTTCTACTACAGAATTGTCAATAACCTAGCGAGTTTCCGTACAGGTAAATCAAGATGCCCTTACTTCAAACTACTCCTATCCCTCCTCTCAGAAACAAATGTACACATACAAGACAGCAACTACAGCAAGAAAAGCCAGCTTCCTAAACTAAATAGAGCTCAGTAATGGCTGATCCACAGCCAAATGCTTAACATTTTAATGCATTAGAAGAAAATTCATCTAGCAAAAGATAATTGGTAAGAAGAGTGCTACAACCTCACAATGAACAACACTATTTTAAGAGCTGAAACTTTTAGACATTCTTATTAGTTTGGGCAAAAATTCAAGCCATTGTGGAATTCTGGTTATTGTTTCCACACATTAGTGAGTTGAGGTCGCTGATGCTCCTTGTTTCTTTGTGCCTTGACAACTGTGTTGAACAAGCTTTGTTACTGAGAACATATTCTTTCTAACTCGTCCTCCTTGCAAGCAACTCAGGATCAAAGCTTCATCACGCTCACATATTGCTGCAAATTAACAACAACCTTGTAAGTCAAATGTAATCCCATCACATTTGTTTTATTCAAATCTCTACAGTTTGTCTCTAGGGGCTGTGCAACTCAGTATAAGGGCTGTTTATCGGCACAAGTACTTGACTAGTAATTTGGAATGGAAAAACAATTTAGTTCAGCCCATCTCTGGACTGAGGAAACTTAAAATGTTCATGGCATTGATATGCAAGATCATGATGCTTCTGCAGGCTACAATAGCAACATTTGTGCTTGATAAGCATAGAAAACCTTTAAATTCTTTTTGAGCATTACACAGAAAAATTATATACTGTCACAAGCAAAAATAGGGTTTCTGTTGTTTACAGTTAGATAGATGGGTGGCGTATCTGTGGGAAGCATCCGCAGGAATAGACAGAAAGCTGCATGAAAGCCAAGGAGACAACCAGAAAAGCAGCTGGAAGCACAGCTCTGAAATACTGTAGAGCAATTGCTTTTTAGGCAGAGACTAGCTGGAATAAAGCCTTGCACTATGAGCAAGGAAACTGCTTTCTATTCACTTTCAGCCATGTTCAGGAAAACAAAACATAGTGCATTATAAACAAAACTAAATTATAGACTTAGTAGTGCCTCATTTTAAAAAGAAGCAACTTTTAGGATTCTAATCCTAAAAAATTTTATCAATAATGGAAAAAGCTTTTTTGTTATCCAGGCAGCAAATCAAGTCATAGTTACACAGCAGGAATAAGGCTACTGAATAAGATACTATTACAAACTGGGGGAGTGAGGAAAAATAACAGAAAAAACCACAAAACAGAATCACACTAGAGTAAGTCACTTTTGAGATTTTTCTAACACAATATGTTCACGGTTCCTAGCTATAGAAGTGGCTGCTTATTGTTAATAACAATAAAAGATTAACAATAAACAGATATGGACAGGATTCTGCTAAAATACAAGCAAGCATTTTATGTATTTTAAGGGATCAACTTTTATTATAATCAAGGGCAACTCTCACATATCTCATGCAAACATCAATAGCATTAAGCAATGAAATACACTGTCATGTTGCTCTTAGGACTAGAAGAGATAAGCCTGGCAAAGGTCAAGAATAACTAGATTAATTTAGGTAAGAAGGAACTTCTAATGGTCATGTAGTCCAACACCCTGCTCAAAACTAACTTCAGCATGATCACTAGTTCAAACTTAGAGCATTTTTGCAGCTGTAGGCTGTTTTGGGTTTTTTTGTCAAGAACTTTGAAAATACTTCAAAATTATGTCACTGTCTCTCTTCTCACACCCTTCGTTTAGGCTAAGGAATGTCAGGACACTGACCCTTCCCTTACTGGGTCGGTTTCCTGGATCTTTGATCACTTGTTGCTTCTTTGAACCCCATCTAATGAATCTATTTTCTTTGTAGTGCACCATCCAGAAGCAGACAAAGTACAAAGCAGAGCAGAAAGAAGACTTTCTGCATCTTGCTGCAGCAGTAGACTTCATACACCTCTTTTTTGTTCAATTTCTTTTGTCATCTGCAATAACGTGATGAGTATGCATAGCATGGGATTTACAGTAAACTTTCATTCCTAAATATAGTGCTAACATCAAATTTTTTCCCCATTGTTTATGTATACATTTGATTTTCTTCTTCTTTACTGGATCCCATGTTTCGACTGAGGCTCTTTCACCTACCTTTAATCCTCCATTCACTCCCCTTCCTGAGCAGATCTCCAATTTGTCTAATTTATTCCAAACTCAAATCTCTTTGTCTACATATGCTGTTCCTCCCATCACAGTGCTGTTTGAAATCCAGTAAGAATTCTCTCTCACCACCCAGATTCACTATGGACAATACCAACCACTGTCACAAATAGGACACATCACTGCAAAGCCCCTCTTACTCACTATTAAAAATGTGACCATGTATCTATTCTAACTACTCAAGGAAGACAGCCACTGGCTTACAATCCATCATACATTTGTAAAATACATCTCTTACAGTAGGGGATGAGCAGCTGTGTCAGACGTAATTGTCTTTCCTGGCTTGGCTAAATTAATCACATGACAGTTTCTGGATGTGAGCAGCAACCGGCATTTTGGAAAGTCACACAAGCATAGAAGATTCAGGCTGAAGAAGTATTAAGAGAAGCCACACTGAGCAAAAGTACAGCCTTTCTCCAACTCTAACAACTAGGCCATAATCAAGAGCAGCACCTTGAGATGCCAGCTGAGCCACATGACAATTAAATGTTCTGGTAGTGACCAAGTTTTATAATGCCATAAACTATTGAGCTAACCTGGCTAGCAGGGTTACAAAATACAAAAAAAAGGAAAAAGGTATTGCTGCAAAAGCCCCTTTGATAGCAATCCTTTCCACTGCAGCTCTCCAAAACTCACTGGTGCCAGAGGAGTTCTGGTACAACAGGCATGAGACAGACACAAAGATAGTGCAGACCTAAACACTGCCCACTGAGCAGCCAGGACATATACCTCTTCTGCTGATTCACCTGGGACAGGGTGTTCACTACCTGCACAGGACTCTCAGTAACCACTCCAAACCAGTTTTAATGAAATTCATTTCCTGTTTTTAATAACAATAAGCTATAGGCCAATCTGTTGCTGAAAACAAGCATGAAGTGTATTTTAAAGACCAGAGTAACAATCATGTGTTGGTGTTAAAAAGAAAAAGGAAACTCTTATTTCCTTTCATTTCAGCTCCTGTAAGCTATGCAACAGAATTTCCAAAGGAAACCAACATTTCCCTTCTATTTAACACAAATGAAAGAGACCTCTCTTGTCCAAAACAGCATAAATTGTTATAACACTTTCTACTTTAGCATACCAGTCCATCCCTCCCCTTCCCCTGCCTTCACTCTTCCCAGTTTGTAGTCCACTGAACTTTTTTGGTTGGTTGGTCTTAGCTCACATCAGTTGGAAATCAACACATAACTCTGAAAATCAAAACGTGCAGCCAGAAGGCTGTAGCAGCATTCATTTGAATAACAGCTTCTCTTGGGATCAAAGTATAAACTAAGGTAGGTTATGGTTGCAAAATACTTACATGTATCTCTCAGATTTCTCACCTTTTTTAAAAGAGAATATTGCATAACCACCACCAAGGAGGAAAAACAGAAAAGAGAGGGGGAAGAGAGGGAGGAAGAGGGAGAGAGGCTCTGTTCTCTTTGTCTTGCTTCCTCTCTTGTTCTTTCTATAAGACTCCTCTTCCTCCAGGAATAAATATTTTTGGTTCTTACTCCAAAATTTTCCACCAGTGGCTGAGGTTTTTTGTTAGGTTTTCTCAGTTAGGTTTTCTTATCCTTGTTGCTAAGATTAGATGTTTTTGAACACTTACGATTATTGTGGCTGAGAAACAACGTGGTAATTCTAATTTTATGAAAACAGCCAGAGGAGAGAGAAGACGACAGTTTTATTATAAAACCCAGGCTATTTTCTCTCCAAATAAGAGAAGACGTCACGCTTAAAAGAAAACTGTAGCTCCAACCTTCATTACTTAATTATGAGTGAATATTTAGCAAACTAGGAAACTATCTTAAATATCTCAAAAGTTCTCTTAGAGGTCTTCACATGTGAAAATATATATATATATCAGTCTACCAAAATAAGCCATCCTCATAGAGTGAGGAAATGCGACAGTTACGACAACACACTTGGAGGAACTGAAAACCAGAAGCTTTTCCAACTAATTCTCTTTCATCAAAGAATGATGAAACACACTAGTGGTTGCAGGGCGCTACAAAAATTATATAGTTTAGCCAATCCTGAAGGGCTAAATTGCATTAGATTTTCACAATATATATTCCATACCTGTTCTCACCACTTCAAGCAGGCAAATGCCTTCTCAAACTGATGTGAGACACTGCCAACAACTGCCTTTGGCCAAGAACAAAAGTTGCATACTTTAAATGAAAAAATACTTGAATTTCATCCTACCATGCCTGCCCTAATTCAGTAAAGTTACTTCCTTCCCAATTTCCACGCTGGTGACAGGCATTGGGAAGTTTGCTGACCTCAGAAGAATTCTTAGGAGGTTCTTGAACATTATGGAACATAGTGCTCTTCCTGGAACATTATGTACGCAGACCAACAGTCACATTAAAAAGCCCCAAGTAATTTTTGTGACTGGTGTAATAGGTACGCAGTAGTGATCTGTAATGATTAGATCTTATTAAGAGTAGTGCCTTTAGGATAAAAAACCCCACACATTTCTAGAGCTCACAAATGAGGTAGTGAAGACCCATGACCCTGAGCAGGTCAGTAGCACCAGAAAGTATGATTCAGTCAAAAGAGATGGTGTTAAGTGTAAAGTTATTCCTTGCATAAGAGCTCAGTCTTAGGAGTAGTTCAAGGACATCTTACATTGAACTGACTAACTGTAAATGTGAAGCGACTGCAGATCCTTTAAAAGTGGTCCTTCTGTGCACCACAGTAATCAGCATTTTGTAATTTTGATTTCAAACATCTCTTAATTTATGCTAACCACAGAACATTTTTAACTCCAGAAAGAGGCCTCAGAACTGCTGTTCAAGAGTCCCCCAGGAGAGATCTTTCCTTTGTGTATTCAGGGCTTGTTCTGCTTCCTTACAGCTCCAGTGCTACCATACACTGCACCAGATTCAGAAAGTGATAAAGATCTTGGGCTAATTTTGAAGACTCTCTCCAACAACCAGAGAAATTTCAGTCAAACTTCTCCAAACACAGTTACCTTCAAAAGCAAGACATGTAATTGGCCATGGTGAAATGTTATGTAATCAGACCACAGGGTAAGCTAAAGCCATGCTGTTTGCAGCGATGGCACTTCAGAATAATTCCTTCAGCTCCTGACAACTTTTCAGCATATCCTTAAAGTTTGTAAAGCACTGTTCTGCAGAGACAAGTGTTTGCACTTTAAAGCAGTACCAAAGCCTGTATCACTTTGAAGTGTCTAAATCCTATTCTGCATAGACTAAAACTAGGTATATTTACTCAAGTAAGATACGATCTACAAAAATATCATATAATCCAAATCCTATTGGTATTCTCCAATTGATTCTTCATTTTAAGTGGTAATTATCCAAGTTCTTATTTCTAAACAAAAATTAATCACTTGAAGACTGGATTAGGGTTATGAGAAAAAAGCACTATACGCCTGCTTTAAAAAACAAAATTTGTTTTAGTTATCACTGAGAAATCTGAAGGGCTTTGCTTTTCCTTTCAAAAAGTGTAAATAGTATTTTCCTTCCAACTGTAGATTTACTTGGCTGTCCAAAGATTTAAACTTACAGGAATCTAAATGCCATATAAACGTAATGAATAACAAAATATTAAAACCAAAGTAAGCGACATCCCACAGCCCTTCGGTGAATGGGAACAGCAAGCACTGTGTTTGCTTCGAACTGAGCCACTCAAAAAATTTGTAATGAAAACCTTATCAATTAATTAAAATACTATCCCACAAGGCTTAATAAATAAACATAAAATTACATCAAGCTGGACAAAAAACCTTAGCAAATATTTATCATCAATTTCTGAATCTTTTCCGTTGGTGCCTTGATTGAAAATGTGGTACTAAACTAACTCAAATCTATTCTGACTTTGGATAACCTGTGCAAAATTTAAAATATAATGTTCTATGTATAAACTTCTCCTGAAGCAACACCTTCAGCACAAGTTATTTAGACTTCAGTTTCACAACTGTTTTTTTATGATTAATTAACACACTACTGATGTCTTGTTACACTGTTTTATTTAACAAATTACCATCTTAATCCTCAACAGTAAGATCTGAAGGAGATAAATGCAGAAATTTTATACCAACACTAAGGAAATATTGATTCTAAGCATTCAGATGGGGAAAAAAGTATTAAAAAAAGGCAGTCTGACTAACAAAAGCTTAAATTGTCACCAAGTGCCATATATATTGGTATTCTCCAAATAGAAGATTGTTGTTAATTTCTTTTAACAGAGACTTTTCCTTGTGTTACACTTTCACAAAAGAGTACAAGACATGTAAGCTGTGTTTCAGGCAAGAAAGTAAAAAAAAAAATACAAAGAATTTCATAGGTATCTATCTTTGCTGAAGTGAAAGCAGAATTTTTATGAGGTTCGTCAGCAAGAAATTAATAAAAATGTAACTACTGAATTTGGTATTAGTCAAAATGAAGAAAATACTACTTACAGTGCTATTCAGACACCCTTTTCTTGTGTGTCTTTGGCACATCTACACTCCTGTTTTCCAATTAAAAGATCTATATATTACCACAACCTTGAAAAGCTGACATTTTTTGCTGCTGCTGCCTGCATTCAGAAGGGTAGTCTACCAACCAACTGCTACAGCACAGATCACACCACAAGGCATCTGCTTCTCCCACAAGTGGCCAATGGGAAAAAAAAATTCAATATGACACAAAAGTCATCTGCTTCTTTTCTACTTAAATAAGGGTTACAAGTTGGCTGTGCTACAAAAGGCAGTATTCTCAGCTTCCTCTTATTGGATCTGAGGCACAAGTGAAGATTACATTCTCAGCAGAACAATCAGAACAATCACTGAAGACAAAATTAGTTTTAAAATTACTTGATCTTTGAAGGACATAGTCTACTATTTTTCAAGAGATCAGATGTTTATAAAATAAAAAAAACAATTCTTCTAGAAAACAGGGCTGAACAAGTTTATTTGCTTTACTGAAGGACAAAACCAAAACATCTTACTTCCAAGTAAACTATCCCAACCCTTAGAAAAAATAAATTTTTCAGGGTTCACATGGAATGTGAACATCAAAGATACATCAAAAGGTAAAAGTCTACTATACATAGTAGTTACTCAATTATTTTCTAAAATTGCTTATGTTGTTATAATAAATGCATTTCCCATTACCTGGTCAATTTGCTCATATTATTTCATTTCTTATATGATACTCTGACAAAAAGTATTTTAAATTTCATTCAAAAATAGCGAGAAAAGTCTTTCAACGGTGTTGATTGGCAGTTTGCCACTGCCATCACTAAATCATCAGGGAAGACAGAAAGCAGCACCAAAAATAACATTCTCTAGTCGGGTCCACTGGCCATATGTTACACGGGTAAATAAATAAATAAACCGCGAATAAAAACCAAACATATGGTTTTCCAGCAACCATAAACCGGGAAAAAAAGAACAAACCAACTATTCAGTTTTGACCAACCCATTCCTCCAACAGCAGCATTTGTGGTTTTTTCAGGTACATTTTTTTTTCCTTTTTAAATCAGAATCACTCCTAGCTAATTTATTTCCTGAACCTACCAGCAGGTGTTTATTCCTCACCAAGGCAGCACCTTCTGTAGCAGAGCTAGTCAACAAGCAATTTACAGATTGCTATCATACAGCAGCAGCACACAGCCATGCAGCCCTGTGAAGGTCAATTTGGTTTTGGAGCTTTTTACTTACCTTTGCCATTTTGCCATGCAGTATACCAGGACAAACTGAGGAAGGTAGTGATGAAAACTAACACGGTGGCCACAGTTCCATTTCGGAGCCTCATCTCATTTCAGCATCACACTTGTTTATGTTCTATTAGTGATGAGGACCTATCTGTTGGGCTTGCTGCAATGAAGTCAGCTGAAGTCCACCAGCAGCAGCTGGACAATAGCGACACGAAATGTAGCTCTCACATATCAGAGGTGTCATAAATCAATCCATTCCAAACAGTTGTATGCTTTCTTATAGTTCTCATCAATCAAACTTCTCTTTATTCTTCTAGTCCTGTTCAAGGAAACAAAATTTGAGAGATTATGCCAAAAATTTACAAGCGCCCCTCAAGAACTGAAATACACTACAGGCTCATTGCTGTGTCTTACATGCACCTCGTTCTCACTGCCTCAGTGTTGGCTCAGAGAACAGAACTTGTTAGAGGAATGTGTCCCTTTTCTAAGACTGCTTGTGTCTGGGGGAGCTGTATTTCACATGAATTTGGTCATTAAAGGACAAACATACACATCACCAACGTTACAATTTTCTTCTAAACTCAAGGTAAGGTCACCAGCAGGTAATGAACTGATACAAGGGCTGCCTTCAGGAAGCAGCAACTCAAGGCCCCACTCTTAAGTCCTCACTTCAACAAAGCCCCTCTGAAAGCAGTGAGAGCCCCATGCAACTGCAGCAGCAGAACCACCCCCAGCAAACTGAGACACCAAATTTACAAACCTGCATCAGTCATCTTTCTCTGCTCAGTGCAAGAGCATTTGATCCATTCACAACCATTTCTTTTTCTGCCTCAGCTGCAGCTCGGGCACAGACTACAGTGACACATGCAGAGACTGCTCAATCTATACCAACTGGCAACAACACAAAAGCCCCACAAAAAGCCGTGATATGACTGTATCCCTCCTCTATCTTCACCACACAGGCATAAGGATAAAACAAAAGTTACCTACAGCTCAGTTTTATCCCTGAGGAAGGTTCCATATCCTAGCATTAGAAAATCCTCAACTGGCCAAACACAGCCAACATCTAATCATCCTGTCCTAACTAAGCAAGACAAAGAGAACATAGGGCAATAAATTAACCCACTCAAAAAAAAAAAAGAGGGGGCAGAGATTTGTGTTTAAAGCATAAATCATCCTTTACAGTACTTTAAACCTTAGCAGTCAACATTCTTTCAAGGCACTGCCAGTTTTTTTTTTCCCCCACTATAAACTATATCTGATACAAGTATGTTACTCAGCAATAAATAACTTATTCTGAATTTTCCTTGGAAGCAATCTCTGTCACTTTCTTGCCTTGCTGCATTTAAAGCAACAGGGGAAAAAATACTTTTTATTATTAAGGTACCAAGACATTCCAGTCAAATCTGAACTACTCTTCCCAAGCTTGTATCACAGCACACACTACCTTTATCAAAGAGCTTGCAAGAGAAGACATAACCAACAGGCACGCTTAACAAAAGAATGGAAGAGAACAACAAAGTGGCAGAACTACACACTCTTGTGTTCAAATTTCAGTCACAACATCCACCTTACAGGAAGTGTTTACCTTTGGACCACAATTACCTTATCTACAAAGTTCAACAGCATGCTTTCTTTTGAGGAACTTTGCACAGGTTTTGTGGCTTTAAACATGAATTCCAAAAGCTCATAGTACCTATGAGGACGGGAACAAATGCAAGCACATGGGAAGCAGACACAGTGGATGGTAAAATTCAGTAAGAAATAATGAGCAGGAATAGAAAGAACTGTGAAAGGCCTTAGGATAACAGAAACCTGAATTCAACACAACGAGAGATAAAGACAACTGAGACACCTACAGAAAGCTAACACAGAGAGCACGGCATGCCAGGAAGTATCAGTACAAGGACTTTGCATAGGAGATGGACATAATAAAAGCCAGAAGAGTAGGCAATAGGAATCCAGTGAGAAAAGTCTGGATGAACTTAAATAGCAAAGAGAGGCAAAGATCTCAAATCCCAAGGTTTTATAAGGACTGCCTGCATGAATTTCAGAAGTTCAGGTGATTCCCAGACTACCAGAATAAGCAGCTAGGCTACCCATAGGATCAATGACACCAACAATTTAACTTGGCTAAAGTGTCTCTGAAGCAAGGATACCTAAACTGCAATCTACTTTTCCCATTATTTCAGCATCAGTCAAATCTCTGGAGCAGCTCAGGTGTGCACAAAGGACTAGGCTGCAAGCTAGATGGATTATCCCAGTGGGGGCAATTGACAGCTGGTCCAACATGCAAACAAGAGAGGGCAACCAGGCAAGCAGAAATATCTGATAATGCAAGGAAAGCGAACTACCTGCCTTGCCAAAAATATGGGCATCACTTTTACATTTGCTGCAACAAAATCAAGATGCTGCGATCAGGGCCCCTCACTGTGCTATTCAAATCTACCAAAATACAGTCAGAAAAAACCTCAGAGAACAGAAAAGTAAAAGGAACAGTAGCAACACAATTCAACTACCAGTCAACATGCACAAAATCGTGTCAAATCAATAATTATCATGGGTTTGAGTTGGCTGGTTCTGCTTTCACCCTTCTCCTTGGGTGCTGTAACCACTCCTCTTAGCACAGGAACCAGCAGCTCAGCTACAGCTCAGCTACAGCTCAGCAGTACTTAGATGATTATTCAAGCATTTCACTGTATCAAACTGCATACATCAAGGCCATGCATGAACCAGACACGTTCCAGTTTTTAAAAATGCATACAGCTAAACCAGCAGAAACACATGTATAGATGCACATAAATTATTTAACTCCCAGGTGGTCACTTCAGGTCCGTTCAATAATTTACAACACAATCTAAAATTTAACTGAGGGGCAATCCAGTGTGAGGTGATGGTATGATAGGGTATAACTAGGCAGATGAAGCCCATGAAATCTGCCAGCACCGTCATGACCTGAACCTTCCTTTCCCACTGCAGACCGACGCGAATGACCCGGCTGGATGCTGGAGGCACCGGCAGCTCTCAGATGCTGAGCAGCACCCTCCCGAATCACGTCTTAAATAAACCACTAAGTTTCTGTACGTATCCAGACGCTCCCAAAACACATACAAAGCGAGCCATAAACCCGGTACCCTTCAGTGCGCCCGCAAGAGCTCCTCGCAGAGTTGCTGAAGGGCTGGATGGTGCGGGATCACAGCACCAGGAGCGCCAGACTTCCTTGGGGATGAGCCAGACCCCATCCTGCCGGGAAGGAGGGAGGGCGAGGAGGCACCGGCGCTGCACTGGGCAGGCTCCTCTCCAAGGCACGGGATTTGTAAAAGGCAGCGGGAGGCAAAAGGGATTTGCTACACGGGGCTTCTCCACCTTATAGCTGGCGCTGAGCCACGCCGGAGCGCCGAGCCCGGGAGAAGGGGGATGGATCGCCGCCCCGCCAGTCGGGACCTCCCCGGGCGCCTCGCGGGAAGGGACACACCGCGGGAGACGGGCACGGAGCGCCGGGCGGCAGGGGGCGAGCCCGGCGGGGCCGGAGCGCAGGGAAGGAGGGAGGGAGGGAAGGAGGGAGGGCACTGATGCAGAGCAGCATCCCCGGCCGGCCCTGTGCGGGGGGGTGTCGGTGCTGGAGGTCTCCGGAAAGCCCCTGGTCCCCGAGGTGCGGGGGGAAGCTCCGCATCTCGGCCCCGCTGGGGATGCTCGGGATGCTCGGGATTGCCTGCGTGGTGGAGCCGGCCCGGAATGCTCCGGGAGTGGGTGAGCAGAAACAGAGCTGGAATGCGAGGAAGTCTTGAGCTGTTTGGACCTCTCGGCACCTTCTCAGTTCCGGGAGCTGATACAGTGCTGCTGGTGTTTTTACATCGTAACCACGGGGTGAAACTGTGTTAATGGTCACAGCTCGCTGCATTCTGTGCCCTCCTGTTCTTGGGGCAGTGTCTGGGTGAGCTCTGGTCTAAGAGAGGAAGGGTCATGCACACAAATCTCCTTTTTGTCACTGTCGGGTCAGCTTTAGTTTCCCAAACACGTGCAGCGTATTTGAGCTTTAGTTTCTCTTGAGTAAAGCTGACTTTGTGAGGTTCTTTGTGGGTATCTTTCTCACTTTAATACCACATTGTTACCGGGGGGGCTGGAAGGTTGGAGGGGACAGGAGGAGCTGAGAAGGCACTGCACGGGGCTGGTGCTTTGGAGCTCGGGGCTGAGGCTTTGTGTGTCATCCAAGAGCAACCACTGCCACGTTTTCAGCTGTTGGTAAACATCAGCTGCTGGTCGGCCTTGGGGGAGAGGCTGAATTAGTTCCAGATGGAGGACTCTTTCAGCCCATTTAGACTTTCCAGATGATTTAAGCCAGCAGGTCAGTAATTTAGGGGGGTAGTTGTGTTCTTGTTTGCTGTTCTGCTTCCTGCGCGTGTGGAATCGGTGATCTCAAACCTGATATTCCAGCGCTGCCGGGGGTGGGAGTGTCATTGTGCTTGATTGCTTTTGGTTTTAATTGAGTTGTAGAAACAGAAAAGGTATTTAAAAAGCTGCGTAACTAACTATTTTGAATGTAGAGGGGCACTTTTTTAAGACCTGAGAAAGGAGGAGGAGTCAAGAATCCATTTTTCCTAACAAATTCTCTTGGAGAACGTGTCTCTTCCTTCAGAGGTTTGTGCTGAGCTGGGTTGGCACAAGTACAGGGTTTAACATGAGTGTGTCGGAGGGTCTCGTGCCTTGGTTTGCTGCTATCATGATTTCCTGGGAAAATGGGAAGAGATAAGGGAGCAGGCATGGAAATCTTCAGTGCTTGGCTGTAACAGAACGAGGGAACGTGAGGAATGGAAAATTTCACTGCAAAGCAGCTGCTCTGCAGGATATCGAGACTGACATGAGATATTTAACTCTTCTGTACCTCTGTATGATTTATTTGAGATGCCACGTTGGGCATTTAAAAAGCAGGAGAAAAATAACTTGTCCTGTTCACATGCTCACAAATTCAGGGCAGGTGCAGTAACTCTTATTGCAGCTCTTGTATTTCTCTTGCCATTAAATATTTGTTGTGCACTGTAGTATTATAATCTCATTTCAGATTGCTTTTCCAAGATGTCCCGTGATGAACTTCCCCCAGAAGAATTCATTTTTAATTCTGTAAGGCCCATGGGCTTGTCTGTCCAGCAAATGTGCTTCTGGAAAAAAGCATTTAAAATGTAATTTCTCTGAGTGTTTGTTCACTGAGGAGCAAAAGAGCTCCAGTCCCTCATTTCATCCTCATCTGGTTCATCCAATTTTCATTTGCTCATAAGTCACAGGCTGCAAAAATAAGAGGAATAAACTCATAATGTGTTTGGATGTTGCAGAGCAGCTGCTGAGGTGCAAGTTCTTTGTTTCTCACTACAGACTTTGAACCAGTGAGTGTTACGGTGCTGGCTGACCCTGCCTGACTGGGGAGGGGTGAAGGTCACAGGGGGTTTGTTGTTCCCTCCACTCTGTTACTGTAATTTGCCACATTTTGTGTCATTTGTAAAAGGAGAAAGCTCTAATTGCAAATAATTTAATGCCCTTTTCCGTCAGGCCTATTAAAAAAGGCTTTAAGAATTACTGCAGGTACTAATATTGAAGGTACTGCAAGGTACAGCAGTTCTGCATGGCAAAATAAGCAATGTTGCATAAGTAATTAAATAGAGAACAGGTCTGTTTGGAAAGCTCTTGGACCTATTTTCTTCCTTTGTTCCCCTAGATGTCACATTTACCAGGATAATTGTGCTTGTGATTACTGGGAGTTGACTATTGATCGCTTGTTTGACTGGGGTTGATAACAGGTTAATTAGCACTGAGGGAACAGGCTCCTGCCTGCATTTGCTGGGCTGGGAGGATTCTTCTGTGGAGGGGTGAAAGGAGACCTTAGACTGAGATCAAAGACCCTGGAGAATCTGGAAGAGGAGTGAGTTAGAAGTGGAAAGGCTGTGTTGATGTGCTTTAGAGCAGAAGGAACTTAAAAGAACATAAAGTATGAGGGGGGGGGGAGGTGTGCACGTGCTGTTTTAGAGTTAGAAAAACCTTCCTTAGATAAGTTCTTGGTGCTTAATTGCGGTATCATGACATGAGGAGTTCAAAATCCAGCCTGAAGGATTACACAAGTCCTTTGATCTTTGATAAAGTGCAGGAGAAACATGGTATCTCTGCTGCATTAGGGATTTTAAATGCCATTGCATTCAGAGCTACACGTTTTTAACTTCTTCCCTTTTTTTTCCCATTCATAGGCAGAAAACATGGAACAGGCCACGTGAAGAAGCGTGGGGAATTTATTTTTATGCAAGATGTTCTTTGGAGGACCAAGCCCAGCCTTCCAGGCCATGGGAGATGAAACATTGATCACATGATATTTGCGTTCAGCCAAGTGTTGATTCGTGCCGAGGACAAATATTAATCCCTTTCCATCACCATGTCGACAGTGACAAGTGCTCCGACTCCAGAGGCACCGAGTTCTCCATCCCTGGAAGAGAAACCAAAGGGGAAGCCACTCTTCCCTCTGGGCTCCCTCTTTGGCAACAGGAGTGAGAAGCTGGTGATCTCCCGCAGTGACAGCATGCCCGAGGAGAACGTCCTCAAAATCACCATCACCGAGACCACGGTCATCGAGTCCGACCTGGGCATCTGGAACTCCCACGCCCTCATCTACCTCACCCTCTGGTTCTTCTTCAGCTTTTGCACTCTTTTTCTCAACAAATACATTCTGTCCTTGCTGGAAGGAGAGCCCAGCATGTTAGGTACTTGCACTGGAAGTCCACGAAGATATTTATATGAGCTATATATGAGATTTATATGAGATATATAATATGAGATATTTATATCCTACTGGAACGGGATCCCAGGGCATGGGGTGGGGTTGTTGGGATCCTGTGCAGGGTCAGGGATTGGACTGGGTGATCCTTGTGGGTCCCTCCAACTCAGGGTATTCTATGATTTGACAACATCAGACCCTCCTGTATAAAGCTGAGGGATAAAATGGTTCAGCTGAAATGTAAGAGGTTGGTTGGGAGATGTGGGGAGGGATGTCGGGGCTGGGAACTCTGGGCTGGGGTTGTGGCCTTCAGAGGGGTTTCTGACACTGTCCTTTGCTCCACTCACTGACAGATGGAATTTGCTCATGGAGGAGCTGTGGGGAAAAATGTCATGTTTTGTTTTCTGTGTTGGAGAGCATTGTGGGGGTTTAAAAAAAGGAAACCCTTGAGTCACCTGACAGTCCCCAGAGCTGCTCCAGTGCAAAAGCTGCCTTTGGTGATCTCTGTTATCCAGTGGCCTTCTTATTTATTTTTCTTTTCTTTTTGTTTTTCTTCTTAAGGGGGGAAACAAAGGACAGTCTGTCTGTGGCCCAGGTTTTATGGGTGTATTCCACCTTTGTTTTATTCTGCTGCCTTGCTGGTATGTGCAGAACTAAAGGGCTTTTGTGAGAAGATGTAAAATCCAGGCAGGAGATTGTCTAAGAAATTCTCTGAGTTTGCTTGATTTGTCATGTCCCATCACCTTTGGACTGATTTTATTTCCCCTCTCATCCTCTTCAGGTGCTGTTCAAATGCTTTCAACCACCTTCATTGGCTGTATAAAGATGTTTGTCCCCTGCTGTTTGTACCAGCACAAAACCCGCATCTCTTACCCCCCCAACTTCATCATGATAATGCTCTTTGTTGGATTGATGAGGTAAAAGGGTCAATATTTCCTGCAGTAATATTGGTGTTTTCATGGCTCTCTGCCTTTTTATTCTGGATTGGAATGTTTTTGGAGAATTCACCTTTCCCTCCTCAAAAAAAAATTAGATAATGTAATTTTTTATCTCCTGTTCCTTCTCCCCAATGTCAGTTTTTTGGCTTCCCACCACATTTACCTTCTTTCAGAGCACACTTCTCTTTCCATTTACTTTCTGCCCCTTCCCTTTTGAGGCTGATGTTTGTGCAGTGCTCTAGTGTTTGCCAGTCTTCTGCCTCAAAAGTGATCCAGGCTAGTAATATTTATCTTAAAAAAAGTCAATATTTGCTGTGTGCTGGGACAGTACCAGTTTGTGGCCTAGGAGAGAATGAGAAGAAATGATTTTGTTTCCTCTACACCACAAAACTGATAAGGAATAATCAAATAACTGATAAATTAAATTAATGCAATGATTTAAACGATGGTAAATATGTAGCATATCTAATTTACACTAAGGATGGATAACTGCAGATAAAATTTCCATGGTGAATTACTGTTTAGCAGCAGATTTTTACTTTTTCAACTGAACCTACTGAAAACTTTGGCTTAAAAACCTGTCACTTGAACCTTAAACTGCATTAAAAAGTAAACTTTGCGTTCTGGAAATCCACTGTACAGCCAAAGAAATTGCACAATTGCTCAAGGGTGCCTTTAGTTGTGCTAAATAAATAAGAAAGTTTAAGCCAAAGCTGAAAGGACTAGATGTGAGCCTTTCCACCTCACAGGTGCTGAGGAGCAAATCTGTGCAGCTGATTTGATCCCTTCATTGCCAGCTTGTTCATTAGTGCACCTCACACTTATTAACCCAGGGAAATGATTACACTGCAGTTCTTTCTGTGCTGGATGCCTGAGTGGCTCTTAAAGCTTAATTTCTCCTAATGTTCTAATTGACTTTTGAGTTTTTTCCCTCGTTTCCCCCAATGTTCTTCCCCTTCAGGTTTGCCACAGTCGTCCTGGGCCTCGTGAGCCTGAAGAACGTGGCAGTTTCATTTGCAGAAACTGTGAAAAGCTCTGCCCCCATTTTCACTGTCATCATGTCAAGGATGATTCTGGGGGAATACACTGGTGAGCACTGCACTCATGAAATGGGATTTGGTTACTCTTGGGTTTTTTGTTAATAGTTATTTAGTTGGTCGTGGAGAAGGAAAATCCACCCAAATGTCATAAATGCAGCTGGGAGAATTATTCTGAACTCAGTAAGTCGAGTGTATAGAAGTAAAAAAGGGTTTATTTTAATGCAGGGCATTGTTGTTAAGCAGTTTTTCTGTCCAGAAAATATTATTGTGGCCTTAAATAACTGAAGTTCTGTGTGTTCCTCCTTACAAAGAACACGGACAGTTTGCTGTTCAGAATTTAAAATGCTTGAATTTCTTCACTCTGATTTAAAAAGACTCCACCAAAAAAAGGCCCCACACCACTGGCTCACCAGGATGTGATTCCATTGGGATTCCAACCCAATCTCTTGCTGTTCTCCTGGAGGGATTTTGGCTGTTCCCAGCTGTGAGGGAGAGCAGTGACACAGTTCAGGTGGCTTTGAGATGCACAACAGCCAAAGGGTGCAATAAGGCAGAGGAAGGAGAGCAATTCCATCACAGTGAACAGAAAGAGCAGAACTTTCTTCTGGCATTTGGTGAAAACCATGAAACTAAGACATTCTTCAGCCCATCTTTCTTCCCCATGGAGATATTTTATCACTGAGTTTATGTCCATGTTGTCTTCAAGAGCCTCCTGAGCTCTCACTTTGGTACCTCTGCTCTCAAATCCTTTCCCAGCTGCTCTGCCCTTCAGCTAAAGGTGCCACTTCAGCTTTCAGAGGTGCCTGATGCACTGGAAATGCAGCAACTGAAGTGAGTTTCCACTTTTCCCTTTGCAGGGCTGCTGGTGAACCTCTCCCTGCTCCCTGTGATGGGAGGGCTGGCTCTGTGTACGGCTACTGAAATCAGCTTCAACATTCTGGGCTTCTCAGCAGCTTTATCCACCAACATCATGGACTGGTAAGGGCTGGGAGAGTCTGGGGGTGCAGGAAAGGGATTTTCCTCAGTGCTTCCAGTTGGTTCTGTACACTGCATTTAAATGTTGGTGCCTAAAATGCACTTTTAGCAAATGATCACTTTGTTTGTCACACCTCTGAGCTTTAATGAGATTAAACAGTACGATCCCATTAGTTAAAAAAGCGAGCCCAGGCTCCTTTCTGGAGCTGCAGAAAATGCACTTCCCCATCTGAGAGACACAACTGTCATTCTCATGGAGTGACTGATTTATTTGCTAAGTAAAATCCAGGTAAATGGTGATCTTTTTCTTTTTTTTTTTTCAGTTTGCAAAATGTCTTTTCCAAAAAACTACTCAGTGGAGACAAATACAGGTTTTCGTAAGTATTAAAGCTGTTTTGTTTGATTGCAGATGGAATTTGGGCTGTTTATATTTATCATTACATTGCACCAGACTGTTCCCAGACAGGTTTAACCTAAATCATTTTAGCAGGGAAAGGAAAGTCCCCTGTGCTCCCACTGCAGCTGCAGTTTCACCATCAGCTGCAATTCCCAGCATACTCTAAAAAATCCCATTTTCACAGAAACCAGTCCTTATTCTGCCATCAGAAACCATCCCTTGACATTCTTAGGCATGCAGAAAGCAACTTCAGAACTAAATTGATGTTTTAATTATGAAACATAAGCCAGGAGTAAAGTCTTGTGCTAAAAATACCCACCTTTAGCAATATATAATTATTTTACCAGGTGATAAAATGCAGGTTTTGGTCTTGAAAATCTGTGCCTTCCAGCCCCTCTCAGGCAGCACAAAAGGCAAACCCTGCCTTTGCTTTGGAAAAGGAAGCTTTTAATCATTTTAATTAGTGTTTTTTCTCCTTTGTAGAGCCCCAGAGCTTCAGTTCTATACAAGTGCTGCTGCAGTGGTTATGCTTATTCCAGCTTGGATATTTTTTATGGTAATTTGGATTCACTAATGTGCATTTGTGTTTTCTTTTTGACTTAGTTGCATATTCTGCTCACGAGGTTAATCTGAATTTTACCTTTCACTCTTCCCATTGTTTTAAACCAGCCTAATAATACATTTCAGTTTGCAAGAGATGGGGCAGTGAAAAAGGGAAAATCTTCCAAGAAATAATTTCATCTAGGCATGAGTTGGTCCAAAATGCCTGAATTTATCTCAGGATTTTTGAGACAAATCATAATGTTGTCTAAGTGCATTTGAAGTTTTAGATAGAGACTTGAAAACAGAATGTTAAATATTTATTGACTTTCTGTTGATATTCCTATGGTGTATGGGAATATTAAGTCTTTGAGAATAAAATTGAGCTAAAGTGATCTAAAACAGCAGGTTAAATATGTATCCTTTATAGTCTGGCATTTCATTGCTGTGCATCAGTGCTCAAAAAGGCAAAGAGCTCCCAGGCAGGCTGAACACATTGGGAAGTTCAGCCAGATGAGAGCTGGTTTTCTCATATATTTTGGGTAAAAATTTATATTATCTGACTGTCTTGTATGTTCTAAGTTTTGTTTTGCTGAAGTTTAAATGCAAAACTGCATCTGCTTATAACAGGAACGAGTTGGATGGAAAATAGTTTTTAGATTTGTTCATGAGCTAAGCCCTTAAATTTCTTTTTCTGCTGTTTAGGATGTGCCTGTGATTGGGAAAAGCGGGAGAAGCTTCAGCTACAACCAGGATATTGTCATACTTCTCCTAATAGATGGGGTCTTGTTCCACCTACAAAGTGTCACAGCCTATGCCTTGATGGGAAAAATTTCTCCTGTGACTTTCAGGTAAAACTGTCAAGAACACTGTTTTATATCCTTTTTTTTCTTGCTCACTGTTTCTGCTCTGGGCAGTAAAGGTTGTGCCAAGAGACGGAGGAGGTAAATCATAGAATGGGTTGGAAGTGGAGTCTGGGTTGGCATTTAAAAAGCAAGGAAAACATCAAAGCCTTGTGCTGTGGGTATGACAAAGCTTCCTGTGGCCTTCACTTGCCCACTCTCAATTCTGCAGCGTGGCCAGCACGGTGAAACACGCCCTGTCCATCTGGCTCAGCATCATCGTGTTTGGGAACAAAATCACCAGTCTCTCGGCCATCGGGACTGTCCTGGTCACCATCGGAGTCCTGCTCTACAACAAGGCCAAGCAGCACCAGCAGGAGACCCTGCACAGCCTGGCCACCTCCCCCCAGCCCACACAGGCTCCCACTGAGGACACAGAGCCACTGATTCCCAAGGATTTGGAACCCTATGATTAACGTGGCCATTTGTTCTTCCAGCCGAGTGTCACTTGAAGGGGCTCGTCCCCAAAGGGGTTGTTCCTTCAGCTGTTGATGCCCTTGGGTTCCTTTGGGTTCAGGCTGACTCTGGGACCTGGAAGGATCCAGTAAGCCTTGATCCTGGGCTCTGCAGCAGGAAGGACCTGGGAAGGACCCAGAAAGCCTTGATGTGCTGAGAAACTGATACCCCACGTGGAGGACCTGGTGTCGTGCTAAACGTGGGCTTTGGGGGCTGTCCCTGCCTGCAGAGAAAGCACGAGCCTGTGTCAGTGGAAGAACTTCAGTGTCTTGTGGGGAAGCAATTCCTGTCTCCCTCCCCATGAAAATAATGTGAAAACGTGGCCCCATCCCTGCATTCTGCTGCCAGTGGGATGGAATTGGGGCATAACTGAAATTCCCAGCTGTCACTCTGCATTCCCTGCATTTGGGGCACCAAAACCTGCCAGAGCTCCAGGAGGGTTTGGACAACGCCCTCAGGGACAGGGTGGGATTTTGGGGTGTCTGTGCAGGGCCAGGAGTTGGAATCCATGATCCATGTGGGTCCCTTCCAGCTCAGGATATTCTGTGATTCAAAGAGGGAATTCCCTTCTCTCCCAACAAACAACTTACTCTGGTGTTTTTAGCTGGAGCCAACTCTGGGAATGAGCCTGTGCCCCAGAGCAGGGGTGAGCAGCTACTTCCAGCTACAAACCTAGGGGGGAAAAGTGATTTTCCTCCTAAAATTTCATTCTGATCATGTATTGACAAAACTGAAATGCAGGTATTGACACACATACACATACATGGAGTGGTGAATTCAATACCTGCAGTTGCTTAGGGGTAAAAAACAGTGAAAACTGTGGTGGTAAAGGAAGCAGGATCTCTGTATTTCTGTAAGAAACCATTGAATATTTTCATTTCTTGCATTTTATGATGCATTTCTGTTATGAGGAAATCAATTGATGGGGTTTTGTATTATTTCTAAGAGTGCAACAAAGTGCTGCCTTTTAGAAACTCAGGGTTATGATTCTGAGCTGTGTATAAAGTATTTGTGTGATTCCTGATGATGTAAATAATCTGAGGTGTCTGTGACAGATGGAGCAGAGGGCACTGAAGGGAGGACCATCAGCCATAAACTGAGGCAAATCTTTATTTTTGCTGCTCTTTTTTCTCTTTTTTTTTTTTTTTAAGGAAATTCTGTTATGTGGTGGATCAAAGTTGAAATGTTAATTTTCCTTTTCAAGATTCCTCAGACTAGTAATTAGCTTTGGCAAAAAGAAAAAAAAAAGCACAAGTAGCTACAAAACCATTCCAATGGACTTCTGGGGAACATAATTAACAGTTAAAATGAGCAGACTGTAATAATTGCCCCTCTTCTGGAAGGCTGTAGCATGGATAGAGTGGTGTTGGTGGTAAAAATAATTGCTGATAGGAAGTTACCAGTAGAGTTCCTGTGAAATTTAGGTTCCATTTCCACTCGTAAGAAGAATTCCATTGGCTTTGGTGAACTGTTGCTGCAGGGAGCAAAGATGTGTCCCAGAGCCTCTCTGGAGCAGCTGTCCCTGGGCCAGGAGTCTGGGCTTGTTTTGTGCCGTGCTCACTTCAGTTTACAGTCCCACACCTGACTGGTTGCCTGGGGCACAGTCCCCTAAAAATGCCAATTCCCCCTCTCTCTGGATGTGACGTGTCTGTGGTATTTTGTTTCTTTTGTACTCCTGTCACTTTTATAAAAGCTGTGGACTGTGGCGTGGACCTCTGTGGTTTCTTTGCTTTGTTTTCTGCCAACTGCCCTGAGATTTTTGCAAGTGTAACTACAAACCAGAAGAAAAGAGAGTGTGGTTTGCACCATCTTCCTGTTCCTGACAGACAGAGAGCCCAGCTCTGTTCATGCAAGTCCCACCACCAACTGCTCGAGCTTCATTTGAAACCCCAGCAGGTTTTTGCCTTTCCTGCTGCTGCAAAACTTCCAGGGACCCAAAGACAGCCCTGGGAGCATTTTGGAACTCATCATTTTAACCCCTGAGGGGCAGGTTGAGCCCCACCTGCTCTCTTGGGCACTTTTCTATGCCCAGTCCTCAGGCTTTGCTGTTACCAGATTACACAAACACACCTCTAAGAGCTCTCCTTCCGCAGCCAGAGCACTAAATCTCCTTTGCTGTTGTGTAACAAGGAGCATTTCCCTCCCTGTTAGGAACTCCTGGCAGTGTTACAGCCCAGCTCTTTCAATGGGAATTCCTTAAAATGGGATTTCCTGGGATACCACAGTGTGTCCTTGCTGAGAAACACAGAGGTGCAAGGGGAAGGTGTAAATGTGTCCTGACCCAAAGAAATTCACTCAGCATCGAAGCTGATCAATGGTAAGTAACATTCCTTTATATTTAGCACTGGAAAAGCACCTGGATAATCCTCCCTGAGTACTTTGGATGGAATTACAACAGCAAACCCTTCTATTTTCATGTTGAATCCCACTTTTCCAGCTACCTCACCATGGAAATCCTTAATTTCTAGTCCATAAAAATCCTTTGTGTGATGTATCCTTTAGAAGAGTTTCTTCCCAGCCTGGAATATCAAACCCTGCCTGGGCACTTGTCACTTTGGAGACACATCCCATCTCCTTGGGAAAGTTCTGTTCTTTTCCCAGCCCCTCTTTCCTTGCCAAAGCCACAGCCCTGACCTAAAAGCTGGAAATTCCAGCAGGCTGAGCCAAAACACAAAGTTCTTATCACACTCGGAGTGTACATGGCTTCGGTCTAAAATCATCCCATGCCAGTTCTTTATTTAAGTGCCAGTTTATTAAAATCTTAATTAAAGCCTTAAAACCAGATCCATACTGATAAATCCAGGGATTGAGCAGCTTTTCAGATGGACAATTTCTCTGATGTACAGTTTTTGGATGCACAATTTTTTTGATGCACAATTTTTCGGATATACAAATTTTTCAGATGTACAATTTTTGGATGTACAATTTTTGGATGTACAACTTTTCTGATGCACAATTTTTTGGATGTACAGTTTTTTCAGATATACAATTTTCAGATGTACAGTTTTTTGGACGTACAAGTTTTCAGGTGTACAATTTTTTCTTTGTACAATTTTTTTGATGCACAATTTTTCCCATGTACAATGTTTGGATGTACAATTATTTCAGCTGTACAACTTTTTGGACGTACAAGATTTCTGATGTACAATTTTTTGGATGCACAATTTTCTAAGATGTACAACTTTTTGGACATACAAATTTTCAGATGTACAATTTTTTGGACGCACAACTTTTCCCATCCACAATTTTTTGGAACCACCCCCACCTCCTTCCCCCCTAAAAACGCCATCCCCAACCCCCAACCCATTAATTACCGATTAATTCGCATCCCTTAACAAGTTTTTGGGGCTCTCTGTGTCCCCCCGGCCCCGCCCGCCCCTTCAGCACCAAATTCCCCAAATTATTGAATTCTCACCCCATTCCTTGTCCCTCACCCCCCACACCCCCAATTTCACCCGGGTTACACAAAAAACACCCCCACCCGGTTTTGAGGGGTTTATAATCCCCCCCCAACGTCCCCCTGCTGGGTTTGGGGCTCAATTAAGGCCTAATTAGCGCCGTTTGTTAATTACGGGGTGACGTCACGGCCGCGCCGGCCGGAAGTGACGCGTTAGAGCCGCGCTGCTCGCAGGGCCCGGTGGCGCCGGCGGTGAGCGGGGCCGGGGGTTTGGGGGAAAATTGGGGGATTTTGGGGGATTTGAGGGGGTTTTGGGGGTATGAGGGGGTGTGGGGGATAAGGGGGAGTGGAGGGCATGAGGGGGAGCCCCGGGCTGAGGGGAGAGGCCTGTGGGGCGGGCTCGGGCCTGGAGCCCGC